>OU342735.1:471103155-471703155 GCA_910589765.1 Avena atlantica | reverse complement strand
CGTCAAATAATGTAGCCGAATATGAAGCACTTGTCCATGGATTGAAGGTGGCAAAAGAGATTGGCATACGCCGAATCTTATGCTATGGAGATTCAGATCTAGTAGTACAGCAAGTCAGGCAATTGAGATGCATTGGATGATAATATGGCTTTGTATAGATTTCATGTGCAGAAGATCAGTGGATACTTCGAAGGATGTGAATTTCACCATATACCTCGGGCAGAAAACGACACCGCAGACACGTTGTCAAAACTAGGATCAACTAGGCAGTCAATTCCCCCAGGTATCGCCCTAGAGCACCTAAGGAAACCATCAATAACACCGTCACCAGAGTCCGAATCTATCTTTATTCCGGCAAAGTCAGGAGAAGATAATGTGCCGATGGAAATTGACAAGCAATATAACCCGGAATTGCCAAAAATAAAGACAGCTTATGCAAGCATGACTATGGAGAAATCCGAGGTCGTTATGTCGGCAGAAAACATGGAAATATATAGTGAGACCACACCAGAGAAAGTCACACCTATTTGGGCGCAACCCATATTCTCTTTCCTTAGAGATGCGATTTTGCCGAATAATGAGGTATTAGCAAGACAGACAGTGAGAAGAGCTAAAGCTTATACAATCATAAATAATGAGCTGTACAAAAGAAGTGTCACAAGTGTATTGCAAAGATGTGTGAGCTCGGCAGAAGGCCAGGGAGATCCTCCTAGATATACATCAAGGAGAATGTGGACATCATGCCTCATCCCGAGACTTAGTGGCCAAAGCATTCAGGCATGGGTTTTATTGGCCAACAGCGTTGAAAGAAGCCAAATAACTGGTCGAAAAATGTAATGGTTGTCAGAGATATGCAACCAAGCTACACATGCCATCATCCGAGTTAAAAACGATACCAATTACTTGGCCATTTTCTGTGTGGTGCTTAGATATGGTGGGACCATTTAAGCCGGCCCGAGGTGGGATGACCCACATATTGGTCATGGTGGACAAATTCACAAAATGGATTGAAGTGAAACCAATAAAAAATGTGATGGGCACACAGCAGTGAAATTCCTCAAAGATATTATCTTAAGATATGGATACCCACACAGTGTTATTACAGACAATGGCACAAACTTTGCAGAAGGAGCTTTCGCTAGATTTTGCCAAGAAAAGCACATAAGATTAGATGTCGCCTCTGTGGCTCACCCAGCATCCAATGGGCAAGTGGAAAGGTCTAATGGACTCGTATTGTCAGGAATAAAACCATGACTCGTCGAACCGCTGCAAAGGTCGGCAGGATGTTGGATTGAGGAACTACCAGCAGTACTATGGAGCCTCAGGACTACCCCAAACAGATCAACAGGTTATACACCATTTTTTCTTGTATATGGGGCAGAAGCTGTGCTTCCAGCCGACATAATACATGACTCGCCAAGGGTTACCCAATATACAACCTCAGAAGTAAATGAGGTAGCTCGGCAAGATACTATTGATCTGCTATAAGAAGCCAGAGAGCTGGCGCTATCAAGATCAGCCATTTATCAACAGAACTTGCGACGATATCATAGCAAGAAGGTGAATCCAAGAGTGTTCAAAGAAGGAGATTTGGTTCTCTGACTGGTGCAACGCACGGCCGGCATGCACAAGCTGTCGCCTCCATGGGAAGGACCATTCATCGTGAGCAAAGTATTGCACAATGATGCCTATTACCTAATCGATGCTCAATCACCAGGAAAGAACAGGGCAGACAAGGCCGGCGAAGAAACTAAAAGACCATGGAACGTAGCTTTACTTCGTCCATTTTACTCGTAGTAGTCATTGATGACACATTGTAAAGTAATATCTCAGGATTGAGCACCAACTATGTTTTGAACCTCGGCGTCCAGAGAAGTGACTCGGGGACTGCCATATGTTGTTTAAATTTCATGTTATGTATTATACCTCGGCACCTCGAGCAGTGGCTCGGGGATTGCACTAGATTGTTTTTAAGATTGGACTATGTATTAAAACCCGGCACCTTGAGCAGTGACTCGGGGACTGCCCCATAATTATTTCTAAGCTTAATTCATGTATTAAACCTCGACATTTGAGGAGTGGCTCGAAGACTGACATATATCATTTTTGAGTTTGTGTTACATGTTAAAACCAAGCACCTTGAGAAGTGACTCGGGGACTGTCTTATATTCTTCCTAGATTTGAGTGGTATATTAAACCTCGGCACCTTGAGCAGTGACTCGGTGACTTTCTATATTATCTCTAGATTTTGGTTGTATATCAAACCTCGCCACCTTGAGCAGCGACTCGGTGATGGTCTTACATTATTTCTAAAGTTCAGTTTATATACTAAACTTCGGCACCATAGGCAGTGACTCGGGGACTGTCCTATATTGTTTCGAAGTAGGGGTTATCCTTTGTTACAAGGGTGGGTATCAAACTTCGACACCCAGAATAAGAACAACTCACTCTCATATGATCTTCGAGGTCCACACCCAGATTAACAGTCTAAACCACGGTGGTCTAAAGGCAAAAATATACACCAAACTCAAGAAGTTGAAGGCTGCTAAAGCAAGGATTCGGACAAACAACATCCGTTAAACAAAGTAATAACGATTACAACCATATATGTCTCAGCAGCACACGGCAAAAGAAATTCATACCGTACAAAAGACGAACAAATATTCCACGTACATCATACGCCCGGCATACCAGGGGTAGGAAATAACTTAGAGGTTTTTTGTTGGAGAGGCAATAACTTGGTCTGGGGCTGGGCACTCCGAGGTAGGGGGACTTCGGCCGAGGTTGCCTCGCCCTCCATAGACCCAGGAATGACTTCGGAGGAAGCCCGAGGGTGCTGAGGAGCATCAGCTTGCGCAGTAGAATGCCCAGTACCTTTGGAGGAGGATCGCGCGTCGCCATTACCATCTGAGCTCGAACTGGAATCACCAGAAGTAGCCGAGTCACCCTCATCTTCTCCTGGTTCAGCCGAGTTGTTATCCGAGGCATCCTCAACTACGACCTCGTCCTCGGGGTTAGGAAGGAAATTCGGACCTTCGTTCCAAGTATGCACGTCGGCATACTCAACAAGCTGGAAGGCACGAGCTTGCCGAAGAGCGACAAAGTCTGGGTCCTCAACCCAACGGGAACCATTGCGCAAATTTCTCAAAATGTCAAGAGAGATATCTTCATACCATGACATGATGACAGTAAGAGCCATATCAGCACCAGCTTGTCCGGTCGATTCCCTCCAAAGACTTAGCTGCCTTTCAGATGCCATTAACCTGTCCACCAACAATTGGACCTCGTCAATGTTAGGAGTCCCAGAAGTATTCGGCCAGAGAACATGGTAGGCTCGAATAGCCGCCTGCATCAAATCTCTGCCCATAATCTTCATCGGACCAACCGCAGCGCCAACAGCAACCAGGAAATCTTCCAGCGAATATTCCGAGTCCGTGTCAACAGGAACGCCTCGATGCACTCGAGCACTAATGACCGCTTTAGAGCTCACGGGCTTGGCTTCTGGAAAATGGTCTGCGCAAAACACGACTGCATTAGTCAGCAATAAGAAAAGGGAAAAGATAACCCGACCGCGGTCAGAAGCTTACGATGAATATAACTCAGCATTATCTGAAGGTCTTTAGCCCAGTCAATCTTTCTCTTCTCAAAGCGAGTAATCTCCTCGCTCATCCCACGTGTCTTTAGTTCGGCAGCCTCGAGGAGCTCTTTATTTTTCTGCAACTGCAGAGCTAGCCGATTTTTCTCCTCGGAGAACTCCTGGTCGACCTTTTCTAATTCAGACTTCTGAGAGAGCTTAAGAGCCTCCACCTCGGCACGCAAGCGAGCTATCTCGTCATATTTATCCTTCATCTGCGCCGAGTGAGTAGCACTTTGTTCTAAAAAATGTAGCATCACATCAGGCATAGACGTGCAATCTTGGAGAGATGCTGCAAAGGTTTGTAACTCGGCTTTACCAAAGCCAAAAGAGATAAAAGAAACTTAGCGCACATTTTAGAGGGGAATATATAAAGTAAAAAAGAAACTAACCTTCCAGGGCCTTAACTTTCTTCTCAAGACGGATGTTAAGATTGTTGATGTTACCTGTTTTCCAACAAAGTGAGCCAACATCTAGTGTACAAAACAATAAGAGTGTCGGAGATGATGACAAGGTTTGTCGACTTACCAGCTTTTTTCACCACAGGAATAACTTTCTCATACTTTTCTTCCAATTTTCTATGCACAAAAAGCAGCCTTTGAAATTCGGCGATCCGCCGGTCATGCGTAACCTAAGCAATAGAGCAAATAGTGAATAGGTCTCGAAGCTAAAACAGATCCGAGTCAAGCAAAAATTAACCCGGATCTAGGTGGCTGGATATTCGAAGCTAAAACAGATCCGAGTCAAGCAAAACTTAACTCGGATCTAGGTGGCTGGATATTCGAAGCTAAAACAGATCCGAGTCAAGCAAAACTTAACCCGGATCTAGGTGGTTTGATATGCGAAGCTAAAACAGATCCGAGTCAAGCAAAGCTTAACCCGGATCTAGGTGGCTGGATATTTGAAGCTAAAATAGATCCGAGTCAAGCAAAACTTACCCCGGATCTAGGTAGCTGGAAATTCGAAGCCAAAACAGATCCGAGTCAAGCAAAACTTAACTCGGACCTAGGTGTCTGGATATTCGGAGTTCAGATAAACACAAATCAAGCAAAATTTAAGGCGGATCTAGTTGGATGGAGGTTCGAACTCTAAGATAAAATTGAACTGAATAGAGCATCATAAAACTTCCAAAATAATAACAAGTTATTCGCTTGCAAGCTTCGGGGACTAGAGTATATATAATAGTATCCGGAGAACTAATCAAAACTCCACAAAAAAAATTACCTCATTCATCTTGTCACTTTCAAGAACGATCTTGGCAGCTTGATGCAGGCGGCTACTGATGTCGGAGAGCTGAAACGGCTGGCTGCCTGGATTACCCTCGAACTGATCGGCGGCATTCCAATTGTTGGCATATTCAACCAGCGAGCTGAGACTGTTCCCACTTGTCGTGCAAGTTAGGACTTTACCTCGGACATGTTGTGTAGCCACCGCTGCCGCAGGGCTTTTATGAAGAGAAAGCTGGGTACTGGCGGCCGGGGTAACGAAGGCTTTGGCAGAAGCAACCCCTTTGCGCAGCGCATCGGCAATATTTGGCTGAGAAGAGACAGCAAGACCTTTCTGGGAGGAGGAAGCCTTGATGAAGACAACCTTTCTTGTTTTAGAAGAGGCATCAGTAGGAGCTGATACCTCGGCAATGGGAACGACATCTTTAGGAGCCGGAGGAGTCACGGTCGCAGAGGGCACCGAGATATTGACGTCCTCGACCGGAGTTGGAGTCACTGTAGAAACCGCGGGGGTAGAAGGAGGCTCGGTAGAGACATTAGGGTTCACAGAGGAGGCAGCAGGTTTGGTAGAAGTATTTGTAGGCCGAGTGGAATCAACATCAACGGGAGGAATCTCAGGCGCATCATGGCGAGGTGGCGTCCGATTCGGAGCTGGAGGAGATGCAGAGCGGGCAGGACTGGGAATCCTGGTATCTTCAGTAGGCGGAGGGGACGGCTGCCGAGTCGTACGACTCGTCATGCTGGGACCGCTGGGCTTAACAGAAAGTGGAGCACTGCGAAAACAAAAAAGGTCAAGTTAAAAAGCAGAAAGAGAAAAACAAGAAATACGAGCAAAAGAAACTCACCCAGTGACCCCGGGCATGGTCTTGCGCCTGGGAGGATTCGGAGCGGACTTCTTCATTCGCTTCTTGGGAGCCGTTTCTGAGGCACCAGCGGGAGCCCCACGTTTTCCCGAAGTAACAGGAGGCCGGGAGGCAAGAGGCTCGGCGTCGTGAACCTGACCGGCCGGATTAGCTGAGAAAGCAGAAGCCGGAAATGCATAAGAAATTGGCATTGCGGCAACTACCTCTAGAACTTGGACCTCGTCCGAATCACCTTCCTCCTCGTTGGCCGGGGTCTTGCCACGAGCACGAGCCGGAGCGAGATCTGACTTGGGGACGAACTCTTCTGAGTCCAGCTCCCCACTGTCTAGAGTATTCCGATCCGCAGGCCACGGGAGTGACAAAACCTCGGCGTCCTCATTTTTCTGCTCCTCAAACCTCTGCAGGACAAGAAGGAGAAAAATTAGCAAAGAGAGTTATGAACGCAATTAAGGAGCAAAGCACTAATGAATGAACTTACTTCGGGTGGGGGACGCTCGCGGGTGAACGGCTTTAATCCCCAAGCCCAATCCTCCGGCATCTCCGTCTTAAAGATAGCCCGGACACGCTTGAAAATGAGGTAGTTGTCCAGCTCCACCGTCGAGACTCGGTTGGGGTCAAGGGGACCGCTCATACAGCAGAGTTTATGTGTGCGCTTCTGGAACGGGCAGATTCGGCTGCTGACAAAGGTAGTCATCAGATCCTCACCGCGTAGCCCAGAGCGGATCAGTTCCTTCAGCCGAATATCAAAGGCTTCGGCCAAAGCGTGACTCTTCCTCGGATTGTACGTCCAGTTCTTCTTGGAAGGAGGACCAATAGAGAAGGCAGGGAGCGAAATCTTATCTTCATTCCCCCTATTCTTGACATAAAATAAAGACTTGTGCCACTTCTTGCACGATTCTAGCCCCGCAACACGAGGAAATTCGGACTTCCTCCGAGGTGTGATGGACGCTGCCCCACATTGGGTGAGCAACTTCTCGGAGGGCTGCAGAGATTTGTCTGGGACGACGTTGGAACGAATCTGGAAAAACTTTGACCAGACATGCATGGACGGCCACAGGCCGAAGTATCCCTCTGAGGCAGAGATGAAGGCTGAGAGAGAGGCTATGGCGTTGGCGGGGAGATGATGCGGCTGAAGGCCGAAGTAATCGAGAAACTCCCTAGCAAAATCGCTGAGAGGGAGACCAAAGCCGCGCGCGAAATGCGACATGAAAACTACATACTCGCTGTCCCGAAGGTCTGGAGAGGACTCGCTGCCGGGCAAGCGACAAGCCACCTCGGCAGTAATCCGGCGAGTCCGGATAAGCCACTCTATCTCACGGCGAGTGACGGAGGAGCCCTACCATGAACCCCGCTCGGGCCCAGATGCAGTATCATCGTCCTCAACGAGGGCACCGCTGACGGAGCTAGACATAGGGTCGCTGGAGAAATCCGCGGAGGAAGAACTGGCGGCGGAGTAAAATCTAGAACTACAAGGCCCCGTCTTGGTTCTACCAAAAAACGGCGGTGGAGCGAAGAAAGAACTGTCGCGCGATACAGAAGAGAAACTGAGATCTCTAGAGGAAAAGCCAGGCGATAGGACCGGATGAACGCACCGGCGACGGTGCCAGAGCGAGCGAGCGGCGACGAAGACGACAGAGCGGTGCGGCGGGATTCCTGCTGTCAAGAACTCAGACGAGCGCACGGCGGCGGAAGCGCGAGCGGGCGCAGAGGCGAGAGGAAGAAGAAGGGCGCGGGCGAGCGAAAGGGGGAAAGTGAATCCCCCAGCGCCGCGCCCCTCTTTATAACCGCGCTACCTGCAAGGTAGTGGGATCGTGGGTGAGGTGGTTGACCGTGTAGATCGTGTATGTCACACCAACGCACGATGATGAGTGGAACCGCACCAGCGACCACACGGTGGGAAAGAAAGCCACGATCCCCGATGGAAACGGCACACGAGGCGTCGCAGAGCCGACGCGACAGGCGCAACAGTAACTGTAGACTAACAATAAATACTGTAGAGGAACAAAAAACTAGAGAAACAATGATGAGTAAGACACATAGTACGAGGCGTACGCGAGAAGATAGGATGATACCTCGAGCAAGATAACTCGGAAACGAGGCAAAAGAAATCTCATGAAACTGATACGGCCCGGCCGAAGTTATTGGCAGGGCCATACCAGCTTCGGGGACTAATGTTGGGGAGATGACCTCGGGTAGGGTAAAGACGGGGAAAGATGAAAGGAAGTTGCCCGTCTAGTTTCCGAGTTACTGTGTGAGTCGGCCGAATCCTGTAGAGGTCGGCCAAGCAGGGAAGGGCAGGACCCTTATGATAAAGGCAAGGCATTACCCGGCCGGGATACTACGTAAGTCGGCCGGGTTAGCCCGAGTAATCTTAATGCAGGTGAAGGACAAGCCGAGTTACGGGAGGTAAGGCCGAATGATGCGAAGCTTGCAGGAGAAGGGGAAACCTAAAGTCAAACTCTAGCTGCAGTCTAGGAGGAATCTGAGCGGAGCCAAGCACAAGGGACAAAGGCGCAGAGCGTCAGAGGGGCAGAAGGAGGTCACGGAGGTGACAGTCCTGAAGCCCGAGGCACGCAGGAGGGGCCCTCTCGAGCCTTGTCGTTGTTAGAAGGGCGACAAGGAAAGGAGGCCGCCGAACTACTATTTTGGGACAAGCATATTCCTCGAATATGCTTGCCCCGTCAGCCCTAAAGGCATCCAAGGCTCTCCTTTATAAGGGGAGGCTTGGACCCTGAGGAAGGGATCGGCTCATTTAGTACCATTAGGCCGGTAAAGTTCTTATTTTCTCCCTGTATACAGCTCAAGGAGCACTTGTAGCCCAAGGAAGGAGAAATAAAGATCTTTGACTTAGTCTTTCGTGTGTAGAATCAACTGCATCTTCCCTCCCAAGATCCCACTAGCATCCATTGGCCCCATACTTTAGCCTACCCATGGCATCTGCCGTGCCACCACCACGACAGACTCCAAAGGTGAATCTGTTCCTCTATGCGAGCCCACTTCCTACCCTAGTAAATGGTATGCTACTTCATACTCCGTCACATATGCATGATAGGTTCGCACCGACTAGTACGGAGGCAAGGGAGGAAGCCCAAAACATAAAGCCCGACAAGAAGGAGGCTTGGAAGAGGAGACGGAAGAAGACAGGTCGGCAGCTGCCAGGTCCAAGCGGTACTACCGCACCTACTATCGCTCGCTACTGACGGCTCCAACCATCGCTCCAGGACCGCAAGCGGTACTAACGGTCCCAAAGCGGTACTACCGGTGATGACCGGTACTACCGGTCCTAAGTCCGGTACTACCGGTCATGTATGTGCCTGCGCGCACCTGTTGGGCCACAGCCCATGTATTCCCCTTTACTTACCTATTCGCCTAGTTTATCCCCAAACTACCCTTGTTTAGTGGCTGGCCTATAAATAGAGCCCCCACCCCTCATGTATCCCTTAGGCATAGATGATAGACTAAAGACAACCCCCTTGTGTGGAATCTCTAGTTTTGCCTCATCCCCTTTACCAAGGGGACCGACTATTGTCACCAACCTCGATTGGAATTTGCATCACGCATCCATCGTTGAACAAGGCCTTAGAGTTCGATGTCTCGTCTCCAAGTTGTCAAGACCCTCCCCAAGGTGTTCTTCCCTCTCCGATGTGGATTTGAGGGAGCACGTTGACCGATCTTTCCTTGCGAGGATTCTATCGGACCGGTGGCTGCCATTCGGGAGCAATCGGCCTTGTATCGTGTGAGTTTTGCGTGTGTTCATCGTGTTCTTCGCGAGGTGTGTGTTCGCTTCCGCTACCTTCTCCCTTTCCCCTCGCTTTCCCATCGATTTGACCACGAGATCCGTGAAGATCGGGCCACCCAAGAGGTTAACCCCTCCATCAGGAAACAAGCATGACACGAGGAGGAGAAGGGCTACAAGAGGAGCCCAGCATGATGATCGCCAAGGATGCGCGAGGGAGGAGCGGGAGGAAGGCGCAAGAGAAGATCATCAAGAAGGAAGGTTCAGTTCGGACAGACAAAAGACCTGAAATTCAAACGGGCGTGGATTCTTCATACAAACTCCAAATCAAGCGAATAAGTACTTGTTGGAAAGATAATTCTGAGAGATTTCCAATGAGTACTTACACGTCTCCAGGGGTCAGATAATCCGGCCCCCACACCGCCGGATAATCTGGCCCTGCTTTAGAATTTCTTCTAAGGACTTCAGGCGCGTCGTTCGGTATGGGGGCGGATAATCCGCCCCGGGGGAGGATAAGCCGCCCCTACTTAGGGCGGAAAGTCCGGCCCTAAAAGTTACCATCAGATCCGGCCCTACTTAGGGCGGACACATTTTGTTTCGCGATTTTGGCCGCCCCAGCCGCCCTATAAGCCCTGGAACGTCCCCATAGTTAGGGTTCTTATCAAGAACTATTTTGGACCACGTTAAAACTATTTTGGAGTTGTTTCTTATCAAGAACCTCTGGAATTACCCTATGATCGAATTATCTACTGCAATTGAGTGTGATCTGTTGTTCCATTAGGAATTAGTACATTGCAAACTACCGTTCGTGGTCAACACCTGCGTGCGCAAGAGCGTGGTGTTGTGAATATCCCACATGGTTCGAGAGCTGTTGCATTGGCATCAGGGTTCGAGCGGGAGAGTTCATAGCTACAGGCTAGTTATCTATCATCCACCATCATCATCGACAAGTGCTTGCTGAGAAGATCGGACCTTACCCTAAAAAAAAAAGAAGATCGGACCATCCCATATCATCTTGGTATCAGATTTCCTCGTTTACTCGGTGAGCATCCACAGATCCATCCATAGATTAGTTCTTGTTTTCATCCTATACAGAAAAATCCATACAAAAAGATTTGCCCTAGCCTAGATTGCATCGTTTTTCAAGTTTTAGTTGCTAGTCATGTCTTCTCGTAGATCCGATCTGCAGGTTTTTCTCGTAGGAGTCTAGTTTTCGTTTGTGTTTAAGTTTAGGGTTTGATCTTGTTTTCCGCCGAGTCCACCATCACCGTTTTCCACAAGTTTCCATCTACTTTTCTGAGTCCACATAGCGTACTTTTGTGTTTCAAACCTAGATACAGCCTATCTACTGCATCCGTACCTAGGAACGTATCCATGAGACTAGTCCCTTTGCTCTGACAGGCTGCTCATTAGGGTTTTGAAAGTGCACAATTTTCGCCCCGACAGACCAGATTATCTGTCCCCCGACAAACCGGATTATCCGGGCCCCAAGTTTGTTTAGAAGTTTGCATTCGTTTTGCTTTGATTCATATAGTTGAAAAATAATAATAAAAGAAAAACAGAAAAGGAAAAGAGATCCAGTATAAAAACAAAGAGAAAAGAGCTACAAGTGTGACAAAAAAGAGATATCAAAGTGTGCATTATTGGAGGCTTAGTTGATCATAACACTTGTAGATTGAGCAATCTTGTGCCTGTTTATTTTGAGCTATTACTAGCGTCTCTCTTGTGCATTGCAATATTCCTGTTCATAAGTTGCTTTGCCACGCTTATCTCCACTATGTGTGTTTCTTGAGTTATCATAACGATCAACACTAGGACTTGTTTGCGGTGTAGTTAGGATACCATACCTACAGCTCCACCATAAATAACTTGTGTGCCCTGTGATCGTTCTCCATACCCTTGATATTCACTTCATCACATCAGTGCATTAGTTGTTGGTTTCGAATTGGTAAAGCATCTCTATTCACTTTGGAACGGTAAGATCTGCTTTCTTGTCAGTTGGAGTGAGTTGTGAGTGTTCCACCATATCAATTTTGCTTTTTGCACTAATCTACTAATCATGTATACTAGTGATGATGTTGTGTCACAGAAAAAGAAGGACGACGAGCTTGTCAACTGGCGGGAATATGAAGCATTGAAGTCCCATTTGACACGTGTGTAAGATCAAATAAATGCTTAAATAAAATAGAGAATCTCCCCAAGATTTGTGCACACTTTAAAATCGGTGTATTTCAATACAAAAATGCACAAATATGGAATCCTCACTCCCCCATAAACATTTGAGGCACAATAAATGAGAAAGAAGACAAGTGAGCATTATTAAATGAATTAGATGAGCTCCCCAAATATAATGCACCAATTATGATAATAGCATTTGGAAACAAAGTTCATAATCATGGAATCCTCACTCATCCAAATTCATTTAACAATACAAGACATGAGAGAACAAATATGAGTGCCTGAAGATGTAAACAAAAGGAACAAGCACTCATAGGCAAATAAATTTGGGATCCGCCAAAGAATCAAAAGGAATAAAAGGTGGTATCCAAGGAATAAAATCTCAACTAACATTATATTCACATATGTGTGTATGTTTCTAAATGGATAACATCACAAAGACATATTCCCATAACAAAACAAGCACACACAAGGAAGATATACAATAAATCACATAAAAGGACAAAACCAACTCCCAAAAAGAGTAAGGTTCCAACAAGTAAACCAAACTCTCCAAAATTTTCATGATGGCACAAAATACCAAAATGAATAGATCAAACTTCCAAGCACATAAAACCCGATATGGATCAAACAAGGAAGCATAAAAGGATTGTTCTAGATAATATAGGAGAGCTCACCATTAGTAGTACATTATATAGAATTTTGCATTTGAATGCATAATGCACACAAATGAGATCATCACTACTACATATATTAAATAAAACACAAGAGGATACCAAAAAAAAATAAGAAGATCCAAAAGTAGAAAGGAATACATGTGAGCACACAAAACATTTACTTGTCCAAAGATAGGACAATATTAATAAAAGGCCAAAGTGAATATGATCAATAAATTCTACCATAAATTTAGTACTCATTGTCCAAGGACAAGAAATATTGGGAATAATTTTCCCAAGGTAGTTTGCATGGATATCCAAGATCATAGTCACAACAAGAAGCATATAACTAAATATAATAATTAAGCATGATACTTCGAATAAGATTCTTGGTAGCTTCCAATAGTCACACAATCACTAGTGATTAGAGTAACTTGAAGAAAAAGGTTTCCATGAGGATATATATATATCTAAATATGAGGAAACACATACTAAGAAACACTCTCACATACAAGATCCAAAATATGAGCAATAAAGGCATTCAAGCAAATTGGAACTTGTATGAGTAAATGGGTCACATAGGAGCTAGATAATTATCAATATCAATTCTAAGTGACACAACCTCGAATATTCACATTTTATAGGATTGTAATATGCACTAAGTGTAGGGTTCGCAGCATATAAAACAAAAAAAATCCTATGATGGGAACTATGTACCAAGATCTATCTACTAGATACAAACAACGGGCGGATGAATATACATAGAGAACATACCCTTGAAGACTGACAAAGCTTAACGAGTCCAAACTCGTGGTTGATGTAGACGATCTCTTGCCGATCTCAAGATCAGAGGAAGTCCTAGCGCCACAAAACAACAGCGCATCCGTGCTCGCATACATGTTCGAGGCACCGAGCAACCTCCGCCTCCTCGCTCCAGCGATGCAGCGGAAGCACAACTCTTTCTTGCCGAATAGCCACCGGGAACATGTATCTCGCTAGTCCGAGACCATGGGGGATAACTTCTAGAGGAGGAGAGAGATCCTTCACGAGGAGGTGTGAGTGAGAAGTGAGAGGAGGGGCTCCTTATATAGGGGAGGGGGGCAGCCCAATGGGGCATGGCCGCCGGCCATGGAGGGTGCCCCCACCTCTCCCTCATTCATGTGGGTGGACACTCCACTCACAAAATGGCCCTTCAATTTTCTCCACTCAAAAACCCACTCAAATTCCCATTAAATTTCCACCAAATTTAATGCAAACTCTCATTAAATAAAAATCTTTTATTTTATTCAGAATTTTGTCAATTACTTTAATGACAAACATTCACAAATAACCCCTTGCTAGAATTCTATTTCACATGCATAACCACTTTATGCAATTTCACCCGAAAACCTGTTCGGTATCTAGTGAAATAAATTCCTGCGCTTGTTCATTCTTTCGGCATGAAACTTTTGCTCCAATTGGATGTCGGTGTCTCTTAAGTGTGTCACCCTATGGTTCGTGAATAATGTGTACATGATCGAGACCCCTCTCGGATCAATAATCAGAAGCGGGATCTGGAGACCCATACTGACTCCCACACATTCAACGATGACTTTCTTGTGATCGTCGGAACCTTTTACTTTAGTATCTTAATCCCTTTGTTTCACGATATATTACATGTCCGAGATTCGATCATCGGTATATCCATACCTAGTTTGATCTTGTTACTGACATGCACTCTTTTCTCGTTCCCGTGATATAGCATTCTAGTGATCAAATCACTTGCTTGCAAGCTAACCAATGTGATATCACCGAGAGGGCCCAGAGTATATCTATCCATCATCGGGATAAACAAATTCCACTCTCGATCCATGGGCCTCAACATAACACTTTATTAGTTCTGAATCCATCTTTATAATCACCCTATTACAGTGTGACGTTTGATGTTATCAAGAAACTCTTCCGGTGTTAGTGATTGACATGATCTCATGGTCTAAGTATTAGGATCACTTCGTAAGTTGTTATAGCAATATAAACTCAATGACTTTGATCGTAATGCTATACTTCGGATGAATGTTCATCACACCATTACACTAATGTTGTGACCTCGTTATTAACAACATCCAATGTCCATGCTCAGGAAACCTTTGATCATCTTGTTAATCAACGAGCTAGTTTATAAAAGAGGCATAACTAGGAACTTCCTTTTTGTTTATTAAATACACATGTATTAATGTTTCCGTATTAATACAGTTATAGCATGTAAAATAAACATTTATCATAAACAAGGAATATGATAATAACCACTTTATTATTGCCTCTCGGGCATATTCCCTTCACTAAGCATATGACTCACCCATAATGTGATACTACTATAAAACCAACACGAGGCAAAATGATACAAATAGGGATAATTAATGGACATTATAAAACTCAAATTTCTCATGAGAATTATACCACATATAGACTAGACAATAATCCAATATAAATACTAGGTGGTATTCCTCATGTACACACAATTTTAGGATTGTGGAATGCCTAAGCATAGCACTCCCCCAAAATGGGATAATCCATTAATCTCTCACAAGAGCCAAATAAGATATCAAATATAATCAAGAAAGGCTCAAACACAAGAACCACCTAATCATACACAAATAAGCTTGATACCTCAAGATAATTAAGTGGAAAGCACAACATGTACAAAAGCATGGAAGATACAAAACCAACACATGCACAAAGGGTCGAGTAACTTTCAATGTAATAAGTTAAGCATTTGTTACCGCAAGGAGGAACATTGGATATATAATATAGGTAATCCACATGACTTGACTTGACAAATATACTAGATGAAGATCCCTTAATTCTTCATGATGTAGCCAAGTCTCCAATGCCCTCCAACAAACACCTATTGATCAAGTTTTGGCTTGTTGGTCCCCAACCAAGTTGGGTCCTAAGAGGTTAGTCACAATAGGCTTGGCAACCCAAATGGTTCTTTTCTTGAACCCACATTGAGCACCAACAAATTTGGCAAATACATTGCCAACCTCATCCTTATAAAGATAATAAGCATCATCAATAATGATAGAGTTGGATGAGGAGATACCAATAGTGCATGAGGAAGAAATGTGCCCTTTCTTACGGCAAATGTAGCAAGTTCTTCTCTTGCCATCTTTATTTTTGGATGAAGCAACAACTTGAGGAAGAGCTTGATTCTTCTTGGGAGGAGGCCCATCTCTAACAAGATGTAGAGCTTGAGGCCACTTCCCTTGTTGCTTCTTGCCAAGGGACTTCTTCTTTAATGGGCAATGTTTGACATGATGCCCTTCTTCCTTGCACTTGAATCAAACAATGTTAGCAGGATTCTTGACTTGATCTTGGCCATTCTTCTTGTTATCATTGTGCTTCAACTTGATAGTGGACTTGTTCTTGACATTGGAGTTGAATCCAAGCCCATTCTTGTCATTGGGGGATTTTTGCACACTCAAGATTTTGTTGAGTGCGGCCTTCCCTTGATGACCCTTTTTCAAGTCATTCTTCAAAGAAGTGACTTGAGCCTTGAGCTCTTTGATTTCCTCTACATGGTTAGTTTCAACAAAAGTACTAGAGGAAGTAGATGCTACATTGTTAAAGCAACAAGACATGGAATGTAATTCATCATGAGATGTATCAATGTCATGAGTGGATGAATTACAAGGACTAGCACATGGCAATATAACATTTGGAGTAGATATAGTACTAATGTCCACATGAGGCCCACTAGATGTTACCTTTGATACGATGGCCTCATGAGCTAACTTTAGCCTACCATGGGAGACTAGAAGATCCTCATGCGAGCTTGAGAGCTTAACATGACTTTCTTCTAATTTCCCATAGTTGCTAGTTAGCAACGCAAGTTGAGCCTTTAGCTCAACATTCTCCTTCAAAATAGATGCTTCACAAGAAATAGAGTTAGTAGCACAGGCATCATCATTATTAGCAAGAGGTGAGGGCAACTTGGCAAGCTCTTTTGAATATGAAGCTTTAAGTTGCTCATGTGACTCGGTGAGTTAGATGAGCTCCCTCTTAACGAACCGAGAGCCATTTTCAAGGTGCTTAAAATCCTCAACAAGTTTAGCATAAGCAACTTCAATTTAATCATTTTTAATCTTGAAGGAGTTTGCCACCGCAAGTTCTCTATCATGGTATTCCTTTACTCTAGATAATTCTAGAGTAAAAGTCTCCTCAAGAGATTCTTTGGTGGTTTGTTCTTCTTCAAGGAAGTCCTTTAGTTGAGCAATTTCATTAGCATACTCACGCTCAAGCGCAAACTTTTCATCAATTATGTTTTCTTGCTCCTCAATAAGATCATTGCCTTCTATATCATAATTCAATATTTCAATAAAGTTGGAGGAAGCAATTTTATTTTTGAAGAGAGCGCTATAGACAACCTCTCCCATTTTCTTAATAGAGGCAATATCATACTTACCTCGATAATGATCATTATCATTCTCAACCTCATCATCATTATCATCATCATCATCATGAGATACAATGGTATCCAAAGAGGTTACCTTTGTTCCCTTAGCCATAAGGCATATGTGATAACCGGAGGAAGGTGATGATGAGATTGCACTTGTAGCTCTATTCAAGACCTTGTCTTGGCCAATAGAATCTTCATTTTCCTCTACATGGTTAGCAACACGAGCACTAGAGTAAATAGAAGCATTTTTATCATGGCAACAAGACAACACAAGCATATCATCATGAGATTTATTCAAGCCATTACTACATGATATGCAAGGACTATCAACACAAGCATGTAAGGAGTTAGTAGTGCTCGAAGTGTTAAAGCCCGAAGCTAGATCATTGCAACTAGATAGGGATGACGGATTATAAATAGTAAGCACACTATCCACATTGCAATTTGTATCGCCACTCACCGTATCATTACCTTGTGAAAAATCACATGTTGGTGAAGTGGTATACGATGAGAACTCATCTCGACCGAAAGTGGAAGCAACATAATCATCCTCAATAATGTTGGACTTGCTATATTTATCTTGAAGCTTGGTACATATTTCATGAGCACTCGAATAAGGCATGATAGAAGAAAGAACTACATTGCTCACAACATGTAAAAGAATTTTAGTAGCTAGAGCATCTATATGAGAGTTCAACTTCCCTTCTAAAGATTCGTATTAGGGATCCACGGGAGAAGGGAAACCCATATATAGATATCCCCCGATAATTGGATGAATTTACCGAACTAAATTAAGCATGCAAATTTTCCAAACATCATAATTTGTGCCATCGAATGTGAGTGTGTCCTTGTGCACTAATCCCCTAGCCGACATCTTTACTCTCAAGGCGGTGAAGCCTAAAATGAGAGACCAGGCTCTGATACCAATTGAAAAGGATACATATGCCGTCTAGAGGGGGGGTGAATATGCGGTTTAAAACTTTTACGAGATGGGCTTAACAAAGGCGGAATAAAACTAGCGTTTATTTTATCAAGCACAAAACCTATATAAACTACGGTTCACCTATGTGCACCAACAACTTATGCTAAGCAAAACAAGCAACTATGTGATAGCTAGATATAAGAATTCAAGCACGAAGGCTAACACAAAGTAAAGTGCATTAGTAAATAGCTCGGGTAAAGAGATAACCGAGGCACGCGGAGACGATGATTTATTACCGAGTTCCTCCCATAAAGAGAGTACGTCTCGTTGGAGGGGTGGGCGGTACTAAGACCACCACGCCACAAAAGGCCTCACCCTATTCTCCTGTGAACCTCGCCACAAGAGGCCTCGTTCACTTCTTCACTATCGGTGCACTTGTCGGTGGCAATCTGTAACCTCTCAAAAAGATTGGGGCACTTCTCCACAACTCAATTGGAGGCTCCCAACAAACAAGCTGGGGGAAAGCTCCACAACTTAATTGGAGGCCCCGAGTAATCCACAAACCTGTAAAACAACTAAACAGTCTAGGGTTCCAAGAACCCAAGAGTAAAAAGCTTCTCACCTTTCACCCAATCAAATCCTCAACGAGAACTCAAACCGATGCACCAAATACAATGGCAAGAACACAAGAAGTTCTCAAGTCCTTCTCTCCCAAATTCCACCAAAGCTACAAAAGCTAGTGGGAGAATAAGAGAGGAAGAACACAAGAGGAAATCCACAAAAGAAACCCCAAGATCTAGATACCAATATGTTCCCCTCACATAGAGGAGAGATGGATTGGTGGAGTTGTAGATCTAGATCTCCCCTTTCAAATCCCCCCAAAAGATTCAAGAAATATGGAAGGGATTAAGAGTATTTACAAGCTCTTGAAGGTCAAAACAATGGAGGAGAGAGAGAATGCAATCAACCAGCCTAAGGAGGAAGAAGGGGTCTATTTATACCCCTCCCCAACGAAATATGACCGTTTGGGACCTTCCAGGCCAGATAATCCGCCCCTCCCCTGGATATTCTAGGTTCCCCGGGCCAAAAAATGGCTAAGGACTTCGCGGCGCGTCCCTCGGTATAGGAGCGGATATTTGGGGAGGATAATCCGCCCCCGAAGGGCCGGATAATCCGCCCCCATTACTGAGAGCCACGCCTCAAAGTCCTTAGCCATTTTCCAAAAATTGGGCCGGATAATCCGCCCCCATGGCCAGATAATCTGCCCCCTGAAAACTGACAGGAACAACAAAACCAAAACCATCATAACTTTTGCATTCAGACTCCAATTTAGATGATCTTGGGATCGTTTAGAAGATATTAACGATCTCTACAAGATCATGCAGGGAACCATCATAGTCCAGAAAGGGAGGATATAACCAAATGATGAAAGTTTTAACCTATCTATAAAAGACAAATCGGTAAAACCTCCAATATCGAAAACACAATAGAGAATGCATATGAAATCCGTTTTCGATGAACTTGAGCTTGTTATAGAGATTGACAAAAGATCTAAATCCTCTCATGGATAAGAACCAAATAAGAACCAATAAATAGGATGCGAAATATGCAAAGGTTTGAGCTCTCACCAAGGGATATGATCAAGTACTCACTCGAGAGCCCCTCTTGATAGTAGAGTTATCTATCCTATAAACTAGTCTCCCCAATTAACACCATGAGACCGGTAAGAAAGAAACTCTATCAATATCAAACCTTTTCCTTGTATATTCCACACCTCGAGATGGAGTACCTTTATTGATTGCACTAGCTTGGTGAAGACTTGAAATTTTCTCCCCATACTCCACCATGGAAGAGCCTCTCTTTTAGGCATATCTTCACATATCCATGATAATCATAAGGATGGAAAGATACACTTGAGATCATCTTATTATTCAAGACACACTTGCCATAGGCTCAACTTCTACTTGACCAATCTCCAGATCATTCCTTGAAACCTTGATCAATACTTGATCTTGTTCACTTTATTCTTATTCCAACCTTAAAGCCACCATATAGTTCAAGCATTGTCTATGGACAAATCCTATAAATAAAACTCAATGCAAACATAAGTCCATAAAATATTGTCATTAATTACCAAAACCACACATGGGGGCACACATGTTCTTTCAGGCATTCGCTAATAAGGAGGTCATACACCCCCACTAGATACAACGTTCTTAACAACCACATTGATGGAGATACCCCTACTTTAATTTTGCTCCATTACAATAATAACTAGCTCACGTGAACACATTGCTTGAGGCACCCCTAATCTCTCATTTTTCAGTTCCAAAAGTAATGTATCACTTCAAACGGGAAAATTAAAAAGAAATACTACCTTCATACCAGTTTATTGGGCTAACATGGAGTTCAAGAAAAAAATTTGACCATAAAATTTATCAATCAAGCATGAGTTATATGTCAAGTAAATTATACCATTTAATTGATATTTGAAAGCTCTTTCGAATGCTATAATTCTTGTGACATATGATTCATATTTTGTTGGTTAAATTTATAGTCAAACATAGTTCTTGGGCTCCGTGTTAGCCCAATAAACCGGTATGGAGGGAGTAGATCATATTACACTATAGCTTAATCTTGGTGACATGCATGAGCAATGAGAGCACTTGCACATCTTGTGCCTATGAAGTGTGGGCCCGGACAGGCTCCATGGAGGATTTTAAGAAAAAATCAAATTTAAAGATTTAAAAAGTTTTAGTAAAAATATCAGGATACAAATAATACTTTATTATACACGTATACAAAATATTATGTAAAAATACTTTGTATTCTGGTCTCCTAAAAACGAAATAGATTCAGATGAGTGCAATTTTGAATGGGTCTCCCTTTTTCCAAAATTTGTCATATTTGTCTCTTTTGTTGCACCCCAAATATAAGGTATTTTCCATTAAATTTTTGTAGAAGTGTTGGCTACACGTAGGTATATTTCTAAAATAATTGATGAATTTAAAAAAATAAAAAAGGTCTCCATAGAGCCCGTGCTCTAAAGAGATTTTTAGTGGAGTTAACCCTCTCTATTCTTCTTCCTCGAGATCTCCGGGCTAGTGTTTCTGGCTAATGCCTATGATTCTCCGACTGCTACCACACTAAGGCCGCTCAACCGCAACTCCTTTAGGCTGCCTCTCCCGGCCTCATCTCGACCACCGCACGACCATGTGCGAGGAGGGGTGCACGGAATCGTTGCTCCGGGCGAAGGTGTCGCGCAGGAGGACGAGTCGGCGGTGATGAGGCGCTCTGTAGGAGGCAATGGTCAAACATGAGGCTTGGAGACGCATCCCGATGCAGTGTCTTTGGTGTGGAGTTGAGCCTGTAGAAAAGACATGGGGACGTCGACTCCGGGGCAGCACTGTGTGGGAGAGGGAGGTGTCTGGGTGGGTCACTCTGTCTAAACCTCCCGTCCCGTCCTTGCCTAGAGACGAGGAAATACGCTTCCTCCCTAGGCCGTCCACCCCTCTCATCTGCTCCTCTTCTCCATTCTCATCTCTCTCTCTTCTTCTTCAACTTGTGAGCAACAAGCAGACGTCCCGAGTAGGCGTTATTGTAAATATGGTGAGTACAGAATCCACCCCCGGGCTGAGCTGTCATTTCTTTCTCCCTAACTCCCTTTTTTTTCTTTTTCTTCTCAGCTTGCAAAATTTACTACAGATGGCCATAATTGTTTCTGAATTTTGTATCACCGATCCTTCATGTGTTAATTTATTGGTTAGATAAATCAGGTGCTTTAGTCCACACATTAGTGTTGGTATTGTACAAATAAAATGAAATCGACAGTACCATACCATACCGGTGTATGATAATATGGATTGTGGAGGTGGTAATTAAATCAGTATTATAGACCATGATATTAGGCTGATACTATGCAACATGAGAGGCCTAAGTGGAGCTTGTGGTGATTGTCCTTTAATCTATTTTCCTTTAAGGATTGTTTGGTTAGTCACTTCCTCGTTAGGATTGCAATCTAATCCTGGTCAATCCCTATTGATCGTCTCGGCTGGGAATTAATCCCAACCCCACACCATAAAATGTATTCGGTTATACTTGGTTGGTATCCTTCCCCGAGCCAATCCTCACAATCCCGTCTATTTGGTCAAGATAAAATATTGTCATTAATCACGTGGAACGTTTCCTGACTCGTTAGTCATCGATAAGGTCAGAGATGCATGGCTTAACTTGTTCTAAGCCCCTAGATCACTGTTAGGTCACAATTTCGTAGTGTCAGCAAGGACACCAATTTTAATAGACAATGATCGCCATGTCTCATCATAAAAGGTCGTGGAATTCTTCCAAGGCATGATGGCAGATTGGTTAAGGTTATAGATGAAGACTATTGCAATCTATCCAACTATATGTATATCATGTCGTTGGATTGCAAGGCGAAGCCGAGGATCTCACCGGACATGGTGGTTTACAACAAGTTGATGATGCAAAAGTCGATCGACATCCGCTCGACGTCGTCCGGATGGATATACACAATGACCGTATTGTCAATATGATCATGGATGTCACACTTCCGGAACATCACACTAAAGAATGTGCTCCATGTGATGCAGTTGAGAGGCATTATCTCGGATAGAGAACTGGTTGGGACAAAGCTTGGTTCGGAGGTCATGACGAAGGGATTGGAGGAGAAAGAGACCAAGGAGTGTGCCATGAGAATGGAGAAGTGGAAGGGTAAAGGAAGGACCAGTGAAGAAATTGCTCGGTCTATCATACTATTGCTCCATCCATTCCAAAATAATTAATGTTCTAAGTTTCTAATGAGTCAAACTTTTCCAAGTATGACAGATTTAAAGAAAGATGTGTTGGTATATTCAATGTCAAATCTATATGGTATAAAAATATATATTATGATAAATATAATTGAACAAATTAGTGTTATAATTTTTAACATATATTTTTATAAACTTAAGGTAATCGATTTAACACAAACATAAATCTTCAATTATTTTGGAACGGGGAAGTGGATGTTAAAACGTTGTTATAAAACTCAATAAACTTAAGGACAAACCTAAACCTAAGAAGAGAACGAAAACACGTATTTTGATTGCCTTCATAGTAGATTTATATGAGAGAGGAAGAGGGTGCGCTACAAACTAAATCATACTCCCTCCTCTGTAAATTAAATGACGTGAATTTGTTTATCTACACACAAAGCTTCGGCAATTTATTCTGAATGGAGGGAGGTGGTGTGGGCGTGATGGAAAAAGGAAGTGGATCGCAAACCCCAAGATTCGGCAGGAGCACCTGTAGCGGAATGTCTGTTCGAACAAGATCGATTTTGACAAAACTGCAGAGCACGAATTGTGTTTCACTACCAAATCATCAATCATCCAGACTATAAAGATCACTATGCTTCCCCTTCGATATCTCTAATCACTGTCCAAATGTCGAACGAATCAAACAAAACCGTAGGAGGAGTAATACTGTTAACATTGCATGAACATATTAAATACATAATGACGAAATGGAATCATTCAGTGACGCTCTTCGTTGGTGCTCAGGATTACTACGCTGGCCGCGGATCCATCCAAGGTAGCATTCCTCACATGGACGAGGCGTGACTTTCTGAAGAGGGAGGCGACGGCGGAGAGATTGATGTGCCGATCGACGGCGAGCGCAATCGCACCACCGCGGCGGACGGTGCGCTCGATCTCAGCCGCGAACCGGGACGGGAAGAGCGCGCCGGTGAGTGCCGCCGGGTCGTCGGAGAGCACGAGGTCGAAGGCGTCGTCGAAGAAGGGCAGGCTGTGCGGGTCCGCGCGGCGCACGAGGGGAGGGAAGTCGACGAGATCGACGCCGGTGACGTCCCCCACGCCTGCCACGCGGAGCGCGTCGACTGCCCGCCCCACGCCGGCGGCGAGGCAGAGGACGCGGGAGGAGTTGCCTAGGAGGCGCAGGCTCCGGAGCGGGTCGAACACCGAGGCGGAGAGGGCCGCGCTGTGACGTCGCCAGCGCGGGGAGGACTGGAGCTTGGCCAGGCGGATGTCCGGGTCGACGACGCGGCGCGATGCGGCGTCGCAGGAGGTGCGGGGGAAGGGCGCCAGCGAGAGGGACGAGTACGCGGGCGAGCTGGTGAAGCAGGAGGCGGATGAGTGGCGGAACAGGTGCATCAGGGCGGCGGTGGCCACGGCCGCCAGGGCGATCGCCACGCGGTTCAGCAGCCGCCGGACGTGCCCGTCCATGGCCGTGGTGACCGGGTAATTTTTTTTTTTTTGAGAACATGGTGACCGGGTAAATGGAGCGGGTCTGTACGTCGGAGGCTTTTTTTTGTGGTTGGGTTGTGTTGGGCTGTGCTGGGCTAACATTTCCATGGCCTGATTAAGAGGCAGTGAGGTGCGTCGGGCAAAACCTCCTTCTCCCATTCCCCTCTCGCCCCAAACCCCCAATCCCCGGTTTCCCCCCGATGGCCTCCCACGCAGCGGCAGCCGCCGCCGCCGCCTCCACCCGGGCGAACAGCCTCTGCCGCATCTTCGCTTCCTCCAGACCTACACCACCACGCAAGCACAATGCCAAGATCAAGCGCGCGCCGACCCCGAAACCGCCCGCCGCCAACGCCGACAAGAAACCCCCTAAACACCTCGGCGCACAGCCGGCCGCCGACGCTCCTGAATCCGACGCGGGCCACGAGCTCCCCAAGTCCTATCGGGCGATCTACAAGGACCTCCTCCATCAGAGCGACCCTGATAAGCTGGTCTCCGAGTTCATCGAAGCGTCCTCCGCATCGCCGCGCTTCCGCGAGAAGCACCGCGCGTACGATTTAGTCGTGAGCCGACTCGCCTCCTTCGGCCGCCAAGACGGTATCCAGGCCGTCCTCGATGCGCAGAAGAGCTTCCTCGAGGCCTCCACCGAGGCGTTCGCCGCGCGTCTCATCCGCCTCTACGGCCGTGCCTCCATGCCATCCCACGCTCTCGCGGCCTTCCACCAACTTCCCGCAAAGCACAAGTCCACCATGACATTCAACTCCGTCCTTGTCGCATACGCCCGAGCCGGAGATTTTGACGGCCTCGTCGTTGCATTCCAGGAGATCCCAGCCTCCCACCCCTCCGTTGCCCCCAGCTTATACTCTTACAACATACTCATCCGCGCGCTGTGCCAGAAGCCCGACCTTTCTGCTGCTCTTGAAGCTCTCTCACTCATGGAGAAGCATGGTTTTGCGCCCGACATTATTTCTTTCAACACGCTTTTGAATGGCTTTTACAACTGTGGCCGCATGGATGACGCGGAGACGGTATGGGAGATGATCAAGGAGAGGAATCTGGAGCCAGACGCAAAGTGCTACAATGCCAAGCTGCGGGGTTTGGTTGCGGAAGGGAGGATTGAGGAAGCAGTTTCTGTGGTTGAGAGGTTGGAGAAGGATGGGCCAAAGCCTGATACAGTGTCCTACAATGAGCTGATTCGAGGATATTGCAAAGCAGGGAGGTTACAGGATGCCAAGAAGCTGTATGATCATTTGAGAAAAAATGAGTATACCCCAAATAAGGGGACATATGAAACTCTCGTGCCGAGGCTTCTTCAGGCTGGAGAGCTAGATTGTGCGCTGATATACTGCCATAATATGCTAAGTGGCAAAGGGATCTGTAGAACAGCGGTTGATCTGCTGCAGGATGTAGTGGATGCATTGGTAGAGGCATCGAGGGTGGAAGAGGCTACTAAGCTTGTCGAGCTCGGGCACAAGAAGTACTACTACCCCCGAACGGGTTTGAGGATGCCACATACTGCGGAAGACAATAAATCAATAGCTTAAACTGATGGGGAAGAATCAAATATCAGAAGAAAAGGTGCTTGAAGTGCAAGACTGAGACTGAAAAATAATAATATTTGACGAGGATGTTCCTTCATTGGCCAGGCTTTGATCTGTCACACTGATGTAAGCCAAATCACATCATGACCTGTTTTACCCATTTTCTCATCTTGTTTTGATAGAAACAAGTGCAAGTTAATATAGTGCTTACACTGGTTAAATAAGACATTGCTTTATCTTGCCCTGTGATGTAGTACCTAAAGTCTTTCTATCCATTCGAGAAGAGATCAACAGGATGTCTTTATTCTTATCTACATATCTAGCCAGTGCTGATTTTCTCATTGCATCAAAATTAATTATATGACTCTAGTATTTTGTACTCATAAAAATTCTTCAAGGGTTGTGTACTTTATTATTAATTTCATTTTCGGCCTTCGATAATTCAACCGTGTGCTCTGTGATTCCATGTTTATCTTCTCAATTTGTCCATTCTTGTTGTTGATTTACTATTTTCTCTTTGAAGAATGGGCAATGCAAATGTTATGAAGTTAAAGGCCATTGATCAATGATCAGTTTCATGTGTTACTAGCTTGCTAAGCTAGAGGTGGATTAGTTGTAGCTACATCCCAGAATGAATCCATTGCACTGTCAAGTACTATCTTTATTTGCTGTAGTGAGCTATGTTTCTTTCCTTGTATGAACTGTTCTTCATATTTGATCAGATAACGAGCCACTAGAGTTGTAAACCAAACAATCATGAGCCATATGGATTAGGATAGTAGGTGAACTACCTTTTTTCTCACATTCAGATTCTTGCTTCCTACAAAGATGGTAGGACTGGACCTTCTTTAACTGTGGGAATATGTACAGAGTGCACTGTAGCATTTATCTATCTACTCGTTTGAGGAAAGGCTTTGTTTTTGTGACGAATTTGACCTTCGGTAGGTTTTGAAATGATACTCTTCGTCCAAGATTCAAACTATGAAATTAAGTATGATGTCAAATAACTGATTTTCTGAGGTTATGTTAAAATACAAATGGTTTTGTGAAATGTTAGTATTAAAATCACATATGGATTATTACCTGAACAACTTAGTTAATGTTACTCTTTGTGCATATCTTATAGAGGGAGTGAGCCACACTAGGTTCGAGGCTTGGTGTGTGGACCTGTTGACGCCACACCTCATGGGCCGAGCAGTGCTTGGTGCTGTCCACTTGTTCATGTCAAACTTAGTATTTTTGGTAGCAGATGGTTACTTTCTGTGTTGTTCAGGTAGGTGGTCATCATTTATCACTTATTTATTTGGGCAGTGGCACTTGTCTATCTATCTGAGCAGTGGAAGTGGTTTCTCAGTTCCTCTAATACCTAATGAGGTCTGCTCTTTGTCCAGATATTATTGACTGCAGGTTATTTTCATTTTTCCTTTTCTCATCTTATCATTAATGTAAGATCATTGTGAACTAGGAGAATATTTCAGCCATCTTGTTGTTAATGCCTTCCACAAGTCAGTAATCCTGATGTGCAAAGCTTACTGCTTACTGAAACATCTTTTGTAACTATGAGAACATACTCCTATCAAACATTTGTCCTTAAGGCCATTCGGAGGTAAGTTCTCTGACGTACAAGGATACAATGTCCAAAGTTTGTGATTTAACAGTTTCCCATCATATCTAGTTGCTGTCATATATAAACTGTACCTTTTTGGTTCAATTTGGGAACTTGTTGCTCTCACAGTTTCATTGTTGAAGGTGTCAACTTAACACGTCGGAACCCAAAGACTTAATAGTGCCCAGAACATAACCTGTTAGTACAATCTCCAAATCACAAGGACTTTTTATTCCCTCATATATTGGTTGTTCAGGACAGGCGCTAACTTCTTGGCATGGCACTACTCTATTCCTTTGGCCCTGAACTCGCATCCAAACGCATTGACATGGTGTTTTTCTTTCTTTTTTTTCTATTCTTTTTTGTTTCTTTTTTATCACCTTTATTTTTTGTTTCTTTTCCATTTTCTGCTTTTCTAGAAAGTGTCCATGTGTAAGAAAAATGTTCATGTTTTTTTAAATGATCATGTTTTTAAAAGAATTGTTCGTTGTAAAAGATGTCCAGTAGGTTCAGAAATTGTTCACAGGGTTCAAAAGATGGTTCATAGCAACAAAAAATTTCACTAGATTTGAAAAAAAATGTTTACAGAGTTAAAAAATAGTCACGTGGTTCAAAAACTGTTCGCCGGAGTCTAAAAATTGTTCATGTTTGAAAAATATTTTTTCCGTTTTATTGGTTAACTTGATAAGTAAAGTCTAAACTTGGTATTTTCTAAGATTTTATAATAAATATAAATGGTCAAAAATGTAGAAATCTATAATAATAATAACTAAATAGGAGCAACTAAGGTGTCAAGTGGGATCCCACCAAAGTCCCACTTCTAGTTCATTTGCCAAATTCTAGTTTAAATTTTGAGCAAAAATTTGAACTAGAATTTGGCAAATGAACTAGAAGTGGAACCTTGACGGGATCCCAATTGACACCTAGGAGCAACCCACTAAAGATATTTAGCTCAACATGCAAGGTGTCGTCCACCTCATCAAGCATTCATGAGCAATCCGAGCCTTCTACCTGAGCAAATCTGTCACGCCATCATGTGTTTTCCACAATTTAATTTTAACAGCGCTATATCAGTTTCAATTTTTCAAGCGACGCTTGAAATTATGGGCGATCTGCTACCCTTTATTCCTGCTGTTGGTTGAGCTTCATCTTCCTCTCATCTCCTCAAGTCAATCTCCTTAAGCCACATCATCAGATTAATTTCAGTTGCTGAACTGTATATGATACCTGTTGTTTATTCTGCATTACTGCATTCGTGCAGAGTGGCATCAAATTCTATCTGAATGGCCGATTGCTCTCCTTTTATTGCAATATGTTGTTACTGTGATATTCCAGTTGTGTTTCTAGGCATTCTAGATGCAACAGTGCATTGTTGTCCTGTTGCGCTTGAGCCCTGGATCGTAATAGTTTTTATCATTGCTGTCACCCAAGAACAGCTAATTGAATCTACTGATATGGAAATTACAGGGGAAGTTTCTATTGCTAAGGAAGATGCTGTAGATCAAGGAGTTACTGGCAAGGCTTCTGCTTTTAGTGAAGATGGCGTCGCTACTTTAAATGAGACACAGCCTCTTGACCGTGATGTGGATTGTGGTGCTGAGGGCCGGCGTGCGGAGCTAATGCATGGTGGCGGGCGGAGCTAAGGTGCAGGCACAGACCTGAGGCGGCGGCACAATGAACTGAGACACGGCCGAGTGAGGAGCCCGAGACAGTGGCGGCACGCGCGATTCTGATGCGCGGGTGTGGTCATGTGCTGACTATGAACTGGATATTAAACTTGAGTCGCACTCTGCTCTGTCAGTTAAATTGTGATTTGTGTACCTTTCTTACCCGATTTTGCTTCAGTTGTTGGAAGAACGAATACACCTGAATCCAATATTTGTGTTCAGCCAATGTCGTCCTCTGTTTATATGCAGCCTCATCACTAATTCTATTTTAACGTATTTTCTCCTTTTGTTCCTCTCATCAGATTGTAGTCGCCAAACTCTCGGATGATTTCTAGCAATTGGATCTAAAAGGGACTATCTTGGTTGGGCGATGAAGTGCACGGCAGTTCATGATGCAATACAGCAGTGGTGTCGAGTTGGTGCAATGAAAAAAATCGAAGAAAACTATGCACTTTTTTGTTCTTGGCGCTCAATTGGGGTCTCCTCTGCTACCGCCTTGAAATTGCCTCTGGAGCAGGAGCGTGCGGATACGGGTTCGAGGCAGCTTGGAGACTGATGAGCAGGAGCAGGCGTTGCTCTTTGATGACCCAGTGCCACAGATGGCAAAACTCGAGCTACATCCTGATGTGCTCGCATCGAAGGAATGCAAAAAAGTAAGCACCACGCCCTCTGCTGCTCCCACATGTGATTCTATGTGCTATTTGTCCAACGATTGAGAATTTGAGGTTTCATTATTTGAAGCTATTTGTCCAACGATTGAGAATTCCATGTGCTCACGATTAGAAAAAAAAACAGAATTAGCTGTGAATTCTACGCTAGGGATTTCTGCACCTCGACTGTTTGTGGCGATGTCTGCGACTAGAAATTGTGATTCGAGGAACACATATTCGACACTGTTTCATCATCTGTGAATTTAATCCATGTACAGAGTGTGGTTTAATCTATGTGCTAATTAAGCTTTTGGTTCTGAACTGCGAGCTTTTCTTTCTCATCTCTTTTGATCGATGCAGCAGGCAAGACACTGGAGGCCAACAAAACAAAGGAGCAGCAGGGGAACATAAACTGAAGGGTGAAGAAGGACCGATGATGCTGTAGCTTTAACTGGTATAATAGGACCTTCCTCCAGTCTAGCTTCTTGTAAAGAATTTCCCTAGGGATATCATCCCTTCCGGTATAAATTATAGAGGAAAAGCATCACCTCTTAGTTATTTGTTGATTTGATAATTATTGATCTGGAATCCTTGATTCTGATTGTACGTCTTGCACAAGTCCTGAAATTTTATAGAACCCTTCTCAAGGCTGTGATGTGAACTATTCTTTTGCTATGACTTAATTATTATCGAAGATAGTTCACCATGGTATTATCTATCTACCTTTCTTCCTACTTTCCACCTTGCAAAGCACATGAAGGCTTTGAACTATGGATCTGAGGTGATGTATTTTTTTTTTGTTTTGAAACAAAACTCTAGGGGAGGCCCAACAATGTATTAAGGATTCGTTTACATGAGGGACATAAACCAGGTTTTGAGATTGTACGTCCACTCCTCCACCCAGTGATGATATTTACTGTTGTCCTTTTTTTACACTGGTTATTATAAACTTATAATCATTTCCTCCAGGTTTTTTTAATGTGAAACTCATTCTTTCTCTCTGTACTGATGTCTCCGTTTGACTTCGCTTTATCTATAGCCTACATCATTTGCTCTACACGTGAAATAGAGTGGCGTAATGGATGAATTTTATGACTGTTCAAGTTAATATAGTTTTATCAACCGTTTAAGGTCAGTTAAACTTTATGAAGTAGCAGGTGGACCAAGATTGAAGGAAATATAAAGCTAAGCAATGGTATGAAATCAAAATCTCGATGAAGCATAACCTGCTTGCAATAATATTTTTAGATAGAGAAAAAAAGCTGGTAGTATTTTCAGATAGGGCAAAAAAATAATACTCCATTGCAACACAAGCATCAAATTTTTTCATTCAAATTTTGTTTTTCTCTCCCGTTGCAACGCAGGGACATGTTTCCTAGTAGTTTCACTAATTGCAACTAAATCCTCATTATAAGCACCATTGTCTCCTTGCCTCCTTCATCAAGCGTTCATTGCCTGCAATGTTCCTCTGTCCCTTCTCTCACCCTTTGCTTTCCTTCTCCACGACACCACCCGCCTACACCTATTGACCTATGACTGTATCCCATCTTCTCTCTATGATGTTTTTTCTGAAGTATCCGTCTGTCCTTCTGCGAACAGCACGCCCTGGGTGTCGGCGCCTCCCTGATCCACGCGCCTGCTCATGGAGTTTTCCGTAATAGTTTTCATGACATTATCGTTGATTTGTCCGTCGTCCAGGCATCTCCATGGCCACTGGCATGAGTTGTGATGTAGCGCTAGCGCCGGGAGGTACCTCAAATCATCAACATATGCCCATTCTCACCCCGGCAGGTGGCTCACACTGTCACCCTCGATCTACTTCATATTTTCTAGAAGATTGGTGAAAATAGTACTATAGGTGATTAAACGAGAGAAAGAGGGGTTTACCTTGTTGTTCTTTCCCGGGTGCGATCCGAGGAGAAAAAATTGTATGAATATGCTATGCTTCACAGAAGTCCTTTTTTTTCAAGAGCACGTAAAAAACGTGCCTCATCTTCATAAAAGATAGAAACTCACATTGATATGGGATCCCTTGTGGGATTGACCCTAGGGTGGCCCGATCTTCACGGATCTGATGCGGGGAGTGAGGGGAAACCCGATGAACACGATGAACGCAACACAAATGCAAGGTAAAGATACAAACACACGCAAACACAACCCGATTCGATTTGCTCCCGTTGGCTCGAACAACCAATCCAATAGAATCCTCGGCGAGAGACCGTTAGGTAGAATCACCAAAGGAGAGATCGGCAAGCGGATGATAGAATCCAAATCAAAGGAGAGAGTAGCAACCAAGTAGAATCCCAAAGGGAGAGACCTAGCACTACTAGAATCCTTGATGAGGAGAGACCAAACACTTGAGGAGGGTCTTGACGACTTGGAGACGAACAACCGAACTCCAAGGCCTTGTACAACTCATAGATTAACTATAGAGAGGGGTTCCCATCTAGGGTTAGGCACAAGCCTTCATTCATCATCAACTCCAGGGTTTCAAGGAGGGGGTGGGGGCTTATATATAGGCCAGCCACGAGCTAGGGGTAAAATAGGCATAACTAGGAAGTTCTGGGCGTTACATGGGCCAGGCCCAACCCGAGGCGCGCAGGCCTGATACACGTGGTCTGGAGACTCCGGTGTGATGGCCAGAGACTCCGGTCAATCTCCGGTGTCGTCTCCGGAGGGGCCTTCTGACTGTCCTGGGCGCTGGTTTGGGGGTCGGTCCGGAGGTGGACCGGAGACTCCGGTGTGGTAGACCGGAGACTCCGGTCTGGACCGGAGACTCCGGTCCAGCTTTAGCAGCTTCTTGCGTCTTCTCTTCCAGGCCTCTTGCTTGGGGGTCTTGATCACTGGGGTCCTCTTGTCATCTCCTCTTGGTGTCATGGTCATGGTCCTGGTCATAGCATTGGCACGTGTCTCAACTAGGATTCCATTCACATGATAGCCAAATGAGGGTGGGGTATGGAATGAGTTCACCTTTGAGGGTGTGGTTGATGTAGCATGGTGTGGACCAATGGCGAATGCCATGTGTTGGGCTGCAACACACATACAACAAGACCAAAGAGCCAATTGTTTGACCGAACACCATACACACGCACACACAACTCCTACATTTAAAGCTTGCTCTCGAGTCTGTTTCACGGTGATTGAGTACAAGCCCATAGGTAACCAAAGGCTCGTGCTTTTTTTGGATTTGGATTCCACTAGAGCCTATTTGATCATTTCCTTTTCTAACTTTAGTTCAATATAGATCCACTACGCAACTTAAATTACTCTGCATATATTTTTGTATCTGAATGTGGATGTGTTTGATTGCCACGGATCTTTCACTTGGGACTCGAGGTAGCTAATTTTCGTGTATTTGTTGCTAATGGATGGATCTGATTTCTCTTGCCTTTTCAGCAATATCAATATGGCTTAGCAGTACGCTCATCAAGTCTACAATGACAAAGCTCCAAAACTGGATGTATGACTATTAGTACGTACAATTTTTCTTGCATTACCATTGCCAGACTCTTATTATTTCTTTTTTTAATCTATGTTATTTTTAAGTTCTTATTTTTTCTATTTGCATAAGCATTGTTCTTAATTTTGAAAATTTGTTCAATTATTTCAGAAAATTGTTCATGGTTTTCAAAAGTTGTTCATGACATTCAATATGTGTTCATAATTTTGAAAAATTGTTCAAGGTTTAGAAATGTTGTTCATGACATTTAAAAATCGTGACAATTAAATATTGTTCAAGGCTTTTAAAAAATGTGTTCATGATTTTTAAAATTTCTTAAACATTGTTCAAAACATTCTTTGTGGTTTGGAAAATTGTTCATATTTTTTAAAAAAGGTTCATGATTTAGAATTTATTTTCATTGTTTGGAATGTTTGTTTCTGATTTGACAAATGTTCACGATTTTAAAAAAGCTTCGGCTTTAAAAATCATGATTTAAATATTCTTTTTTAAATAAAAACAAAACAAAATGAAAATAGAAAGAAAAACCGCAAAAAAAACAGAAAAGAACTTTCACGGGCGTGAAAATTTGCACAGAGCTGAGATGCAACACCCAATCAATTGTGAGGTTGAAGTAGTATAACTGGAAAGACAATATCCCATCACATATGGGTCGGGCCTGCATATAGCAGTGTCACGACCCAGCGGGAGGGAGACACCAAGTACATGGCCCAAGAGATCACGCGGCCTAGGACCAAGGCAGAGAAGAGGCATCAGGCGTCGGCAGATACTTAAGGAACTGCCATCTTCTTCTCCAGGTGAACAAGATAGAACACTGTTCCCCTTTTCAGTTTCCTGTATCCGGATTTGATTCCGAGTATTGTACCGAACCAAAAGAGAAATTGAGTGGAAACCTTGTGTGGGCATAACACCTGGTATCAGACGCCACACCGTTTTCTTCCGTTTGGTAATTCCGACGTGAGGACGGCGGCGGATCTCGATGTGCTGCCACATATCCGAACAACGGTTCGATCGGAGAATTAGGCGACGAGCTGGCACCCAAGAGACCCACGGCGGTGCAGAGGCAGATGTCGAAGGCACTCGCCACCGCGACTGAGAAAACCCAGGCCACCAACGACAAGCTCGACGCGCTCGCGACCCAATTCGCGGGACTCGCCACATGGATGAAGAACATGGATGTGTCAGTCTCGACTCTCTCCACGACTGCGGCCGCCCTTCAACTCCACGCCGAGGATACGGCGGCGCGGTTGCGCACCATCGAGTCGCGTCCGCCTCCACAACCTCCTTCGCCTGGGGTGCTCCCAGCAGCATCGCCGATAGGATTTGGCACGCGACGGCCTGAAGGGCACGGCGGGGATTCGACTCCACGGGGGCATACCCATGAGATCCCTGGATCTCAGCGGTTACCCCCGGCTACTGGTATGATGATTCCCCTTGCTTACAATCGCGGTTACAGGGAGGAAGAGCATTATGAGCGTTCTGCTAGTCACTCACGCTACCACTCCACCCCTAAAATGGATTTTCCAAAATTTAATGGCACTGATCCTACCATTTGGAAAGACAATTGTGAGATATATTTCGAGATCTATGGTATTTCAGACACGATGAAAGTCAAGTTTTCCATGCTCAATTTTGTGGGGAATGTTGCCTTGTGGTTAAAGCTCTGCAATCCAAACAGTACATCATATACTGGGATGATTTATACAAAGCTGTAGAAACCTACCAGGGCAAGAATAAGTTTAACTTGTTCATGCGCCAAATCCTGCACCTCAAACAAACTGACACAGTAGCAGCCTACACCGGTAAGTTCAACAACCTCCGCCACCAAATCCTGCTCCATGATCCTAACACCCGTGCGGTTTTCTTTGTTGAGCGATACATAGCAGGGTTGGCTGATGAGATTCGTTCTGCTGTTTTGTTAAGTTTACCTGAGAACATGGATACTACGAGTATGCTGGCTCTTTTGCAGGAAGCGGAGCATGACAATATTTGCCAACACTCTCATCGGCAGTCCTCTCGCTACAGTTACAAGCATTCGAGCATGATTGACAAGGCCAAGTCAGTAGATCGTTCTGAGGACACGAAGAAACATGATGCGCCGAAGTGGGATGAGAAACTGTAAGCGCTTCGTTCCTTCCGCAAGTCGAAGGGACTGTGTTTCACCTGCGGTGACCGCTGGAGCAGGACGCACAAATGTCCAGCACAAGTTCTGCTCCATGTTCTTGAAGAGCTTCTGGATGTACTCCCACCAGATCAAGAATCCCCTAGTGACAATTCAGGCGACACCAGTTCTGAGGATGAGCTCATGTGTGCTACACCGGCAATTGATTCAGGCCAGCCCACTCTTCGACGGCGTACCATTTGCCTCAGTGGTCGTGTGGGTGATCATCCTATGCTGATTCTGGTGGATTCTGGCAGTGGTGCATCCTTCGTTTATGTCGAATTGGTGGAGAAAATGCAAGTGCGCACACAGCCGTGCACCGCGGCCAAATTTGTTGTCACAAATGGCGACACTATGAGCAGCAACAGTTATGTTCTGTAGTTGTAATGGCACACTCAGGGGCACTCTTTCGCCCAGGACATGGAAGTTCTTCCTCTTACCTGCTACGACCTCATATTGGGCGGTGACCGGCTAGAGATGCATAGTCCAATGTGGGTGCACTGGCGCCAACGCAGGATGCGCTTCGATCACAAAGGTCGTCGCATCACCCTGCATGGCATTCAGGATGATGGATCACCAGGACGTCCCATCAGTGCCAAGAAATTGCAGGGCCTCCTCCGTCGCGGTGCTGTGACAGAATGTGTTAAGTGCAGCCAGTACATCAACCTGACAGTCTGGCCAGTGTCGACGCTATCGCGCCAGATCAACTGCCACCGTTGTTGCAACCACTACTAGAAGAATTCACTAATCTGTTCACTTCCAGCGACTCCTTGCCACCTCGACGCAGTCATGATCACCAGATCCCTCTGATTGCAGGAGCACAACCGGTAAATGTGCGACCCTATCGCTATGCGCCGCACCAAAAGGATGAGATTGAACGTCAGATTCATCAGATGCTACGACAAGGGATCATTCGGCACAGTTCTAGCCCGTTCGTGTCGCCAGTTCTTTTGGTGCGTAAGAAGGATGGAACCTGGCGTTTTTGCATCAACTATCGGCAACTCAACTCGATTACAGTGAAGCACAAACATCCCATGCCTGTGGTGGATGAACTGATGGACGAGTTGGCGGGTGCCAAGTGGTTTACCAAGCTAGATTTGTCCTCGGGCTACCACCAATTGCATGTGGCTGAAGGAGATGAGTACAAAACGGCATTCCAGACTCACCAAGGACTATATGAGTTCTTAGTTATGCCTTTTGGCCTGACCAATGCGCCAACAACATTTCAAGGAGTCATGAACAATATTTTCGAGCGATTGCTGCGCAAAGGCGTCCTTGCGTTCATGGATGACATTCTCATCTACAGTCATTCCTTGCAACATCACCAACAACTTCTGCATGAAGTCCTCACCATCCTCCGGGCGAATCAGTTGACACTTAAGTGATCCAAGTGCACTTTTGCCAAGCAGAATTTGGACTATATGGGGGATGTGATTGGTACTGCTGGTGTGGCCACGGACAGTTCGAAGATTTCAGCTGTCTAAGCCTGGCCACGACCCACTTCTCTCAAAGCACTCCGTGGATTTCTAGGACTCACAGGATACTATCGCAAATTCATCAAGCAGTATGGCATGATCAGTCGCCCATTGACTCAGTTATTGAAAAAAGGAGAGACATTTCAGTGGACACCAATAACCGAAGAAGCATTTCAAACACTGAAGAAATCTCTTATCCAAGCACATGTCTTGTCCTTGCCAGACTTTAGTGCACCTTTTGTTGTCGAGACTGATGCATGCCAATATGGAGTTGGAGCAGTACTGATGCAACAGGGGCACCCCATTTCCTATCTCAGCAAAGCACTCATTCCTTGCAACCATGCACTTTCCACCTGTGAGAAATAATGCTTGGCCATCCTCATGGCGGTGTACAAATGGCGCTCGTACCTGCAACACCAAGAATTCGGCATCCGTACTGATCAGAAAAGTTTGCTCCACCTCACTGAGCAACGAATGGGCACGGGAATTCAGCATAAGGCATTCGTCAAACTCATGGGGCTTCGTTACACTATCCAGTACAAGAAGGGAGTCACAAATGCAGCTGCTGATGCTTTGTCTCGCCGCCAACCAGATTTTGATTTCATGGCTATCTCCTCTGTCGTTCCTTCGTGGCTGGACAAATTGATAGCTCGTTACACTAATGATGCAGCGACTAAAACTCTAGACTAAACTCAGTGTCACTGACACCAATGCAGATGGTTTTTCGCTGGAACATGGTGTGATTCGGAAGCATGGCAAAGTCTGGGTAGGTGGAAATCCAATGGCACAACTACACATTCTCCAGGCACTACGTGATAGTGGTATCGGTGGCCACTCGGGAACTCTGGCCACTTACCAGGGCATCAAGAAGATGTTCTCGTGGCCTCAGTTGAAACAATCAGTCCAAGAGTTTGTGCGCAGGTGTGATATTTGTCAGCGTGCCAAAGCTGAGCACTCCAAGCTGCCGGGCCTGTTGCAGCCATTACCAGTGCCTCCCGAGGCTTGGCACACGGTCAGCCTTGACTTCATCGAGGGATTTCCAAAATCGAATGGACACGATGTGATTCTAGTGGTCATCGATAAATTGACAAAGTATTGCCATTTTCTTCCTCTGGAGCATCCATTCACGGCGTTGCAAGTGGCAGAGTGATACGTCCAATTTGCATCACCTTTCTATATCATAATTTACCTCTATTCATTGATATCTGTCTTATTATGAGGTATTACTTATGTCTTTTCTACTATTTATGCATGTTGAATGATTCTTGGAGGATGAACTGTCGGAGTCTGGATTCTGATGGAAAAGAAGGTGTTTTGATGCAATTTCGCGAAGATCGGAAAAATACCAGAAAAATATGGGAAAATATTATTTTTCTAGAAGATTGAGGAAGCCAAAAGGAGGAGCGGAGAAGGGCCACAGGGGGCCCACGCCCCTAGGTGCGGGCCCACCTGACCCGCACATAGGGCAGGTGAGGCCCACCTGCCCGGCTCCCGACTCCGCCCCTTCGCCTATATCTTCACTATGGAACCCTAATACGAGGGGGGCGACCACAGATAGATTTACGCCGCCTCTACAGGGTGGAAAACACCGAGAGAGAGAAAGATCTCTCCGGCAGACAGATTTATGCCGGGGGAATTCCTTCCCGGAGAGGGGAGATCGTCGCCATCAACACCGTCATCAAGCTAGGCTTCATCGGGATCATCATCATCATCCACACCATCATCTCCACCAGCACCATCATCACCACTTCGTCCCGTTGTAACAATTGTGTTGGATATTGCTTTAGTTCTTAGGGGAAACTTTCCCGGTGTTAATTACTATTGTAGTGGATACTTGTGAGTGGAACCATTGGATTATTGTTTATGTTCAGATTGTTATCCATTATCATATCATCTTTGATCTTGATCCATATGATGTCTTGTGAGTAGTTCGTATAGTTCTTGAGGACATGGGAGAAGTCATGTTGTTATTAGTGGATTTGTGTTGAGTTATTATTCAATGGTTTAGTATTTAAGTTGTGGTGCTATTCTTCTAGTGGTGTCATGTGAATGTCGACTACATGACACTTCACCATTTATGGGCCTAGGGGAATGCATTGTGTATTTGGCTACTAATTGTGGGGTTGCCGGAGTGACAGAAACATGAACCCCCGTTAGGACACCATTGCATAAGGGAGCGTAGGATCTCAGAGTTTAAGGCTATGGTTAGATTCATATCTTAATTATTTTCCAGTAGTTACCGATGTTTGCAGGGGGTTTAATCACAAGTATGTATTAATCCAAGTAAGGTCGGTACATTAGCACAGGTTCACCCACACAACACTTACAACACCAAAGAAGAGTACTTAGCTATTTGAAGCGAAAGCACTTGACAGAATTCCCATGTGTCCTCGAGAACATTTGGTCTTTATAAGTATTTCCACCGGCTTGTCCTTTGCTAAGAAAGGATTGGGCCACTTGCTGCGTTTGTTCTTTGTTACTTGCTCTTTGTTTTGTTGCCTTATCAGAAAACCACTAAAAATCCATTTGCTAAGTATTTACAGAGATTTCCTTCTCCATACCACTAGTCAGCACCTTCTGCTCCTTGTTGGGATCGATACTCCTATTTATCGGAAGTACTGCGATACACCCCCATATACTTGTGGGTCATAAAGACTATTTTCTAGCACCGTTGCCTGGAAGTGAAGCGCTATTGAAGAGTGGAACTAGTAAAGGAAACTTCTACTGTGAGTATTGCTTTTTGTTACTGCTTGTTACTTTGTTTCCAATATGGATAACCCACTTGGTTTTCTGTTTGGCAAAACTACTACCGCTGCTAGGGTAGTAGATGAACCACCACCTGTTGAGGTAGATCCTTTTAATATACCTACAAGTATTGTTGATCGTGTTATGGATAAATATTATTTTGGGGATGGAACTGTCCATCCTGGTGATCACTTGCTTTTTATCCATGAATTATGCGGGTTGTTTAAGTGTGCAGGTATCACAACTGAACAGGTGAAGAAGAAGTTACTCTCCATATCCTTGAAAGGGAGAGATGAAGAATGGTATAAGCTGCCGAAGAATGGACAATCAATGGAATGGGAGGAAATGACATCTCTCTTTTATTCTAAATTCTATCCTCCTAGTGAGATTCATAAGGATAGAAATATGCTATATAACTTTTGGCCTCGTGATGGAGAGAGTACAGCTCAAGCTTGGGAGAGAATGAAGTTACTAATGCTTAAATGTCCTATTCATGAACTCCCTAACAATATTATCATCAATAACTTTTATGCTAGGCTTTCTCTTCATGATAAAGATTTACTAGATGCTTATTATGCTGGATCATTCACACGTATGAAGGAAGAAGATAAATGGGATCTACTGGACCGTATTCAAGAAATCACTGAAGCTTGGGAGAATGACAAAGGAAGAAAGTCAGGTATAAACTATGATTATAAATGCATTAAATCTTTTACGGGAACTGATGACTTTCGTGATATTAGCAATGAGTTCAGTATCGATTCCCAAAGTATTGCCAACTGTTTTAAGGACTTTGCCTCTTACATAGAAATTCTCAAAAAGAAGTGGAACAAGTACCATGCACCTTATAAAGATGTTGTTAGTAATGTTCCTGTTATAAGTACTGAAGTTTGTACTGCCAATCATATTGTGCCTGGACCTTATGTTGAGAAAGTTCCTTTCCCAGCTAAGGTAAAGGAGTATTCAAAGATTATTAGTGCAAATAATAAAGGTACAATGAAAACTGTGGAGCCTGTTGAGCAATTGAATATTGAACCTGTGGTAGTTATTGTGAAAGATCTTGACGCTAGAAATATAGAGGATGACCGCATTGTCTTCTGTGAAGACGCTTCTAATATTATCTCTCATCCTAGTAAAGCTAGAAAAGCTAGTGTTCCTGTGCTTTCTGTTAAAATTGGTGATCATTGCTACTATGGTTTATGTGATATTGGTGCTAGTTCTAGTGCTATTCCTTATGAGCTTTATAGGAAAATTATGCATGAAATTGGTCCTTGTGAGCTTGAGGACATTGATGTGGTTATTCACCTTGCAAATAAGGAAACCATTTGCCCAATTTTTATTTTAAGATATGTGGAGGTTCTTTGTGGTAAGATTAAGTATCCTGCTGATTTTCTAGTACTTAATTCTACAGCTAGCAAAACCCGTCCTATCATTTTTGGTAGACCTTTCTTGAACACTTGTGGAGCTATTATAGATTTTAAGAAGAAGAAAGTTTTAAGTAAGTTTGATGGAGATTCTTATGAGTTTAACTTTTCCAAATTTGCTAAAGCTCCTTGTGAAAATAGCTTACCTAATAAAGATTTCAGGATGGAACAACTTGCTTCTATTGATCCAGTTTATAACTTTGGGCCTATTTTTGGTGACTGTAAGTATGCTCATCCTTGTGATAAAATTGATTCCTTTGATGGTTATATCGTCAACTTTATTCAAAGTGCTACTGAAAGTTATTATGAGAGAGGGAAACATGGTTTTATGCTTCTCAATAATGTTAAGTTTCCCTGTTTTATGTTGAAAGCTTTGAAGTTGCATCTGTTTTGTCTTCCTATGCTATTGGCTTTTTGTTTCAACAATTTGTTTTCTCATGACATTCCCATGCATAGGAAGTGGGTTAGACTCAAGTGTGTTGGTTATTTGCTTCTTGATGCTCTTTTTCACTCCAGAGTTATATCTCCTTTGTGAGCATCTTTGAGACTTTCAAGCCTAACTTAAAGGCAATAAAGAAAAGTACTTGTTGGGAGATAACCCAAGAGTTTTTTAGAGTCTTGGAAGTTATTACCTCTGTAATAACCGCTCCTTATCCTTTTTGTTTTGGTTTTTGTGTCAAGTTCAACTACTTTTGAGAAGTGGAGGAGTTGTGAAAAGTGGCTGTCCTGGGACAGATTTTTGTGTTGCACCGTAAAAATTCACGAGGAAGCTCAGTACGTCGGATGGAGCTGTATTTTTCTGAGCTTGTTCTCCAAGTTGTTATCCAACTTTCATTAGTTCTACACTTTTTGATTTGAGCAACAGAAGGTTTTCGAAAAAATCAATCTTTACTTGCTGGTCTATTTTGACAGATTTCTGTTATCATTTGCATTTGCCTCTTATAGAAGCCTTTGTTTTGATGGATTTCAGTTGAAGTGTGTACCTAAAGTTTAATTGTTTTTGCTTACACTAATGTTGTCATTGAAGTTTGTGTATTGCCTTGAGAGAAAAGGAATTTCCAGGGGAAGGAGAAAAGGAGTCTGCAGAGTTCGTCTTTGAATAGGTAAAAGTGGTGAAAACGGAAGGTTCATGAAACCCCAATCTTTTTTATATTTTTGATGTTTTTAATACATAAGGGAAGTTACGAGACGGAACAGAGGAGGAGACGGAGTTCGGGGTGGACAAACCCACCCCAGGCGCGGGCCCCTGCCTGACTGTGCCTGGAGGGGGTGTGCCACCCCCGAACTCTGGCTCCGCCTTGTTTCCGTGCCAAACCTTCCTTATGCTTTGAAACTTCATAATATATAACCCCCCGGATTCCCCGAGGTTCTTGCATCGAGTTCTCGTCGTGTTCTTGTTTCAATCTGTTTCTGTCAGGCAAATTCTCAGTTTTGGAGCTACAATGTCTTCCTCTGGATCACCCATGGAGGGTTCCTCTGCGGATGTCCTTAACCCATACATGTATGAGTTGAATATCCATCCCAAGGAGCTAATTCTCAAAGTTGGGAAGGTACAGATGAAAGAAGTTCAAGGCCCCGAGGGAGAAGGAAGTCTGGAAGACAGGATGGAAGCATTGGAGCAGGAGGTTTTTAGGTACAAGAAGATGGCGGAACGCGAAGTGGATGTTATTCACAAGATAAGTTCAGAACTCATCGCCAAACATGAGGAGGAGGTGGCTGAGCTCCGAGAAGAAATCTTCTCGCTTTGCCAGACCACCAACCAATTATAAGCACAGCTCTACGACATACAAAATCAAAACTGTGAGTATGAGGCTAGATTTGATCGCATAAGCTCTGCTGCTAGTGTCAGGATTGCAGAGACAAGGACATCCTTTTTGGATGGAGAAACTTTGCCTTGGAAGTTTTATGATGACAAGAGAATACCACCACCGAAGGAGTAATTCGTCATCAGGTTTGGCATCCCCTTGGCTTGTTCCAAGCTTGGGGGGAGTGCCGCGGTATCACCACCATTATCTTTTATCTTTTACCTTTTTAGTGGACGCATATATTTGGTAGAGAAGTTATCTTATAGTTTGGTTTGCATGTGTAAGTATCTCTCCTTTAGTTAGTTATCTATGTATCCCTTGGTGTGAGTGTCTTTATTGGAATATTAATGAGAGGTTTCATCTTTTACTTTTTACACTTCTTATTTTAGTTTGCAATCTCTATTATATGATGGATATTGTTGATCAGTATTGGCATCACTTTGGGAGCATCAAGTGGATCTAAATTGGTTTTGGCAAACCAAGTTTTGGTCACTAGCAATACTTTTTGAGGTTTGAAAGAAAAAAGAGAAAAGCTTACAGGTATTTTGTATCATTTGTTTTCTTTCTTGTTGGCTCATAAGCTTAGTATTCTTTATTTAAGATCTTTTGTGTCTTCAAGGAAGATTGCATGTTTGCCTTTATTACTTGTATGTTTGCTTGTTTCTTTCAACTCTCTTGCTTGCTACCTAGCCTTGCTAGCCAAAAAACCTGTTTTGAGAAGGCATACTTCTCATGTTTCCAATCACTTTAACCAAAACCTTTTCCATTTGTGTCCACCATATCTACCTAGTATATTTTGCTATTCCAAGCAAATTCTCAAGCTTGATCTACCTTTCGAATTAAAAAGTATTTTGTTATATGAAAACTAGTTAGTAAAGCTCTCACAAACTTGATGGCACACCTTATTTTCTTGCCCCTAATAGACTTGAACCATTGTGCCATCGAAGTTGTATATGCTTGCATTTATACGTTGGAATTAGCAGAATCGTGCTGTCATGGGGAACGTTTTCAACATTGCACTTGTACTTTGTACACAGTTGATATCGTGCTTTTTTGTCTATGGATGTCAACGGTGTGAAATAAAGATGGAACTTGTAAGTCCATGGAGTCTGTATTTTGTGTTAGAGAAACGCCTGGGCCACTAGCCTAAGCCATGCCTAATCATGGTGGAAACTTGCAGCAACACCATAGTGAGTTATCTATGAAGCATCCTCAGTAAAAAGCTATCCACATGGTAAATAAAAATATCGCTGAGATGCTCATTGTCTGCTCGCCTTATCATTTTGGTTATGGGAAAGCTCCTGTACCATGTGCAAGGGGTATCCCGTTGGTGGTTCTCTATGATACACATCTTTGTGCACTTTAACCTTAATAATCTCAATATGCCTATGATAGGGGCAATGAGGGCTCAAAGCTAGTAAGTGTTGGAATTATGCCCTAGAGGCAATAATAAAGATGTTATTATTATAATTCTTGTTCATGATAAAGTTTATATTCCATGCTAGAATTGTATTAAACGGAAACTTTGATACTTGTGTGGTTTATGAACAACACTGTGTCCCTAGTATGCCTCTATGGACTAGCTCATTGATTAATGATGGTTAAGGTTTCCTAACCATGGACATGAGTTGTCGATTAATAATGAGATCATATCATTGGGAGAATGATATGATGGACAGACCCAAATCAAGCAGAGCAATTAGATTGTATCATCGTGTTCATCTTTGCAAAGCTTTTTCTTATGTAAAATATTGTATTCCTTAGACCATGAGATAATGCAACTCCCTGGTATCGGAAGAAAGCTTTGAGGTCATCAAACGTCATTCTATGAGAGGGTGATCATAAAGGTGTCTCTCAGGTGATCGGAAAGTACTTGTTGGGTTGTATGTATCGAGATGGGATTTGTCCCTCCCAAGTCGGAGAGATATACTTCGGGCCCACTCGGTAATCGATATCAACACCGCTTGCAAGCACGTGGTTAATGATTTAACCACAAAGTGATATCGGATTACGGAACGAGTAAAGTACTTGCTGTGAACGAGATTGAACTAGGTATTCCGATGCCAACGATCGAATCTCGGGCAAGTAAAATATCGCGTGACGAAGGGAATATATATATGGGATTAATTGAATCCTGGCATCGTGGTTCATCCGATATGATCATCGATGAATGTGTGGGAGTCAATATGGGTTTCCAGACCCCGCTGTTGATTATTGATAGAAGATCATGTCTGCATATTCTCGAACCCGTAGGGTCACACACTTAATGTGTCTCGACGCTAGGATAGAATGGATAATTGGTTTATGAGTTTTTGTTCGGAGTCTCGGATTAGATCCAGGACGTTACGAGAGGTTTTGGAATGGTCCGGAGAATAAGATTCATATAAGGCAAAGCAGTTTTTTGGATTTCGGAATTGTTTCGGATTGTTCGGTATTGTACCGGGAGCTTCTAGAACCTTCCGGAGTGGGACCAACGTGGCCCACTTGTCGGGAGGGGCGTGAGCCTATGAGGAAGTGCCCTGGCCGCATTGGGCCAGGGGCACAAGGCCCCATAGGCCCAGCCAGCCAAAACCCTAGGGAAACCTTCTAGAAGGAGGGGGAAAACTTGCCCCCCACTCCAACCCTTGGGGCCGCCGCCCTAGGGCTTGGAGGAGGGGCCAAGGGGGCCGGCCAGCCCCCTATATATAGAGGGCAGGGGCGCAGCCCTCCTCCCCCACTCCTTCAACTCTAGCCGCCATACTGCTGCCCTCCAGATCTCTCTCTCTCCCGACTGCGCGTAGGCGAAGCCCTGCCGCAGAAACTCTCCACCTTTGCACCACGCCGTCGTGTTGTAGATCCAATCTATCTCTCCACCCCACTTGCTGGACCGAGGAAGGAGGAGACGTCGAGGTGCCGTACGTGTGCATCTCTCGGAGGCATCACCACTTGCGGCGTTGGATCGGATCGGATCGCGAGGAGGAGAAGGCTAGTACGACTACATCAACCACGTTCTGTTGAACGTTCCGCTGTGCGATTTCTTCAAGGGTATGAAGATCTCATCTATCCCTCTCGTTGTTTGCATCTCCTAGATTAGATCTTGGCTTTTCCCGTTCACATCCGTAGAAAATTTTGATTTACTATGCTGCGAAACCCTTCAGTGGTATCAGAGCTAGATCTATGCGTAGATGTGTTTCACGAGTAGAACGCAACATGCTTGTTGCGGGCGTTGATGTTTTCTGTTGCAAGCCTCTTGTTTGTGTACTTCTTATGACGCGAGATAGTGAGATCGAAGCGGTCCAGGCCAACTTTACGCGACCTCGTTCGCGAGACCGGCTCCGCACTTGACGTGTGGCTTGTTCCACACATGTAGCTGGTGGATGCCAGTTTCTCTCACTATAGTTGTCATGGGATTTACACCGGATGTTGGCAACCATAATATCACCGTTGTGGCTTTCCGTAGGTAAGAATCGTTCTTAGCTTGTTACTCCCATAAGCCACGTAAAACATACAACAACAAAGTAGAGGCGTCTAACTTGTTTTTGCAGGGAGTGTTTCTGTGATATGGTTGTTGGAATTATGCCCTAGAGGCAATAATAAAGATGTTATTATTATAATTCATGTTCATGATAAAGTTTATATTCCATGCTAGAATTGTATTAAGCGGAAACATTAATACTTGTGTGGTTTGTGAACAACACCGTGTCCCTGGTACGCCTCTAAGGACTAGCTCATTGATCAATGATGGTTAAGGTTTCCTAACCATAGACATGAGTTGTCAATTGATAATGAGATCATTTCATTGGAGAATGATATGATGGACAGACCCAAACTAAGCAAAGCAATTAGATCGTGTCATCGTGTTCATCTTTGCGAAGCTTTTCTTATGTCAAATATTGTATTCCTTAGACCATGAGATAATACAACTCCCTGGTATCGGAAGATAGCTTTGAGGTCATCAAACGTCATCCTATGAGAGGGTGATCATAAAGGTGTCTCTCAGGTGATCGGAAAGTATCTGTTGGGTTGTATGTATCGAGATGGAATTTGTCCCTCCCAAGTCGGAGAGATATACTTCGGGCCCACTCGGTAATCGATATCAACACCGCTTGCAAGCATGTGGTTAAGGAGTTAATCACAAAGTGATATCGGATTACGGAACGAGTAAAGTACTTGCTGTGAACGAGATTGAACTAGGTATGACGGTACCGACGATCGAATCTCGGGCAAGTAAAATATCGCGAGACGAAGGGAATATATATATGGGATTGATTGAATCCTGGCATCGTGGTTCATCCGATATGATCATCGATGAATGTGTGGGAGTTAATATGGGTGCCCAGACCCCGCTGTTGATTACTGATAGAAGATCATGTCTGCATATTCTCGAACCCGCAGGGTCACACACTTAACGTGTCTTGACGCTAGGATAGATTGGACAATTGGTTTATGAATTTTTGTTTGGAGTCTCGGATGGGATCCGGGACATCACGAGAGGTTCCGGAATGGTCCGGAGAATAAGATTCATATAAGGCAGTGCAGTTTTTGGAGTTCGGAATTGTTCCGGGTTAATCGGTATTGTACCGGAAGCTTCTAGAACCTTCCGGAAGGGGACCAATGTGGCCCCACCTTCCAGGAGGGGGCATGGGCCTATGAGGGAGTGTCCTGGCCGCATTGGGCCAGGGGCACAAGGCCCCATAGGGCCCAGCCGATCCTAGAGAGTTTAAATCGTTTAAACTAGAGATAGGGTTTCTAGAAGAGGGGAGAGTCCATGCCCCCCACTCCTTATCCTTTGGGCTTAGGGGAGGGGCTAGGGCTGCGCCCCCCCTCTATATAAAGAGGGGTGGAGGCGCACCAAACCCCTACACCTCTCCTCCAAACCCTAGCCGCCTTGCTAGCTTTCCTCTCTCCCTCCCGACTGTTTGTAGGCGAAGCCCTGCTGCAGAAATTCTCCACCATATACACCACGACGTCATGTTGTAGATCCAATCTATCTCTCCACCATACTTGCTGGTCCGAGGAAGGAGGAGACGTCGAGGTGCTGCACGTGTGCATCTCACGGAGGCACCGCCACTTGTGGTGCTAGATCGGATCGGATCGCGAGGAGGAGAAGCGAGTACGACTACATCACCCACGTTCCGACGAACGTTTCGCTGTGCGAATCTTCAAGGGTATGAAGATCTAATCCAGTCTCTCTCGTTGTTTGCATCTCCTAGATTAGATCTTGTCTTTCCCTCTGTTCGCTCCGTAGAAAATTTTGATTTACTATGCCGCGAAACCCTTCAATGGTATGGCCCAAGATGTGATGTGTATGTTGTATGCAATGATCATGTTTTGTAATATTTCACGACTTGCATGTCGATGAGTACACAACCGGCAGGAGCTATATGGTTGTATTTATAGTTGTGTATGACATGTGTGTCAACTTCTTATACGCCATGTAATAGCTTTACTTTATCGCTAAGTAGTTAGCAATAGTTGTAGTTGCTATTCGTGGTGGAGGCAATCATGGTGGAGTGATGGAGATCATGCTGGAACGCACAAGATGGAGATCATTGCGCGGAGATTGGCTATACCATGTCACATAAAATTATGTGCATGTGATGTTTATCCTTTTATGTATCTTATTATGCTTAGATCACGACGGTAGCATTATAAGATGATTCCTCACTTAAATATCAAGATAAAACTGTGTTCTCCCCATGTATGCATGGTTGCGAAAGTTCGTCGTGTTCAAGCATCACGTGATGATCGGGTGCTATAAACTCTATATTCACATACAACGGGTGCAAGCCAGATTTGCACACGCGGAAATACTTGAGTTTGACTTGACGAGCCTTGCATGTACAGACATGGCCTCGGAACACACGAACCGAAAGGTTAAGCATGATTCATATGAATGATATGATCGACACTTTGTTGTCCACCATTGAAACCACATCTCTTCTCGTGAAGATCGGATTAGGTGTGGTGAATTTGGATCATGTTCACTAAACAACTTGAGGGATGTTGAATTTAGTGGGAGTTCATCTAGTAATTTGATTAAGTTGAACTAGTTATCATGAACATAGTCTAAATTGTACTTGCAAATTTTGTAGATCAAATGGCTAAGTCCAACTTCAACTTCAACGTTTTTGCTGAGAAAGAAAAGCTTAAGAATAATGGGTCTAACTTCACCAACTGGTTCCGCAATCTAAGAATCATTCTCTCTGGCGGACAAAAGGACTATGTCCTTGAGAAAGCGCTAGGTGACGCCCCTGCTGTAGATGAGCCGGCTGATGAGAAAGTTGTTTATCAGTCGCGCAAGGATGATTATGGTGTGATTAAGAGCACCATGTTGTTTGCTATGGAATCAGACCTTCAAAATCGTTTTGAGGAGTTCCCCGGCCCCTTTGAGATTCTTGAGGAACTGAAAACTATGTTTCAGACTCAGGCCCGTTCTGAGAGATATGATATCTCTGAGAAATTCTTTAACTACAAGATGGAGGAAGGGAGTTCCGTTAGTGAGCACGCCATTAAGATGTCGGGCTACACTCAACGCCTTGAGCAACTGGACTGCAAGATTCCAGAGGAGCTCAAGATTGACAGAGTTCTGCAATCACTCCCTCCTAGCTACAAAGGTTTTGTAGTTACTCATAATCAGATTGGTTCCACTAATACGATCACTGAGCTCTTTGCTAAGCTGAGAGCTGCGGAGGTGGACATCAAGAAAGATAATCATGTGTTGATGGTCAACAAGACCCCCAGCTTTAAGAAAGGTAAGGGTGCAAAGAAGCCCTTCAAGAAGGGCAGCGGCAAGCGCATTGCCCCTGCAGAGAAGAAGCTCGAGTCTGGACCTAAGCCGAACACTGAGTGCTTCTATTGCAAGGACAAGGGTCACTAGAAGCGCAACTGTCCGAAGTACTTAGCGGACAAGAAGGCTGGAACCATCAAAGGTATATTTGATATACATGTTATTGATGTTTTCCTTACTAGCCCTCGTTGTAGTGCCTGGGTATTTGATACTAGTTCAGTTGCTAATATTTGTAACTCGAAACAGGAGCTACGGAATAGACGGCGGCTAGCGAGGGATGAGGTGACGATGCGCGTTGGCAACAGATCAAGAGGTGATGTGATGGCCGTCAGCACGCTCTCCTTAGTTTTACCTTCGGGATTAGTTTTAAACCTCAATAAATGTTATTATGTGCCTGCGTTGAGCATGAACATCATATCTGGATCGTGTTTATTGCAAGACGGTTATTCATTTAAATCGGAGAATAATGGTTGTTCTATTTATATGAGTAACATCTTTTATGGTCATGCACCTGCTATGAATGGTTTATTTCTTCTGAATCTTGAAAGCGATGAAACACATATCCATAACATTGAAGCTAAGAGATGCAAGGTAGATAGTGATAATACGACTTATTTGTGGCACTGCCGTTTAGGTCATATTGGTGTAAAACGCATGAAGAAACTCCATTCTAATGGACTTTTGGAGTCTCTTGATTTTGAATCATTTGACACGTGTGAACCATGCCTCATGAGCAAGATGATCAAAACCCCGTTCTCCGGAATAATGGAGCGAGCAACGGACTTGTTGGAAATCATACATACCGATGTATGCGGACCAATGAGTGTTTCGACGCGCGGTGGTTATCGCTATTTTCTCACTTTTACTGATGACTTAAGTAGATATGGGTATATCTATTTAATGAAACATAAATCTGAAACATTTGAAAAGTTCAAAGAATTTCAGAACGAAGTGGAAAACCATCGTAACAGGAAAATTAAATTTCTACGATCCGATCGTGGAGGTGAATATTTGAGTTATGATTTTCTCACGCATCTTAAAGAAAGCAGAATCGTTTCGCAACTCATGCCACCCGGAACACCACAGCGCAATGGTGTGTCTGAACGCCGGAATCAAACTCTATTAGATATGGTGCGATCAATGATGTCTCTTACAGATTTGTCGTTATCATTTTGGGGTTATGCATTAGAAACCGCTGCATTCACTTTAAATAGGGCACCATCTAAATCCGTTGAGACGACACCGTATGAACTATGGTTTGGTGCTAAACCTAAGTTGTCATTTTTTAAAGTTTGGGGATGCGAAGCTTACGTCAAGAAGTTTATGCCGGACAAGCTCGAACCCAAAGCGGAGAAATGCGTCTTCATAGGATACCCTAAGGAAACGATTGGGTATACCTTCTACCACAGATCCGAAGGCAAAGTGTTTGTCGCAAAGAACGGATCCTTTCTTGAGAAGGAGTTTCTCTCGAAAGAAGTGAGTGGGAGGAAAGTAGAGCTAGACGAGGTTATTGAACCTTCTCTTGAGTTGGAGAGTAGCACCGCACCTGAAATTGTTCCAGTGCCGTCTGCACCAACAATAGAGGAAGCTAATGACAAGGATCATGAAGCTTCGGACGATGCTACTACTGAGCGTCACAGGTCGACAAGGTCACGTGCGCCTCCTGAGTGGTACGGCAACCCTGTCTTAACTATCTTGTTAGTAGACAACAGTGAACCTGCAAACTATGAGGAAGCAATGATGAGCCCAGACTCTGAGAAATGGCTAGAGGCCATGAAATCCGAATTAGGATCCATGAGCGAAAACCAAGTATGGACTTTAGTTGACCCTCCTAGCGCCCGAAAGGCCGTTGAGTGCAAATGGATTTTCAAGAAGAAAACGGACGCGGATGGTAATATTACTGTCTATAAAGCACGGCTTGTCGCGAAAGGTTTTCGACAAGTTCAAGGTGTTGACTACGATGAGACTTTCTCTCCTGTAGCGATGTTTAAGTCCATTCGGATTTTATTAGCAATTGCTGCATTTCATGATTATGAAATATGGCAGATGGATGTCAAGACTGCGTTCCTCAATGGCAAAATTGATGAAGAGTTGTATATGATGCAACCCGAAGGTTTTGTCGATCCTAAGGATGCTGATAAGATGTGAAAACTTTAGCGTTCCATTTATGGACTAAAGCAAGCATCTCGGAGTTGGAACCTTCGTTTTGATCAAGTGATCAAGAGCTTTGGATTTGTTCCAAATTGCTACGAAGCTTGTATCTACAAGAAAGTGAGTGGGAGCTCAGTGACATTTTTGGTACTATATGTGGATGACATATTGATTATCGGAAATGACATTGACATGCTTAATGATGTGAAGAGTTATTTGAACAAATGTTTTTCAGTGAAAGATCTAGGGGAAGCTGCTTATATATTGGGCATCAAAATCTATAGAGATAGACAAAGACGCCTGATAGCTTTAAGCCAAAGTACATACCTAGACAAAGTTCTGAAAAGGTTCAGAATGGATAAGGAAAAGAAAGGTTCAGTGCCTATGTTATCAGGTAAGATATTGAGCAAGGCTCAGTGTTCAGCTATGGTAAACGATAGAGAAGCTATAAGCAAAGTGCCTTATGCCTAGGCCATAGGTTCTATCATGTATGCCATGTTGTGTACTAGACCGGATGTGTCCAATGCTCTTAGTTTGACGAGCAGATACCAAAGTGATCCAGGAGTGGAACACTGGACAACCGTGAAGAACATCCTAAAGTATTTAAATAGGACTAAAGAAATGTTCTTAGTCTATGGAGGTGATGAACAACTCATCGTAAAAGGTTACGTCGACGCTAGTTTCGACACCGACAAGGATGATTCTAAATCTCAGACATGATACGTTTATATTTTGAATGGAGGAGCTGTGAGCTGGAAAAGCTGCAAGCAAAGCGTGATCGCGGGATCTACAGTAGAAGCGGAATACATGGCTGATGCAGAAGTGTCAAGTGATGGAGTTTGGATCAGGAACTTCATCACTGAGCTTGGTGTGGTTCCAAGTGCCTTGGACCCACTGGAGATATTGTGTGACAACACTGGCGCCATAGCACTGGCTAAGGAACCAAGATATCATCCAAAGACCAAGCATATCAACCGCAAGTTTCATATAATTCGAGAATATATAACAGATGGAAATCTGAAGATTAGCAAAGTAAATACGGATCTAAATGTCGCAGATCCATTGACTAAACCTCTTCCACGAGCAAAACATGATCAGCACCTTAGTGCCATGGGTGTTAGATTGTTGCCAGATGTAAACTAGATTATTGACTCTAGTGCAAGTGGGAGACTGTTGGAATTATGCCCTAGAGGCAATAATAAAGATGTTATTATTATAATTCTTGTTCATGATAAAGTTTATATTCCATGCTAGAATTGTATTAAACGGAAACTTTGATACTTGTGTGGTTTATGAACAACACCGTGTCCCTAGTATGCCTCTATGGACTAGCTCATTGATTAATGATGGTTAAGGTTTCCTAACCATGGACATGAGTTGTCGATTAATAATGAGATCATATCATTGGGAGAATGATATGATGGACAAACCCAAATCAAGCAGAGCAATTAGATCGTGTCATCGTGTTCATCTTTGCGAAGCTATTTCTTATGTCAAATATTGTATTCCTTAGACCATGAGAATATGCAACTCCATGGTATCGGAAGAAAGCTTTGAGGTCATCAAACGTCATCCTATGAGAGGGTGATCATAAAGGTGTCTCTCAGGTGATCGGAAAGTATCTGTTGGGTTGTATGTATCGAGATGGGATTTGTCCCTCCCAAGTCGAAGAGATATACTTCGGGCCCACTCGGTAATCGATATCAACACCGCTTGCAAGCATGTGGTTAAGGAGTTAATCACAAAGTGATATCGGATTACGGAACGAGTAAAGTACTTGCTGTGAACGAGATTGAACTAGGTATTCCGATGCCAACGATCGAATCTCGGGCAAGTAAAATATCGCATGACGAAGGGAATATATATATGGGATTAATTGAATCCTGGCATCGTGGTTCATCTGATATGATCATCGATGAATGTGTGGGAGTCAATATGGGTTTCCAGACCCCGCAGTTGATTATTGATAGAAGATAATGTCTGCATATTCTCGAACCCGTAGGGTCACATACTTAACGTGTCTCGACGCTAGGATAGAATGGATAATTGGTTTATGAGTTTTTGTTCGGAGTCTCGGATGAGATCCAGGACATCACGAGAGGTTCTGGAATGGTCCGGAGAATAAGATTCATATAAGGCAAAGCAGTTTTTTGGATTTCGGAATTGTTTCGGATTGTTCGGTATTGTACCGGAAGCTTCTAGAACCTTCCGGAGTGGGACCAACGTGGCCCCACTTGTTGGGAGGGGGCGTGGGCCTATGAGGGAGTGCCCTGGACGCATTGGGCCAGGGGCATAAGGCCCCATAGGCCCAGCCGGCCAAAACCCTAGGGAAACCTTCTAGAAGGAGGGGGAAAAACTTGCCTCCCACTCCAACCCTTGGGGCCGCCGCCCTAGGGCTTGGAGGAGGGGCCAAGGTGGACGACCAGCCCCATATATATAGAGGGCAGGGGCGCAGCCCTCCTCCCCCACTCCTTCAGCCCTAGCTTCCATACTGCTGCCCTCCAGATATCTCTCTCTCTCTCCCGACTGCGCGTAGGCAAAGCCCTGCCGCAGAAACTCTCCACCTTTGCACCACGCCATCGTGTTGTAGATCCAATCTATCTATCCACCCCAGTTGCTGGAACAAGGAAGGAGGATACGTCGAGGTGCCATACATGTGCATCTCTCGGAGACGTCGCCACTTGAGGCGTTGGATCGGATCGGATTGCGAGGAGGAGAAGGCTAGTACGACTACATCAACCACGTTCCGTTGAACGTTCCGCTGTGCGATTTCTTCAAGGGTATGAAGATCTCATCTATCCCTCTCGTTGTTTGCATCTCCTAGATTAGATCTTGGCTTTTCCTATTCGCATCCGTAGAAAATTTTGATTTACTATATTGCGAAACCCTTCAGTAAGAAGTACCATAATCTTTTGGAAGCTCTTTATGACTTGTAATCCCTGCTACCCTCTATAAAGGGACCTTTCTCATATCTACCAAGTTGAGTCAGTAAACCTACCTCCTCTCTATCTCAACAGCAAGCATTTGAGTTGTTGTGTTTCAAGCATTAATATGGTGATTTATTCAATCATGTCCTTTATCTTCCTTGTTTGCACAAAACTCTTATTTCTTGAGTATTACTTTGAAAGCCTCCATTGAAAAACCTTTTTGAGCAAAGAGTGCTCCTGTTATAAAACTTCTACAAAAAGCTTTTTGTGAAACCATTTGCCAGATGTTCTCTGACTAGGAGCAAGAGTTTGCCAATTCCAATTATGATTTATCTTTATGCATCTCTATTGTGACTCCTGTACTTGTTGCAAGATAAGTTATATAATGGTGAGTTGCTTGCTTCTATAAGTTGTGTAATGGTAAGTGTGATGCTTCTTGTCTGTATTCTTTTATCGACACTTCACTCCATAAACCTGTGGACATGTTTACTGAGCTCAGTTTTCGCTTGGGGACAAGCGAAGGTCTAAGCTTGGGGGAGTTGATACGTCCAATTTGCATCACCTTCCTATACCATAATTTACCTCTATTCATTTATATTTGTCTTATTATGAGGTATTACTTATGTCTTTTCCACTATTTATGCATGTTGGATGATTCTTGGAGGATGAACTACCGGAGTCTGGATTCTGATGGAAAAGAAGGCATTTTGATGCAATTTCACGAAGATCAGAAAAATATGGGAAAATATTATTTTTCTAGAAGATTGAGGAAGCCAGAAGGAGGAGCGAAGAAGGGCCGCAGGGGCCCCACACCCCCCTAGGCGCGGGCCCACCTAACCCGCGCCTAGGGCAGGTGTGGCCCACCTGCCCGGCTCCCGACTCCGCCCCTTCGCCTATATCTTCCCTATGGAACCCTAATACGAGGGGGGCGACCACAGATAGATTTCTGCCGCCTCTGCAGGGCGGAAAACACCGAGAGAAAAAGATCTCTCCGACAGACAGATTTATGCCGAGGGAATTCCTTCCCGAAGAGGGGATATTGTCGCCATCAATACCTTCATCAAGCTAGGCTTCATCGGGATCATCATCATCATCCACACCATCTCTCCACCAGCACCATCATCACCACTCCGTCCCGTTGTAACAATTGTGTTGGATATTGCTTTAGTTCTTAGGGGAAACTTTCTCGGTGTTAATTACTATTGTAGTTGATGCTTATGAGTGGAACCATTGGATTATTGTTTATGTTCAGATTGTTATCCATTATCATATCATCTTTGATCTTGATCCATATGATGTCTTGTGAGTAGTTCGTATAGTTCTTGAGGACATGGGAGAAGTCATGTTGTTATTAGTGGATTTGTGTTGAGTTATTATTCAATGGTTTAGTATTTAAGTTGTGGTGATATTCTTCTAGTGGTGTCATGTGAATGTCGACTACATGACACTTCACCATTTATGGGCCTAGGGGAATGCATTGTGTATTTGGCTACTAATTGTGGGGTTGCCGGAGTGACAGAAACATGAACCCCGTTAGGACACCATTGCATAAGGGAGCGTAGGATCTCAGAGTTTAAGGCTATGGTTAGATTTATATCTTAATTATTTTCCAGTAGTTACCGATGTTTGCAGGGGGTTTAATCACAAGTATGTATTAATCCAAGTAAGGTCGGTACATTAGCACAGGTTCACCCACACAACACTTACAACACCAAAGAAGAGTACTTAGCTATTTGAAGCGAAAGCACTTGACAGAATTCCCATGTGTCCTCGAGAACATTTGGTCTTTATAAGTATTTCCACCGACTTGTCCTTTGCTAAGAAAGGATTGGGCCACTTGCTGCGTTTGTTCTTTATTACTTGCTCTTTGTTTTGTTGACTTATCAGAAAACCACTAAAAATCCGTTTGCTAAGTATTTACAGAGATTTTCTGCTCCATACCACTATTCAACACCTTCTGCTCCTCGTTGGGATTGACACTCCTATTTATTGAAAGTACCGCGATACACCCTTGTGGGTCATCATAGAGGTGTTTGTCAACAACATCTACAAGTTACACAGACAGCCCAAATGCATCATCTCGGACCGTGATAAGATCTTCACGAGCCATTTGTGGCAGGAGTTGTTTAAGTTAACAGATACAAAGTTGCTCATGAGCTCAGCCTACCATCCACAAACGGATGGGAAGACGGAGAGGCTGAATCAATGTTTCGAAAACTTCCTCCGCTGCATAGTTCATGCCTGCCCCGCCAAATGGTTCCGCTAGCTCGCTCTCGTAGAATTCTGGTACAATACAGCTTACCATTCAGCGTTGGGGCGATCTCCCTTTGAGGCGCTTTATGGCCAGCCTCCAAGACATTTTAGGATCTCGCCGGATGCTGCCTGCTCAGTGCCTGACCTGGATTACTGGCTTCAGGAGAGGGAGGCTATTACCTCGCTACTACGTCAACACCTGCTTCGTGCTCATGATCATATGAAGAAACAAGCGGACAAGCATCGCCAAGAACGCAGTTTCGCAGTCGATGATGAGGTTTTTCTGAAGCTCCAACCCTATGTGCAAATCTCTCTCGCTCCACACAACAGTCAAAAGCTGGTCTTCAAGTTCTTCGGTCCTTACAAGGTGCTTGCCAAGGTAGGCGAGGTGGCCTACAAGTTGGACTTACCTGCTAGCAGCAAGATACACAACGTGGTCCACGTTTCCTAACTGAAACAGCGGCTCCCAGAGAAACAATTGGTGAGTGATGATTTGGCCTTGCTTTCGATCGCTGACTTTGCAGTTCTAGAGCCTTCGGAGGTCCTCATTCGTCGGACGATTCAGCGAGGCGGCATAGCTGTGGTGCGGGTGCTGGTTCGTTGGCTCGGGCTGCCACTAACTTCTACCACCTAGGAGGATGAAGCTGCTCTCCTTCATCGTTTCCCTTCATCAATGGCTTGGGGGCAAGCCATTTCGCAAGCGGGAAGGAATGTCACGACCCAACGGGAGGGAGACACCAAGCCCACGGCCCAAGAGATCACGTGGCCCAGGACCAAGGCAGGGAAGAGGCATTAGGCGTCGGCAGATACTTAAGGAACTGTCGTCTTCTTCTCTAGGCGAACAAGATAGAACATTGTTCCCCTTTTCGATTTCCTGTACCTGGATTCGATTCCGAGTATTATACCGAACCAAGAGAGAAATTGAGAGGAACCCTTGTGTGGGCATAACAACCAGCTCCTGAGTGCCGCGACAAGCGATGAATAGAACCTCGGAGCACTAGAATCTCCCATTGGAGAAAATCCTATTTCTAGACCGTCCGTCGTCGAGTGTTGAATTTCTTGCCAAATCTGACCTTTGACAAAACTAATGTGTATCTAACCCCTCCGACAAAACTATTTTGAAACTTAACCGCCTAGTTCGGTGCCAAAGAAAATAAAGATGAAGCACTATTTCAGTGCTAAGGAACACCAAGCCCCGGGAGCAAGGACGACGCCAAAATTAGTCAATCTCGTGCTAAACTCATATGCACAACTTCGGCTCTAACCGTGTTAGCGTCGGGGACAGGTTTGAAAATAGTTTCGCTGGGTCACATGGAAATATGGAATATTAGTTTTTGCGAAAGGATCAGATTTGTAATAAAAAGGAAAAAATACCGACTGGCCAGGCAGGTGGACCGGGCTGTGCGCCGGACGCGTTTTTAGTTGTTGGGTTGTGTTTTGTTGGGCTGGGCTAATATTTCCACGGGCAGATTAAGAAGCAGTGAGGAGCGTCGGGCAAAACCCTCCTCCCATTACTCCTCTCGACCCAAACCCCATCCGCCGTTCCCCCCATGGCCTCCCACACCGCGGCGGCGGCCGCCGCCGCCGTGTCGACCCGGGCGAACAGCCTCTCTCGCATCTTTGCCTCCTCCACGCCGACCGTAAGACCACCACCCAAGCACAAAACAAAGATCAAGCCCTCGCCGACCCCGAAACCGCCCGCCGCCGACGCTGACTCCATCGCCGACAAGAAGCCCGCGAAACCCCTCGGCGCACAGCCGGCCGCCGATGCTCCTGTGTCCGGCGCGGACCACAAGAACTCGAAGCCCCTTGAGGCGATCCTCAAGGGCCTCCTCCGGCAGCGCGACCCTGACAAGCTGGTCTCCGAGTTCGTGGAAGCGTCGACCGTGTCGCGCTTCCGCGACCGGCACCGCGTGTACGAGGTAGCCGTCAGCCGCCTCGCCTCCTTCGACCGCCAAGACTGTATCGAGGCCATCATCGAAGCGCAGAAGCCTTTCCTCGAGACCTCCACCGAGGGATTCGCCACGCGCCTCATCCGCCTCTACGGCCGTGCCTCCATGCCATCGCACGCTGCCGCAGTCTTCCATGAACTTCCCGCAAAGCATAAGTCCACCATGACGTTCAATGCTGTCCTTGCCGCGTACACCGGAGCCCGAGATTTTGACGGCCTCGTCGTTGCATTCCAGGAGATCCCAGCCTCCCACCCCTCGGTTGTCCCCAGCGTATACTCTTACAACATACTCATCCACTCACTGTGCCAGAAGCCCGACCTCTCAGCTGCTCTTGAAGCTGTCTTACTCATGGAGAAGCATGGTGTTTCGCCTGACGTTATCACTTTCAACACGCTTTTGAATGGGTATTACAACAATGGCCGCATGGATGACGCCGAGAAAGTATGGGATATGATGAAGGAGAGGAATCTGGAGCCAAACGCAGTGTGCTACAATGCGAAGCTGCAGGGTTTGGTTGCGGAAGAGAGGATTGAGGATGCAGTTGCTGTGGTTGAGAGGTTGGAGAAGGATGGGCCAAAGCCTGATACAGTGTCCTACAATGAGCTGATTCGAGGCTATTGCAAAGCAGGGAGGTTACAGGATGCCAAGAAGCTGTATGATCATTTGATAAAAAATGAGTATACCCCAAATAAGGGGACATATGAAACTCTTGTGCCGAGGCTTCTGCAGGCTGGAGAGCTAGATTGTGCACTCCGATACTGCCATGAATTGTTAAGTGGCAAAAAGAGTTGTAGAGTAGTTGTTGGTCTGCTGCAGGATGTGGTGGATGCATTGGTAGAGGCATCGAGGGTGGAAGATGCTACCAAACTTGTTACGATGGGGCGGAAGAAGTACTATCCTCGAAGTGGTTTGAAGATGCCACATCAATTAGGAGCTGAAATTGACGAGGAAGAATCAATATCTGAAGAAAAGGAGCGTGAAGTGGAAGACGAGACTGAAAAATAAATTTTTCACGGGGATGTTCCTTCATTTGCCAGGCTTTGATCTGTCGCTGATGCGAGCGAAATTTCATCCTAGTATGTCACTCAATTTCTTCTGTTTTCCTGATAGAACCCCAAAAAAATGCAAGTTGAAGTAGTGGTTACGCTAGATTAATAAGGTATTGCTTTATCTTGCCCTGTGCTGTAATACCTATTGAAAAATTTCTATCTATTTTAGATCAGATCCACAGGAACTCTTTATTGTTAGCACAATATCTAGCTTGGTGCTTGTTTTCCTCTTTGAATGGAAAAAATGATTTTATGAATCAAGCATTGTTTGTTCTGAAGTATTCTTCCAAAGACTTTGTATTTTATGATTATTTTCATTTTTGGCCCTTAATAATTCATCTGGTAACTCTTGAATGAAGATAATCCAATGCCTCCCAGTTTGTTCATTCTTGTTGTTGATTTAGTATTTTCTCTTTGAAGCATCTATGAAGTTTACAGGCCATTGATCAATGATCAGCTTTGATAGAGGTTTGTTAGGTTACTAGTTTGCTAAGTAGAGGTAGATTAGTTGTAGCTCCATCCCAGAATGGATTCACGGCACCGTCAAGTGCCATTTTCATTTGCTGTAGTTGAGCTTTGTCTTTTGTTTCTCCCTTTTATGACCGATCTTCATATTTGACCAGATAACGAGCCATTAGAGTTATAAACCAAACAAGAACTGACCATATGAATTAGGATAGTATGACACCGCCAGGTTTTGACACGATCCCTGAAATTCTTCTAAGAGTTCAGACTATGTAATTAAGTATGGAGTTAGATAACCAATTCTTCTGAGGTTATACTAAAATACAAATGGTTTTGTGAAATGTTAGTATTAAAATCACGTATGGATTATTACCTGAACAACTTAGTTAATGTTACTCTGTGCATTTCTGTTGGAGGGAGTGAGCCACCCCAGGCTTGGTGGGTGGACCAGTTGACGCCACGCCTCATCGGCATGTCAAACTTGGTATGTCTGGTCGCAGATGGTTACTTTCTGTGTGTTGTTCAGGAGAAACGACTAGATGGGACAGAACTCTCATTTCTGCGTGTTGTTCAGGCAGTTGGCCATCATTTATTATTTGAGCATTGGCAATGATCTACGTAGCCGTGCAATGGAAGTGTTTTTTCAATTCCTCTATACCTAATGAGGTGTGTCTTTGTCCAGATATTCTGGAGTGCAGATTTTTTTTGTTTTCCCTTTTGTCATCTGGCTTTATCATTCGTGTAGATCATTGTGAACTATGAGAATATACCAGCGATCTTCTTGTTCAGTCCTTCCGCAGGTTATTTTTCCTAATCTTGATGTACAAAGCTTACTGCTTACTGAAGCATCTTTGGTAGCTATTAGAAACCAAACATTTTGTCCTTGATGCCATTCAGAGGCAAGTTCCTGAGTCCTGACCTACAATGCCCAAAGCTTGTGCTTTAACAGTTTCCCTATCTCTGGTAGTTAATCATATCTAGTTGCTGTCATATATAAACTGTACGTTTTCGGTTCGTTTTGGGAACTTATCGCTCTCTCAGTTTCATTGTTGAATGTGTCAACTTAACGCATCGGAACCCAACGCCACTGTTATATCCAGAAAGTTAGGCTGTCAGGTGGGATCCCACCTACACTAGATTTTAAGAAATGAACTAGAAGTGGGATTTAGACGGGATCCCACCTGACACCCTCCAGAAAGTCTTAACAACGGCCAGAACATAACCTGGTAGTAGTACATGAATCTTTTGTTCCCTGTTAGAGTTGCAGTGACGACGGTGTTATGCTCTGCCGTCTGGTAGGTTGATTGCGAATCTGCATGAAAGAATGGTAGTGCCCGTCATGGGCCTTGCGTCCATTTAGCTTCACCCCCAGGATAAGTGGCCCTTAACCAATCTATATCCATTTAGCTATTCGATCTCAAGGACCAGATTTGGCACGCAAGCTTCTTTTGCATCTAACTAGAGACATTTTAAGTCATTATTAGGTGTCTGGAGATCTGGTCGCTTCTCTTGCTTACATAGTGCACATGTTCTTTAGTTGCTAGTTGTTTTTTAGATCTTTTATTAGTTTCTAACTGTAGCTACTAATAATGTTAGAAAAGGAGTACGCAGAATCCAGGCTCTGCACTTGAGACTTGCCTGCAACCATATGATCACACAAGACATCCTTACCTACAACAAGGTTTCTCATTTTTCCTGGTCACAGAACCAACCAATACTCGTTGCAGTTAGGCAGGCCGCCGATGAGAAGCGAGTAAACAAAGATGGCTACGCCTGTGGCTATAACTACCACTGTAGTTTGTCAAGGCGTGCCAAACTAGACACCGACATGATTAGCGCGTGACGCGGAAAGGAAGGGTGGCGCAAGTCGCACGTACGGAATTTCTTTGTAGGCGGCCCGTCCGTGCGTGTGCGCAGTCAATGCGTTTTAATGCTGAGCTCATGGTCAAAGGAACAGAGATTAGTGCCATGCCAAGAAGTTTGAGCCTGTCCAGAACACGGTATGGCACCAAGTATAATTAACTACGGTGCTTGGCACAAGGAGGAACGATGATCTGGAGATCCTTGGGATGGTTAATCGGGATTAAACTTTAGTGACGACACACAAGGCGAGACCTGGTGGAGTTCCATACGATCGTCACGGTGCTAGTTGGGTGACACCAGCCATTACAGTGAGTGAATGACAGTCATGACGCCGACTGTGGCCGGTGTTAAGTGAGATCCCATCAAAATCATATCTTATTCATTTGCCAAATTATAGTTTAAATTTCACTTCTAATTTATTTGCTAAATTTTAGTTAGCGGGATCCCACTTGAGACCTTAGCCCCTTTACCATGTTATTATAAAGCACTAGCCACACAATTTCTAATTTTAAGGACTACTACTATAAGCTTAACCTCCTTGACGAATTTGATGGCTAAAGATGCATTTTTTCCCCTTCTCTGTCCCTGCGTATTAGGCAAACTTAACCGACATGAAAAGTTTGGGCCCCTCCCAAGATAAAGTTCTTTCTTTTGGCTTGCCATCTAAAATAGGCTTTGAACGGCGGATCGACTCGAGAAGAGAGGGTGGCCTAATTGCTGCCTTTGCCCGCTATGGAAGCAAACCACGGAATCGGTGGATCACCTTCTTGTGCATTTCTGCTTCACCGTTAGACTTTGGAGGCCTCCTAAATGATTGGCTTGCCCTATACAACATCGACCCTCAACAATGGTCCAACAAATCACTCAAGAAATGGTGGTGTCATATGACCTAAAACCACAACCGCATGGCCATCGCTTCCCTAACCCTTCTCACGACTTGGGAGATTTGGAATGAGGAAAACACAAGGGTGTTCTGAAACAAGCACCTATGATAAGATCAAAAGGAGTTGAAACTTTGGTTTCTAGCGGGTGCTAAGTGTTTGAGTGGTTTAATGCCGTGAGAGTAGTCCGGTTGTAATAAAAATAGATCGAGGCAAAACTTCTGCCTATGTTTTTATTAAAAAAGAAGTAAAAAAACATGCTGAGTGGAGGAGCAATTCAACCATAGAGTTAGTCTCCCTTCTTATAATGTTTGACAGAATTCCATGACTGATTATGCATTCCAACTTCAGAGCATCTCTAATGGCTGCCTATAATTTGTGTGCCCTAAAATGATCAAAACGGCTGTTCTATACTCTTTTAAGGCACAAAATTAGGTTTCACTTTTCTAGATGCCCTAAAATGGGGCACCAAACTAAGATCCAGTGGTTCCCGCGCGGCAGTTGGATGGTCCCCGCGCGGTTCAACGGTTTTAGGGCAGCGCTCGTCTGTCCTATATATGGGACAGGAGGGGTTATTTTTTAGGGCTTGCCTCAATTTTTTTTAAGGCAAAGGCATTTTAGGACTGCCACTAAAGCTGTCTTTTTGCGATTCCGTGCCCTTATATGACAACAGGTTTTTGAGCAGGAGCGATTTAGGCCAGCCACAATGTGTAGCCAAAGGTAGTTTCATATTGACATTTAAGCTTTTAGAACTAGTTTTTTAATTGTGAGGATGGTTTCAAATCCAGAAAAAGTGGGAACCGGAGTAACTTCTTGCTTCGATGCCAAATTCATTCCTACATATAAAATATTATTTCTCCATCAATGGCAAGGGATTGAGCTGGTGTGAACGCTCTTTGTCTATATGGTTTTATTCACCGTTAGGACCCACGGTGCATGTATTTGACTATGGCAACGTTGTGGAGCTCATGCCAAATATCACCTTGATGCCAAATTGCTTGTTGCGTCAGATATGGCGATGACAACGCTGTGGCTGCCCTTATATGTCAGCCATTAGAAATTGTCTCACAAACGAGGAAACTTTCTTGTTCTTCTGTGATGAAAGCAAACTAACCGTAAATAGGAAACGAAAAGTGACGTGCTCCATGGTACAGGGTGCTCCAGGATCCCCCCCAGCTGGTCCATCGCATCGCTCTGATATATACTGTGGCTACAGACGCCTTGAAAAAAGGTGCATTTAATTGCCGGTTCAGATGGCTGGTGGTATAGTGCAGCGAGAATGACTCCCATCGCTGCACCTTGGCAAATGATGAGATTTGCTTCAGAGCCTGCCTGAGCCCTGAGGTTCGCAGGCAAGCCAGTACGATTTTGAAAACGGAGAGGTCAGTCAGAGCCGCCGCCGCGGAACAAATTTTGAAATATGGAATGGCCTTGAGCCCATTCAGACTAGTACTCTATTCTAATTCTATGCGAAAGTCAGACGCCATTCAAGGGAGCGAGCGCCGGAGAGCAGATTTGAAACACAAAGATGGAATCGAATCGATTCAAAGACGACTACGCAAGAGTCAGAGAAACGTGTTTTTTTATACTACTGGCTACTCCACTTAATAGCATCTCCACCCACACCCTCGGGAACCCCGGGCCAGTTTTTCTACTACCTAGCGCTTTGCTCACTCTTCTTCCCCATCGCCGTCTTTTCGTCGTCGGCATCACCCCTCTCTGCTTCATCGCAAACAGACCTCCACAAAAGAGAACCAGCCGCCGTCCATCCCTTGCCGAGTTTCTGGCGAAGTGATTCACCGCCTGGTTTTCCGCAACTAGCTGCACGCTCAACACGCCTAGTAGGTATTCGATGTTTCGTCTAGCTCGACCATGGACTCCGACGATGAGGAGCAGATGTTCATCCCGCTAATGGAGGAAGAGAAGGCCTTCGCCACCGATGATGAGGAGCACATAATGACCCTTGCCTGCCTGGCCGGCCAGTACGCGCGGGAGACAAAGCCACGACGCGGCGGCTCGGTGGCCAGGACGCCGGAAGTGCAAGCCGAGACAACGCGTGGAGGGCTACTGCATGTTGTACGCCGACTACTTCGTCGACCATCCGTTGCATGGCAAGGCCATGTTTCAGCGTCGATTCAGGACGGACCGGAAGCTCTTCCTCAATATTGTGTATGCCATCCAGGACTTCGACACCTACATCAGATGCAAGAAGGACTGCACAAGTATGGTTGGATTTTTGCTCGCTCCATAAGTGCATGATGACTATAGGAATGCTTGCATACGGAGCTCCAGGTGACACGCAAGATGACTATCTCCACATGGACGAGCCCATCATCATCGATTGTTTGCACGGGTTTTGCAGGGCAGTAATTGCAATGTTTGTACCATTATATCTGAGATCACCTACTATTGAAGATACTGATCGGATCCTAGTAATCAATGAAGCCAGAGGAATTTTTGGGATGCTTGGAAGTATAGACTACATGCATTGAAAATGAAAGAACCGCCGTTTGCTTGGCAAGAAATATACAAAGACCACAAAAGAGGTTGCAATGTGATACTTGAGGTAGTGGCTGCAAAGGATCTCTAGATTTGGCACTCCTTTGGTATGGCAGGATTCAACAACGATATCAATGTCATGCTCGCTTGTCTTCTCCAAGCTTGTTGAGGGTCATGCTCCTCCGGTGGACTATGTGATAAGTATCCACCACTACAACAAGGAATACTACATGGCAGATGTCATCTATCCAAGATGGTCAATATTTTTGAAGACTTTCTGAAGCCCTCTGATCGACAAGCAATCCAACTTTGCCAAGGAACAAGAAGCTTACAGGAAGGTGTCGAGCGAGCATTTTGTATGCTCCAAGCTCAATTTGCAGTTGTCCGGTTCCCCGCTCTCACCTGGTCGCAATAACAGATATGGGTTGTGATGAATGCATTTGTGATCTTACACACATGATCATTGAGAGCGAACATGACGATCCGGTGGTTGATGAGAGCTAGCCTACGCAACCATATTTTAGACAGGATCCTCTTGCAGAGCTTGATCAACAGGTGCTGGCATCCTAGGCTGCCTTTGTCGCTAAAAATGACCGAACAATGTCAAATTTTGACCAAAAAAATTCTCTGGCCCTAGGGATGTATAGCCAAGATCGTCGCTGCAAGTTGACGGATCCCAGGCCAATCGTTCGTCCTATTCGGCGAAAATTTCTGCCAACAAGTGGAGATGCTTTTAAATTCGTTGATGCATAAACCCTATACAAGCATACGCACTTTTACCTCTCGATGCAGCTTCACCAGGTATCACTAGATGAGTGAGACCTCTCAGATGAGCACGCTTGTTGCAAAAAATAGATGGATCACGTACCAAGAGTAATCGTCGGTTTCCGCTAATGTCGTGTAGTGAATACTACCGAGCAGTGACCACTGAACACTCGGAAAATGGTGAAGCAATCAGCTCTTACACAGTTACACGTGAAGGTACATTTCGGAGAAATATGGACAAATGCATCCGACCGATGCTAAGAGTGGCAACCGAGACGCGCACCACCGAAAAAAGAATGGTTAATTTACTCCAGATTAGCTAGTAGCGTGGAGGACTCGATCAAGGCTTGCAGATGACCACGAAGCACGGGAGCAGCGCCCTCGGGTTGAGCAGGTAGAGCTCCTCGATGTTGGCGTAGGGCCCGACCTTGCCGGCCAGCGAGTCGAACCCCGTCTGCCCCACGAACTCCCTCAGGTTCTCCAGCGGCTTGTGCACCCTGCCGGCGATGACCCTGCACACCAGCAGCGCCTTGCGTGATGTGGTCGTCGTCGATGAATCGGCGGCGTCGACGTTGCCGGCGCCGGGGCCGCAGGGCGCGTCGTCGAGGAGGACGGACTCGAACGCGCGGCCGCTGGTGGACGTGGTGAAGACGCCGACGCCGGCTGCCTTGCTGCCCTCCTTGGAGTTGGAGGAGGAGGAGAAGCCGTGGCGGATGATGCGGCAGACGGCGCACCTGTCGGAGGCGCAGAGGCTGCTGCTGCTGGAGGAGCCGGAGCCGGAGCCGGAGCCGGAGCTGGAGCCGAGGGCGCAGGAGAGCGTGGCGCCGTGGAAGCGGAGCAGCTCGTTGCCGTCGGCGAGGCAGCGCGGGTGCTTCTTGGGCAGCTTGCTCGCCTTGAGCTTCACCGCCTCGCGGTACTCCTCGAACCGGGACAGCGTGCGCTGCGTGTTGTGCACCTTGAACACGCGCTCGATCCGCACGCAGCTGCTCTCCGACTTGAGCAGGCTCGTCCGGCAGATGATCTCCACGATCTTACGGGACGAGTCGCCCTCTACAAGCTCTGTCACTGCCACCACAAAAACACAGCACCCACCTCTTTACTTAGATACTACTACTCCAGTCAATGTTCATGTACTAGCTGGAAGTTCTATTGAGAAACAGAAGCTGCAGGATCATAAACAACATGATTATAGGTAGAGTATATACTAGTACTGTTCAGTGTTCAGTGAATGATGTTTGGAATGCAAGCATGTTATGAATAGCCTAAGCCTAGTGAACTCGATTCAGACAATAATTTGATGTCTACTAGTACTACTCCACTGCAAATGTTGCATTGGCGCCATACATCATCATAATGGATGCAGAAAACATGGGAGTATAGTAATTATAGGCTAGAACAAAATGAAAGATCTGCAGAATCTCATGCCACAGGGTCGGTCGCAGTTATTATTTTGAAAAAGTTGAAAGCACGGATTTCCCATAATAAAGAGCAAAAAGCAGATAGTATACTATATGGAGGAACCTATAGCGGTGAAACCGTGAAAGTTGGAAACTGAAACCTATGCCATGTAATAGTAGTATCTTTCTGCATATTGATTGCAGAAAGTATTGATTTTAACCGGCTACCGAAATGCGAAAACGATGGGAGTAAAACATTCGGGAAGATGTACCAACCGGGTAGATCTGTACCAGTAGCACCAACAAAAGAGATGCAATGGGTGAAATGGCATCCTCACCTGCGTGTTTGGATAGGTGGTGCGCCTCGAGCGCCTCCCACTTGCCGAACTGCTCGCTGCACCGGTGGCAGCTCAGGCCGCCGGAGCCCTTGCCGCCGGATCCCTTGGCGGCGTCGACCTCGCAGGACGCCCGGTGCCCCGCGGCCGGTGCGGCGCCGTCCCTGTCGAGCAGCGGGTTGGGCGACCTGGGCGGCGTGCAGCGCATGCTGCCGGGGCCCCGGCAGGAGCCGCTGTACTGCAGCCCGCCGCCGTGGTTCCAGGCCGGCCCCGGCGTGCCCGGGCGGAGCGTGCCCACGAAGGACGACGACAGGACGCCGCCTCCGCAGCCGTCGCCGTCGGCGGCGTCGTGGTGCGCGCCGGGCGTCGCGAGGCCGCCGAAGCCTGTTATCTTGAGCTCGCAGCGTGAGTTGGTGCTGAGCACGACCTCGTGCGCGATGGGGTTGAGGAACTCGCTGCTGCCGATGGAGCGCGGGCTGCAGCTGGGCGGCTGGCCCGGGTGGCGCTTGCTGCCGTGGATGACGTCCCGCAGGTTGGCTATGGACCGCGAGCAGCCCGACCGCGCCGCGCGCTTGCTGGTCGCGATGGACGACAGGTTGTGGCCAGCGCTGGTGGTGGTGGTGGCCTTGGGCTTGGGCACGTGCACCTCCGACGGCTGCGACCGGCACTGCAGCGACTTCTTCAGCGCGAACCACACGGTGGGTGCCGGCGCCGGCGCCGGAGCCGCGGGCTTGTCCTCCTCGCCGCCCCGGGTGGCGCCACCGCCGGCGGCCGCGCGCCTCCTCCTCTCGCCCATCTCCCTCCGCGGTAGATAGACTGACTGAGAGCGTGAATGCGCTCGTCGGTCGGTCACCGCGGAGCGCGCATTACTTATGGCAGGCGCAGGGTCGGGCGCCGCAGCAGGCAGCACAGCAGCAGCATCCAAGCGAGAGATAGCGAGGAGGGAGGCAGAGGCAATTAAATCCTGGGGTTGGGCGGCAGTAAAGGCGCACCACCAAACCAGCTGCAGAGAGCTGCTCCTCCTCCTCCTCCTCTGCGTGGCTAGACTAGCTACCCTGTCTGTTTGTTTGGTGCTTGCTCTCTATGGCGAGAGGTGCAGCCGTGACCTGGTGCTTGCTGAGGGCTATGGACACGAGTAGTTTTCGAGAATAGTTTTGGAGACTTGGAGCATGGATGGGACGCACATGAGAGCCGGGACGGGGAAGCGGGGACCGATCGAGCGGGGCCGGCCGCGCGCGAGTAGGAACAAATGTTGAATCGTAAATGGGGACGGAGGCGGCAGGTACAGGTGGGCACTCGAGACAAGGGGCCGGCCATTATCACGAGCAACAAAGGGAAAATCACCCGACGCCGTGACGATGCCACGGCACGCGATCGACACGGGTGTGCGTTGTGTGTGTGTGTTTCCATACTCGTGTCATCGCCAGGAAGAGAGGCTCGATAGGCTCAGAGCCTGTTTGATTCAAAGATAGGAATTAGGAAAAACGTACGATTAGAAAAAACGCATGGTTAGAATGTCGTGTCCAACCGAGTCAATAGGATTTGCAAGTAGTGTTTAAATCACATGAAGAACAACGAATTGTAACATGGGGTTTGACTGGATGAAAAAAAATTCTCCAAACATAGTACTCCCTCCGTCCTAAAATAGATGTCTCAAATTTGTTAAAATTTAGATGAATCTAGACACTATTTAGTATATAAATTCATCTAAAATTTAAAAAATCTAAGACATCTGTTTGAATGGTGGGAGTACAATACATTCTTATCCTGTATGAAATTTTTCTAAGATCTAATCCTACGAGTCAAACGATGTCCATATAAAAAATTACTACAAAAAGGATCAAAATTTCTATGGGATTCCTTCGAAGCAAACAACCCCCTAGAGTCGATGAATTGGTGGCTTGCATTATGCATATACATATAGGGCATGTTTGGGTGCTCGCGGCGCCTCTTCTCACATCTAGCATTAAGAATTTTGTGTGTTTGGTTGCCCACCACGCAAAAAAGTTTCTCCGCATCGCACGGTTTTTAAAGCTGCCCCGGGTCTTGGGTGGTGGAATCTCATCTCCGGCTTCATCGACAACTCCGACGGCAGTGGTTTTATAGACATGTGCTGATGCTCTAGATGGAGACTTCCAGGGTGTCCTTTGTAATTTCATCTTTTATGTGGTCTTTTGTGCAAAGTGTCCTTGTCAGACGGTGTTTTCGGAGTGTTTCGGGTGTGTCCGCGTGATGTAACATAACGTTTGTTTAAATGGACATGTGATCACTAAAAAAAGCAAGAGAGAGGAGAGTCCTTGTCCATGAAAATCCGGCGGGAGAAATTGGGTCACCTCCCGCCGATTCCCACCGCCTACACGGATCTGCCTTACCGCTGAATCTCGCGCCACCATTTTCCCCCATTCGATCTCTCCGTCCAAGGAAGCTTCACCACACCACTCAATCCCTTCTTCACTGATAAGTCTTCTTCCTCCACTTCTACGAGATGTCGGTTTCCTTGTTTGATGTTTAGATCGTTGTAAGTAGCATCAAACCCTAGCTATGTTGGTTTAGATCTCTGGACATATGATCGTTTTTAGCAGATCTGAAGGTTGTATGGTAGATTTTGCAACTCTTGCTTCATGATGTAGTATGGTGAAGAGCTATCAGAAGTATAGTTTTGGTACTTTTGGCCGTGTAGCCCATGTATAAGCATGATAGTTGATACGAGGATTTATTCTAAATGTATAATTCTTTTCCTTGCACTAACAATACACTTATTACAACATGTAACGAAGAGCATTTAACAGGCATGACAGTGCTACATTGTTCTTCTTCATAGTTCTTCTTTGAGTGTTATATCTTAGAAGTGGTGACTTTTTTCTTACCATGAGTTATGATTTTAAGTTGTGTTCTTAACATTATTCTTCTACTCTATCTATGCAGAGGCCGAGTATAATACTTGATTTTTTTAGTAATAAATCACCTATTATCAAGAAAAAGATCACATACACTCAGGATAGGTTCTAACTAATGCTAAAGTCTAGAAGAAACGCATTTACCCTACACCACTAATGTGAGATGGTCAAGGGTCATCCCAAATGTCGATGAATGGTTTGGCTTTGGCAAATAGTTCTAAGATTTGCACTCCATCTTCTCATGAAGAAATCTGTGGTAATAAATCTATAGATGTATATGATGATGAAGGTGATGGGTTCATAGCAGGGAAAATATTTTTTTCCTACAGAATAGTGGAAGTAACCCAACTATATCAGATCTACGAGATCCAATTAACGAGTTATAGATCAGATCTACTTATCCTCAAAGATCCATAGCGTTTGACGATCAAGGGATCATGGACGATGTAGTCATACAAGTGCGTCGGTTAAAATCGATGTAGATCTTAACCTTCTTGATCCTAGTACCGAACGGACATCACCTCTGCGGTACCCACACGTTCCGATGCCATATCCACCTCCTTGATCCGATAAGAGAGGGAGAAGAGCTTCACGAGATCTTAGTAGCATAATGGCGATGCTTGGATGTATGGTGGAGAAGTGTAGCAAAGCTTTGCCAAGCGTCTATGTGGGAGAGAGGGAGGGAGAGAGGGATGCGTCGTTGATACGTCGTAAACATATCTATAATTTTTGATATTCCATGCTTGTTTAGTATCCACTTTGCTATGTTTTGTCTATACTTTGAGGTATTTTTATACACTTTTTGGAACTAACCTATTGACAAGATGCCACAGTGCGAGTTGCCTGTTTTCTGCTGTTTTTGGTTTTGGAAAGCTAAAAAATGAATATTCTCGGAATTGGACGGGACAAAAGCCAAAGTTCATATTTTTCCTGAATGATACGGAAAATCTAAGACGAGATGGAGGAGGACACCAGGGTGGCCACACCCTAGGTGGGCGCGGGGCCCACCCTGTCCACGCCCACAGGGGGTGTGGGCCCCCTGGCCCTCCACCGACCTTGCCTCCTTCGCCTATAAGAAGCCTCCGACCCAAAAACCCTAAATCATCTGGGAGAAAGCCACGAAAAGTTCTGCAGCGCCGCCGCCACCGAAGGGGAGATTTGGGGGACGGAAAGTCTCTGTTCCGGCACCCTACCGGGACAGGAAAGTGCCCTCGGAGCCATCTCCTTCGATCTCCACCACCATATCCATCGCCATTGCTGATTACCATGATGAGGAGGGAGTATTTATTCTTCGAGGCTAAGGGCTCTACCAGTAGCTATGTGTTCATCTCTCTCTATGCATGATCTTGTTGTGGTTATGAGCTTTATAATCAAGTAGAGTCTACATAAATACTCATCGTGCTTTAATAGATCTATGCTTTTCCCCACGTGTGTGAAAGTGACAGCGTGCACACCGTGTGTGGCACTTAAGCTAGGTTACATATATATATTTATCATGAGTATATTTTGAGTTGGTTTTCTCTATAAAATTGTGGTGTTTGTTGGAACCATCTAGCGCTCAAGGTGACAGTGTGGGGTTATCTAGATTGGGAAAGGCGGATTTTGAGGTGTGTTGTTATAGCCCTACCATGGATTAGAGTGTCCAACCGGAGAGTAGTTAAGACTTAAGAGTAGTATCATGAAGAGAATATATTTATTAAGAGTGTTCACTAGTAAAAGTATGATCCCTAGGTCTTGTTTATAAACATTGAAACACTGTTTACAACTAGATATGTTGCATGTTTGCTTGCTTCTATCTGTTTGCCTTTAGTTTTTACCTCACCATCAAGCTATTTTCTGGCACTGTTACCACTTGTATTTCACTATCTCTTCGCCGAACTAGTGCACCTATACACCTGATGAAAGGATACGGATGTCGCCTAGAGGGGGGTGAATAGGCGATTAAAACTTTTCCTATAGTGTCTCAACAAAGGCGGAATAAAACTAGTGTTTACTTTGTAAAGAACAACCTAGAAACAACTAAGGTTTACCTATGTGCACCAACAACTTATGCTAAGCAATACAACCAACAAAGTGATAGCAAGATATATATTACTTCAAGCACGAATGCTATCACAATGTAAAGTGCATAAGTAAAGAGCTCGGGTATAGAGATAACCGAGGCACGCGGGGACACCGATATTTTACCGAGTTCCTCCCAACATGGAGTACGTCTCGTTTGGAGAGGGGGTGGTATCAAACCACCAACGCCACAAAAGGCCTCCCTTATTCTCCGGTGAATCTCACCCCAATGGGATCGATCCATGCTTCCACTATCGGTGCACTTGTCGGTGGCAACCGGAACCTCTCACAAGATTGGGGCACAACTCCACAACTTAATTGGAGGCTCCCAACAAATGCCATAAAAGGCCACAATGCCACCAAGGCCACAAAACCGTCTAGGGTTCCAAGAACCCAAGAGGACAAGCTCCAATGAGCAATTCAAACCAAATCCTCCAAAGAGAACTCAAACCGATGCACCAAATGCAAATGGCAAGAACACCACAAAGATGCTCAAATCTCTCACTCTCAAGTTCCAACAAAGCTACTAAAGCTATTGGGGGAACAAGAGAGGAGGAATCAAAGAGAGACACAAAATCCCCCAAAATCTAGATCCCCAAAGATACACTCACAAAGAGATGTTTTGGTTTGGTCAAAACATAGATCTAGATCTCCTCCAACTACCCCTCAAATATATGCAAGAATCAATGGAGGGGTGAGTAGAAATCAAGCTTAAGGAGTAAGGCAAATAGGGGCAAAGCTTTAGATCCAAAGAGGAGGAAGAAGTAACCCTAAAAGGCAAAGGGGCAAAGCTATTTATAGGGCTGGGCAAAATATGGCCGTTGGAGCCTTAATGAAGCGGTAGTACCGGAAGTTCAAGTGGTACTACCGGAGAACTCCGGTACTACCGGACCAGGTACCGGACTTGGTACAGGAAGACCAACATTCAAACTTCATAGTCCCAGGCCACAACGGTACTACCATTGGTGCTACCGTAAAGCGGTAGTACCGCAAATGGCAACCGGTACTACCGGACATGAAATGGAATCAGCAGTTTAGACGAAAAACTCTCTGTCACGCCAGGTAGTAAAATGCGGTACTACCGCATTTCACTACCTAGGCAGACATAAGGTTTTTGCCAACGTTCAACAGTCTCTGCCCTGTGCGGTACTAAAATGCGGTACTACCGCATTTTAGTACCGGAGCAGGCAGAAGCTTTTGATAAGTTGTCAAGAAGCTACTGTCGCGCTAGGTACTAAAATGCGGTACTACCGCTTTTTAGTACCTAGCCCGGCAGAGGCTTTTTGACAGTTAGTCAAAACCTTCTGTCGCATCCGGTAGCAAAAAGTGGTACTACCGCTTTTTGGTACCGCACCAGGCAAATATTCAAACGACAATAACTTTTGACTGGAAGCTCCGATTGACCCGATTCCAATTGCGTTGGATAGAGGACGACAAGGGCTTCCCAATAATGTGATATACCTCACTTGGTGAGAAACCGAAAAGCCGCATAAATCAAAATCGCAACAAGATACAAATGGAAGATCCGATTTTGATGAACAAGAGCTTGTTATGGAGATGACCACAAGCTCTATATCCTCACATTGATAAGACCAAATAACAACCAAATACGATGATGCAAGTATGCAAAGGTTTGAGCTCTCTCTGAACGATGTGACCAAATTACTCATACGAGAGCCCCTCTTGATAGTACGGTTATCTATCCTAAACCCAGTCTCACACACACAACGTGAGACCGGAAAGAGAGAAAAACTATCAAGATTATACCTTTGACTTGAGCATTCCACTTGAGCTCGATGTAGACGATCTTGCCCTTCTCAAGATGGAACGCCTTCCTTAATTCCTCATCATCGACCTCGCATATTGAGCTTGCCCAACATATCTTCTTTGCATTTCATCGACCTTGAAGCCAACACATGCTCCAAGCGATGCCAATGGACAAATCCTACAAGTATAACTTAATACACACATTAGTCCATAAAGATTGTCATTAATTACCAAAACCACACATGGGGGCCCAACATGTTCTTTCATGTAACACCCTCAGAATCGGACCTATGCAAGTTTGAGCAAAATTCACCAAACCCGCATAGAAACGATTCAAAGGTGCCCACCAGGCACTTTCGTGCGGGTGGAAAACAAAGTAATAACATTACACAACAGTCCTCGATGGGACCCACAAGAACAGATAGATATAACAGCGACTCAAAGAGCCAAGAATACAGATATACGGTACAAAGATCCAAATCACCTAGAAAACGATGGGGCGTCCGACTACGGACAAGATGCAAATGGGGCTAAGAGCCCTGAAGAATAACCAATGGCGTCCATAACCCTGCCCAGGCCAAGCCGGAAGGGTAACCCTGCTAACGACGTCGATCTCAAAACCTGCTTAAACAAAAGGGGTGCCGACAAAGGGCAAGGGAAAAAGAAGGAGCGTCAGTACTGAGGCCAGTACACGGCGAGGCTAGAATTCGGCGGTCCTCGCCTACATAGGTATGGTGGACTGAGCGGCAGCGGCAACATGCACTAACAACCTATAGAGACTCGATACAACTGGCGGTTATCAGAGGGGTAGGAAAGACCTATTCGGCTCCAACCTGATACTAGCATCAAACAAACCCATCCTGGTGTTTCCCCCTCGAGACCAAACGAGGAAGTCAACCGAGGAACTCACACCGTTGGCAGTTTTACTTATTCAGTTGTCGTTGCAGCAATTACTAGTCAGGTATAGATAATCATCCTGATAAAATAGGCAGTGGGCACTTTTAGTTAATCATTCCGTTATAGTGGCAACACTTACTAGTCAGATACAATTAGCATGAGATAACCCAAAACCCAGCAGTTGTTGGTACTTTTATTCAGCCATTCCGTTGTAGTTGCAATACTTACTAGTCAGATACAATTGTCGCAAGCGACAACCAAACAAGCAATTGTGGGCAGTATTAATTAGCCATTCCATTATAGTGAAGCTGATTACTAGTCATTATAAGTCAAATTTATAGCAGTAAACTTTAGTTATGCTTGTCTATGATCGAGAAACTGTGCTCCAAGTCGTCCATATCCGCGGACACGGCTTTCAGAAAGTTTTACCCGGCCGGGGTGCACCAATAGCAACACACACTCGATCAACCTCGGAAAAACCAAATCAAAACCCAACGAGGCCTTCACGACAAAGCAATCACAAGATTCAGAAATATTTCAGGGGGCCACCCCTTAAGTAGATCCCGCAACGGAGTAAGCAAGCTCCGAGACGGCCTCAAGGTCTGCGACAATGGCTGTAAGCGACTGGGAACCCGAAAACTCGGGGTGTCGATACCGCGTAATCACTCCGCTTACCTAAACAGTACAGTGTGCTATCTGTCGCACAATCGTAAATAAAGCGGTAAACATGGCATAAGTACAGGATAGTAAATAAAACCTCAAACTAGTTTGTGGCCCCAAGAAATAAGACGGAATCAAGCTCTGGCTCAGGGGGGTCCCATATACCTCCCGGATGTGGATAGCGCGATAAATCAAGGAACAGGTATCAAGTACTCGGGGTCTTACGGGACACAAGTGGGCGTTCGGAAACCAAATATTTTCTATCACCCACCGATGCCTCTGCTTATTTCAATTTTAGTTGTTAAACAGGAATTAAAGTGAACAATAAGTAAAACTATGATCAGCTCCAACATCAACATGCGGCAATACATCAACAACTGTGGCATTTGACGACACACATCAGCACTTGAGCAAGCAACTACGACGCGCAAGTCCAACTATCTACCAAACAACAGGTAATAGGATGTGTCCAAGGCAATATAGGGCTGCACGGTATAACACAGGTACGGAAACTAAAGCATCGCAACACAGATAGCAATAGATCAACAGGAGGGAATAAAGACTATAAAAGTAAGATAGGTAGAAAGGGGGAGATGCTCGCCTGAAAACATTGTCGAAGGTTCAACCGAAGATTGGGGCGAAGCTCACATCAACTCAACGGCCTTATCCGCGAAGAACCAAAACGCTAGAAGAAACACCGGATGCAATATTTAATACTACGGCAAAAGATCGGCATGACGCATGTATGATGCATGGCATGGCAAGGTGCGATGCAATTAGATCATATTAAGTGGAACCGGGGTCCCGACAATTAATTAGATGGTGCAAGTTATTTAACTACCCCGCAAATTAAATGTTGCGTTATCCAGACAAAAGGTGGCACCGGTTCGCTACACAAGTTTAAATGAGGCCAATATGAGACTAGATTTGCCCGCATATGGGCCCCATATTTAATTATTAGGTGAATCGGCATAAGGCCCCCAAACCACAGATTTGCATGCAAGGATGGCAATTCAATATGCAACAAGTTGTTATTATGTTAAAAAATAGGGTTTCGGAAAAAGGGTTCACACATCAGGATTCTCGACGATCTTGGGGTTCCGGGGGGTTCGGGGTCGGTCTCAGGGTCCAGGGTTCGACGGAAAAGTTCTCGGATAACAGCGGTCGATCTTGCGTTCCGGGAAGAAGTACTTGGCGTTCTGCGTCGGTGCCGTTCTTGTCGCATTCGCGGTCTTCGGGTCATGTCGACGATCATGGCGTCCTGAAAGAAGTACTCGGCGTTTCGTGATGATCTTGTTGATTCCATGGCAGAGGCCTTGGCGCTTCGGATCGGCCTTCGGATCGGGGCTTCGGGGTCTTGGGGTTCCACCTTGATTATCGGGAACGAACTTGGGACTCGACGCCGGGTCTCCAGGGTCCCTGTCGGAGTGCTAGATGTTCCGTGATGGGGTTCTTGTCGGGGCGCTCGACTCCGACGCCGGGGTCGGTCTTGGAGATAGGAGTACTTGGCGTCCTTGAAGAAGAGCCTGGCATTCCGAGAGAAGGCCCTGTGGTTCCATGTCGTAGATGTTCGGTGTTCGCGTGCAAGATCTTGTCGATGGCCCTTCTAGTGAAGTTTGGGTTCGGGTTCGGCTTCTCGCATCCGGGAAGGACTCGGCGGCTTTCGGATCCGAGTGAAGATCTTGACATCCGGCGGGATTGGGTTTCCGGAGAGGGCTTCGGGGTCTTAGTGTCTTCGGTCCCGAGAGGGAGAAGAACACCAAGTGGTTCTTCGAATCCATGAAGGAGTTCGTGGCGTGCCGCTGTCGGGTAACGTGTGGCGAGCTTGTTGCCGAAGAAGAACTTGTTGATACCAGGCCTTAACGAGATCTCGGCAAGCTTCTCGAGTTGGGCTGGCAGGTCCAAGTTGGGGAGGCAGCAGGCCAGCAGCGTGCCTCAGCAGTGGCCGGAGTGGGGAGCAGCAGCCGGCGAGGCTGTCGCCGGCAGCAGTGCCTAGGGCAGGCAAGCACCACTCGTGCCTCCCGCTGCCAGTCCTGCTGCGCTACCGCCGGCGGCGGCTGTGGCGTTGCAGGGCGGTGGAGGAGGCCGATGGCGTGCTGGAGGCGGGCTGCTACAGGGGATGGAGAGGCGAGCACGCGGACGCCGGTGAGGTCGACGGGCCGGAGGGCCGAGAGGGAAGCGGCGGCGAGGCAGCCACGGCTCGGGTGGCGCAGGGCGCGGCCGGAGGCGCTGCGCCTGAGGGGAGGCGGGGTGGCGCTCGGGGAGGGACGTGGCCGGCGCGGCAGGAGGTGACGACGGCGAGAGCGGCCGGCCGACGGCGGTCGACGGGTGCGGGGAAGGATGGAGCCGGCGGGAGGCGCGCCGGTGCGGGAAGGTTGGGCGGCTCCGGCGGTCGGCGGCGGGGAGAGCGGTGGGCCGCGGAGCATAGAGCAGGGAGGTTGAGAGCGGCGGCGAGCGGAGGTGGAGAAGGGGAGGGTCGGCTCGCGTCGGGGCGAGGCCGCGGTAGAGCTCCTGGGCTGCGACGGGGACGGCCGGGCCGGAGGCGGCCGACGCCGGGCGGGGCTCGGAAGACGGCGGTCGCAGGCGGCGGGGCGGAGCGGGTCCGGCGGTGGCCGGCCGGGGCGGCGGGGCACGCGCACGAAGCAGGGGAGGAGCGGGGTCGGGGGGAGCGGCCGTGGGCGGTGCTGGCGTGGGAGGCCGCCGGCTGCTGCGCGCGGAGGAAAGCGAGCGCGCGAGGGGGGTCGGGGGAGGAAGGAAGGAGAGGGAGAGGTGCGGGCCAGGTGGGGGACAGGGGTGGGACCGGGGCGTGGGCGCGCGCGCGCGTGAGGGTGTGCGTGCTGTGCGCGTCGCGTGCGGGGCAGGGGCCAGGGGCGGGGCCCGCGAGCAGGGGGAGTGGGGGGGGCGCGCGCGGGGCCAGGTTGGTGGTGGGGCCCGTGCGGCAGCGGGAGTGGGTCGGTGGGGGCTGGGTGTGAGAGAGTGTGGGGCGGTTGGTGGAGGTGTGAGTGGGTGCTGAGTTGAGTGGGGTGGGTTTAGCACAGGTGGAGGGTTGGGGCTGATGTGGCAGGCAGGGAGTGGGTAAGGGAGAGAGGAGAGGTGAGGTGGAGAGATCTGATTGGGTGGAGTGAGGTGGCCAAGGGTGTGGGTAGGTTAGTGGGTAGCTTTAGGAATTAGCGGGGCAGACTAGTTGGACCGATTTAAAAACAGGGGTGGTCGTTCGGGTCTACTCGGCCCGTTCGACTGCCCCACCAAAACAATTAATTAAATATTTATTTTCAAACAGCGCTTTTGCAATCCGACAGCGGTCAAAACAAAATATTCCGGGGACCCGGTTTTCGGTGTTTGAATAAGATGGGGCGTTTTAAAAAAAACAAAACGGGCTTGCGAACATAGTTTTATGCAAACAATGCATGATGATGACGATGCAATGCACAAATTCAACGCGATTTTCTAGTAGTGGTTTTGCGGGATGCCACAATTCGACACCACTAACAATGGATCTCGCCCTCGAGATCCGCCTCATGGTACCGGAAGGAAGGTCGGCGTTCTGATCCTTCGCGCTTCGTGTAGATCCTCGCGACACCACTAACAAGAGTTCATCCGTCATCTTGAAATCGGCGACACCACCAACAAAGGGTCGTTGTCTCTGATCATCGAGAGAACACTCCGGAGAAACAAAGGACGAAGATAGAGGTATCAAACGATAAGGCCACCTCTAACTTCCATTAGAAGAGGGAGAAGTTACATTGATCCACCAGTTCGATGTACAGAGCGAACAGTAAGAGTCGGGTAGGGTGATCAGTCCATCCCGGACCCAACTATCAACTCTATACATGGGTAGGAGAATCAGGCAGCTCAACTCTCGAGATTTAGACTGAAGATCTTCATAGGCGGTATCCGGAACAAAGGGATGATGCCAGCAGGAATCGTATGAAAGACACAATGACTAGGTTCCGCGATGGTTCCATTGGCATGAACAACACATGCTCAAGGTATACTCCAACTTCACCAAGGCTCGTCCTTCTCATATGTTTTTCAACGACACTGATATCCAGCAAGGAACACATATGGATAAGGAGCTCAAGAACAAAAGATTGGAGGAAGGGTACAACAGACAAGTTGCAGATTGATGATCGTAGCACCTCCGTTACAAAAGGGAGAAAGCGAAACCCTGAAGGTACGACGGAAACCCAACCACGAGAATTCCTGGACTCGAAGAGAGAGAAGAGAGCAGATTCAAAACACGTCGAGGTAAGAGGAGAATAGCAGAGGGGTAAGGAGTAAAATCAGACCTAACCAGAACTATCCAACCGTTTTTGCAAAAATAGTTTTGACACTTCTACTTCGGCCGTTAGCTAGGTTATCCTACAGGCTGGACTTGTGGGGTATCACAACTGCTGAGCTCTGATACCACTCTGTAACACCCTCAGAATCGGACCTATGAAAGTTTGAGCAAAATTCACCAAACCCGCATAGAAACGATTCAAAGGTGCCCACCAGGCACTTTCGTGCGGGTGGAAAACGAAGTAATAACATTACACAACAGTCCTCGATGGGACCCACAAGAACAGATAGATATAACAGCGACTCAAAGAGCCAAGAATACAGATATACGGTACAAAGATCCAAATCACCTAGAAAACGATGGGGCGTCCGACTACGGACAAGATGCAAATGGGGCTAAGAGCCCTGAAGAATAACCAATGGCGTCCATAACCCTGCCCAGGCCAAGCCGGAAGGGTAACCCTGCTAACGACATCGATCTCAAAACCTGCTTAAACAAAAGGGGTGCCGACAAAGGGCAAGGGAAAAAGAAGGAGCGTCAGTACTGAGGCCAGTACACGGCGAGGCTAGAATTCGGCGGTCCTCGCCTACATAGGTATGGTGGACTGAGCGGCAGCGGCAGCATGCACTAAACAACCTATAGAGACTCGATACAACTGGCGGTTATCAGAGGGGTAGGAAAGACCTATTCGGCTCCAACCTGATACTAGCATCAAACAAACCCATCCTGGTGTTTCCCCCTCGAGACCAAACGAGCAAGTCAACCGAGGAACTCACACCGTTGGCAGTTTTACTTATTCAGTTGTCGTTGCAGCAATTACTAGTCAGGTATAGATAATCATCCTGATAAATAGGCAGTGGGCACTTTTAGTTAATCATTCCGTTATAGTGGCAACACTTACTAGTCAGATACAATTAGCATGAGATAACCCAAAACCCAGCAGTTGTTGGTACTTTTATTCAGCCATTCCGTTGTAGTTGCAATACTTACTAGTCAGATACAATTGTCGCAAGCGACAACCAAACAAGCAATTGTGGGCAGTATTAATTAGCCATTCCATTATAGTGAAGCTGATTACTAGTCATTATAAGTCAAATTTATAGCAGTAAACTTTAGTTATGCTTGTCTATGATCGAGAAACTGTGCTCCAAGTCGTCCATATCCGCGGACACGGCTTTCAGAAAGTTTTACCCGGCCGGGGTGCACCAATAGCAACACACACTCGATCAACCTCGGAAAAACCAAATCAAAACCCAACGAGGCCTTCACGACAAAGCAATCACAAGATTCAGAAATATTTCAGGGGGCCACCCCTTAAGTAGATCCCGCAACGGAGTAAGCAAGCTCCGAGACGGCCTCAAGGTCTGCGACAATGGCTGTAAGCGACTGGGAACCCGAAAACTCGGGGTGTCGATACCGCGTAATCACTCCGCTTACCTAAACAGTACAGTGTGCTATCTGTCGCACAATCGTAAATAAAGCGGTAAACATGGCATAAGTACAGGATAGTAAATAAAACCTCAAACTAGTTTGTGGCCCCAAGAAATAAGACGGAATCAAGCTCTGGCTCAGGGGGGTCCCATATACCTCCCGGATGTGGATAGCACGATAAATCAAGGAACAGGTATCAAGTACTCGGGGTCTTACGGGACACAAGTGGGCGTTCGGAAACCAAATATTTTCTATCACCCACCGATGCCTCTGCTTATTTCAATTTTAGTTGTTAAACAGGAATTAAAGTGAACAATAAGTAAAACTATGATCAGCTCCAACATCAACATGTGGCAATACATCAACAACTGTGGCATTTGACGACACACATCAGCACTTGAGCAAGCAACTACGACGCGCAAGTCCAACTATCTACCAAACAACAGGTAATAGGATGTGTCCAAGGCAATATAGGGCTGCACGGTATAACACAGGTACGGAAACTAAAGCATCGCAACACAGATAGCAATAGATCAACAGGAGGGAATAAAGACTATAAAAGTAAGATAGGTAGAAAGGGGGAGATGCTCGCCTGAAAACATTGTCGAAGGTTCAACCGAAGATTGGGGCGAAGCTCACATCAACTCAACGGCCTTATCCGCGAAGAACCAAAACGCTAGAAGAAACACCGGATGCAATATTTAATACTACGGCAAAAGATCGGCATGACGCATGTATGATGCATGGCATGGCAAGGTGCGATGCAATTAGATCATATTAAGTGGAACCGGGGTCCCGACAATTAATTAGATGGTGCAAGTTATTTAACTACCCCGCAAATTAAATGTTGCGTTATCCAGACAAAAGGTGGCACCGGTTCGCTACACAAGTTTAAATGAGGCCAATATGAGACTAGATTTGCCCGCATATGGGCCCCATATTTAATTATTAGGTGAATCGGCATAAGGCCCCCAAACCACAGATTTGCATGCAAGGATGGCAATTCAATATGCAACAAGTTGTTATTATGTTATAAAATAGGGTTTCGGAAAAAGGGTTCACACATCAGGATTCTCGACGATCTTGGGGTTCCGGGGGGTTCGGGGTCGGTCTCAGGGTCCAGGGTTCGACGGAAAAGTTCTCGGATAACAGCGGTCGATCTTGCGTTCCGGGAAGAAGTACTTGGCGTTCTGCGTCGGTGCCGTTCTTGTCGCATTCGCGGTCTTCGGGTCATGTCGACGATCATGGCGTCCTGAAAGAAGTACTCGGCGTTTCGTGATGATCTTGTTGATTCCATGGCAGAGGCCTTGGCGCTTCGGATCGGGGCTTCGGGGTCTTGGGGTTCCACCTTGATTATCGGGAACGAACTTGGGACTCGACGCCGGGTCTCCAGGGTCCCTGTCGGAGTGCTAGATGTTCCGTGATGGGGTTCTTGTCGGGGCTCTCGACTCCGACGCCGGGGTCGGTCTTGGAGATAGGAGTACTTGGCGTCCTTGAAGAAGAGCCTGGCATTCCGAGAGAAGGCCCTGTGGTTCCATGTCGTAGATGTTCGGTGTTCGCGTGCAAGATCTTGTCGATGGCCCTTCTAGTGATGTTTGGGTTCGGGTTCGGCTTCTCGCATCCGGGAAGGACTCGGCGGCTTTCGGATCCGAGTGAAGATCTTGACATCCGGCGGGATTGGGTTTCCGGAGAGGGCTTCGGGGTCTTAGTGTCTTTGGTCCCGAGAGGGAGAAGAACACCAAGTGGTTCTTCGAATCCATGAAGGAGTTCGTGGCGTGCCGCTGTCGGGTAACGTGTGGCGAGCTTGTTGCCGAAGAAGAACTTGTTGATACCAGGCCTTAACGAGATCTCGGCAAGCTTCTCGAGTTGGGCTGGCAGGTCCAAGTTGGGGAGGCAGCAGGCCAGCAGCGTGCCTCAGCAGTGGCCGGAGTGGGGAGCAGCAGCCGGCGAGGCTGTCGCCGGCAGCAGTGCCTAGGGAAGGCAAGCACCACTCGTGCCTCCCGCTGCCAGTCCTGCTGCGCTACCGCCGGCGGCGGCTGTGGCGTTGCAGGGCGGTGGAGGAGGCCGATGGCGTGCTGGAGGCGGGCTGCTACAGGGGATGGAGAGGCGAGCACGCGGACGCCGGTGAGGTCGACGGGCCGGAGGGCCGAGAGGGAAGCGGCGGCGAGGCAGCCACGGCTCGGGTGGCGCAGGGCGCGGCCGGAGGCGCTGCGCCTGAGGGGAGGCGGGGTGGCGCTCGGGGAGGGACGTGGCCGGCGCGGCAGGAGGTGACGACGGCGAGAGCGGCCGGCCGACGGCGGTCGACGGGTGCGGGGAAGGATGGAGCCGGCGGGAGGCGCGCCGGTGCGGTAAGGTTGGGCGGCTCCGGCGGTCGGCGGCGGGGAGAGCGGTGGGCCGCGGAGCATAGAGCAGGGAGGTTGAGAGCGGCGGCGAGCGGAGGTGGAGAAGGGGAGGGTCGGCTCGCGTCGGGGCGAGGCCGCGGCAGAGCTCCTGGGCTGCGACGGGGACGGCCGGGCCGGAGGCGGCCGACGCCGGGCGGGGCTCGGAAGACGGCGGTCGCAGGCGGCGGGGCGGAGCGGGTCCGGCGGTGGCCGGCCGGGGCGGCGGGGCACGCGCGCGAAGCAGGGGAGGAGCGGGGTCGGGGGGAGCGGCCGTGGGCGGTGCTGGCGTGGGAGGCCGCCGGCTGCTGCGCGCGGAGGAAAGCGAGCGCGCGAGGGGGGTCGGGGGAGGAAGGAAGGAGAGGGAGAGGTGCGGGCCAGGTGGGGGACAGGGGTGGGACCGGGGCGTGGGCGCGCGCGCGCGTGAGGGTGTGTGTGCTGTGCGCGTCGCGTGCGGGGCAGGGGCCAGGGGCGGGGCCCGCGAGCAGGGGGAGTGGGGGGCGCGCGCGGGGCCAGGTTGGTGGTGGGGCCCGTGCGGCAGCGGGAGTGGGTCGGTGGGGGCTGGGTGTGAGAGAGTGTGGGGCGGTTGGTGGAGGTGTGAGTGGGTGCTGAGTTGAGTGGGGTGGGTTTAGCACAGGTGGAGGGTTGGGGCTGATGTGGCAGGCAGGGAGTGGGTAAGGGAGAGAGGAGAGGTGAGGTGGAGAGATCTGATTGGGTGGAGTGAGGTGGCCAGGGGTGTGGGTAGGTTAGTGGGTAGCTTTAGGAATTAGCGGGGCAGACTAGTTGGACCGATTTAAAAACAGGGGTGGTCGTTCGGGTTTACTCGGCCCGTTCGACTGCCCCACCAAAACAATTAATTAAATATTTATTTTCAAACAGCGCTTTTGCAATCCGACAGCGGTCAAAACAAAATATTCCGGGGACCCGGTTTTCGGTGTTTGAATAAGATGGGGCGTTTTAAAAAAAAACAAAACGGGCTTGCGAACATAGTTTTATGCAAACAATGCATGATGATGACGATGCAATGCACAAATTCAACGCGATTTTCTAGTAGTGGTTTTGCGGGATGCCACATTTCACCTGACAAGTGTATTGGGTGTGTTGGGGACATAAGAGACTTCTTGTATCTTGATTGCAGGGTTGCTTGAGAGGGAATATCTTTGACCACTTCCTCCCTGAGTTCGATAAACCTTGGGTGATCCACTTAAGAGAAACTTGTTGCTGTTCTACAAACCTCTGCACTTGGAGGCCCAACAAATGTCTAAAAGAATAGAAGTGCGTAGACATCAAGCTATTTTCTAGCGCCGTTGCCAGAGAGGTAAGGTAAAAGGTACTCACATCCTCCGGTGTGAGTGCTCGAAGTTATTTCCTTTAGATTCTGCAATTTTGTCTTTTTGTTTCTTATTTTCACTAGTTAGGCTTAATGAAAAACAAAAAAAAATTAGAGAGCTTTATAGTATTTATCTTAAGTTAGGACATGAAGTGTTTGAAGAGAAAATTAAAAAACCTATGGAGTTTTATTTGCATGCTAATAGCAATGTTATTAGTATGAATTCTTTGAACACCATTATTGCTAATGCTATGGAAACATCTAAGCTTAGGGAAGCTAGTTTTTATGAAAATGATCTTTTTAGTTCCCTAGCTTTGGAAGATAGCTATTATATTGCTTATGATGATACCAAACTTCCAATATATGATGATTACAATGATGAATATGATATTTTAAGTCCACCTACTATTGAGAGAAAATTGGTTGGGATTACAATGTGCCTCCTATATTTGATGATTATGGTGATGAGAATAATAATGATAGCTATTTTGTTGAATTTGCTCCCACTACAATTAATAAGAATGACTATGCTTATGTAGAGAGTAATAATTATTATATGCATGTGGCTCATGATAAGAATATTTTATGTGATAGTTATATTGTTAATTTTATTCATGATGCTACTGAAAGTTATTATGAGAGAGGGAAACATGGTTTTATGCATCTCAATAATATTAATTTTCCCCTCTTTATGTTGAAAATTTTGAAGTTGCATTTGTTTTGCTTCCTATGCTTGTCGCTTTGTGCTTTCATGACTTGTTTATCTACAAGTTTATTTTTCATAGGAAGTGGGTTAGACTTAAATGTGTTTTCAATTTGCTTCTTGATGCTCTCTTTTACTTCAATTCATATTTCTTATGTGAGCATCTTCTCAAACTATCAAACCTAACTTAAAGGCGTTAAAGAAAAGTACTTCTTGGGAGATAACCTAATAGTTTTATTGAGTCTTGGAAGTTATTACTTCTGTAATAACCTCTACTTATCCTTTTTATTTGATTTTTGTGCCAAGAATGACCTCTAATGAGAGGGAAGTAAGATTTGGGGAGTTGCTGTCCTGAAACAGATTTTTGTGCTCCACCGTAAACATTTGTGAGGAATCTCTGTAAGTCGGATTGAGCTGATATTTTCTGAATAAATCCCCCAATATGTTATGTAACTTTAGTTAGTTCAACACATTTTGATTTAAGCAACAGAAGGTGTTCGGAAAAATCGGTTTCTACCTGCTGGTCTATTTTGACAGATTTCTGCCATTATTTGCATTTGCTTCTTATTGATTCCTTTTTGGGTTCTTTTTGGGAAATTGAGATTTTTGAGGGAATTGCTACAGTAGCTTGTGTTTTTAGTGAAAGTTCTGTTGTTCTAAAGCTAAACCCAAGGGTCTATTATCTTTTGAATACACTAATGTTGCTAATGAAGATTGTGTGAAGTTTTGTATGAAGAAAAATTTTCACGTGTAAGGGAAGAATGATGTAATGAGATAAAGAATGGATAAAAGCTCAAGCTTGGGGATGCCACCCTGTTTCACCCCAAGAAATATTCAAGAGGTACAAGCGTCAAAGCTTGGGGATGCCCAATGCATCCCTTTCTTCATCAATAAAAATCTCAGGTCTTTCTAGACACTTTGTTTTTATTACTTCATGCACAGTTATGTTTTTCTTGGAGCGTCTTAGTTTTCGTTTTTGGTTTTTGTTTGCTTAGTTTGCTTGAGTACGTTGGTTGATTACAACACGCTTCTTTTGGAGAGACACACACTCTGTTTTCATTCTTATTGTCTTGTGAGTGTTCTCTTTTGCTAGCATTGCGTTTAGCTTTAGTTTTCTTGCCTTTCATCTTAGAATTTTTTTAGTTCTTCTTTGTGGATTTGTGAGACAAGATCACTGATCTTTATTGATTATTATCTTTGTGAGTTGTTTCAAATAAGTCGACTGGTGTTGGAAAAGAGTAGGAAGTTTCATGCTTACAGTGGTACAAGAGGAGTTGTTTTGACTGTGACTTAGACTTTATCATGTTATTCTAGATGTTGTTTTGACCTTATGATTAGTGATTATTGTTGTAGCATGACTTGTTCCAAATTAGGATTGCTTAATGTGCCTTGAAGAAATCATGCGTTATTTTAGCATACAAAAGCATAGTATTGTGGTATTCTCCTTTGATGCTTTGTTTGGGTTGACTTGGCACATGCTATGACTATGAACCATTCACCTTAGCCTCTATGATCATTTAGTTTTTGACTTGTGGTACCACTCTATGTTTTGATTAGTAATGTTTTGTCGCTTTGCATGATTATGGCTATTATTGCTCTCTTAGTTGGTCGCTCCCAGTCTTTTGCTAGCCTCCACTTGTATTGAGTAAGATCTACTCATGCATCCAACTCCCAAGAAACTAAGTTATTCCAAAGTGTCCACTATAAATTCCTATGCATGGTGTGTTACACCATTCCAAGTATATTCTTGTTTTATCTATCTTCCAAATTAAACTTGTTATGTGAAAGTTAGTGATTAAAGCTCTCACAAACTTGATGGCACACTTTATTTTTCTTGCCCCTAATAAACTTGATATATTGTGTCATCTATGTTGTATATGCTTGCACTTATAAGTTGGGATTAGCATAACCGTGTTGTCATGGGGAACGCTTTTAACACCTGTAAAAATATCTACCCAGTTGATATCGTGCTCTTCTGTTTATGGATGTCGTCGGTGTGAAATGAAAGGGGAGCTTGTAAGTCCATGGAGTTATGTATGTGTGTTAGAGAAATGCCTGGGCCGCTAGCCTAAGCCCTGCCTAATCATGGTGGAAACCTGTAGCATCACCATAATGGCATCTATGAAGCTTTCTTCTTATAAAAAAAGAGACATATTGAAAAGAGGAAAGAGCGAAAAAAGCACCATTTTACCATGGTAAATAAGAAGATCGCTGAGATGCTCATTGTCTGCTTGCCTTGTCATTTTGATTATGGGATAGCTCCTATATCATGTGCAAGGGGTACCCCGTTGGTGGTTCTCTATGATACACTGATGGCGCCTAGCACTTGTCATGGGGCGCTTCGTTGGAAACCCCAAGATCAAGGTATGAAGCAGCACAACAGCAAGTTTCCCTCAGTAAGAAACCGAGGTTATCGAACCAGTAGGAGGAAGGAAACGTCACACAGGTGTTGCAAGCAACGCGGAGACCTGCACAACACAAACTCAAGACTTTGCCTCAACAAATCAGTGAGGTTGTCAAGCTCACCGGTTTGCTGTAACAAAGGATTAAACGTATGGTGTGGAAGGTAATGGTTTGCAGCAAGTAAACAAGTAACAGTGGAATATGTATCAATGGTAAAGATTGGACCGGGGTCCATATATCACTAGAGGTTCTCTCCTTAGATAAACAACATAGCATGAAGGGTAAACAAATTACAGGAGGGGAATTGACAGGAACTGAGCAAGGCATAACAATGCAATTACTAGTCAGAAAGATTCTATGAGATTTGATTGGGCAATACAACAAGATACATAGACCGCCATCCAACTGAATCTATGACTAGAAGTCCACCTTCAGGTTATCATCCGAACCCCCTCCAGTATTAAGTTGCAAGCAACATACAACTGCTTTAAGCAAAGTGTGTAAGGTAAACAGTCCACATGTTCCATGAACAAGAGACCGTTGTTTTCTCTCTAGTAGCAAGAACACATCTACAACCGAAGAGATTATTGTCACTTCCCTTGGAAACTAGAGGCATGAACCCACTATCGAGCATAAATACTCCCTCTTGGAGTCACTAGCAATTACTTGGCCAAGATAGCTACTAACAACGGAGAGCATGCAAGATCACAAACAACACAGACATGCTAGAATCATAAAGACAAAACCATTAATCAAACCAACATAATAATCTCAATATCCGTCGGATCCCCGCAAACACAACATGCATGATTACAAATAGATTAGATCTTGATCATGAACGGAGCTCACAAGATCTATACATGAAAGCACAAAGGAGGAGATACAACCATCTAGCTACTACATGGACCCATAGTCCAAGGTGGAACTACTCACGCATCATATCGGAGAGAAGGCCTTCGGGATGATCTCCCCTCCGACAGGGTGCCAGAAAGAACTTCAGATCCCCCCGATCTAGGGACGATGGTGGCAGCAGCTACAGACGGTTTCGTGGAGATTTGATCGGGTGCTTAGGGTTTCTACATCAGGGGCTTTTTATAGGCGAAGTGGGAGGCCGAGGAGGCGGCCAGAGGGGCCACACCCCCTCCCAGGCGTGGGGCAGGGCCCACCCGTGCCTAGGGGGGGTCTAGATGCCCTGGCCCGCTTCTCCGTCTCCCCTCTGGACATCTTGTTCCCCACGGAAAGTAATTGACTTTGACGTTTGTCCCGTCCAATCCTGAGAATATATTTTTGCTAACTTTTCTGGAACCAAAAACAGCAGAAAACATGGAACTTTCACTGTGGCAACTTGTTAATAGGTTAGTACCAGAAAACATGTAAAAAGCACTTCAAAGTGTAGACAAGCAAAGCAAAGTAGATACTAAACAAGCATGGAGCATAAAAAATTATAGATATGTTTCCGACGTATCATACACATGTACTTACTATGACAAGAACTTACAGGTGACTAAAGTTGAGTAGCATGAGGAGAGGCCCTCGTATTCAAGGGACATGAGATTGCCAACTTATACTTTGTCAAGCATATACTCAATCACTTCAAGATGCTTATGATAGGGGCAATGAGAGCTGAAAGCTAACAAGTACCATAATTTTTGGAAGCTCTTTATGAAACTTGAAATCCCTGCTTCCCTTTGAAGGGCCTTTCTCCCACTTTTATATTGAGTCTTCACCTTCTATCCTTAGGCACTAGTTAAGAGAGCATAGTTGTCATTCTTAGTTCTATGTGCATTGTCCCAAAACTTATTGATTGATGCATATTGTTGATATTACTTGTTCTTGTGCTATTTGTATCTAGTCACTCTTATGAACTTTGAAGGTGTCCTATGCATCTATTTTCTACTCCATGGGGGACAAGCTGAATGCCACTATGCTATGTTTTCTATATGTGAAACAAACAAACGTCTTTCAATGCATTATTATTCATGATCTTTCTTTGTAGCCTTTCATGTTGCATGCATAGTTACTATGTCTTATTGTTAGAACTTCATATTTCATGCTCATGTTTAGAGTACATTGATCCCAGCTCTCAATGCTTGCAAAAGGTTTGATTATGATTGTGAATTGTGATGGTGCATGTCACCTAAAAAATTATTCTTTTTATTACTTACCTACTCGAGGACGAGCAGGAGTTAAGATTGGGGATGCTTGATACGTCGTAAATGTATCTATAATTTTTGATGTTCCATGCTTATTTAGTATCCATTTTGCTATGTTTTGTCTACACTTTGAGGTATTTTTATACACTTTATGGAACTAACCTATTGACAAGATGCCACAGTGCCAGTTGCCTGTTTTCTGCTGTTTTTGGTTTCAGAAAGCTAAAAAATAAATATTCTTGGAATTGGACGGGACAAAAGCCAAAATTCATATTTTCTCTGAACGATACGTAAAATCGAAGACGATACGGAGGATGACACCAGGGTGGACACACCCTAGGTGGGCATGGGTCCCACCCTGTCCGCGCCCACAGGGGATGTGGGCCCCCTGGCCCTCCATCAACCTTGCCTCCTGTTGGGAATATGCCCTAGAGGCAATCATGTTTGATGATATTTCCCATTGTATTCATAAAGATATTAAGTTGTCCTTGTATAAACATCTGATGTGTGTCATTGAATATGTGATTCGGTTGTGGAACTATACATTCGTGTTGTTTGTACTAAATATCCTTGGTCATCGAGGTTGTGCTGGACACACAACTTAGACCAATGTGAAAGTCGGCTTGATGACTCGGTTCCACTTGTCATGAGTATGGAGATGCTATTTCGACTTACACAGATTTGGCTAAAGAGTTTAGCGAGTCGGATTGACCCATATTGAGGTACAACGAACAAGTTGTCATTTGTATATCTCAATCAATGTAATCCTTAGACCTGAGGTTATTGCATAGTCCGAGTTGAGGATCCGACTTAGGTTCTGTCAAACGCTGATCCGCAACTGGGCAGTTATAAAGGTAGAGTTCGGGTCGTCTGAGAATCAAGCTGCGTGATGTGAATAACCAAGATGGGATTTTGCCCCTCCACTTGGAGAGATATTCTCTGGGCCCTCTCGGATGATATGATTCAGAAAGCATGGCCATGCACGACTCAGTTAAGTGTTAACCGAGGCGATCGACTAAGAGTTAGTCGGATGAATCACTTATCTCGGATCGAGAAGAGAGTCGGACTATTTAAGGGATGACAATTATTCGCCTATAGTCTGACAAGGTATATCATGAGGCAAAAGGGACTCAGACACAAGTCGCATTGGAAAGGCAAGTCGTCTTGACTCTTTGGTACTTGGGAGTCGGCACGTTCTGCTAGGAGCCGCTACCGACTGATCGATTGAGAGTCGAACTCCAATCGTGTCCAAGTAGCCATGAGCATGCAGGGTCACACACTTAAGAGCGGGAGCAAGTTCGGATTGGATCTGAACCGGAAATCTGGTTGGGTTGGACCCAAGCCGGATTAGGACCGAGTGAGTGAGTCGGACTCTCGGTGACTAGTGTTATATGGGCTTTAGTGAATGGGCCATGAGAGTGGAGCCCACGTTCACTCCCTATATATAGTGGAGCACAGTAACCCAGAAGGGTTAATCATTTTTGATCGGTTGGGTCATTCCATGTGTTGGAAACCCTAGCTCCACAGTAGTCCTGCCGTCGTAACGAACCTAGTAGTTCGCCGCCGGTGCTCCTCCTTGTACGTGTGGATACCATCAGAGGTGTTGTACGATCAGCACCAGGACGATAGGATCGCAAAGGACTGCACTTCATCAACTGACGCGCTTCATCAGTAATCCGCAACTGCACGTCTAGTGGTAAACCTCGTGGCCTTCTACATCGGCTAGATCTTGGGATCACCATGTGTCAACACCCGGATTTTTCAATCCTAGATGCCTGTTATGCCATACATCGCAATCCCAGGATTACCATTTTTGCGAGACATAACAGAATTGGATACCATAGTACATCATCTGTTACAACGATACATAAGGTCTTACACAAATAGGGATCTCATGATCCAGTTCTTAATACACTTCAAGCAGCGGAATACGTAATAATAACGGTAGCGTAGGCGAAGCTCCATCTTCAGGGTCACAGGCAATGCTGACGATGGGAGATGATCCTAGTTGTCATAACCTTCCTGGGGTCCATCTTCCAGGTACTCCTCTTCATAGTCTGGCCATGGGAATAGCCATGGACAAAGCCATGAGTACTCTTTAAGTACTCGCAAACTAATACTAACAGGTAAGGGGTTTTTGGATAATAGGACACTAGGCTCTAGGGTTGTTTTGCAAAAAGCCAGGTTTATCTCTACTCAGTTCTAAAGCTAGTCACAATCTAATAACTCCTAAGTGGGATCTTGTAATTCAGGTCACAACTCTGTTGTGGTCAAGTCAAAGTCTCTATTTCACAAGTCATTTTGAAAAGTCTGACGGGGGAACAGTATGGCCACTCCAACTGTCCATAACCACGGACGCGGCTATTCGAATAGTTTGACACTCTACAGAGATTGTACACTTTCACCACAACATTCGATACATCCGTCAGGAACAAATCCTGAATTCACATACTCAGTATAAGGATAATCAATCCTAACCTTTCGATTACACGCCCTAGTATAAGCACCTCTCCTGTGAGTTTGGCCTCCCAACCATGACCACTGTCATCTTGGGTACTGCACAGGTGGATAATCTTCACAAGGTAGCCTCAGCTCAGACCTTGGCCGTGAGGGAACTAATACTAAGGAATATAAGTTTCCAGTCAAGCCCTACCTAATCTTCGGGTATTGTGGTTGTACGATAAAATTGGAATGGTATCGTATCCAGACAACCATCAGTTTTATAAAGGGCTAAGGCTCATGCCTCAACATTTTCATCACCAAAATCATCAAGTGTTTGGAAACACATGTCCAAAACAGTTCAATAGAATGATCCATCATTCCAAGGTTTTCATAACCATTTTTCCACCAAGTATTCCCATCTAAAGTTGATCAAGTTTTATGCTTAGCGCTAGCATCTACAGGTGGGGGTAAGCACTGATGAGGGGTGGTAAACTAGTGGGGTTTTAACTAAGTTCAAACTCATGCCTTAGGATGACATCAAGGTTATCTAGCTTAGACCAAATTTTATGCTCTCTATGCAACCTTCAGCGCAACTGTCTAGTATCTACCAAACTCTTAGGTAGACTCTAAGTAAGCTTTGATAAAGAAATAAAGTTAGAAGCTTGCACATAAAACTAGGATTTGGTTTATCAAGTGGGTATGATCACATATGCTTAAGGCATATAGTAGTCATATCACAAGTATGGGTTTGTGGCATCAGTAGGGTATCTTGCAAGGGTTAGCTTGCATCAATATCAGTATAAGCTTGCATAGTTACTAGCTTGCATCAATGTCAATATAAGCTTGCCTTGTGCAGAGCAGTGGTTGAAGTTCTCCTCGGCTTCCTCTTCGTAGTATCCTCCTTCCTCCTCGTATCCTTAGTCGGTACTAGCGTCTATAAATAAATACGAGGTACACAATCACCAAACAATACTTAACTACTTGCAATCATCACACACAAGTGTCCTATAGATGATCTAGCATCATCTCTAACATTACAAGGTTAAGGCTTGGTTTAATTCTTTTTATTTTTAGAAAAGTAATTTCTACTCATTGAAAAATTACTTAAGATTTAATATTCTCCAAACTAAACATGGGATCATGTTGACACATGTCATCACCACATATTGTAGTCCATGGGAATGTGATTTAAAGTGGTGTCACAATTTAATAAGGTTTTACCCTTTTATTTTAATTAATTAAAGTGGCTAGAAATGCTTATGAAGCATTCTTTTATTACTTGAACAATATTTCTGCAAGTAAACTTATATATTTTTATATATTATGAAAGGTATGGTTAAATGTGATTTTTGAGAGTTGGAATCAACTCAAAAGCTATTATGGTTTAAAATTGAAAAATGTTTGAATGCAGAAAAGCTTCTGCCTTGTTATTTTTACCAGGGGTGATCTATAGATCCAAATGACTTGAATCCAACGGGCTTGGATTCAGCATTCACAGACCTTTCCAACAAAATTGGTTTCAATCAAATTGGTGCACTGAATCGATCTGGGTTGATTTTTGAAGTTGAGTACAGAAGTGTGTTTGAATTGAAATAGAAAAAGGTTTAATTTGAATAACTGGGCTGCGCGGGAAATTCTAACGGGCCGGCCTACTAAGCGCAGTGCTCCCGCGGGCTGCTTAAGTGGGTGTCCCCACTCGTCAGTGACACGGGGCTGGGCGAAGCGGTATGGGGCAACGTGGATCGTTCGATCTAGTTCTAATCTAACGGCTGGGAGTCATCGTCGACGCGAGATAACTCCGGCGAGAACGAAACCTAGCACGGCCAGTGAGGGTCGCTGGGGGCTCACCGGGGTACTGGAGAGGGTCGGCGAGGCGGGCGAACAACGAAGTCGATGACGGCGAACTCAGGGGTGGTCGCGACAGCTCCTGGGGCGGCTCCAATCGCTGGCTCCTTTCTTCTTCGGCAGCGGCAGGCTCCAGTGAAATTCTGGCGAGGTGGTGCTCGCCTTGCTCTGAGAATGGTGTGGCACGATCGGTGAGGAGAGGGGAGTGAGATGGTGTGAAGAAATCGAGCAGGGGTGGCCTCTATTTATAGTCGAGCGAGGGGACCGTCGGGGCGCACGGTGAGCTCGTCGGGGGCAACGTTACAGGCGGGCTATTGGCATGGGCAAGGGTAGGGGACGGTGCTGTGTCTCCTGGCGATGCTCAACGACATGGTCGCGAGGCATGGGGCGGTGTGGTTTGATCTGGAACGGCCGATGCTCTGCGCGGCAGAGGCGGCGTCTTCGACGGCGGGCGGTGGTTGTGCGGCACGGGGCGACAAATGGGGATGTCTGGCGGTCTCCTGGGTTGATGGCGATCGTGTATGCACGCGGCGAGGGCGGCGCGCGGTCTGTGGATGCTGGTCGAGGGTGGCGCTCTGGCGCACGCTCGGCATGGTCTGGGCGCGGCTTGTGCGTCTGGTCCAGGGCTTGGCAACGCTTGCGGCGGGGACAGTGAGTGGCGGTGGACGGTGGGCTGCCTCCCAGACATGTTGGCTAGGCTTTCTGCTGCTCCTAGCTTGCTGTCGACTATGGGGTGGCAAGGGTGTGCTCGGCTGTTCACCATTGATGGCAATGGCAAGCTCACAGTGGTGCTAGTGTTGGGCTAATCTTTCTAGATGATCTACTGAGCTGTGTGTGAGCTAACTAGGGAACAAGTTAGGCAAGAATCACTGCACACTATAGTGTTTGATGTTTTGTTTGATTTGTGTCTGCAACCTGTTTGATGAAATGGCCGCATGAAATCAAGTTTTGAATTTTGAAATGATTTTTGGTGGGTTTGCTAGATTGGTGCTGGTGAGTCTGCAGATGCTTGGGTTTTGAAAGTTGAGCTTGTTTGAGTGGGTTTTGAAAAAGTGGGATCTTCCCATATGAAGAAGATTCAATTTTGAATTGTCATTTAAGCTATGCATTTGAAAGTTTCTGGGTGATCACAAAGTGGGCCTTGATACTCTGTTATGAGTACATTCAAGGGGTGCAAAGATCCAGAAAAGTTTCTGTTAGGTTCTGAAAGTTTGAGACAGCCAAAGTAGGCATGGGAGTTAAATTGGCCAAAATGACCATTCACTTAATATATTTGTTTTGATTTACTTGTCTTTAAGGAAAGTGTGGGAAATGTTTTAGATGATGTTCATTTCACCTAAGAAACATTTTACAAGCAATGGATCACACAAACAAGGTGGTTTTTAAAGAAATTCAAAATCCATGCATACACATATACATGCATTCATGAGTTTATTTAGAAAAGTTTTTGTTAACCCTAATCTTGATGATTAGTGTTTGATGGTCTAAGTTTGGTATTTTTGGGATGTTACACCATGTTAGAGGGAAAAGATTTTGTTTTATCTCTACATGGCCCAACAGTGGTATCAGAGCGATAGCTTCTGGTTTTAGGCTCGAGATATCGCATATATGATATGCGGTTGGCTGTAGATGAGATCTATGTGTTGTTTTGGTGGTTGATCTATGAGATAGATCGGTTTTGTACGAGGTTTATTGGATCAACTATACTCAGGGAATGGTGGATCTGATTTCCGTGATCATACTGCTGAGGTCGTGGAACGCCGGCTTTGCCCTGTCGTAGCGCCTTAGATGTCGTTGCGAGTTTCACAACACGGGTAGATATTGTATCTATGCATAACTTGTTTTTGCAGGAAGTTGTAAATGGTATGGTTCATGTGCATGTGATGTATGTGTGTAATCCATACGTGATCTGTGAATCACGGTTTTGTCAGCCGGCTAGAGCCTAGGTGCTGTCATATTATTGTATAACGACCTGCGTGTCGGATTCTCCTTGTAATTTACTTTACTAAGCTAGTGTAGCTGTTTGGAGAACCCGGAAGGCATGCAAGGCGTTGTACATGTCGGCAACATGGAGTAAGACGGCAAGTGACAAGAATTGGCACGAGTCGGATTACAAGTTTGTGGAGATGGAGATCGCCATGAAGGGAGCCATACCATTTCACATTATAATTGCTTTATTTTGTGTTATTGTTATGTCTCTGTTTTACCTCTATTAGATAGTCGGTAAAATTTAATCCCTCAAAGAATTTCTAGTCGGTTTTCCCGCCAGTGTTTGCACCATTACAAGTCGGACATTTTTGGTAGTGGGTTCATAAAATTGAGGTGCTGTCAATTCTTTTCTACTAGGTGGGTTTGATTCGGACTCTTACTGCGGAAACACTCGGTAAGCTAGACGAGTCTATCACAACGGTTGTGGGGCTTGGGGAAAACTCGGACGGGAGCCGGGGCATGTGATGCCACCCGTCCAACAGGAGTCGTATGAGATACGATTGACAAGGAGTTGTCTACCTAGATCACTTGGCGGCTAGCGGTGATGCTAAAGCTCACTAGACGACTTGCTTATTTAGGATCCTGAATCACTAAGTAACCATCGGAGGGGTGTTTGTTCTAGTGGGAGCATAAAATATTCAAGTGTTTAATATGCTTGCTCTTTTATGAATACATGTCTTAAGTGTTTTGTATTTTTTCTGTTGTAGATCATGGCACCAAGTAGCAGTCACTCTCAGATACCCGGTTTTGCGTTGAGAACTATCCTTGAGAAAGATAAACTAAACAACACTAATTTTACCAACTGGTATCGAAATCTGAGGATTGTTCTCAAACAAGAAAATAAGGACCATGTCCTAGACAACCCACTTCTAGATGAGCCGAATGATAATGCGGCTGTCACTGCCACCAATGCCTACCGTCGGTCTAAGGATGAGTCCATGGATATTAGCTATCTTATGCTTGCTCACATGGAACCAGACTTGCAAAAGCAGTTCAAGAATGTTGAGGCCTACGATATGATCGAAAGCCTCAAAAGTATGTTCTAGGCTCAGGCGAAGACTGAGAGGTATCAAGTCTCTCAGGCTTTGCTGAGTTGCAAGCTTAATGATGGTGATCCACTGAGTCCGCATGTGATCAAAATGGTTGGTTATGTGCAGTCTCTGGAGAGGCTTGGCTACCCCATTAGCGAAGAGTCCGAAGATCAAAATGTCGGGTCCGAAGATATGGCTCTCTCCTACTTCCGACCAGTTCAAAGGGGTGCGACACTTTCTTCCGTACATGAATTCAAATGGGGCCATTTGCAGACTGGCTTGGTAACTATTGTTATAAGAAAATTCTGCAAACGGCAGACAGTCTTCCCACTTGGATCCATATTCTAGCACACATGCTCTAAGCATATCTTCGAGTATTTGGTTTACTCGCTCCGTTTATCCATCGGTCTGAGGGTGATATGCGGTACTGAAATCTAGGCGGGTTCCTAAACCTTCTTGGACTTTCTTCCAGAATCTCGAGGTAAACTGAGTTCCTCGATCTGATACTATGTTCTTGGGGACTCCGTGCAAACTAACTATTCTAGTGATGTACAACTCCGCTAGCTTCGAACTCTGATAGGTGGTTTTGACGGGCAAGAAATGGGCGACTTTGGACAATCTGTCCACTATGACCCAGATAGAGTCATTTCCCCTACTATAAGTAGGTAGTCCAGTGATAAAGTCCATTCCTACAGAATCCCATTTCCATTCCGGAATTTGCAAAGGTTGCAACAATCCAGTGATAAAGTTCTCTGGCATATATCACATTTAGCGATATAGCTTCCGATTTCTCTCTTCATCTTATGCCACCAAAATTGCTCTTTCAAATCTTGATACATCTTCGTTCCTCCGGGATGGATAGAATAAAGAGTATCATGAGCCTCCTTCAAGATAAATTCTTTCAACTCCGAATCTGCTGGTACACAAAGGCGTCTTTTGTACCACAGAACTCCTTCTTCGTCCTCGGTGAATCCAGGTACTTTGCCTGTACCGATACGACGCTTGATTCCGTCGATACTAGCATTTCCCTTCTGTGCCTCTTTAATCTGACTGATCAAAGTGGGCTGAAGTTCTATGCTAGCCAAAAATCCTTCACTTACTAATTCTATTCGAAAATCTTCCATCTCCTTGTGCAGACTTGGTTGCTCCTCTAAAATCATGGAGTTCAAGCGGCACGGCAATCTGCTAAGGGCATCGGCTACCACATTGGCTTTACCAGGGTGATAGTGAATGTCCAGGTCGTAATCCTTGATTAGCTCAATCCATCTTCTCTGCCTCATATTCAACTCCATCTGAGTGAATATATACTTTAGGCTCTTGTGATCTGAGTAAATCTCACAACGATTTCCCATCAGGTAATGTCTCCATGTCTTCAGGGCTAGAACTACTGCAGCGAGTTGGAGGTCATGGGTTGGGTAGTTTTGATCATGTTGCTTCAATTGTCGAGATAGATAAGATATAACTTTGCCTTCTTGCATTAGCACACATCCGAGACCAATCTTGGATGCGTCACAATACACATCGAAGGGCTTCGTGATATCCGGCATGATCAAGATTGGGGCTGAGATAAATCTCCTCTTGAGTTCTTGAAAACTCGCTTCACACTTGTCTGTCCATTCAAACTTCTTGTCCTTCTTCAGCAATTGGGTCATGGGTCGGGTAATACTCGAGAATCCTTCTACGAATTTGCGGTAATATCCCGCCAATCCGAGAAAAGCACGAACTTGGGTTTGAGTGGTTGGGGCTTGCCAATCTTCTACATCTTTCACTTTGGCAGGGTCAACGGCAATTCCTCCTGCTGATACAATGTGACCGAGGAATCCTACCTCCTGTAACCAGAATTCACATTTGCTAAATTTTGCATACAACTGATGCTCTCTAAGGGTTCCAAGAATGGTCCTTAGGTGTAGCTCATGTTCTTCTTCTGATTTGGAATAAATCAGAATGTCATCGATGAAAACAACGACAAACTTATCCAGGAAGTCCATAAAAATCTTATTTATGAGATTCATGAAATAAGCGGGGGCATTGGCTAATCCAAAAGACATGACTGTATACTCGTACAATCCATATCTGGTGGTAAAGGTAGTCTTTGGAATATCCTATGCACGAATCTTGAGTTGATGATAGCCAGTTCTAAGATCAATCTTAGAAAACACCTGGGCACCGGTCAACTGATCAAACAAATCCTCTATCTTGGGCAAGGGGTACTTGTTCTTGATGGTGACATCATTCAACTTTCGATAATCCGTACATAAACGGTTACCTCCATCTTTCTTGTCCAAAAATAAGACAGGTGATCTCCATGGTGATGCACTTGGTTGAATTAGTCCAATTTCTAGCATGGAATCCAGTTGCTTCTTCAGTTCTTCTAACTCCGATGGGTTCATACTATATGGTCTCTGGGCTATGGGTCCTATTCCGGGGATTAGTTCAATGATAAACTCGATATCCCGATCTGGGGGCATACCGGGCAAAACATCTGGAAATACATCGGGGTATTCACAGACTATCCGAACTTGGTCAATGGTAGGTTGGGATAGACTCTTGTTACACTTGAATTGGCGAGGTAAGGTTTCATATATATGCTCGACTGATATTCCGGCGGTACTGGTCATGGTGATGGCTTTCTTAGCACAGTCAATCAATCCCTTATGTTTGGACATCCAATCCATTCCTAGTACTACTTCCAAACCTTTATTTCCGAGTACTATTAGATTAGCATAAAAATCTATGCCATGGATTCGGATAGGGACGGCTTTGCAAATTTGCCTAGCCTTGGTGGTGGATCCGGGGATTTGCACAATCATCACATGCTTCAGTTTGGTTGGTTGAATTTTACTAGTGCAGGCAAATTCTTCGGTGACAAATGAATGCGATGCACCAGAATCAAACAACACTCTTGCAAGTACTAATTAACAGAAAACATACCCAGCACGACGTCTGGCGCTTCCTGAGCTTCTTCAGCATGCATGAGAAAAAGACGGCCATTGCGGTTGAGTGAATTTCCTGGGGCAACTCTCCTTCCTGGCTGGACACGACGCTGTTGCTGAGCTGGGACATTGGTATTAGGGGCTGTAGCATTCTTCTTGTTGGGGCACTCGTTGGAATAGTGGCCTTTGTTTCTACAGTCATAACAGGTCACTTGTGACTTGTCCTTGGCTGCGACAGGCACAACATTGCTTCCAGTCCTCGGGGCAGTGTTGGGATTGGTGGTAGCATTGTTGGTGTTGAACTTGGGTGGGGCACGGGTGAAATTGCTAGAGTTGCCGGGGTTGTTGTGATTTCCTCCGGTTCTAGGGTTTCCACGGTTGGGATAGGTTGGACGGGTCATAGGGGGTCTGTTGGTTCTTGGGGCAAATCCTGGAGATGGGTTGGGGCGATACTTTGAGGTCTGATGGGTTCCTGGTTGATGCATCATACGACGCTTGCGGTTCTCATTGGCTTGGTTGATCTTTCCTTCCATCTGGATGGCTGAATCGACAAGGGCTTCAATATCAGCAAAGGGGATATTGACTAACACCATCTGCATCTCGTCATGCAGACCATTCATGAATCTTTCTTTCTTCTTGGCTTCGGTGTCTATCTCGTCCGGGGCATACCTAGCTAATGACAAAAATTTGTCACGGTATTCAACTACCGTCATCCTCCCTTGTTTCAGCTCTCTGAACTCGTCTCTCATTATCTTGATCAAACCTGGTGGCACATGGGTTCTGCTAAACTTGACCTTGAATTCCTCCCAGGTCATCATCTGGCCTCCGGTCATGGCACGAACACTGTTCCACCATGCCCTGGCATCTCCGGCTAGATAGTGGGTGGCAAATAGAACTTTCTTGTTGGCTTCGACTCCTGCTATTTCTAAGTTATTTTCCATGGTTTGCAGCCAATCATCGGCGTCTAGGGGTTCTTCTGACTTGGTGAAAACAGGTGGGTTAGTATTCTGGAAATTTTTGAGCTTATATCCATGGTTGTCCTGATTTCCATGGCCTTGGTTGTTGTGGGCTAGCTGGGCTATCTGTTGCAGAGTGGCTAGGTTGGCTTGACGTTCCGCTCTTTCAGCTTCGCGGTCAGAGGTCAACATTTGCAGAATATGCAACATCGGATTCGGGGCTGAACCAGTTCCTCCACGTGGCATCTGAAGATTTAGATAAATCATAAGAAAAGAGGGAAATTTTCTAAGGTTTGGGGTCTTTGAAAAGTTTTAAAGGTTTGACTCAGATTTTTCTAGCAACTTGCTTTTTCATTCATTCATTCATAGCACACAGTACAACACACACCACAACAAGGAAAAACAGATGGTTTTAAGAACCATTCTGAAATCTACGATACAGTGGGACCGACTACTACTCACTACGCTAGTGCTCAGTGCTACTACTCCTCGGAGTCTGTGGCTTCATCATCTTCATTATCATCGATGAAGGCGAAATCATCCTCATCGGTGAAGAAGTCCGTGGCCTGATCCTCTAGAAAATCATCGTCATCACTGAGATAAGAGTAAGGGTCTCCACGAAGATCCTCTCTGGCATTCTCCCTTTCCTCCAACTGCATGTCCCTCTCGTGGATGGTCTCTTCCAGAGATGAGATGCGGTGGAGAAGACGGGCAATAATGCGCTCCTTCTTGTCGAGTTGACGGTGACGATACTTGCGATCCTTTGTTAGCATGGCTATGGTCTGATCCTTCGTCTTGATGATGGCAGACTTGTGGTTGCAATAGTCACGGCAGTTGTCCAACTCCTGCTGACGATCATACATCATGAAGCTAAGGTGGTCCAATTGAGTCTTCAGTTCGGGGTGGTATGGGGCTTCCAGTGGTTGTCCATTTGCATCACGCCTTGGGAAAAACTCAAAGCGGGTTCCCTTGATCTGATTGATGCTCTGCCCACACAGACGGGAGAGAGATTCCTGCATTGCTCTGGCAAGTCCATCGAGCCCAGTTGTTCTCTCTTAAGGTAAACTGAATTCCTTCCGCAGTGGGAGGTTCAATCTTTCCTCGGAGACTTGCAACAATTAACCACTGCAGATCTTCTCCTCCTTGATCATTGAGCTGAGCTCTGAAGAACTCGGGGTGTGGACGCTCCAGAAGTTCCGAAAGCTGATCCAGATCCCTCTCAAAGATAAGGTCTCCTCCATTCTCCAACTGATAAAACTTGCTGTACTTCACGTCCATCTATAAAAATAGAGGATGCGTAGATTAGCAGAGTGATCAAGTGTGTCAAAATTTTAGGTATTTTGCAAGAGTTTTTGAGGAACATGAATTTTTATGAAAGAATCAAACATATAAGAATGAGAATAGGTTTTTGTAAATATTTGTTTTTCTTTGGTTTTGAAACCAAGTTTTTGGTTCAACGTCCAGTCTAACAAGGGTCTCCTATGGTCACGATGGCTCTGATACCAACTTGTCAACACCCGGATTTTTCAATCCTAGATGCCTGTTATGCCATACATCGCAATCCCAGGATTACCATTTTTGCGAGACATAAGTTCTTACACAAATAGGGATCTCATGATCCAGTTCTTAATACACTTCAAGCAGCGGAATACGTAATAATAACGGTAGCGTAGGCGAAGCTCCATCTTCAGGGTCACAGTCAATGCTGACGATGGGAGATGATCCTAGTTGTTGTAACCTTCCTGGGGTCCATCTTCCAGGTACTCCTCTTCATAGTCTGGCCATGGGAATAGCCAGGGACAAAGCCATGAGTACTCTTTAAGTACTCGCAAACTAATACTAACAGGTAAGGGGTTTTTGGATAATAGGACACTAGGCTCTAGGGTTGTTTTGAAAAAAGCCAGGTTTATCTCTACTCAGTTCTAAAGCTAGTCACAATCTAATAACTCCTAAGTGGGATCTTGTAATTCAGGTCACAACTCTGTTGTGGTCAAGTCAAACTCTCAATTCGTTTCACAGTCATTTTGAAAAGTCTGACGGGGGAATAGTATGGCCACTCCAACTGTCCATAACCGCGGACGCGACTATTCGAATAGTTTGACACTCTGCAGAGATTGTACACTTTCACCACAACATTCGATACATCCGTCAGGAACAAATCCTGAATTCACATACTCAATATGCGGATAATCAATCCTAACCTTTCGATTACACGCCCTAGTATAAGCACCTCTCCTGTGAGTTTGGCCTCCCAACCATGACCACTGTCATCTTGGGTACTGCACAGGTGGACAATCTTCACAAGGTAGCCTCAGCTCAGACCTTGGTCGTGAGGGAACTAATACTAAGGAATATAAGTTTCCAGTCAAGCCCTACCCAATCTTCGGGTATTGTGGTTGTACGATAAAATTGGAATGGTATCGCATCCAGACAACCATCAGTTTTATAAAGGGCTAAGGCTCATGCCTCAATATTTTCATCACCAAAATCATCAAGTGTTTGGAAACACATGTCCAAAACAGTTCAATAGAATGATCCATCATTCCAAGGTTTTCATAACCATTTTTCCACCAAGTATTCCCATCTAAAGTTGATCAAGTTTTATGCTTAGCACTAGCATCTACAGGTGGGGGTAAGCACTGATGAGGGGTGGTAAACTAGTGGGGTTTTAACTAAGTTCAAACTCATGCCTTAGGATGACATCAAGGTTATCTAGCTTAGACCAAATTTTATGCTCTTTATGAAACCTTCAGCGCAACTGTCTAGTATCTACCAAACTCTTAGGTAGACTCTAAGTAAGCTTTCATAAAGAAATAAAGTAAGAAGCTTGCACATAAAACTAGGATTTGGTTTATCAAGTGGGTATGATCACATATGCTTAAGGCATATAGTAGTCATATCACAAGTATGGGTTTGTGGCTTCAGTTGGGTATCTTGCAATGGTTAGCTTGCATCAATATCAGTATAAGCTTGCATAGTTACTAGCTTGCATCAGTGTCAATATAAGCTTGCCTTGTGCAAAGCAGTGGTTGAAGTTCTCCTCGGCTTCCTCTTCGTAGTATCCTCCTTCCTCCTCGTATCCTTAGTCGGTACTAGCGTCTATGAATAAATACGAGGTACACAATCACCAAACAATACTTAACTACTTGCAATCATCACACACAAGGGTCCTATAGATGATCTAGCATCATCTCTAACATTACAAGGTTAAGGCTTGGTTTAATTCTTTTTATTTTTAGAAAAGTAATTTCTACTCATTGAAAAATTACTTAAGATTTAATATTCTCCAAACTAAACATGGGATCATGTTGACACATGTCATCACCACATATTGTAGTCCATGGGAATGTGATTTAAAGTGGTGTCACAATTTAATAAGGTTTTACCCTTTTATTTTAATTAATTAAAGTGGTTAGAAATGCTTATGAAGCATTCTTTTATTACTTGAACAATATTTCTGCAAGTAAACTTATATATTTTTATATATTCTAAAAGGTATGGTTAAATGTGATTTTTGAGAGTTGGAATCAACTCAAAAGCTATTATGGTTTAAATTTGAAAAATGTTTGAATGCAGAAAAGCTTCTGCCTTGTTATTTTTACCAGGGGGATCTATAGATCCAAATGACTTGAATCCAACGGGCTTGGATTCAGCATTCACAGACCTTTCCAACAATTTTTTTTTCAATCAAATTGGTGCACTGAATCGATCTGGGTTGATTTTTGAAGTTGAGTATAGAAGTGTGTTTGAATTGAAATAGAAAAAGATTTAATTTGAATAACTGGGCTGCGCGGGAAATTCTAACGGGCCGGCCTGCTAAGCGCAGTGCTCCCGTGGGCTGCTTTAGTGGGTGTCCCCACACGTCAGTGACACGGGGCTGGGCGAAGCGGTATGGGGCAACGTGGATCGTTCGATCTAGTTCTAATCTAATGGCTGGGAGTCATCGTCGACGCGAGACAACTCCGGCGAGAACGAAACCTAGCGCGGCCAGTGAGGGTCGCTGGGGGCTCACCGGGGTACTGGCGAGGGTCGGCGAGGCGGGCGAACGACAAAGTCGATGACGGCGAACTCAGGGGTGGTCGCGATAGCTCCTGGGGCGGCTCCAATCGCTGGCTCCTTTCTTCTCCGGTAGCGGCAGGCTCCAGTGAAATTCCGGCGAGGTGGTGCTCGCCTTGCTCTGAGAATGGTGTGGCATGATTGGTGAGGAGAGGGGAGTGAGATGGTGTGAATAAATCGAGCGCGGGTGGCCTCTATTTATAGTCGAGCGAGGGGACCGTCGGGGCACACGGTGAGCTCGTCGGGGGCAACGTTACAGGCAGCTATTGGCATGGGCAAGGGTAGGGGACGTTGCTGTGTCTCCTGGCGATGCTCAACGACATGGTCGCGAGGCATGGGGCGGTGTGGTTTGGTCTGGAATGGCCGGTGCTCTGCGCGACAAATGGGGATGTCTGGCGGTCTCCTGGGTTGATGGCGATCGTGTATGCACGCGGCGAGGGCGGCGCGCGGTCTGTGGATGCTGGTCGAGGGTGGCGCTCTGGCGCATGCTCGGCATGGTCTGGACGCGTCTTGTGCGCATGGTCCAGGGCTTGGCAATGCTTGCGGCGGGGACAGTGAGTGGCGGTGGACGGTGGGCTGCCTCCCAGACATGCTGGCTAGGCTTGCTGCTGCTCCTAGCTTGCTGTCGACTATGGGATGGCAAGGGTGTGCTTGGCTGTTCACCATTGATGGCAATGGCAAGCTCACAGTGGTGCTAGTGTTGGGCTAATCTTTCTAGATGATCTACTGAGCTGTGTGTGAGCTAACTAGGGAACAAGTTAGGCAAGAATCACTGCACACTATAGTGTTTGATGTTTTGTTTGATTTGTGTCTGCAACCTGTTTGATGAAATGGCCGCATGAAATCAAGTTTTGAATTTTGAAATGATTTTTGGTGGGTTTGCTAGATTGGTGCTGGTGAGTCTGCAGATGCTTGGGTTTTGAAAGTTGAGCTTGTTTGAGTGGGTTTTGAAAAAGTGGGATCTTCCCATATGAAGAAGATTCAATTTTGAATTGTCATTTAAACTATGCATTTGAAAGTTTCTGGGTGATCACAAAGTGGGCCTTGATACTCTGTTATGAGTACATTCAAGGGGTGCAAAGATCCAGAAAAGTTTCTGTTAGGTTCTGAAAGTTTGAGACAGCCAAAGTAGGCATGGGAGTTAAATTGGCCAAAATGACCATTCACTTAATATATTTGTTTTGATTTACTTGTCTTTAAGGAAAGTGTTGGAAATGTTTTAGATGATGTTCATTTCACCTAAGAAACATTTTACAAGCAATAGATCACACAAACAAGGTGGTTTTTAAAGAAATTCAAAATCCATGCATACACATATACATGCATTCATGAGTTTATTTAGAAAAGTTTTTGTTAACCCTAATCTTGATGATTAGTGTTTGATGGTCTAAGTTTGGTATTTTTGGGATGTTACACCATGTTAGAGGGAAAAGATTTTGTTTTATCTCTACATGGCCCAACAGTGGTATCAGAGCGATAGCTTCTGGTTTTAGGCTCGAGATATCGCATATATGATATGCGGTTGGCTGTAGATGAGATCTATGTGTTGTTTTGGTGGTTGATCTATGAGATAGATCGGTTTTGTACGAGGTTTATTGGATCAACTGTACTCAGGGAATGGTGGATCTGATTTCCGTGATCATACTGCTGAGGTCGTGGAACGCCGGCTTTGCCCTGTCGTAGCGCCTTAGATGTCGTTGCGAGTTTCACAACACGGGTAGATATTGTATCTATGCATAACTTGTTTTTGCAGGAAGTTGTAAATGGTATGGTTCATGTGCATGTGATGTATGTGTGTAATCCATACGTGATCTGTGAATCACGGTTTTGTCAGCCGGCTAGAGCCTAGGTGCTGTCATATTATTGTATAACGACCTGCGTGTCGGATTCTCCTTGTAATTTACTTTACTAAGCTAGTGTAGCTGTTTGGAGAACCCGGAAGGCATGCAAGGCGTTGTACATGTCGGCGACATGGAGTAAGACGACAAGTGACAAGAATTGGCACGAGTCGGATTACAAGTTTGTGGAGATGGAGATCGCCATGAAGGGAGCCATACCATTTCACATTATAATTGCTTTATTTTGTGTTATTGTTATGTCTCTGTTTTACCTCTATTAGATAGTCGGTAAAATTTAATCCCTCAAAGAATTTCTAGTCGGTTTTCCCGCCAGTGTTTGCACCATTACAAGTCGGACATTTTTGGTAGTGGGTTCATAAAATTGAGGTGCTACCAATTCTTTTCTACTAGGTGGGTTTGATTCGGACTCTTACTGCGGAAACACTCGGTAAGCTAGACGGGTCTATCACAACGGTTGTGGGGCTTGGGGAAAACTCGGACGGGAGCCGGGGCATGTGATGCCACCCGTCCAACAGGAGTCGTATGAGATACGATTGACAAGGAGTTGTCTACCTAGATCACTTGGCGGCTAGCGGTGATGCTAAAGCTCACTAGACGACTCGATTATTTAGGATCCTGAATCACTAAGTAACCATCGGAGGGGTGTTGGTTCTAGTGGGAGCATAAAATATTCAAGTGTTTAATATGCTTGCTCTTTTATGAATACATGTCTTAAGTGTTTTGTATTTTTTCTGTTGTAGATCATGGCACCAAGTAGCAGTCACTCTCAGATACCCGGTTTTGCGTTGAGAACTATCCTTGAGAAAGATAAACTAAACAACACTAATTTTACCAACTGGTATCGAAATCTGAGGATTGTTCTCAAACAAGAAAATAAGAACCATGTCCTAGACAACCCACTTCTAGATGAGCCGAATGATAATGCGGCTGTCACTGCCACCAATGCCTACCGTCGGTCTAAGGATGAGTCCATGGATATTAGCTGTCTTATGCTTGCTCACATGGAACCAGACTTGCAAAAGCAGTTCGAGAATGTTGAGGCCTACGATATGATCGAAAGCCTCAAAAGTATGTTCTAGGCTCAGGCGAAGACTGAGAGGTATCAAGTCTCTCAGGCTTTGCTGAGTTGCAAGCTTAATGATGGTGATCCACTGAGTCCGCATGTGATCAAAATGGTTGGTTATGTGCAGTCTCTGGAGAGGCTTGGCTACCCCATTAGCGAAGAGTTCGCTACGGATATAATTCTGAACTCTCTTCCTAGTGCATATGGGCAGTTCATTTTGAACTAGCACATGCATGGTATGGATAAGAAGCTCACTGAATTACATGGGATGCTCAAGCAGGCAGAGGCGGATCTCAAGAAGGGCGCCAGTCAAGTGTTGATGGTGTAGAATAAGGCTAAGTTCAAGAAGAGTTCTTGGACTAAGAAGAAGGATAAGTCGGGAGAAAGCAGGCTCAGGACCCGGTCCTCTACAAACCTCTGCACTTGGAGGCCCAACAAATATCTACAAGAATAGAAGTACGTAGACATCAGCCGTCTACAAGGGTGTATGTTGCGCCTCCTCTGCCCCTTCTTTTATAGTATGTAAGGGGGAGGCAATCCCCCCCTCCTCCCCTAGGGTTTAGGCGGCTAGGGTTTCCTAGAGTAGGGGGTGCATGGGCCCTTGTGGAGATATGGCACCCTACCCATGTAGGTCAGGGTGCCTCTCCAATTGGCTCATGATCCCTTCCATATAGGTGGGGCACATCCTAGAACCTTCTAGATCTATTCGGAACAATTTTGGAACTATCTCGAATAGACCCTAAAACCAAAATACAGCTCCCGTATACTTTTTCTCTACCTCTAGAATATTCTGGAACTCCTCTTGATGTATATGATGTCACCCGAGACTTCAAATCTCCATCCGATCAAACAATCTATTATCTCGACAAAACTTAGCGGCACCAAAACTCTAAGTGTGTAACCCGATGGGTTCGAGAACATGCAGACATGATCGAGACAATCTCCGACCAATAACCATTGGTGGGACCGGGATGCCCATGTTGGTTCCTACATATTCAATGAAGTTCGTTTATCAGTTGAACCACAATGTCGCGGATTCAATTAATCCAGTATACGATTTCCTTTATCTTATCATATATTACTTGCCAAAGATTCGAGCGTCGGTATCACTATACTAAGTTCAATATCTGCGGCGACCCAGCATACCACTGCATGTGTAGTACACTATAGTCGTTGACATGACATCCACAGAACACCGTTCCGTAAATATCACATCCCTCAGAGTGGTACAACAGAAACATTGCGGGTCCATATTACAAAGGTACACACATTATTATTATTACAATACCGGAAGTTCAAGACTTCCAAAAGATCCAACTTACAAACCAAAATATAAGATGTTCAGTGGAAATTTAAAAGTAACAACTCCGACTAGGAGTGGGGCTCAACAGCTTATTTTATAGAGTTCATGCTGCTCGGCTCCGTTAGTTACTACTAACTAGACCCTTAAGTGGACTCGTTATCATCGACACCGTAGCGGATCTTGTAGTCCACGCCTTCAACTCCTCCGGATAGATCAGGTTCCTCGTAGAGCACGTCTTCTTGGCATTCGGCTGCAGACATTGGCACATCTTCGGAATCCTCAGAGTCTAAGCAAGGGATCAAAGGAAAGAATGAGTAACAGCGTTACCCAACAAGTTCATTATATGCAAGGTGGGAAGTTTGATGCTCTAACTACCACCTCGGATTATAAATCCTTGGCACTATGCAGTTTTTGTAAATCTTTCTTCAAAGATTGAATTTATTCTGAAAGACTATGACAATCAGCCTTCACATGTTGACTAGAACTTTCATGGAGTTCCTTTCTTGCTGCGTTCGTAGCTCCTTCCCGGAACAGGGAGTAACAAGTTACAGTTTTTACACTCTGTAGAGGTGCGTTACTTTACCCATGAGAAATCAACTCCTTTTTGCACAACCAAGCGTACTTTCCCGTCCACAATTCCATGATGTGGGGCCCAGTAGTTGGTCCAATCCAATCACTGCCCCCTTCGCGACCCCGCATGCCTCCTTGGTGTACACCATGCCCACATAATGAATTACGGCAATGGTTTGTACGAACCATTAGATGCTAGAACTATCGTGGGACGTTGAGGGTTCCCACCCATATGCTGCATATCCTCTACGAATTACCAATTAATATGCACACTACGAGGATAACAGCCACGACCTGCACATCCGGCTTCATGCGAGAGGAAGGAGATACAGCTGACTTCTCTGTCCCATTCCAAATCTCATGCCTAACGTGTAATATACGGCTCTAGAATCACTGATGCCAGGGGTTATTAAGTCCCTATTTGATCATCATTGTTGCAATTAGAACTCTAAGTTCTATTTCTCCATTATATCACCACTTAGGATGATATCTATGATTTATTTTTTTATGAAGATAATATTTTCTTTCTTTTATAGCACATATGATAACACACAATTTGCAAATACTTTGATAAATACTCTTCGAAGGACATGAGCAACTGATGAACTTGCCTTGTGATGGAAAGGTAGTGAAGTCTGATGCTTCCACTAGACCTTGAGCTTCTAGTTCTACAAATACATCATTATTGCCCGGTAAGGACAATATTTAAAGAAGCAAGATGATTATGCAAGTAATGTAACGCATTATTTAATTCTATATGCATTTCCCTATATAAGGTGCCTTTTAATAAAGCATTTATAAAGATTATGTTTTTATATATATTGCATCTATTGAATTATTTTATTTTATTTCTCTTTTTATTTGATTTTTATTGATTTAGTAATTCTTTTAGGAATTATTAATTATACATTAAATTTATTACTAAATATTTATTTAGTATTTTTCAAAAATACTATAATATTAATGTATAATGAAAGTGATTTTTATTTATTTTTATCACCTTTCAATAATTTTGTAAAATTCCCTAAAGAATATATGAATTACAAAATTCTTATAAAAATTTAAATGTCTAAGATTTTATATCTTATTTTATTTGGACAAAGTGGATTATTTCGAATCCAAAAATATTTTATTTATAATTTTTGGACTTTTATTTTATTTTCTAGAATTTTATTGAGGTCAGGGGTATTTTGGTCTTTTCCAATTGATCAAAATCATTTATTAAACAACTTGGGCTTGCCCTATAAGGTAGGGTCAAAATATTACCCTGAAGGGTTTTGGCCCACCCAGCCCATTCTCTCTGCCTCTCACTCTCCCTCGACCCTATCCTCACCTCCTCTGACCCGACCCCGCGGCCGGCGATGCCGCTACCGTCGATTCCCGCCGCCGTCGGTCGTTCTGGCCGCCGCCGTGGTGCAATTGGGTGTTGTCGACGATGCCCGTTCGTTATATCCAATTGGATTCGAGCCTAGGGCTCTCCTGCGATGGATCAATGCCGTCCCGAACCCTAGGGTTTGGGGGTTGGCATGGATTCAAGTGTTGACGTGGTCGTCGTGCCTCGAGGTGATGCTCTGCTACACCAGGTGTGATCAGGGTTGTTACCGTGGCGCCGTGTGGGTTGCAGCGCCCCCTCTGGGGTGCTCCCCGTGCCGCCATGGTCGTCGGCCCCTCTGCTTCCTCTTCTATCCTTCAGCGAGGACCTATGGTGAGTTTGATTCTTCTCTCCTGGTGCTCTCCATGTTTGCTGGTTCAATGCTAGACGCTGGCAGTGTTTTCTCTGGTTACTGTATGTTTCATATTAAGATGATCATCCATTTAGGGTTCCTGCTATATGCTTGTTCATGTACTGGATGAATTGATTCATGTTTGGATGGTCTGTACACATGCTAAATGCTTATTGGCCTGAGGCTTGTTACTTAAATTGATCTATGATGTTTCTGGTGGCTTACTAAATGATTTGATGCTTAGATTGCATCTGATTCAGATGATATTGTTCTTTGGGAAACATGCTTGGTTAAGCTAATGATCTTATAGCTTTCCACTGTTTATTTGATTCATGGTCATGATTATGATAAGATACAGCTACTGTCTTAGTGCTGTTAGCTTGGAAATTAACATGTGGTTTGAGATCATCACTCAAACAGTGAAGTGTATTATAGGAATGTGTTGGAGATATGCCCAAGAGGCAATAATAAAGTGGTTATTATCATATCTTCATACTTATGATAAATGTTTACATACCATGCTATAATTGTATTAACCGGAAACATTAATACTTGTGTGATTTGTAAACATAAAAGTGTCCCTAGTAAAGCCTCTTGTTAAACTAGCTTGTTGGTTAATATATGATCATGGTTTCCTGATCATGAACATAGAGATGTTATTAACAACAGGGTCATATCATTAGGAGAATGATGTGATGGACATACTCCTATAGATAAGCGTAGCATAAAGATCAAGTCATTTAATATAGTTCATTTGCTATATGCTTTCTGATACATAGTAACCTAATTCCTTCGACCATGAGATCATGTTAATCACCATCACCGGAAGGATGCTTTGATGACATCAAACACCACACCGTAACTGGGTGGCTATAAAGGTGGCATTGAGTGTTTGGAAAGTATGTGTTGAGGCACATGGATCAAGAGTGGGATTTGTCCATCCATATGACAGATAGATATACTCTGGGCCCTCTCGGTGGAATGTCATCCAATTAGCTTGCAAGCATGTGACTGGCTCACAAGGGATCACATACCACGGGAACGAGAAAAGAGTACTTATCGGTAACGAGGTTGAACTAGGTATGCAGAGATACTGACGATCAAAACCTCGGATAAGTAAACTATCGTGAGACAAAGGGAAATTGGTATCGTATGTAAAGTGGTTCATTCGATCGCAAAGTAATCGTAGAAATATGTGGGAGCCATATGAATTTCCAGATTCCTCTATTGGTTATTGATCGGAGAAGTGTCTCGATCATGTCCGCGTAATTCACGAACCGTAGGGAGACACACTTAAGGATTCGATGTTGTTGTGTAGTTATGGAATGATGAGAAAGAGACCGAATGTTGTTCGGAGTCTCGGATGGAATCCGGGATATCACGAGGAGATCCGGAATGGTCCGGAGAATAAGATTCATATAAGGAAAGTCCTATTTCGGGGTTGGAGAATGGTTTCGGTGTTTTCACCGGGAATGTTCTAGAAGGTTCCGGAATGTCCGGCACTCCGGAGGGGAAGGGTACATGAATGTGTTATATAAAGTTGGTATGATTGCATCATGTACTAGGTGTCATCGCTGAACAAAATAAAGGGTTTAATCAAATCCTAGTTTGAAAAGTCAAACGCCAATTTGAAAAGTCAAACGGCTATTTTGGGAAGTGGAGGGGAAGTGGGAAACCGAGTTGGGGAGGAGTCCCTCCTCCACCGCCGGCCCACTTGGGATCCGAGTTGGGGAGGGATTACCCTCCCCTTGGCCGGCGCCTCCCTCCTATAAGAGGAGGGGCAGGGCTCCCCTCCTAACACACGAGTTCCCTACCCCAAAACCCTAGCCCGGGGCCGCCACCTACTGCTGCCGCCGCCGCCACCTAGGGCTCCCCTAGCCGCCGACTTGGGCACCTCCAAGCCCTAGCCGCCGGCCCTAGCACCTCTTCCTAGGTGTGTCTAAACCCTAGATCGCCGAGGGCTCTCTCATAGTCCACCATACTCGCTCCGGCTTAAGGCGAAGCCCTGCGAGATCTCCCCTCTACCTCCGGTACCACGCCGTCGTGCTGCCGGAATCGCGAGGAGAGAGCTACAACCTCCGCTGCCTGCTGGAACAAGGGAGAGGAAGGTCTTCATCGAGTACCGAACGTGTGACCGACTGCGGAAGCGCTGCCGGAACGCAGCGCCGGAAGGATCGTCTACGTGATCTTGAGATCAGCAAGTGTACGACTACATCACCCATGAGAATGTGCTCTCGTTAACCGCTTTGGAATCTTCGAGGGTGAGTTCCTCTATCGACTCATTGCTACAATCTAGTAGATAGATCTTGGCTTGTTTGTGTGCATGCGGTAGAATTTTTTTGTTTTCCATGCTACAAACCCCTACAGTGGTATCAGAGCCGTGTCTATATGTAGATCTGTTGCACGAGTAGAATGCAATGGTCATTGTGGGCATTGATGCTTTTGTTGTCGATTGCTTCTTGTGTACTTTGCATCTTGCGGGATGATGGGATGAAGCGGCCCGGGCTAACCTTACATGACATCGTTCATGAGACTTGCTCCACTATAACATCCCTAAATTCATATTCCAAAACTCATTCATGTCATCCTTGCATTCATCATCATTTAGGGATTTTCTCAAAATCACTTCAAAAAAACATAAGTTTTGGTGATATGATTTTATGTGGACAGATTTAATTCAAAAGACCAACACCATTTGAAACCTGAATGATTAAGAACTTGTTTGCTTGCCTCCATTGTTGGAAAGTTAGGTATAAAGGTTTGACCAAGTTTTTCAATTTGAAAATAATTCAAAACCCTATTTTCTTAAAAGACATTTGCAAACCAGAGGCATTGTCTCAAATTGTTTTAAATCCAAACTGGACCAAACACTTACAGGGTAACCACATGATTAAAGGACTGGTTTTTGAAACCACAGTACTTTGCAAAAATCCCCAGAATCATTTGAATTCAAAAAGGATTTGAATTCATATCTAAATCTAACCAGAAAATCAAAATAGAAAAAGAAAAAGAAATAAACAAAGGAAAAGGGCCGAGCGCCAGATATCTGGCCCAGCAGAGGATCGAGCCCAGCAAGCTCACCCGGGAAATTTCTTTACTTCTCTCACGCGCAAACGCACACAACCAGTCACTGACAAACGGACCCTACCCCATTTCGCACACATCGCTGACGAGCGGGCCCTGTCCACGCTGTCATCGTCTTTCTCAAACCGCGCCCGCGACCACGTCGCAGCTGCAGTCACTTCCGGTAATGGTGCGGCTTAATTGGGCATTAAACCTCGAGCGTTTCCTGTCGAGACACCGGCTATAAGATCCCCACCTCCTCGCAGTCATTTTCCCCCAGTCAATTCTACAATCACGCCACCAGGCTGCCCACGACTCGCTCAGAACCGCCGCAGTACTGACGACTCCGACGACCAATTCCGGTGAGCCTCGACCGCCACCTTATCTCTCGATCAAACAAGGATGCTCAGCACGTTCTTACGCACCTGCTGACACATTTCTTTTGCCTGCTCGTGACCCAGGTCATTGTCTCCGTCCACGACCGAAACCACCTGCGCCGCCACTTGACTCCGGCGACCAATTCAGGTAAAACCCGAGCGCCCCTTGCCCCCTCTTCCACGCGCGTTTGTTCGCCTGCGTTTTGCGCAACTCCTGATGCCTCTGGCTCGTGTTAGGGCGACGCCAAACCTCGACAAGCACCACGTCTGCAAGCGATCGACGCCGCCCGTTACTCTGACGAGCTCCTGAAGCCGTACCAGCACGCCCCTTCGCAAACCAACAACACCTCGAGCTTCAGCATGCCACCGCGGTTCTGGTAAGCACCTTCTTGTTTCCTCGGACGATCTAGAGCGCCGGTGCCACCGTAGTCAGACGCGCCGCCGCCGGTCAACACCGCCAGCGCCGCCCGTTTCTGGTTGATAGATCGTAGCCGTCAGATCTTGATCCTACGCGTAGAAACAGTTCACTTAACGAAGAGGTATGGACAGATCTGAGTCACACAACGTTAGTTAGATCCAACGACTGCAGAGCTTGATCCGCGCGAACCGGTACGCGCCAGTGAGGTTGTGACGCGTGGCATGGATAAATTCAAAAACAGAATTTAAAACCTGATTTAGATCCAAACTTCAAACGGCTATAACTTTTGAATGCCACGTTAGAATTTTACAAACTTTATACCGTTGGATTCAGTGAAACAAGACCTTTCTGGATATCCAATTTATTTATCAAATAGTAACAGTTAAAAATGATTTTATTTGTAGAACATGTTTTAAGGCTATTTAAGTAGAGATTTATTTTGGTAAATTGTATTGGAGCCAAATAAGTTTAGTTGGCAAATTTGTGACTTGTTAAGTTTATGTAAACATGTGCATACTTGGTAGAGTTTTCAAAATCACCACTTAGTAAAATTCTTGCATGCATGCATTCATGTTATTTTTGATTGAATATATTGTGTGTAATTGTATGCTATAATTTTGTGTAGATTTTGCTAGTGATTGTGATTGTGAAGAGTGCTACTCTCCCCACTACCAAGGCAAGTGATATTTTCATGAATATTTCTATCCTATGTTTTGTACTAGCATTAGATATTTTTGCTAAGACTTGCATGCTATTTTTGCCTAATGTCAAGATGGGAAATCCTAAGTAGTGTAGAATGGTAGAATTACTAGGGAATTTTTCCTAAGTTAAGTTACCATAACATGCTTAGCCTAGCTACTTAGCAAACAAGGGTGGTGAACATCTATACTTATTATGATGAAAATATTTCTAAGTCAAGAGACTTATGCTTTCCTAATAAAACAACTAAGTCAAATGAACCTCCTGGGTGGAATGCAAAGATTGGGTTATGTTGAGTGGTTAACAAGGCCATGGACTTGGGTTGTGTATCTCACTTGTGGTATGCCACCTAGGCACAAAGGGATTTGGAGGCCAAGTGTTGAGAAAGCTTACAGTGCAACCACTTGGCAATATGGGCTCTGCCTTTATCATATAGGTTGCTAGAACTTGGTCACTTGGACAGTTGGTGGTAGTTGGGATGATAGGTTGGAACGCGTCCATTTGACTAAGGAAAAGCTTCTGAAAGGTCCTGTCTTGGGAAACCAAGTCTGGTGGGGAAAGTGCACAACCTCTGCAGATGGAAAACCTAAGTACTTAGCCTACTCCAAGGAAATGGACAATTTGAGCATCAAGACATGAAAGCTACAAGAATCTCATCACTCCAACTTCTAAGTAAAAATTTGTGGGTGAACAAGGGTGAAGGACCCCAATGTCTATTGGTGGTTTCTTGGGAATGTTTTGACAAAGAAAAACTTAGTGATCTCAACTAATAGGAAAAACTTATTTTCCAGCAAAGCAAGCCAAGCTACACTTAGACAAAATGCATATAGTAATATAGTCCACCTAAAATATACTAAGGTATCACTTGCCAATACTATTCCAAAGTATTGACCCTCTGTGGCTGTAACTTGTGATGTTGCAGGTTACTCTGATGATGAATAGGAGTCATGAGTCTACACTCAACATGCTTGCCTGTGGCACATGAAGATGAAGACTTATGTTTATTTAATTATTCCATAAACTCTTGTATTAGGCCTTTGGCCCTGAGTTGTAAAAGACTATGTTTTATCTCTGGAATGAATGTAATAAACAACCTTTGTATCTGTGTACTTCATCTTAAAGTGTGGATGCTAGCGTTGATCCAGGGACTAGCATTGCAATCACAGGGATCCTTTCCTTTATAAAGGAGGGGTTTAACATATGGTATCAGAGCACTGTGTTGCTTGTAGGATTATGACCCTAGGATTGGAAAACCATTAAGGAAAAGTTTTCAACTACTTCTACACTTGTCTATTCTTCTCGTAAAACTTTTCTAATCTTTTCATTCTCAACTTCCTTTGTAGATGAACTCCATCAACGAAGCCGTGAAGAAAGGACCACTCATGACCATGACCTTGGAGTGTGAAACTGAGTTTCCCAATATTCTCAAAGACCTCATGGTGGCAATGGAAGCACATGGTGCAGCTGTGTACAAGGGCTTTCCAGTGATGGATGAAGGAGTGGAGTATTGGTGGGTGCAACTTCACTTGTACAAAAACAAGGAAGACAACCACAAAGAAAGGGGATTCTGCATGTACACCAACACTACAATGCACACCACATTCTTTGAGTCAGCCAGAGATGCAGCTTGGAGGACTATCAAAGAACTAAGTGCTAGAGTCAAGTGCAGAATGCTCAACCTCCAAAAGGACTTAGAGAAAGAGAAGGAACTTACTCAAGAGTTGGAAGCCACCAACCAAGAGTTAAGGGGAGATGTTATAGACTTAGTGATGGAGTCAAGAGAACAAGATTGGTGGATTGCCTCTAGGAACATTATGTTTGCTAATAGATCGAGTGAGATTGGATTGTAAGGGCATTTCGTTAGTTGGACCACCACTTATCACCTTATTTTCCAAAAATAATACTATAAATAAGTATGGACCTTGATTGATGTAATGGACTTATGTATGCATGACTTGTGTGATGATTGTGTTCCATGGATATGTATGAATATTGTCTTGATTTACCTTGAATTGTGTTGTTCTATCTTTTTCATTCTTATAAATAGATGCCTATTGCCATCAACACTGTTGAGGAGTTTCAGGTTACTCGTTTTGGTCCCCGTATCATTGAGCTTACCACTTTGCTTGACCTCCCTCTTCCCACCATCACGGTGTACCCACTTACCAAGTTCGAGAGGAAGGATCTCTGGGGCTTCAAGGTGAACCAGCCCGGACGCCAGACTGAGCCTACTACGGAGGCCATCGTCTTCAAGCTGATGCACGACGACAGAGAGAGAGGCATGGAGGTAGTCATGCAGGACCTGATAGGAGGACTGTTAGGCCGTCACTCCCGACAGGTTAGGGGCACCCACTTTCACGTCTTCGGAAGACGTGATGTTGATGGAGAGTCCATCGACTTTGAGGACGACTCGAGGGACACGGCAGAGCCGATACGTCTCTACCTCCAGGACTTAGAGACTCTTCTCAGGCACATAGACACGGACAGAACGAACGTCATGCTAGGAAATGACGAGCTTCAGGTGCAGCTTCGCGAGAAGGACAAGCTTTTTGCGCAGCAAGATGAGATGATCAAGGAAATGGAGACAAAGTTCGAGGCACAGGATCGCAAGTTCAAGAGTCAGGAGAAACGCGTCCAGGATAGGAACAAGAAGATCCGGGACATGACCGAGGAACTGAAGTCCAAGGATTTCGAGCTAGAGCAGCAGCAGATGGTTATTGAGAGGCTTCGTTCCCAGAAGAGGGCTCTCAAGGCCAAGGTCGATTCCTTGACTACTACGATTGAGGAGAACAAGACCGCGATGGATAACGCAGGTCTTACCTTTGTCGAGGAGGAGATTGATGCTGATGAGTAGACTTGACTACTCGTTTACCTTCCATATTCGTACTTATTATTGTGAACTTATTATTGGACCATCCGACATGTGGATGGCTTGCCACTTGTGTGTTTTATTTCATGAACTTACCATATGGTTGTTGAGTTTTATTCTTATGTTGCATGTTATGTGAATTGCTTGTAATGTATTGTGCATAAAACATCTAAGGGTATCTCATTCTTATCTATTTGAACAAACCACAAATGCCTCCCCGTCGCGCAAACCCCAACCCCAACAACATCACCCTGGAAATGCAACAAATGATGAATGCGCAAACACAGCTTATGCAAATGATGACGACATTCATTCAAAACTAGAATAACAACAACAACAACCCCAACAACAACAACAACCCCAATAACAACAACAACAACAACCCACCGGGTTTTGATATGCTCACCAGATTTCTGCGTTTGAGGCCAGCAAAGTTTTCGGGAACAACTGATCCCATGGTGGCCAATGACTGGCTACGTTCCGTGAACAAGGACTTAGTGACCGTGGGCTGCACGGATGCTGAAAAAGTCAGATTCGCAGCACATCTGTTGGAAGGACCAGCCGCCACATGGTGGGACAACTTCCAAATCACCACTCCTATTGATGAGGTGACTTGGGCTATCTTTGAAGATGGCTTTCGCACTGCTCATATCTCATCAGGAATGATGAGTCTGAAAAAGAAGGAGTTCCGCAACCTGAAACAGCGCCACCGCAGCGTGGCAGAATACATAGAAGAGTTCAACAATCTGGCGCGCTATGCACCGGATGAGGTTGACACCGATGCCAAAAGAAAGGAAAAATTTCTGGAGGGCTTAAATGATGAGCTGAATCTGCAGTTGTCAGTGGCATATGTTCCAACATATCAGTCTTTGTGTGACAAGGCTGCTATTTTGGAAAGTAAAATGAAGCAAGTCGAGAGTAGGAAGAGGAAACACTCCGACAAGCAAAGCTCGGGATCGTCTCACAAACGATCTCACTATGATGACAGTGGCAAATCAGGATCCCATAAACATGGGAAATTCAGCAAGCACAACCACAACCGTCATGACAACAAGCATCACCGCAGTCATGACAAGGACAAGTACAAGAACCACAAAGGTGGACATAAGAGCCACTATAGTGGAAATGGTAGTGGAAGGGGAAGCCAACCTCCTAAAAAGGACATCAGTCAGGTTGAGTGCTTCAAATGCAAGAAGCTGGGGCATTATGCTAATGAGTGCCCTGAGAAGAAAGTTGAAGGACCTAACAAGCCAAATCCTTTTCAGAAAGGACAGGTTAACCACATCAATGTGGAGGAAGTCTATGAGGAACCTGATGCCGTGGCTGGTAAGTTCAGACTCAATTCAATTTCAGCATTTGTACTCTTTGATACCGGTGCATCTCATTCATTCATATCAAAAACATTCGTTGAAAGAAATGAATTACCGATAGAAACCATTGGGTGTCCTATAAGAGTAAGTTCTCCAGGGGGAGAAATGATAGTAAACTCAGGATGTCACGACTTAGTCATAGAGTTTGGAAAACATAAGTTTCCAGTGAACCTAATAATCCTGAATTCCCAAGGATTGGATGTGATTTTGGGAATGGATTGGATGGCTAAGTATGAAGGAGTATTAGATTGTGCCAATCGTACAGTTACACTCACAACCCCCGAAGGAAAAAGAATAAAATTCAAGTCAAACTTTGAATCCAAAGGAAGTAAGTTGAATTCTCTTAAGGGGTTAGCATGGACAGTGTGCCAATTGTATGTGAGTATCCGGATGTGTTTCCGGAAGAGTTACCAGGAATGCCACCGGATAGAGATGTGGAATTTCTGATAGATTTGGTACCTGGTTCTGGACCAATAGCTAAGAGACCGTACAAAATGTCAGTTGATGAATTGAAAGAGCTCAAGAAGCAGCTAGGAGAACAGTTGCAGAAAGGGTTTATTCAACCAAGTTCTTCATCTTGGGGAGCCCCAGTATTGTTCGTGGAGAAGAAGGATAGAACACAAAGATTATGTATTGACTACCGTTCTCTCAACGAGGTAACCATCAAGAACAAATATCCTTTGCCAAGAATTAACGACTTGTTTGATCAGCTAGAAGGAGCATGTGTATTCTCGAAGATTGATCTCCGGTCAGGTTATTTTCAACTGAAGATAAGAGAGCAATACATACCAAAAACAGCATTCACCATAAGGTATGGATTGTATGAGTATACTGTGATGCCTTTTGGTTTAACCAACGCTCCAGCATACTTCATGAATATGATGAACAAGGTGTTCATGGAATTTCTTGACAAGTTCGTTGTCGTTTTCATCGATGATATCTTAGTCTACTCCAAGAGCAAGGAAGAACATGAAAGACACTTATGCTTGATACTTGAGAAACTGAGGGAACATAAACTTTATGCCAAATTCATCAAGTGTGAGTTCTGGTTAGAGGAAGTTGGTTTTCTTGGTCATGTGATGACGAAGGATGGTGTGGCAGTTGATCCTGCTAAGGTTTCAGCTGTGATAGAATGGGAATCACCCAAGAACGTGAAAGAAGTTCGTAGTTTCCTCGGCTTAGCAGGTTACTACATAAGATTCATTGAAAATTTCTCGAAGGTTGCTAAGCCAATGACAGAATTGTTAAAGAAGGACAAGAAATTTGCTTGGTCTGAAGGTTGCGAAGTCAGCTTCCAAAAGTTGAAGAAGAGACTTGTGACAGCACCAGTTCTATGTCTGCCAGATTTGGAAAAGGATTTCCAAGTATATTGTGATGCGTCTCATCAAGGTTTGGGTGCCGTACTTATGCAAGACGGTAAAGTCGTAGCCTATGCTTAGAGACAACTCAAAACTCATGAAGTAAACTATCCTACTCATGATTTGGAGTTGGCCTCTGTCGTCCATGCACTCAAAACATGGAGACATTACCTTTTGGGAAAGCGTTGTGAAGTGTTCACCGATCATAAAAGTTTGAAGTATATATTCACCCAGAAGGAAATCAATATGAGACAAAGAAGATGGCTAGAACTTATCAAGGATTACGACTTAAGTTTGCAATATCACCCCGGTAAAGCAAATGTAGTAGCGGATGCTCTAAGTCGTAAGACGTTTGTAAATGGCCTTACCAAAGGTGATTTGCCAGAAGACTTGTGTAAGCAATTCAAAGAACTCATATTGGAAATTGTGCCTGAAGGACATCTCATGTCTTTGGATGTTCAACCCACTCTATTGGACAGGATCCAAGAAGCTCAGAAGACCGATAAGGAAATTGAAAAGATTAAGGAAAATATTAGTCTAGGGAAAGCTAAGAGTTTCCATATAGACGAACAAGGTACTTTATGGCACGGGAAACGTATATGTGTTCCACAAGACCCGGAGTTGCGGAAACTGATCTTACAAGAAGGTCACAACTCTCCGTATTCTATTCACCCAGGAAACACCAAGATGTACATGGATATGAAAGAAAGATTTTGGTGGAACAATCTAAAAAGGGACATCGCCGAGCATATTGCTTTGTGTGATGTGTGTAGCAGAGTAAAAGCGGAGCATCAGAAACCAGCAGGTTTGCTTCAACCACTGCCTATTCCTGAATGGAAGTGGGAAAATATTGGTATGGATTTCATTACCGGATTACCAAGGACCAGGTCAGGGTATGATTCCATATGGGTAGTAGTGGATCGCCTAACTAAAGTGGCTCATTTTATACCCGTGAAGACAACCTATACAAGTGCCAAGTTAGCAAAAATCTACATGAGCAGAATCGTATGCCTTCATGGTGTGCCTAAGAGTATTGTATCAGATAGAGGAACTCAGTTCACTTCTCACTTTTGGAGACAGCTTCATGAATCCTTAGGAACGAGATTGGAATTCAGCACTGCTTTTCATCCTCAAACTGATGGACAAACAGAAAGGACTAACCAGATTCTTGAAGACATGTTGAGGGCATGTGCTTTAGATTATGGAGCAAGTTGGGATGAAAGCTTGCCTTACGCAGAGTTCTCTTACAATAACAGTCATCAATCTAGTATTGGCATGGCACCGTTTGAGTTACTCTACGGAAGGAAGTGTACCACCCCATTGTTATGGAATGGTGTGGGAGAAAGAAGCTTATTTGGACCTGATCTTATCAAAGACACCGAAGAGAAGGTCAAATTGGTTAAGGACAGGTTGAAGATAGCACAGTCCCGACAGAAAAGCTACGCGGATTCTAAGCGTAGAGAAGTCACCTACGAAGTTGGGGATAGAGCTTATCTTAGAGTATCACCACTTCGTGGAGTGAATAGATTTGGAGTCAAAGGGAAGTTGGCACCAAGATATGTTGGGCCATTCAAGATTCTAAGTCGCAAGGGAGAAGTTGCATATGAAGTTGAATTGCCAGAATCTCTGTCAGCTGTCCATAATGTGTTTCATGTGAGTCAACTCAAGAAATGTCATCCAGAGATGGAAGAATCAGCTTTGAAGGATACCATACCTTTGGAGGAAGTCCAACTAGAAAGTGATCTCACCTATGAGGAAAAGCCTGTCAAGATTCTTGAGACCGCAGAAAGAGTCACAAGGACAAAAACTATCAAGTTTTGCAAAGTGCAATGGAATCATCATTCCGAAGAGGAAGCAACATGGGAAAGAGAAGATGATCTTCGGAAAGACCACCCTCACCTATTTTCTAGCCAATCCGAATCTCGAGGGCGAGATTCATCTTAAGGGGGTTAGATTTGTAACATCCCTAAATTCATATTCCAAAACTCATTCATGTCATCCTTGCATTCATCATCATTTAGGGATTTTCTCAAAATCATTTCAGAAAAACATAAGTTTTGGTGATATGATTTTATGTGGACAGATTTAATTCAAAAGACCAACACCATTTGAAACCTGAATGATTAAGAACTTGTTTGCTTGCCTCCATTGTTGGAAAGTTAGGTATAAAGGTTTGACCAAGTTTTTCAATTTGAAAATAATTCAAAACCCTATTTTCTTAAAAGACATTTGCAAACCAGAGGCATTGTCTCAAATTGTTTTAAATCCAAACTGGACCAAACACTTACAGGGTAACCACATGATTAAAGGACTGGTTTTTGAAACCACAGTACTTTGCAAAAATCCCCAGAATCATTTGAATTCAAAAAGGATTTGAATTCATATCTAAATCTAACCAGAAAATCAAAATAGAAAAAGAAAAAGAAATAAACAAAGGAAAAGGGCCGAGCGCCAGATATCTGGCCCAGCAGAGGATCGAGCCCAGCAAGCCCACCCGGGAAATTTCTTTCCTTCTCTCACACGCGAACGCACACAACCAGTCACTGACAAACGGACCCTACCCCCATTTCGCACACATCGCTGACGAGCGGGCCCTGTCCACGCTGTCATCGTCTTCCTCAAACCGCGCCCGCGACCACGTCGCAGCTGCAGTCACTGCCGGTAATGGCGCGGCTTAATTGGGCATTAAACCTCGAGCGTTTCCTGTCGAGACACCGGCTATAAGATACCCACCTCCTCGCAGTCATTTTCCCCCAGTCAATTCTACAATCACGCCACCAGGCTGCCCACGACTCGCTCAGAACCGCCGCAGTACCGACGACTCCGGCGACCGATTCCGGTGAGCCTCGACCGCCCCCTTCTCTATCGATCAAACAAGGATGCTCAGCACGTTCTTACGCACCTGCTGACACATTTCTTTTGCCTGCTCGTGACCCAGGTCATCGTCTCCGTCCACGACCGAAACCACCTGCGCCGTCGCTTGACTCCGGCGACCAATTCAGGTAAAACCCGAGCGCCCCTTGCCCCCTCTTCCACGCGAGTTTGTTCGCCTGCGTTTTGCGCAACTCCTGATGCCTCTGGCTCGTGTTAGGGCGACGCCAAACCTCGGCAAGCACCACGTCTACAAGCGACCGACGCCGCCCGTTACTCCGACGAGCTCCTGAAGCCGTACCAGCACTCCCCTTCGCAAACCAACACCACCTCGAGCTTCAGCACGCCACCGCGGTTCTGGTAAGCACCTTCTGGTTTCCCCGGACGATCTAGAGCGCCGGCGCCACCGTAGTCAGACGCGCCGCCGCCGGTCAACACCGCCAGCGCCGCCCGTTTCTGGTTGATAGATCGTAGCCGTCAGATCTTGATCCTACGCGTAGAAATAGTTCACTTAACGAAGAGGTATGGACAGATCTGAGCCGCGCAACGTTAGTTAGATCCAACGGCTGCAGAGCTTGATCCGCGCGAACCGGTACGCGCCAGTGAGGTTGTGACGCGTGGCAAGGATAAATTCAAAAACAGAATTTAAAACCTGATTTAGATCCAAACTTCAAACGGCTATAACTTTTGAATGCCACGTTAGAATTTTACAAACTTTATACCGTTGGATTCAGTGAAACAAGACCTTTCTGGATATCCAATTTATTTATCAAATAGTAACAGTTAAAAATGATTTTATTTGTAGAACATGTTTTAAGGCTATTTAAGTAGAGATTTATTTTGGTAAATTGTATTGGAGCCAAATAAGTTTAGTTGGCAAATTTGTGACTTGTTAAGTTTCTGTAAACATGTGCATACTTGGTAGAGTTTTCAAAATCACCACTTAGTAAAATTCTTGCATGCATGCATTCATGATATTTTTGATTGAATATATTGTGTGTAATTGTATGCTATAATTTTGTGTAGATTTTGCTAGTGATTGTGATTGTGAAGAGTGCTACTCTCCCCACTACCAAGGCAAGTGATATTTTCATGAATATTTCTATCCTATGTTTTGTACTAGCATTAGATATTGTTGCTAAGACTTGCATGCTATTTTTGCCTAATGTCAAGATGGGAAATCCTAAGTAGTGTAGAATGGTAGAATTACTAGGGAATTTTTCCTAAGTTAAGTTACCATAACATGCTTAGCCTAGCTACTTAGCAAACAAGGGTGGTGAACATCTATACTTATTATGATGAAAATATTTCTAAGTCAAGAAACTTATGCTTTCCTAATAAAACAACTAAGTCAAATGAACCTCCTGGGTGGAATGGAAAGATTGGGTTATGTTGAGTGGTTACACAAGGCCATGGACTTGGGTTGTGTATCTCACTTGTGGTATGCCACCCAGGCACAAAGGGATTTGGAGGCCAAGTGTTGAGAAAGCTTACAGTGCAACCACTTGGCAATATGGGCTCTGCCTTGATCATATAGGTTGCTAGAACTTGGTCACTTGGACAGTTGGTGGTAGTTGGGATGATAGGTTGGAACGCGTCCATTTGACTAAGGAAAAGCTTCTGAAAGGTCCTATCTTGGGAAACCAAGTCTGGTGGGGAAAGTGCACAACCTCTGCAGATGGAAAACCTAAGTACTTAGCCTAGTCCAAGGCAATGGACAATTTGAGCATCAAGACATGGAAGCTACAAGAATCTCATCACTCCAACTTCTAAGTAAAAATTTGTGGGTGAACAAGGGTGAAGGACCCCAATGTCTATTGGTGGTTTCTTGGGAATGTTTTGACAAAGAAAAACTTAGTGATTTCAACTAATAGGAAAAACTTATTTTCCAGCAAAGCAAGCCAAGCTACACTTAGCCAAAATGCATATAGTAATATAGTCCACCTAAAATATACTAAGGTATCACTTGCCAATACTATTCCAAAGTATTGACCCTCTGTGGCTTTAACTTGTGATGTTGCAGGTTACTCCGATGATGAATAGGAGTCATGAGTCTACACTCAACATGCTTGCCTGTGGCACATGAAGATGAAGACTTATGTTTATTTAATTATTCCATAAACTCTTGTATTAGGCCTTTGGCCCTGAGTTGTAAAAGACTATGTTTTATCTCTGGAATGAATGTAATAAACAACCTTTGTATCTGTGTACTTCATCTTAAACTATGGATGCTAGCGTTGATCCAGGGACTAGCATTGCAATCACAGGGATCCTTTCCTTTATAAAGGAGGGGTTTAACATCCACGCTTGACATGCAACTTGTATTGCATAAGTGGCTTTGCGGGTGCCTGTTTCTCCCAACATAGTTAAGATTCAATTTACAATGGGTGATTGACAATACTAGTATCAATGTTGTGGTTCTTGTTCGTAAGTTAGAACGACACTTATTGAAATCCCCAAACCACGTAAAATATGCAAAGAAAATTAGAGGCGTCTAACTTTGTTTTGCAGGGGTGTTCTGTGATGTTATATGGCCATGATTGTGATTATATATGATGTATGCAATGTTCCTTATTGTAAGTTGGCAACCGGCAGGAGCCATATGGTTGTCTTTAAATTCTGTTAAGACCCGCGTGTCTATTCAAAGTAGTTGTAGTAGTTGAAGCTGGTGGAAGACAACCATGGAGCGGCATCATTGACCTTGATGCAATACCGGTGATGATGGAGATCATGTTCGTGCTTGAAGATGGAGATCGGAAGCACAAGAAGAAAGGCCATATCATATCACATATTATGAATTGCATGTGATGTTAATCCTTTTATGCATATTGTATTGCTTAGTTCACGACGATAGCATTATAAGATGATCCCTCAAGCACACAATTTCAAGTTTTAAAGTGTTCATCCTTAGTAAGCACCGTTGCTAAAGCTCGTTGTTTTGAAGCACCACGTGATGATCGGGTGTGTTAGATTCTGCGAGTGTATACAACGTGAGCAAGCCAGATTTGCTCATGCGGAAGCTAAGGTTTAATTTTGACGAGCCTAGCATGTACAGACATGGTCTCGGAACACGGATCACCGAAAGGTAAAGCATGAGTCATATAGTAGATATGATGAACATGATGATTGTTCGCCATTGAAGCTACACCAACTCTCGTGATGATCGGTTTTGATGTGGTGGATTTGGTTCGTGTGATCACTAAAACAATGTGAGGGATATTGTTTTGAGTGGGAGTTCAACGGCAATTTGATTAAAAGTTGAACACTATTTATCATAAATTAAATCAAAGTGAATTTGCAGAATTGTTGTAGTCATTGGCATCCGTTTACCACCTTGCGCTTAGTTTTAATTGAGATGATAGAACTATAGATTTCTGGTTAGTTACTTTACGAACTGGTATCGTATTGTTTTGAAGTGTTAATCTAAATTTTAAAAGTCCTATTGCAAACTTTCAGTAAGTTCCGGTTACTCCATGAAGTTTAATAATTGGTATTAAAACTAGAGTGACAATTCCAAGAGTTAGTGTATGAGTATCATGTTTGTCTCCATGATTCTTGATATTCAAAGGATTGTCTTAATATCAAGGTTATCTAGGATCTGAAAGAGTTGTTTCAGAAACCATGATGTGTGGAAGATATTGTGATATCTGAAACGAAGTTTTGGTTACAACATGATAGAGTATAATATGGCAAAAGTCATGTTCTCATATTTGATGAGAATTTGCAAAAGGTTAAAGACACTAGATGTCTTAATTCTCCAAAAGGTTTTGGAGAGCAACATTATACTCGCGATTCACCGCAATAAGCTAAAGTAGCTTGATCATGAATAATTCCATGGTAAGGGTGAATATTTGATGTAGGTAAAATGTTTACTACACCAAGAAATTACTAAAGAAAGGAATTTGAAAGAACACCAAACATTTGATAATGGTGATTTACTTCAAAGTGCAAGTCCAAAGACATTGGTATTTAACTATACACGCTTTGGACTATGTGTCATGTGTATGGCTCCACTATTGATGTTGATAGATTCTTTCAAACAGAAAAGGAAATATTGAAAGAGAATCTCATAAATATATGGCAGAAAAGAAAAGACTGGAATTGTTCAGTTTGAGTATATAGATGATATACATGTTATGGCTATATTCTTCGCTTATTAAACAATGTGGTTCTTAAGTATTTGATAATGAATTTGTTGGTGTGAATCGTCATACGAAACAACACAATTCATGAACTACAATGGCCTAAGTAACTAGCAAAAGAATATGTGATGATGTTCATCGAGAACAAATAAAGGGTTATTGTGTTGCTCGTTAAACATCAAAGCTTGCCTTCAAGATTTGTTTTATCAGGTATTATGAGAACAAAAGGGTTGTTCAAATAATTGCCGTAATCCATAAAATATGGATGATTCACAAATCTTGTTGGAGAAATCACATCCATAAAACTAGTGCTAAAAATGTCGAAAGACAAATTGATTGAAAGATCACTTAGGAAGTGACATCGCCGTTTAAATTATATTGGAAAGAAAATATGAAGAAACTCCATGTGGATGGAATTTTGGAGTCTTTTGATTTTTGATCAAATGACGCTTGTGAAACTTTCCTAGAGATAATTAAAACTTCGTTCATAGGACAAAAGGGAACGAATGACTAGCTTATTGGAACTTGTACATATTGTTGTACGAAATCCATTATGTGTAGTCAAGAGCGATGGGTTTCAACTTCATATGCTTTCTCCGAAAATTTGAGTGAATATATGAATATTTACTTAATAAGGATGAAGTGTGAAATATTTGAAAAGTTCAAAGATTTTCAAGATGAAGTGCAAAATTATTGTAACAAGAATATAAATAGTTTATGATAAGATCATAAAGGAAGATATTTGAGTTACAAGTTTAGCATAATACCTAAGATTTAAGGAATCGTTCCGTGGATTTGCATTTTCCCGAAACACCATAAGAGTATGGAGCATTCGAGATATGTAATTAAACCTTGTTTGACATGGTAAGACCGAAGGTATAATTCATAAAACTGCCATTATATTTTAAAGATTAAAAGCTTTAGAGATTACCGTTTTTCCACTGAAAAGAGCTCCATCATAATCCGTTGAAATGACACGGTGTGCTATGCATAAGAAAGATGTTTGCAACCAAAGTCGGGTGAACCTGTCTTTGTATGTTATTTCGAATAACTATTAAGTAATACTCCATAACACCGGAGACAAAAGTGTTTGTCGCTTAGAACGTCAAGTTTCTTTGAGAAGGAATTTTTCGTGAAAAGTTAAGTGGGAGGACAATAGAACTTTGATAAGGTTAAAAGAACCTTAGCTATATGTGCAGAGTTGCGCAGCGCCGAAAAGTGTTCTGGAGGCAGCAATAATGCTCATGGCTCACGTGCCTCAAAGGTTGTGGTCACGGAGGTCTAAGTTCTTATAGAAACAAGTAGGTCGAGTAAACAATCAAATACCAAGATTTGAGGGTTGAATCATTATTTGAGAATAATGAACGTCCTACATGCAAAGAAGCGATGATGGACCCTGACTCCGTAAAATGGCTTGAAGCCATAAAATCCGTGATAGTTCCATACACGAGAAATCAAGTTTTGAACTTGAAGGACCCTCGAGAAAGGTGTAAGACCTTACAGTTGTGTTTGGATCTATAATGAAATAGACATGGATGTTTCGCATCTATGAAATGGTCGACATGTTGGGAAAGAGTTCACAACAATGTTCAAAGGTTGTATATGACAAGATTTGATCTTTCATAGCGATATTTAGTCTAGATGGATTAATGTAGCAACCACTACATATAATTTTGTTATATGGTAGTTGAATAAACAAAACAAGTTCTTCTAATAGAATTGTTACCTAGGACGTGTGCATGACACGGTCCATAGGGTTTTGTTAATTCAAAGGATGCTAAAAGCATATGCAAACTTCAATGGTTGAAGTGAGCATCGCGGAGTTGGAATCTTCACAATGATGAAATTGTTAAAAGAGTTTAAATTCATTAGAGACAATGAAGATGCTTGCATTTGCAAGAAATTAAGTGGGAGCGCTAAGACATATTTCTAATACATTATGTAGAACACATATTGTTGATTGGAAGTGATGTATCTTTTTATTAACACATGATAAGAATTTCATCTCGATGAAAGACTTAGGCAAAACCCAAATAATTGGCATCAATAGACGCCAGTATGGTTGTGCCAGAAGTACATAGATGAGATATTGAATGAGTTCAATATAGAAACTACAAGAAAGGTTCTTGTCGCACAGAAAGGATTGAATTAGTTCAATGTTGATGATATATTCAAGTGTATTGACATTTGGTAAGTGAAACAAAGATTCAAGTATAGATTGATACTTGATGTATGAAATCACAAAGAGTATTTATATCAATCATACTGTGATATGTACAAATCCAGATATGTCCTATGCTCTAAATGTTATAAGCATATACCAGAATGATTCATAAGATGATCATTGGACGATAGTAAGGATATTCTTATAATCTTTTGGAAGAACTAAGAGTATATTATTTGTAGAAGTGACAAATAGATGGTTAGTTCATTGTAAAAGTACCACATTGATACTAGTTTTGTCACAAAGTACAAATTAAGTTTATCTCAATCTAAACTAAGGGTGGCACAATATAATGGAAAGTAAGTTCCATAATGGATTTGGATGAGTTCCAAATTTAAGACATTGTGACAGATACTACAACAAAAGGCTAAGTATATGACTGCTATAATAGCAGCTAAAGAGGGCATTTGTGTCAAGTAGTTTGTTATCAAACTAGGTGTAGTTCACAGCGGGATAATACTATGAAGATATATTGTACGACAATATTATCAACATGTTTTAACCCCAAAGAACTAAAGGTCTCACCAAAGGACCAAATTAATACAAAGCCATCTCATTAGAGAATGAGTGATGCGTAGAGACGCAAAGACATGCAATTACACACAGACCTAGAAGTGTCAGATCCGGAGATCAGTTGACCACTAGCAATCGTGTACATACGACACCAGAAAGCCATAGGTATTGAATACACAAAGGTTTGAAACTAGATTATTGACTCTAGTGCAAGTGGGAGACTGTTGGAGATATGCCCAAGAGGCAATAATAAAGTGGTTATTATCATATCTTCATACTTATGATAAATGTTTACATACCATTCTATAATTGTATTAACCGGAAACATTAATACTTGTGTGATTTGTAAACATAAAAGAGTCCCTAGTAAAGCCTCTTGTTAAACTAGCTTGTTGGTTAATATATGATCATGGTTTCCTGATCATGAACATAGAGATGTTATTAACAACAGGGTCATATCATTAGGAGAATGATGTGATGGACATACTCCTATAGATAAGCGTAGCATAAAGATCAAGTCATTTAATATAGTTCATTTGCTATATGCTTTCTGATACATAGTAACCTAATTCCTTCGACCATGAGATCATGTTAATAACCATCACCGGAAGGATGCTTTGATGACATCAAACACCACATCGTAACTGGGTGGCTATAAAGGTGGCATTGAGTGTTCGGAAAGTATGTGTTGAGGCACATGGACGGGAGTGGGATTTGTCCATCCATATGACGGATAGATATACTCTGGGCCCTCTCGGTGGAATTTCATCCAATTAGCTTGCAAGCATGTGACTGGCTCACAAGGGATCACATACCACGGGAACGAGAAAAGAGTACTTATCGGTAACGAGGTTGAACTAGGTATGCAGAGATACCGACGATCAAAACCTCGGATAAGTAAACTATCGTGAGACAAAGGGAAATTGGTATCGTATGTAAAGTGGTTCATTCGATCGCAAAGTAATCGTAGAAATATGTGGGAGCCATATGAATTTCCAGATTCCTCTATTGGTTATTGATCGGAGAAGTGTCTCGATCATGTCCGCGTAATTCACGAACCGTAGGGAGACACACTTAAGGATTCGATGTTGTTGTGTAGTTATGGAATGATGAGAAAGAGACCGAATGTTGTTCGGAGTCTCGGATGGAATCCGAGATATCACGAGGAGATCCGGAATGGTCCGGAGAATAAGATTCATATAAGGAAAGTCCTATTTCGGGGTTGGAGAATGGTTCCGGTGTTTTCACCGGGAATGTTCTAGAAGGTTCCGGAATGTCCGGCACTCCGGAGGAGAAGGGTACATGAATGTGTTATATCAAGTTGGTATGATTGCATCATGTACTAGGTGTCATCACTGAACAAAATAAAGGGTTTAATCAAATCCTAGTTTGAAAAGTCAAACGCCAATTTGAAAAGTCAAACGGCAATTTTGGGAAGTGGAGGGGAAGTGGGAAACCGAGTTGGGGAGGAGTCCCTCCTCCACCGCCGGCCCACTTGGGATCCGAGTTGGGGAGGGATTCCCCTCCCCTTGGCCGGCGCCTCCCTCCTATAAGAGGAGGGGCAGGGCTCCCCTCCTAACACACGAGTTCCCTACCCCAAAACCCTAGCCCGGCGCCGCCACCTCCTGCTGCCGCCGATGCCACCTAGGGCTCCCCTAGCCGCCGACTTGGGCACCTCCAAGCCCTAGCCGCCGGCCCTAGCACCTCTTCCTCGGTGTGTCTAAACCCTAGATCGCCGAGGGCTCTCTCATAGTCCACCATACTCGCTCCGGCTTAAGGCGAAGCCCTGCGAGATCTCCCCTCTACCTCCGGTACCACGCCGTCGTGCTGCCGGAATCACGAGGAGAGTGCTACAACCTCCGCTGCCTGTTGGAACAAGGGAGAGGAAGGTCTTCATCGAGTACCGAACGTGTGACCGACTGTGGAAGCGCTGCCGGAACGCAGCGCCGGAAGGATCTTCTACGCGATCTTGAGATCGGCAAGTGTACGACTACATCACCCACGAGAATCTGCTTTCGTTAACCGCTTTGGAATCTTCGAGGGTGAGTTCCTCGATCGACTCATTGCTACAATCTAGTAGATAGATCTTGGCTTGTTTGTGTGCATGCGGTATAATTTTTTTGTTTTCCATGCTACGAACCCCTACAGAATATTCTAGTTATGATTCCTATTTTTAACAGGAAAATGATTAGTTAGTTGATTTTCTGAATCTATGATTATTTACTGCTTTTCCTGATTCATATTGGATTGTTCTTGTGACACCATCATGTATGGCACACAAGTTTGATTCTAAACCATGGATTTGGTTAGTTTATACTTAATACCATCTTGGCTTTGAAAGATAAATATAGATGCTCTTATCTGAATTCCCTAAGACCAATGATGTTGGTCTGAGGCTTAGAGATTCAAATCTTATCTAATTGTTTCATCTAGATAGTCCAGGTAGTGGTACCAGCAATTTTTATTGAATCAAAGCTTGGAAAAATTTATAGTGAGCTTGATCAATCTATGGATCCAAAGATTTGTTTCTAAGGTGCTACCCTTCTTTTAGGGATGTGCCTAGAAATAGATCATAGGTATATGTATGATTGAATTGTAGAATATAGTTTGACAACTAGAGCAAGGATGTTGCTCTGAGCTCTGGTTGGATCTTGGTAGTTTGTGGTTTGCCTTTAGAGCTTAAAAGAAATCTCTATGATGGATTCACCCCACTTGGGTGCTTTCTGAGGGTTTGTTTTATAAAACAACACATGCTTTCTCTAAATAAGATGATTAGATCATGTGAAGGTTTTATGAAACTCACCACAAAAGCTGATATTTGTGGAGTAAGTTGGTGATGATCTTGATCTGGTTTTGCTGGACTCATGTGCTTGATCTGGAGCTAGCCTGCTCCTCCTAGCTCCTGGGCTTGGCCTTGATGTCCACCTGATTCATCCCCCTCCTTATGCCACCATCCTGGTGATGTTTGGGTTAATCTGGGTGGTTGGTTTGGCTGCTGTTCTTGGTTTACTTGCTGTTCACCCTGGCTGTGTTGTGTTGTGGTGTGGTGTGGTGTGGTGTGGTGTAGTGATGCACTGAGGTGCTTCCCCACGGTTGTGCTCTGGTTTTGTTTGATCTGGCTGTGCTTGTGAAGTCGACAACACACCCTTTGCATGCTTGTGTGTGCAGCCTGTGTGCCTGCTATGCACATATGGATAGGTTCAGAAAATTTGAACTTACTATTACCAATCTACTTTTACCTTGGCTGGTGAATTGGTCCCTTTTGGCTGTCATTTGCATTCTGGCTGTGAATTTATGAAAGATGAAATCTTTCATATTGGTGAAACTTGCCCCTCTTTAACATTTCTCAATGATGAGATTGTCAAGTGCACCTCACTAACATATCTGAGATAAATATATACTAACACTACTCTTGTTTTATTTCTGTTTATTCTTTGTTTTGCAGGTTCAAAGATAAAGATGAATATTTAGTGTAGGTTTTAGATATAGGATAGTTAGTAGATGTAATTTTCTTAGTCCTTTGTAATTTTCTTTTATAATTCTTGTAATCTTTATTTTATTCAATTGTAATAAAGATTATATTATTATTAATAAAGAATATTCATATTCTTTATTCTGTTGTAACTTGTTTATGTCTTTATAATATGAAAATGAATTTCATAATTTCTATTGTTTTGAGATTTTTAAGTTATACTACCTATATCTTAATTAATTTAAGATTCAAATATTATATCTAAATCATTTAAATTATTATTCAAACACTTAAGTTTTTAAATTCAAACCCATTTCAAAACACACATAATTCTTTTAAGATCACATCAAAGTTTATAACAATCCTCCTTTATGTCTAAACCTAATCTTAAAGTAAGAAAGAAACATTGATCACTTAAGATTTTATTTGGCGAAAATTTTACCCACCTTTTCACAAATAGATCCTTGCAACAATACATAATCCTAAATCTACCCTTCGTTAGGTTCCTAAATGCTGGGATGTTACAGACTTCCCCCCTTAAATTAAACTTCGCCCCGAAGTTTGTTGGAGATGTACCTGAATAGTTCTGGATAAATTTTTCTTAAATCCTCTTCCTTCTCCCATGTGGCTTCCCTTTCAGGGTGATGTTACCGTTGTACCTTGCAATATTTGATTGCCCTATTTCTCAATCTTTTCCAATTTTCTTCCAGAATCATGCAGTGCTTTTCAATATAAGTCAGTTCTGCTTATAGTTCTATCTCTTGATGTGTTATTGCATCCTCTGGAACTTTCAAACATTTGCGAAGTTGTGACACATGAAAACATTATGCACTTGAGCCAGTCTTGATGGTAACTCTAAAGCATAAGCTATAGTTATGTTTTGGCTCAGTATCTTGAATGGTCCGATATATCTTGGACTTAATTTCCCTTTAACTCCGAACCTTTTTACTCCTTTCATTGGACTTACTTTCCAATAGACCATATCTCCTACTTCTGGATGCCATGATCTTCGCCTTTGATCCGCATAACTTTTCTGCCTGCTCTGGGCTATTTTCAGTCTATCCCTGATCTTATCAATGATGTCTTGTCTCTCCTTGATATAATCTGGCGCAAATTATTTGCTGCTTCTAGGTTCATACCAACATATTGGTGATCTACACTTCCTTCCATACAGAACCTCATATGGAGCTGCCTTCAAACTACTCTGATAGCTATTGTTATAAGAAAATTCTGCCAATGGTAGGTGATCCTCCCATGTTCCTCCAAAATCTAGTGCACAAGCCCTCAACATGTCTTCTAGTATTTGATTTATTCTTTCAGTTTGACCTCCTGTCTCAGGATGATATGCCGTGCTGAAATCTAACTTTGAACCAAGTGCCTCATGCAATTGCTTCCAAAATGCTGAAGTAAACACTGATCCCCTATCAGTTACGATCTTCTTGGGTACTCCATGCTTACTTACTATCTCTTTGACATATACTTCAACTAACTTCTCGGCATTATATTTTTGATTCACTGGAATAAAATGTGCACTCTTAGTGAGTATATCCACCATTACCCATATCATATCCTTCTTTTTTGGTGTCATAGGTAATCCTGTGATAAAATCCATGCCTATTTCCTCCCATTTCCATTCAGGAATTTCTAAGGGTTGTAATGGTCCTGCTGGATTTTGATGTTCAGCTTTCACCCTTTGACAAGTATGGCATTCAGATACATATTTAGCAATATATCTTTTCATGTTATTCCACCAGAATAGTTCCTTCAAATCCATATACATCTTAGTACTCCCTGGATGTATAGAATATGGGGTAGTATGTGCTTCTTTGAGTATGACATTTCTAATCTCAGTCACATCTGGAACACATAAATGATCTTGGAACCATAAAGATCCATAATCTCCAAGGCGAAAAACTAATTTTTGCCCTTGAGATATCCTCCGAATTTCCTCAGCAATAAAAGGGTATTCTTCTTGACGTCTAAAAGTTACTTGCTTAAGATCACTGTCATGTTCTGCAACTACCTGCATAGTCGCCAATCCTCCAAGAACCTCTGTCCTGATGAATTGAAGTTCTAATCTTTCCAAGTCCATTTGTAACTCTTTTGGTAACTCTTTGTTGCTAGGCTGAATATCTGCACTCTTTCTGCTTAAAGCATCTGCTACAACATTTTCTTTTCCTGGGGTGTAATTGATTGTTAGATCATAATCCTTGATTAATTCCAACCAACGCTTCTGTCTCATGTCCAATTCCTTTTGAGTGAAGAAATATTTGAGACTTTTATGGTTAGTGTATAACTCACATTTGGCTCCATAAAGAAAATGCCTCAATCCTTTCAGTGCAAAAACTACTGCTGCTAACTTTAAATCATGAGTTGGATAGTTGACTTCATGTGGTTTCAATTGTCTTGAACCATAAGCAATTACTTTCCGATCTTTCATTAATACACAACCCAAACCTTCTTTAGATGCATCACAATATACGGTGAAATCTTTCCCTGTTTCAGGAACTGCTAAGATTGGAGCTGTGGTTAATCTCGTTTTCAACTCTTGGAAACTTGATTCACACCTCTCATCCCACTTAAATGGTGTATTCTTCCTTAATAATTTGGTCATTGGTCCGGCTATTTTGGAGAAACCTTCAATGAATCTCCGATAATAACCAGCCATTCCTAGGAAACCTCGAATTTGTTTCACATTGGTTGGTGCAGTCCACTCTAGTACCGACTGAACTTTAGATGGATTCACAGCAATCCCATCTTTACTGATCACATGACCGAGGAATTCTACCTCATCTAACCAGAACTCACACTTACTAAACTTAGCATAAATCGTGTGTTCTCTTAAAAGTCTACAATGCTATTCTCAAATGGTCAACATGGTCTTCCTTATCCTTGGAATATATCAGAATATCATCAATAAAGACGATGACAAACTTATCCAAATATGGCATGAAGATCTTGTTCATCAGATTCATGAATATTGCCGGTTCATTGGTCAAACCAAATGGTACCACCAGATACTCATGGCATCCATATCTTGAGACAAATGCTGTTTTTGGAACATCTTCCGGCTTGATTTTTATTTGATGGTATCCAGATCTTAAATCGATCTTTGAAAATACTCCAGCTCCTTTCACTTGATCAAACAAATCTTGAATTCTTGGTAAAGGGTACTTGTTCTTGATCGTCACGTTGTTCAGATTTCTATAATCACCACACATCCGTCTTCCACCATGTCTCTTATCCACAAAAATTACTGGTGTTCCCCATGGAGATACACTTTCCTGTATAAATCCTTTTCTTGCTAACTCATCTATTTGCTCCTTGAGTTCTTTCAACTCCTTGGGTCCCATTTTATATGGTGCCTGCGCTATTGGTGTTGTACTAGGTATTAGGTCAATGGTGAACTCTATCTCCCGGTCTGGTGGCATTCCTGGTAATTCTGTTGGGAAAACATCTTGGAATTCATTAACTACAGGAATTTCTTCTAATTTAACTTCCTTCATTGAATTCAACTGCAGATCCACCATGATATTACTGTGTTTATCTGCCTGGTAAACTATCCTTGCTCCACTTGAAGTTTTGATTGAGACAGTTTTCTCCTCACAATTAATCTGAGCTCCGTGTTCCATCATCCAATCCATCCCCAGCACTACTGCAAATCCCTTCAAAGGAATCACATAAAGGTCTGCGAAATATGTACAATCACATATCAATATAACCTAATCTTGTTTTATGTGGCGTACAATCACATTCCCTCCTGCCGTAACTACGGTCATAGGACGTTCTAACGTTACCCTTCTAATCCCGAACTTATCACAGAATTCTTTAGAAATGAATGAAGTAGTTGCACCAGTATCAAATAGAAATTTGCTGGGATTGGTAAGGATATTGAGCGTACCTATTACTGCATGGTCCGAATTATCCACCTCCTCGAGGGTTGCACAGTTCAATTTTCCGGTAGGTCGATTTCTCTTGCCATTATTGTTCTTGCCATTGTTTCCCACTTTATTGGGCTGTCCATTTCCTCCACTGGCTTGTCCTCCTCCCTTGGTAGGCCATCCTCCCAGTGGTTTGCTCGGACAATCTAGCTTCATATGCCCCTTCTGACCACAACCGTAACAGATCACTACAGGCTTTTTGCACTCCCTCTGGAAATGCCTTGGAATTCCACAGTTGTTACACATAACATTCCTTCTCGGATTAGATTGATTTCCACCACTGCCCTTGTTATTGTTATTGTTGTTGTTGCCATAATTCCTATTCCGGGGTTTGAACTCCAGGTTAGGTTTAGGTTTGCTTGCCTGAATTCTCTTGGTTTCCTTCTTGGCTCTCTTCCTCCAGTCCTCTTGGACATTCTTGTAATCATCTTCAAAAGTAATGGCTGCATCCAACAACTGATGATAAGTTTGCTTATTGGCTAACCTTAGCTGCATCCTTGCAAACGGATTTAATCCAAAAGAAACATTTCTTCCTCTTCTCTTCAGTGTTAACATCCTCCTCATCATAACGAGATAGTTGGCTAAACTCCCGGATGTACTTCATGACACTAGTATATCCTTGCTGAAGCTCCTCAAATTCTCTCCGCTTCAACTCCATGACACTTTCCGAAACATGATATTCATGGAATCTCTGCTTGAACTCCTCCCAGGTAAACTCCCTTCCTGGTTGTTGCATGGCTAACTGATTTCTCCACCAAGATGATGTAGATCCAGTCAGCAGATGAGTTGCATACCTCAATTTTTCCTCATCATTGCAACCTACAGTTTTCAGCTTCCTTTCAGTATCTGCTAGCCAGTCTTCTGCATCCATTGGTTCAGCAGCTGATGCAAAAGGTAACGGCCTTGCATTCTGGAAATCGGATAAACTCACTCCTCCTCCTTCAGGTGCCCTCTGATTTGCTCGCCCCAGAAACTCCTCCATAAACTTGTTCTGGTTCTCTTGCATCATTTGCATGCATTGCATAAAGTTCTTCTCCATTAATGGTCTCATTGGTGGTGGTGGTGGTAATGCTCCTTGATTTGCTGTATCAGCATCGGCCTTTTCCTTGGACTCACGCTCCATCCGCTGCTGCTCAGTTTCCATTTCTACACCCGTATCCATGGCCCCCTAGTCCTGCAACATAAAGCGAATACTCATAATTACATCACACACATGTGTTCCGAGCTCGACTTTACGCACAGAACTAGTCACACAATGCAGATCCAAAGAAAATCCAAATATGCATTTTACATATTTACATAATATCATAATGATACAAAGTCATTACAACATATACCATATTGGTATTTTACAAAACTACCTTATTTCTAGAGTACAATACACAGTACTTGATACTAATGTCTAGTTGTCTCTTTCTAATAGTAACTACGCTCATCGTACATGCCTGATGTCCAACCGTGATGACGTGTTGTTCGTCGCACAGTTTGTGGAACAAATGGCCTTCCAGAAGGAACATACTCTGTATTTGAAGTATCAGGACTTGAGTCATTACTCAACCTGAGCGCATCGACTCCCTCCAGCTCAGCTAAAAAGTCTTCAGAAACATATTCAACATTATCTCCAGCCTGCATATCCTGAGCTTCATCTCTAGAGTTGTCACCAGGATACGCAGATCCTGCTGCTCCCCAGGTGCTCTCGTGGACAAGATAATTGAATACTCGATAATGTATATTCCCTGGGCTTTGAGAATATGTTAATGATTCAAACACTCTTTTCCCAGGATCTTCTTCTTCATCCTGATCATCTATTGACATAGTATTTCTACTTTTGTTATTAGGATTCATCCTTGCACCCATCCAACTAGATTGTCCAACATTTCTGTCAGAACCATCTGTGGACATCTGGTGTTCATGAGGTCCATTATATGATCCCATTCTCCATCCATCCGAGTTCTCAATAGGAAGTTCTGAATCAAAACCATCCTCTGAGCCCTGTGGTACTGCATACCGCATATCTATAGTAGGATCATGTGTAGGTTCAGGTCTTGGTGAGTAAGGATATGGTGTAAAAGATTCCGGGTCTATAGGTATATCCTTAAAGATAGGTGTTGCACTACTACTTGCTTCTTTCTCTAACTGGGATGCTAACTACTTCCTCCTTTCCGGATCAGTTAGATCCTCTAACATGTCATTTTTGTCTTCAACAATCACTTGATGAGTCTTATAAAAAGACGCAACGAGTGTCCGGTATCTGTCCATAAACTTGGAAGCTAACTTAGTTAACCAAATTAAGATGATCCGGTATAGGCTCTGAGACTATAGAATCATGAGGTATCACATAAAATGTACTACCTTCTAGCTCCTTGGTTTTCTGCTCCCGGATATTAGCTATTGCCTCCACAACAGCAACATGATAGGCTGCTAAATGACTCCTACCTTCTCCTATGGGTAGATCGTGGTACAGTCCAAGCTTCTCTGGAAGTTGGATACTCACACGATACTTGGATAACATCCGGCATCAAGATAAGTGAGAGTCTTCACTGTGATTCTAGTTGGACAATTAAAGAGCTTGGATAACATCAGCCGTCTACAAGGGTGTATGTTGCGCCTCCTCTGCCCCTTCTTATATAGTATGTAAGGGGGAGGGGCCTGCCATCCCTTGCCCCTCCTCCAAGGGAGGGGCGACGGCCAGAGGAGGCAATCCTCCCCTCCTCCCCTAGGGTTTAGGCGGCTAGGGTTTCCTAGAGTAGGGGGTGCATGGGCCCTTGTGGAGCTATGGCACCCTAACCATGTAGGTCAGCGTGCCTCTCCAATTGGCTCATGATCCCTTCCATATAGGTGGGGCACATCCTAGAACCTTCTAGATCTATTCGGAACAATTTTGGAACTATCTCGAATAGACCCTGAAACCAAAATACAACTCCCATATACTTTTTCTCTACCTCTAGACTATTCTGGAACTCCTCTTGATGTATATGATGTCACCCGAGACTTCAAATCTCCATCCGATCAAACAATCTATTATCTCGACAAAACTTAGCGGCACCAAAACTCTAAGTGTGTAACCCGATGGGTTCGAGAACATGCATACATGATCGAGACACTCTCCGACCAATAACCATCGGTGGGAACGGGATGCCCATGTTGGTTCCTACATATTCAATGAAGTTCGTTTATCAGTTGAACCACGATGTCGCGGATTCAATTAATCCAGTATACGATTTCCTTTATCTTATCATATATTACTTGCCAAAGATTCGAGCGTCGGTATCACTATACTAAGTTCAATATCTGCGGTGACCCAGCATACCACTGCATGTGTAGTACACTATAGTCGTTGACATGACATCCACAGAACACCGTTCCGTAAATATCACATCCCTCAGAGTGGTACAACAGAAACATTGCGGGTCCATATTACAAAGGTACACACATTATTATTATTACAATACCGGAAGTTCAAGACTTCCAAAAGATCCAACTTACAAACCAAAATATAAGATGTTCAGCGGAAATTTAAAAGTAACAACTCCAACTAGGAGTGAGGCTCAACAGCTTATTTTATAGAGTTCATGCTGCTCGGCTCCGTTAGTTACTACTAACTAGACCCTTAAGTGGACTCATTCTCATCGACACTGTAGCGGATCTCGTAGTCCACGCCTTCAACTCCTCCGGATAGATCAGGTTCCTCGTAGATCACGTCTTCTTGGCATTCAGCTTCATACATTGGCACGTCTTCGGAATCCTTAGAGTCTAAGCAAGGGATCAAAGGAAAGAATGAGTAACAGCGTTACCCAACAAGTTCATTATATGCAAGGTGGGAAGTTTGATGCTCTAACTACCACCTCGGATTATAAATCCTTGGCACTATGCAGTTTTTGTAAATCTTTCTTCAAAGATTGATTTTATTCTGAAAGACTATAACAATCAGCCTTCATAGGTTGACTAGAATTTTCATGGAGTTCCTTTCCTGCTGCGTTCGTAGATCCTTCTCGGAACAGGGAGTAACAAGTTACAGTTATTACACTCTATAGAGGTGCGTTACTTTACCCATGAGAAATCAACTCCTTGTTGCACAACCGAGCGTACTTTCCCGTCCACAATTCCATGATGTGGGGCCCAGTAGTTGGTCCAAGCCAATCACTGCCCCTTCGTGACCCCACATGCCTCCTTGGTGTACACCATGCCCACATAATGAATTACGACAATGGTTTGTACGAACCATTAGATGCCAGAACTATCGTGGGACGTTGAGGGTTCCCACCCATATGCTGCATATCCTCTTTGAATTACCAATTAATATGCACGCTACGAGGATAACAGCCACGACCTGCACATCCGGCTTCATGCGAGAGGAAGAAGATACAGCTGACTTCTCTGTTCCATTCCAAATCTCATGGCTAACGCGTAATATACGGCGCTAGAATCACTGATGTCAGGGGTTATTAAGTCCCTATTTGATCATCATTGTTGCAATTAGAACTGTAAGTTCTATTGCTCCATTATATCACCACTTAGGATGATATCTATGATTTATTTGTTTATGAAGATAATATTTTCTTTCTTTTATAGCACATATGATAACACACAATTTGCAAATACTTTGATAAAGACTCTTCAAAGGACATGAGCAAGTGATGAACTTGCCTTGTGATGGCAAGGTAGTGAAGTCTGATGCTTGCACTAGACCTTGAGCTTCTAGTTCTACAAAAACATCATTATTGCCCGGTAAGGACAATATTTAAAGAAGCAAAATGATTATGCAAGTAATGTAATGCATTATTTAATTCTATATGCATTTTCCCTATATAAGGTGCCTTTTAATAAAGCATTTATAAAGATTATATTTTTATATATATTGCATCTATTGAATTATTTTATTTTATTTGATTTTTATTGATTTAGTAATTCTTTTAGGAATTATTAATTATACATTAAATTTATTACTAAATATTTATTTAGTATTTTTCAAAAATACTATAATATTAATGTATAATGAAAGTGATTTTTATTTATTTTTATCACCTTTCAATAATTTTGTAAAATTCCCTAAAGAATATATGAATTACAAAATTCTTATAAAAATTTAAATGTCTAAGATTTTATATATTATTTTATTTGGACAAAGTGGATTATTTCGAATCCAAAAATATTTTGTTTATAATTTTTGGACTTTTATTTTATTTTCTAGAATTTTATTGAGGTCAGGGGTATTTTGGTCTTTTCCAATTGATCAAAATCATTTATTAAACAACTTGGGCTGGCCCTTTGGGCTTATTGGGCCAGGGTGGCCCAATAAGGTAGGGTCAAAATATTACCCCGAAGGGTTTTGGCCCACCCAGCCCATTCTCTCTGCCTCTCACTCTCCCTCGACCCTATCCTCACCTCCTCTGACCCGACCCCGCGGCCGGCGATGCCGCTACCGTCGATTCCCGCCGCCGTCGGTCGTTCTGGCCGCCGCCGTCGTGCAATTGGGTGTTGTCGACGATGCCCGTTCGTTATATCCAATTGGATTCGAGCCTAGGGCTCTTCTGCGATGGATCGATGTCGTCCCGAACCCTAGGGTTTGGGGGTTGGCATGGATTCAAGTGTTGTCGTGGTCGTCGTGCGTCGAGGTGATCCTCTGCTACACCAGGTGTGATCAGGATTGTTGCCGTGGCGCCGTGTGGGTTGTAGCGCCCCCTTTAGGGTGCTCCCCATGCCGCCATGGTCGTCGGCCCCTCTGCTTCCTCTTCTATCCTTCAGCGAGGACCTATGGTGAGTTTGATTCTTCTCTCCTGGTGCTCTCCATGTTTGCTGGTTCAATGCTAGACGCTGGTAGTGTTTTCTCTAGTTACTGTATGTTTCATATTAAGATGATCATCCATTTAGGGTTCCTGCTATGTGCTTGTTCATGTACTGGATGAATTGATTCATGTTTGGATGGTCTGTACACATGCTAAATGCTTATTGTCCTGAGGCTTGTTGCTTAAATTGATCTATGATGTTTCTGGTGGCTTACTAAATGATTTGATGCTTAGATTGCATCTGATTCAGATGATATTGTTGTTTGGGAAACATGCTTAGTTAAGCTAATGATCTTATAGCTTTCCACTGTTTATTTGATTCATGGTCATGATTATGATAAGATACAGCTACTGTCTTAGTGATATTAGCTTGGAAATGATCTCAAACAGTGAAGTGTATTATAGGAATATTCTAGTTATGATTCCTGTTTTTAACAGGAAAATGATTAGTTAGTTGGTTTTCTAAATCTATGATGATTTACTGCTTTTCCTGATTCATATTGGATTGTTCTTGTGACACCATCATGTATGGCACACAAGTTTGATTCTAAACCATGGATTTGGTTAGTTTATACTTAATACCATCTTGGCTTTGAAATATAAATATAGATGCTCTTATTTGAATTCCCTAAGACCAATGATGTTGGTCTGAGGCTTAGGGATTCAAATCTTATCTAATTGTTTCATATAGATAGTCCTGGTAGTGGTACCAGCTATTCTTATTGAATCAAAGCTTGGAAAAATTTATAGTGAGCTTGATCAATCTATGGATCCAAAGATTTGTTTCTAAGGTGCTACCCTTCTTTTAGGGATGTGCCTAGAAATAGATCATAGGTATATGTATGATTGAATTGTAGAATATAGTTTGACAACCAGAGCAAGGATGTTGCTCTGAGCTCTGGTTGGATCTTGGTATTTTGTGGTTTGCCTTTGGAGCTTAAAATAAATCCCTATGATGGATTCACCCCACTTGGGTGCTTTCTGAGGGTTTGTTTTATAAAACAACACATGCTTTCTCTGAATAAGATGATTAGATCATGTAAAGGTTTTATGAAACTCACCACAAAAGCTGATATTTGTGGAGTAAGTTGGTGATGATCTCGATCTGGTTTTGCTAGACTCCTGTGCTTGATCTGGAGCTAGCCTGCTCCTCCTAGCTCCTGGGCTTATCCTTGATGTCCACCTGATTCATCCCCCTCCTTATGTCACCATTGAAGGGAATATGCCCTGAGAGGCAATAATAAAGTGTTTATTATGTGTATTCCAAGTATATGATAGATGTTTATTTTGCATGCTATAATTGTATTAATACGGAAACATTAATACATGTGTGTTTAATAAACAAACAGAAAGTTCCTAGTTATGCCTCTCTCATAAACTAGCTCGTTGATTAACAAGATGATCAAGGTGTCCTGATCATGGACATTGGATGCTGTTAATAACGGGATCACAACATTAGTGTAATGGTGTGATGAACATTCATCTGAAGTATAGCATTATGATCAAAGTCATTGATTTTATATTGCTATAACAACTTACGAAGTGATCCTAATCCTTAGACCATGAGATCATGTCAATCACTAACACCGGAAGAGTTTGTTGATAACATCAAATGTCACACCGTAACAGGGTGATTATAAAGATGGATTCAGAACTAATAAAGTGTTATGTTGAGGCTCATGGATCGAGAGTGGAATTTGTTCATCCCGATGACGGATAGATATACTCTGGGCCCTCTCGGTGATATCACATTGATTAGCTTGCAAGCAAGTGATTTTATCACTAGAATATTATATCACGGGAATGAGAAAAGAGTGCATGTCAGTAACGAGATCAAACTAGGTATGGAGATACCGATGATCGAATCTCGGACATGTAATATATCGTTAAACAAAGGGATTAAGATACTAGCGTAAAAGGTTCCGACGATCACAAGAAAGTCATCGTTGAATGTGTGGGAGTCAGTATGGGTCTCTAGATCCCGCTTCTGATTATTGATCTGAGAGGGTTCTCGATCATGTCCGCATTATTCACGAACCGTAGGGTGACACACTTAAGATACACCGACATCCAATTGGAGCAAAAGTTTCATGCCGAAAGAATGAACAAGCGCAGGAATTTATTTCACTAGATACCGAAACAGGTTTTCAGGTGAAATTGCATAAAGTGGTTATGCATGTGAAATAGAATTCTAGCAAGGGGTTATTTGTGAATGTTTGTCATTAAAGTAATTGACAAAATTCTGAATAAAATAAAAGAGTTTTATTTAATGAGAGTTTGCATTAAATTTGGTGGAAATTTAATGGGAATTTGAGTGGATTTTTTAGTGGAGAAAATTGAAGGGCCATTTTGTGAGTGGAGTTTCCACCCACATGAATGAAGGAGGGGAGGGGGCAATCCCCATGACTGGCGGACACCCCCTTGGGTGCCCCTCCTCCTATAAAAGGAGCCCCTCCTCTCACTTGTCTCTCACACCTCCTCGTGAAGGATCTCTCTCCCCCTCTTGAATTTATTACCCATGGTCTCGGACTAGAGAGATACATGTTCCCGGTGGCTATTCGGCAAGAAAGAGTTGTGTTTCCGCTGCATCGCTGGAGTGATGAGGCGGAGGTTGCTCGGTGCCTCGAACGTGTGTGCGAGCACGGACGCGCTGCTGATTTGCGGCGCTAGGACTTCCTCTCGATCTTGAGATCGGCAAGGATCGTCTACATCAACCACGAGTTGAACTCGTTAAGCTTTGTCGGTCTTCAAGGGTATGTTCTCTACGGATATACATCCGCCCGTTGTTTGTATCTAATAGATAGATCTTGGTACATAGTTCACATCGTAGGAAATTTTTTGTTTTCTATGCTGCGAACCCTACAACCATCCTGGTGATGTTTGGGTTAATCTGGGTGGTTGGTTTGGCTGCTGTTCTTGGTTTACTTGCTGTTCACCCTGGCTATGCTGTGGTGTGGTGTGGTGTGGTGTAGTGATGCACTGAGGTGCTTCCCCACGGCTATGCTCTGGTTTTGTTTGATCTGGCTGTGCTTGTGAAGTCGACAGCATACCCTTTGCATGCTTGTGTGTGTGCAGCCTGTGTGCCTGCTATGCACATATGGATAGGTTAAAAGAATTTGAACTTACTATTACCAATCTACTTTAACCTTGGCTGGTGAATTGGTCCCTTTTGGCTGTCATTTGCATTCTGGCTGTGAATTTATGAAAGATGAAATCTTTCATATTGGTGAAACTTGCCCCTTTTTAACATTTCTCAATGATGAGATTGTCAAGTGCACCTTACTAACATATCTGAGAGAAATATATACTAAAACTAATCTTGTTTTATTTCTGTTTAATCTTTGTTTTGCAGGTTCAAAGATAAAGATGAATATTTATTATATGTTTTAGATATAGGATAGTTAGTAGATGTAATTTTCTTAGTCCTTTGTAATTTTCTTTTATAATTCTTGTAATCTTTATTTTATTCAATTGTAATAAAGATTATATTATTATTAATAAAGAATATTCTTATTCTTTATTCTGTTGTAACTTGTTTATGTCTTTTTAATATGAAAATGAATTTCATAATTTCTATTGTTTTGAGATTTAAGTTATATTACCTATATCTTAATTAATTTAAGATTCAAATCTTATATCTAAATCATTTAAATTATTATTCAAACACCTAAGTTTTTAAATTCAAACCCATTTCAAAACACACATAATTCTTTTAAGATCACATCAAAGTTTATAACAATCCTCCTTTAAGTCTAAACCTAATCTTAAAGTAAGAAAGAAACATTGATCACTTAAGATTTTATTTGGTGAAAATTTTACCCACCTTTTCACAAATAGATGCATGCAACAATACATAATCCTAAATGTCACATCCCAAAATTTTCCAAATTTTGAAATGTGAAAAAATTAAATAAACAAAATAAAACTTTGTTGAAATTCAGGGTGAGAAGAAACTTTTTGATTCCAATTGGAAACATCCAAACCTATTTTGATCAAATAAATCTTAAAGGGATTTAAAAAGATAAACAAATAATAAAAAAAGTTATAATAGTTGGAATTACTATTTTTGGATCTTTTAATAAAAAGATTTGGTTAAAAGAAAACGTAGAATTATAAATAAGGATTATTTTAGAGCCAAATTAAATCTTAGCCAAGCTTTTGAAATAAAATATTTCTATTTGATAAAAGAGTAAAGGTTTATTTAAATAAAATAATGAGGATTTATTAATATACAATTTTATTAAAGTAAAGGCTTTGCCTTTTTAAATAAACACTAAAACTTGTTAAGTTCTTCTAAATAAGATTTCCAAGTGTTTTATGTTTTCAAATAAAACCTTCTGAAATGATTTTGTTAATATTTAGATTTCAAATAGAGTTTTAAAATAAATCAAATCCTATTGGAATTAATAACTAAGGACTATTTTATTTAATTATTAAATAGATCCTAAAAGAATAAAAGTATTATTTTATTTTTGACTTTGGATTATGTTGTTAAACATAATTAAAAACTACACAAAGTTTGGCAAAGGTTTGAATTCATTTGTTGTTTGAATTGTTTGTTTGGAAATCAAAACAGAAAATCAAATAGAAAAAGAAAAAGCAATCAGAATAAAAAAAAGGAAACAAACTCGACCCAACCCAACAGGCCCAGCAAGCCCAGCTCCAGCCCAACTAAACTCGCCGCGATGAAACATTTTCTACCCAACCCTGCACCCGCGCAGTCACAAACGAGTGGACCCCGCTCCCCCTCTCTCTCTTTCACTGACAGCACGACCCCACATCGCTTGTTCTTCGTTTCCACCCGCGACCACGTCCCCAGCCGTTGCTCCGATTGATTGCCGGTGTCAATTCGTGTTAATGCCTGAGTAATTCTTCGTCGTAATCACGCACACATAAGCGCCCCTCTCCCCTCTATCTTTTCCCCCAAACACCGCCTCCTCTCTGCCACTAGGCTGCCGGAATTTTAGCCCAAACCTTCTCTGTCTCCGACGACTTCCCCGGTCAATTCCGGCAAACCACAGCCGCCCTTAACTTTTCTCTGCACGCGAGCCTGTTCTCCACCTCCAGGCGCACCTGCCCGTGTGCTCCATTCACCCACGCTTGCCCCAGAGCGTCGACAAGGACAAGCTCAACGCGCTGTCGTGTCTGTCCCTTCTCCGGCGACCTCCCCCTGGCAAGCTCAGACCGCCCCAGCACCTCTCAGTGATGCTCCCTTACACGCGACCCTCGTGCGCACCTAACCGTGCCTCTCCTTTGCCTTAGCGCGGTCCTAAACGACGCCAGCGACGACAACCCGAGAGCACCGCCGCCCGCAGCAACTCCGACGAGCTATTACTCCCGCCCCCGTCCGCCCCTTGCCTCCTCGCGACCATGTTGAGCATCGCCACGATCCCCTGAGAATGGTGAGACCCTCCTCTGTCTTCCTTGCTTCCTGGTTTGTCGGCAAAAACACCGTCTGACCGTGCGCCGCCGCCAGCCACCGTCGGCGCCGCTCGAGTTAGGTCAAGTCGTTTTGCACCGTTAGATCTCCATCTGGCGGCTTAGACAGAATCATTAAACGAAGAGGTACGGGTGCCTCTGCGCCACACGATCTCACTTAGATCCAACGATCTAGAGAGTCCAATCCGCACGAAGCGGTACCGGCCAATAGAATCACGCCGCGTGGCACTGGTTTTGTTTAAAACAGAATTTTGAATCTGATTGATATGCAAACTTGTAAAATTCATAACTTTAAATCTACACGTCCAGATTTTGCAAACTTTTTTATCAATGGAATCAGCAGAACATGTACTTTGCAACCATGCACTTTGTTTAAAGTTTTGCTTCTGGTAAATTGGTTGAATTTGCAGAAACTTGTGTAGGCTTATTATAAATATAAAAATTGTTCTAGATATAATTTTAATGTGAAATCTTTGCAAAATGGATTGTTGTGAACCTACTGACCCTAGGAACCAACTTATGGATTTAAAAATGTATTTTGTGAAGTTTAAGAATGAAAAATTGAATTAACTCATTTCTAGTCAAATAAAAATATTGATTATGGTTTAGAAATAATTATTGGAATGAAAACTTTGGGAAATGATTTGATTCAAACCTTCTGACCCTAAAAACCAAGCTTTGTGAATTAACAACTTATTTGATGAACAATATAAAATTATTGCTTTGCTAAAAGCATTTTCAACCACATAAAATAATGAATTGATTTAAAAATGGTTTTTAGATAAAACCTTTTGCAAATGGTTTTACCACTTTAGTAAATAACCACTTTTGAACTTTATAATGTTTAGAGCCTAGTAGAAACCAGTTTTGCGAATAAAACTATCTTTTGCATGCTTGCATGCATGACCTTGTTTTTGTTATTTTATGTGTGTTAAGTTGTTTGAATGTTGTGTTGAATATGTGTTTGCTTGATTGTATTGTAGTGGAATTAGAAGAGGGTGATATTTGCAAGACCAAGAAGTGAATCAACATTCTCTACTAAAAAGTCAAGTAACACTATCATCCAAGTCCTACTATTTTCATTACACTTAGTGGATTTTTGAAACATGCATGATAAGGTTTACTATATTTTATGCTATGCTAAATCCTAATAGGATACCCTTATATACTCCTTAGTGGAAACAATGTAGTTGTAGTATGCTTAGCCCTGCTATATATTGGGATGGGATACATGTTATGATTATATGAAGTATTGAAAAGATATAAGTTTTATATAATAAAACAAGTACTCAATGAACCACCTGGGTGGACAAGGATACTCAAGGTTGGACAAGGTGGCAACAAAAGGAACCATGTTTATATGGCTATCTCTTTTTGTATGTGCACTAGAAGAAAACCACCCAGGGACTTAGAGATTGAACATGTTTCTCGTACAGTGGCTTCCGTGTACAGCCACATGCTAAATGGGCTCTGGCTTAGTCAACTACATAGTGGAAGACCCATGCATTGGCATCTTCAGGATAACTAGGATTGTGAAAGGGAACTTGAAACCCTACATTGGTGCCTGGATGACAAGCTAGCATTGTGTATTGGGAGGACTCCTATGGAAAGACTTTGTCACATTCTCAATCTGCCAGTACTCCATCTTGGTGAGTACTTATCCAGCGGCCACTGGTGGCATCAAGATGAGATTGTGTCATGTGGGTAAAGTGTACAACTTATGCAGAAGATCAAAATTCTAAGTACTTAGCCGTGTCCCCGGTTATGGACAATACAGAGCAACTAAGGCCTGAAGCTATGGAAGATCTCGACATTCCAATTTCTCAAAGTTAAAACTTGAGGGTGACAACAAGGGATTTGAAACACTTGGAGTTTTCCAAGAAGTTCAGAAAGATTTGACAAAAGATCAAAAACTATTTTGAAAAGATAGGATAAAACTATATTGCTTTCTGCAAAAGAGCCTAAACCCTACTTATCCAAATATGCATGTAAATGATAGGATCCACTTATTTCTACATAGTAGTGAAACTTTCCAATACCATTCAAATGTATTGACCCTTGTGGTTGCAACTTATTATGTTGGAGGTTTGTTTGATGTTAGTGAAGTTTGTTGAATAGGATTACAAGTCTACAACCAACATGATTGCCTGTGGCACTTTGAAGATGAAGGACCCCATGCTTATAGATATTCTGCTGCATTGTAATGAGATAGCCAAATGAGCTTTGTAAGATGTAATGATTTATTTTATTCCTGGTTATAAATTTGTATTATGACCTTTGTTTCTTGATATTACATCTTAACTGTGGATGCTAGCTATTGATCAAGGGACTAGCATTGTAAACACAGGGATCTCTACCTTATTAAAGGTTGGGAACCTTACACTAAATCTACCCTTCGTTAGGTTCCTAAATGCCGGGATGTTAAAATCTCGTTATTGACAAGTTGTCTTTACTCATTCCATGATATAGGATACCGTGACTAAAACCATTAGTCACATGTTTGCAAACTTGAGTATGCTACAATTACCGAGAGGGCCTAGAGATATCTCTCCAACACTTGGAGTGACAAATTTCACTCTTGATTCATGCAACCCAACAAGCACCTTCAGTGATACTTGAAAGCCATCTTTATAATCATCTAGTAATGGAGTGACGTTTGAAGTCCACAAAGTAATCCTCCAATACCCGGGAGTAACACAATCTTATGGTCTAAGGAAACGATACTCGACATATACGAAAGAGATACGAATCAAACTAAGTGACACAATCAACAACTATGCTTATTAATGGGTATTTCCATCACATGATTCTCCTAATGATATGATTCTTTTATCAAGTGATATTATATGTCCATGGTTAGGACACCTTAACCATCACTTGCCTAACGAACTACTCATAAGAGGCTTACAAGGGACACAATGTTGTTTATGTATTCACACATGTATTTAGTTTTTGGTTAATACAATTATAGCTTGAAGAATAAACAATTATCATGAACAAGAAAATATAATACCTCTAGGGCATATTTCCAATAGAAGGAAGAGTTGGGATTTCTTCTCCAGGCCGAAACAGTTGTAAGCCAGAGGAGAGAAAGAAGGCCAAGAAGAGGCAGAACGGAAGATGAGGTGGGAGCCATGAGAGACATGCTTGTTGAGATGATCCAGTTGAGGAATGAGACGGTACAAACAACTCCCCACTCTAGGTGGAGCTTGTTGAAAAGAACTAAGAGAAAGAGATTGTTTGCTTGGAGAGGCAATTAACCCGAGCTTCAAGAGATTCTAGTCTTGAATGTAGTGAGTGCAAGATTACATGTGGGGATCGTAGTATTTCCCTTGAATACATGAGGTTGAAGAAAGAGATTCAAGGAAAACAAGATCATGATGTTGAATTTGAGTGGGGTGGATGAGAAGATAAGAGTTTCTTGGGAGATCACTAGTGCAGAGATCCTTGACTTCAAGGATGCCTTGGGTTGGTCGGAGTGCACTACCCTCCAATGGCAATGTGTGATGCTCATGTCATTTGGAAATGTGGATGAACTTTCTTTATTTATGCTTTTGTATGATGATGAACATTTGTGATGACCTTTTTCGGCCGTCTAAATTGTTAGTGCATATGAAAAAAAATTGCGGGCTAGTGCATTTGAATTTGAATATTTTGAACATATTTATTTGAAATATTGTTGAAATATATCCGGTACAAACCAAAAAGTTTGAAACGTTTAGGTTTAATTTCAGAATTCAAATGGAAAAGGAGACATGCATAAAAGAAGTTTTAGATGCTTGCGATTAAAGAGTTTGACTTTGCAAACAATCTCTAGAACCTTTTTTTTTTTTTTGAAATTACCCCGTAAACACTTTTTTAGTCTCAATATTTAGGAAGTTTGCTAAGCATTCCTTAACTAAATACGTTTTCACTGCCTCGTCTACACCTCATAAAATCATAATTAATCAACGCACATTCACATATGGCTTAGCGTTTGTTCGTTGGAACGATGCACATTTTCTAATGGTGTGCGTGAAACCATTGAAGGATGCCACAACCACGGTGAGTGCAGAACTGTGGCCGCGTCCACTGGCCAACAGTGGTTATCAAGTACTCTCCCTGTTCACTAGGGACGTGTTTGGTTCCGGTGCGAGTTTTTCTTGGCGCGTGCAACTTGCACGCGCAGGGACTGCATGCCGGGATCAGGATCCGGCCAAAATCTCCCCTTATTTGGTTCCCCGCATTGACATTGTTTAGCACTTGGGCAGAATTGAGGCCCTGTTGTTTGGAGGGTTGTATTAGAACCAGGAGAAAAAAATTGCGTGTTTGGTTTCAGCTATGTCATGTGTTCCGGTAACCTCTTCCCCAGATGGTGAGCTTACAACACACCACAAGCATCTATCACACACGTAGGAAGCATAAGCATTGTAGCAACATCACGACATAAGTTCACATCATCAATCGAACAGACAACAAAGTAGGCAGCAAAGATTACAGGTCGATCATGGCAAGGGTTGGATCATGCCGTGGGCACTTCTTCAGGACTTTAGTCATGGTGTAGTCGAATATGGTGACCTTGAACATGTCACCCTTCAGCATCTTGAAGGTCAAGAAGAACCCGATCTTCACCTGGTGTGTAATGGCGAAGCCAGCCCACCCCTTGTCAAGGCAGATCCTGCCGTTGACATCCCGTAGCTTTACCATCCAGCTGCATCCGGTGTTCGTCTTCAGCACGATCGTCCTCGGCACATTGCTGAGGAAAGGCCTGAAGCCATCTGGGTTTGGCAGCAGGTCTAACCCAGGTGCCAAGATCACCTTGGCAAAATGGGTTGTACCTACCTAGTCGTGGAAGTGCCCTATCTTGAGAGGTCTGCCCCTCGCCCTTTTGTTGCCGCTGCCCTCACCTCCATCGTTCTCCCTCTTGGAGCCACTACCCTCAGCAGCATCCCTGGAGCATGCTCCTCCATTGGTGGGGAACGCACCTCCAATCGATGTCTTCGAGCACTACAACAAGAATCAACACATGTGATCAGACATCAGCATTAAACATAAGACATATGATCATGCATGAACAATGAACATAACACATGGCCTCATATGCAATGGCACAGAGGCAACAAGATTCTCCTCACGAGCAACAAATATGAACAATGAACTTGGTTAGCACAAAAACGTGTTCATGAAGAGGATACCAATGGCTGTGAAATATAGCCATCCACATCCACATTTAAACTAGATATTATTCATACTTTTGATGAAATATCTCTCTAAGTCCTGCCACTAATGCCTAATGATCAAAGGGGTATGCAATCCTATCTTTCTATTTTTCCCTGCGCGGGTAATGACCTTGGATGATGGGAATCATGACATTAAAGTCAAAGATACGAGATTTCCAACAACCCAAAGAAACCAGGGGTCGTTAAGAGGAGACGGAAGGTTTAGCAACCAACTATACGTCGGGAATAAAATTCCGGCCGTATAGTTTCCACCGAAACCGCTAAGTCAAAAAGAACAACTTTCGTGAAGGGACCTCTACATAAAGAGACATCTCGTGATGAGAAACGGGATCCAAGCCAGAAAACACACAACACCGAAGAGCCGACGAAGGAATAGATCTAGATCCAATCTCACAACCCTTCTCCACCACAATAGCCATAGTCCACCACTTGTAGTAGTAGATCTCTTCTCCAATTGGCGACATTGTAAGACTATTACTATCAATCTCATGATTTCCAGTACAATGTGTATGATTGTTGATCTCATCTCTATGTGTAAGTAATTCTCCTTGGGATAAGAGATTCGGCCTAGCCATGTAGTTTATGCATGTTATTTATCATAGATGGGATCGTGTATTAGTTTGTATGACCTGATGATTATTGTATCCTCTCTTGACTCAATCTAAGGACTTGTCAGGTACCCAAGACCCCAAGGATTGATCCAGGTATAGGGAGTATGAGTAATGACTAATCTACAGGATGGGAACCCCAGTGATAGAAAGGGTAATACGACTATATGTAAGGGATTTACTTGGGATTAACGGTGATGTCACTGCGCATATAATTAGATCTCTTTCTTCTATGGATGAGACTAATAGGCTATTGCTATAAGCGGTTGCGGAGGCAATAGCATTTATGGATGCACTGCCCACATATAATTATCTTCCTCTAACGATTACATATGTACTTTATTAGTATCTTTTATTGCCATCAGATGTTTTGCACAGCTACAGGTGAAACCGAACGCCCCAGGCCCTCTCTCTCCATCATCGACAACAACAAAAGATGAAAACTCTTGGTCCGGTAAAACACTAAAAAAATTCTTAAACTCCCGAAGGTCCGTTAAAGTAACTTCACCATGCTTTCTGCTTCCCGAGGATTCGATAACCTAGGTCTACTAGGAAAAAAGAGCTATACTACATCCGTAATTCGGATCGAAGGTATCAATCCCCTTGCATGTCATTGTGCTGCTTACTAATCATCAGCCAAATGTGATCCGACATGATGAATGAACATAACACATACAATGAACATAACACATGGCCTCATATGCAATGGCACATCAAGCAAAGAGATTCTCCCCATGAGCAGCATAAATGAACAATGAATTTGGTTAGCACACAAATTTGTTCATGAAGAGGACCCCCTTGCATGTTATTGTGCTACTTAAGTAATCATCAGCCAAAGGAAGCAAAAATGATGCCCAGCTTTAGAATAACTAGCATAAACAAGGTAGAGCTGGTGCTACAGGGAACCAAATGACGTGCACAACCAATATTTTGTGCATACCATTCGGTTCCTATAGCACTAGCTCTATGAAAATGTTGTACTAGGTGTCATCACAGGCTGCGTTCAAGGAATAAAGTATAATTGCCTCATAGCACAAAGCATTGACAACATGAAGCGATAATACTACCGAACCAAGTTCCATCACCTAGGATAGACGACAGAACCAGTTTGAAAGCATCAACGCTTCCAGTAGCTTGTAGTGTGTATCTAATCATCGGCAGTCATATAAATTGTGCCTTATATTAGGCATTGTGTGTCCAAGATCAATCATAACAGGCATGCTAGAAATGCAACCTATTGGGATCTTGGCCACAGAATGCAAATTAATCATCGGCCGAAGAAGGAGATCATGAAGATTGTTGTGCAAAGTAATGAAGGCCTCATATATGAGGTGCACACAAACACCTGGGAGAGGACTCTATACTACCTAGTACAATGCACAACATGGTTTGTTATGAACGATTGAAGGTAGTACATAATTACCCCCAGTGTCATTCGGTGACAGTTTTAATCATCGTCCCAGGCACAAGAAGATGAACAGTGCAAAATCCCCAATTTCCTAGTCGGAGGAACCCTAATAACCAAATCTGCCGAAATCTAGCCACTAACAAGCACAGATGAAACCAAAGCATCAGTAGATCTAGTGCTTACAAAGGCACAACAAGCAAAAAAAGACTAACACATCGAATCGACCATAACTAGCATAGACCGGTCAAAATCTACTGTGCATGTCACTCATACTCGGGGAATGAGTCCGTAGGAGATAGATCTGAGCTGCTAAAACCTTAGAGAATCGATGGTTCGAGGCCTTACTGTCATTGCTGTAGGATTCAAGCTTCGGGTTGCAGAAGAAGAAGCAGTCGCAGTAGTAGATCCGGTCCGGCCACGAAAAGCGGAGTATCCGCCTTGATCTACTGCTGTCTGCTTGCCGCACCGGTGGTATTCGTTCTTCCGACGGGATAGAAAGTACCGACGGTGAGATGGGAGGAAGGGGCAGTTGCGAATGGGGGGAGAGAGAGGTGAGGGGATTTATGGCGCGCGTTCTCGACGCGTCGCGGCGTCTCCTGCCTTTCCCCTCGCGTGCAGCCGTGTGCCCGTTTTTGGCTCCCTAGGGCATGTTCCCGTGGAAACGACCGATTTTGGCATTCCTAGTGGGCTATGATTTGGGATGCTTTAAGACCTGTGTGATGCGAGCTCAGCCTGATGTACGAGTCTCCAAATGGGCTTATTTCTACCGGCCCGGTGCGTGAAACGGGCGTACAACCTACCAAACACGTCCTTAGAACCACGACAAGAATATTAGAGAGCATGTGAATTTTTACTGCTCAACCGACAAAAATACAGAGTGTTGTAAGAGCAACTACAACAGCTTGCCCATATATGGGTAAGAGGTGCAAAAACTGCTTTTATGGGTAAGATGCACAAAAATGTAGCTCCAACAGCTTACCTATCCATGGTCCCCATCGATTTCTTTTTGGGTGATCACCCATATTTTGACACCTTATGGATAGAAAGACACAAAATTTGGGTAAGAGGCAACTCCTACCCATTTCTTGCCACATCAGCCAAAATACACCCGGGAACCCTCCAACCGCTCGCACGGAAATTTCACCGCCCGTATCAAATGCTGCCGTGTGTCGCCGCCGCCGCTGTGCTCGCCGGCGACCGGTCCGCGCGTCACCAACCGCTAGCCTCCTCCTCGTAGCCACCTGCTAGCCTCCTCTACGCCCGCACAACACTTAATTTGGCCAGGAACGAGCCGCCGCAGCTGCCCACATTGACGCGCCGCTGGCGCCTATTCGCCATGGTGGGGGCCATTCAGGTCAGCGTGGAACTCCGCCGTCACCCCTCCCGTCTCCGGCAAGCTCCGATGCGCTGCCCAAATCTCGCCGACGTGCATGACCTCACCGTCGTCTACGAGCCAGCAACGGCTCCCCTTCTGCTGACCCCCTCCCTCCTCATCCCAGTCAGCTCGCTGGTACCCCTTACCTCGCCGCCGTCTGCAAGCGAGGCCGACGCTGCCATGTGCGAGACCAATCACCAGTTAAGGACCCGATTGATTTTTATATTTTTTGTTCAGGGTCCTAGGCATAAAAAGGAAGGATGCAGTTGTAGTTTTGGTTATTTTGAGGGCCTGGTTATGTTTTGTCTAGTCAAAAAAGGATAAGCTATTGGAGCAAACAATATTTGTCTTACCTATACCTTCTCTTTTCTCTTACCTATGCATTTTTTATTTATCCATATATGAGTAAGCTGTTGGAGTTGCTCTGAAAGCATAAGAGGAACGCTGTCGCCCGTCGGACATTGTAGCTTGCTGCAATACGTGTATTATCGATGTAGTAGTACCACAGGAGTACTGTAACACTGTAGGAATGGTCCAAAGACGAAGGGGGTATCCGTGATTCTGTTGGCGCTAACGGCACAGCACTACAGGCGCTTCGAGCCATTGTCCGTGCGAGTCTGCTCATCTCAAGGTAGTAACTTAGACTAATATTATATAAAAAAATGATTCCTTTCCCGGACGATATCGTCCGGGTCCGGGTCGATCGCGTCCTTCCGGTAACCGTGTACGCATACGTCCACCACGGGTCCACGCCTCCACGGCCCCACCACGCCTTCTTATCTTCTTCTTTCCTTTACCGTTCCTCTTTCGTTTTCATGGGAGGAGCTCACGCCATGGAGATTCAGCCAAGAGATCACGCCACGATGCCCGCCGCGGCTGCAGCTCGCCGGAAGCCGGCATGCCTCCTCCGTCGCGCTCGCGTGGTGGTTGTGGATGGCACCGCCGCGCGCCTCCTCCGTCGCGTGGTGGTTGTGGACGGCTGCAGCTCGCCGGAAGCGGCATGCCTCCTCTGTCGCGCTCGCGTGGTGGTTGTGGACGGCACCGCCGCGCGCCTCCGCCCGCACCCTCCATTGATGTTCTCCAGCGTCTATGCCACCTCGCTACGAAGCCACGCGCCAAACACGCCATGGAGGTGCGTCTCCATCTGGGCCGCCATGGCCTCGCCCCACTTCTGCTGTCAGGACGACGAGGCTCTCCTCTGACAGGGGCCTCGCCGAAAGTCGTCCAGCTGCTCCCTCTCTCACATCTCCGGTGAGGACACTCCTATGCATGCTACCTACTGCGACGGATTTTTGCTGCCGACAACAACTGGATTTGCTACCGAAGGCTTTGGTTGTTGCTATTAAGGTCCCTGGATTTTGCTACTCTGGATTTTTTCATTTTAGAGAATTGCCGGGATGGGAATTTTCTATATATCAAAATGGTTTTGCTACATTGATATTTTTTTTTTGCTATCTCTGTTTTTTATTTTTGCTATAATATCATAAATTTTTTGCTACAAGTTCTCCGACGAGGTTTTCCGGCTAAATTCTCCGGCGATGTCTTCGGCGAAGTAGGATTTTTGCTACATTAGAAGAACTTTGTTGCTATAACCGTCTTGTGGTTTTGCCACAACAGTGTCAAACTTTTTGCTACAAGGTCTCCGGCGAGAGTCAGCGGCGAGTTTTTTCCGACGATGTCTCCGACAAAGTCGGTTTGCTGCATTAGCATAATTTTTGTGCTGCATGGTCTCCAACGAGGTTTCCGGCGAGACGTTCTATTCCTGAAACGAACTGTTTTTTTTTTTGCTTCGGAAGCAAATCCCTGAACATATGTAGCAAACGCGGGATGTCTTGCAGCAAATGAACACGTGTCAACATGGAAAACAGGACGATGAAAGCTCCTTATCGTCCGGAGACGCATAGTACTTGCTTAACATATATATGTTATTATTCTAAGTTACTCTCCTATATGACCAGACACCTGTCTACTTATGCCGAGTTAAATGCGGCCTGCTTTTCCTGCATGGTGCGCCCTGTCAGTACGCTTGGCTAGTCCGGTGGAGTAGAAATATTGGGCAATAAATTAGCTTGATATATACGACTTCCGACTTCGACTACACCTACTCATCAGATGGAAACACTTGGTGCGGTTAAATGGTGCAGGCGTCTTGTTTTCCTTCAATCACAAGCGACCTGCCTGCGGCGAGTGATGGGATTGTACGCACGGAGCTAATAGCCCTGATAACTTCTGACTTTTGTTCGTAGTCCGGCTCGCCAACTCAATGGGCATGTAGTACCATCGCGCTCTTTTTGGAAACCGAAATGTGTCCTGTGACTCGCTGTTAAACTGATACTGGTATCCTAGAACCTTCCCTCGTATTTCTAGATGCAAAATCATTTTTAAGAGAATGTCGAAATCAATGTTGCGCAAGATATCCTTCTCAATACAACATGTTTCAGTTTGGAGAAACTTCTCTTTTGAGATACTATATATTTAAGACGACCCGATAGACAACTAAGACACGAAACTATTAGGATCTGCATTTAGATACAACAAATTATAATTAGTTACTATTCCCTCAGTTTTAAAATATAAGATGTTTTAGGTTTATGAAAAAAATATATCTAGACTTGTTTTAGTGTATAGATTCACTTTAAACATAAGTGAACCTACATGCTAAAACTAGTCTAGATACATTTGCTTCACAAAGCTAAAACATCCTATATTTTAAAACAGAGGGAGTATTATGTTATTCGAGGATTGTTCATTGACCTTGACCTCAAGATCTGCATTTAACTAATTATGCTCATCATCTTTCCGTGGATCAGGTTCTTGCCTTTGACAAATGTTGTTGACATAAACACTAATTATTGCTGGAAAATACTTATTTGAAGCACCTCTTTGCCATTCAAGAAACTGATTTTTTATTCCTTTTCTTAGCACCAGACATAGGTGTTTTCGGCAATACTAGAACACCTATAATTGTGAATGATTTTTTTTATATGTTATGAATGAATTAAATATACCATGAAACTAGTACCCAAAATTTTCTAATCTAACATTGAAACCAGATTTAGTGACGATTGAACGTATCAAGGGAACGAGGGGCCGGGGAAAAGCGGCGAGCAGCCCATCGATGGGCATGTTTGGATGGAGCGATCGAATAGGGCCCCAATTTCCAGGGCCCCCCGATTTCCTGCCTGCAGCCCAGTAAGCAACCCAACTTGCTCTGCGGATTACCTCATGATCGAATGTCGATCCGTCTCCTGATCGACCCCTCACGTCCGCATTCCGCCCACGTTCCACCCAGCCTGCAGATCGATCGGCGGGGACGACAAGCACAAAGCAGCAGATCGATCACCTAGTATGTACCCAAATATGATGCCACCAAGAACAGATCGATCACATGCCCTGCTCCCTCTGAATCTCTTAGCGTATGTAGTTATAGCGATACATGGTTGCTTCAGTTCACAGAGTTTGATACTACCAGAATTTGCATGCTGATTGCTGAAACCTGCTCCGGATCCTGTACCCCCCCCCCCCCCCCCCCTCGAATTAGATGCAAAATATTCATCTAGAATTGCGTATATTTATACACTAGAATATGTCTACATATAAGTGAATCTAGAAAAATCTGAGATATCTAATTCGAGGCGAGAGCAATAGAATTTGCCTACACAACCTTGCTCTAGATCTCTTAGTTGAATTTGCCTACTGAACCCTAGTTGGTTTGTCTCAAATATATCCAATATTTATCGGATATATATATTGAATCTCTGAACTAAAGCAACAGATCAATCACTGTCCTCTGTTGGTCTCATGGAGTTCTGGGTGAAAGCCTTGCACTAAATGAGCCAGTGCCTACGGCGATAGCACATCAACATCGGCTTCCTTCTTGGAGGTACATATTGTGGAGCTTCGTTGATACCCTCGTGTGGGCTGGACTCTCCGGGAGAAATCCTTAGCTTCGAGTTCCCGAGCGGGAGACAACGGTGATGACACTGAGACTGGGTTAGACATAAACTTCCACAAAAGCACATTTGTCCCAATTAGAATGGACATTGAGACTGCCTCCTCCATGGCTACTTCCTTCGGATGTACCGTTTCCTCCTTTTCTCAAACCTATCTTGGTCTCCCCTTGTCCACCCATAAACTCTGTTTCTCCGATTTTTCTCCCATCATTGCCAAGAGCAGCATGCGCCTTTCTGGATGGCGTGGCCGCTCCCTTCCCATTGGCGGACGACTTCTCTTGGTCAATTCCGTTCTTACCGCCTTACTTGCGCACGCTATGAGTGCGGGTCTGCTGCCGATCGGGGTTATCGAGGCCATCGATAAGCGTCGTCGTGCCTTCCTTTGGACCGGTAAGGAAGCTTGCTCTGGCGGGCAGTGTAAGGTAGCCTGGGCCGACGTGTGCGCTCCAAAAGAAAATGGCGGCCTTAGGATCCTCTCCCTCACTCTTCAAAATGCGGCCCTTCTCTCTAAGTTTCTCTCCAAACTTCATTCTGACTGTTCAACTCCTTGGGTGAGCTGGTTTCGGTGCCAGTACAGTTAGACTCTTGGCGAAGACCTCAGGGATAGACATTCTCTTGACACACCGGTCTGGAACAAAATTTCTGCTGGCCTTTCCGCTTTTCGCTCTCTCACCATTGTCCATGTCGGCAATGGCATTTGCACCTCCTTCTGGACTGACAACTGGCTTAACGACACCCCTCTTATGAGCCAGTTCCCGGCCCTTTTTTCTCACTCGCTCAGACCGAATGCCAGGGTTTTTGACACCTTTCAACTCGGCCTATCAAACCAATTAACCACTCGGCTCTCTTCCATCGGTTCCTTCGAATTTACCTCCCTCAATGATGCTCTTGCTAGCTTCACTCTTAGGGGAGACGTCGATGATAAACGTGTTTGTGCCACCACTAACCGTAGCCTTTTGAACAAAGATTTCTATGTCAATTCTTTTAGGCACCTACAGAAAGATGAGCAAGCAACAGGAATTTGGAAGTCCGCTGCCCCTCTCAAGAGCAAAATCTTCCTCTGGCTGGCCTGGCATCGCCGTCTCCCCACCAATGAACGCCGCTTCCGTCACCAGCTGACGATCGCCGCAACATGCCCTTCGTGTCCCATGGATGAATACGCTGATCATTTGCTTGGAGGTTGTCACCGGGCGCGTGAAGTTTGGGAATTCTTCCTGGATCCCCCCGAAGGACTTGACTCAATTCTTTCACCAAGCTCCTGCACCTTTGAGGAAAGAACAATCTACACCGCCATTGCTTGGAACATTTGGAAGCGTAGGAATGCCCCGATTTTCAGTAATAGGGATGACAATCTTCAGGTCACTATTTGCAACTATTTTGAAGACATTAGATTGTTGGCTTTCAGATGTAACTCCTCCTCCTCCTCTAGAATAAATTCTTGGTGTAATAGGTACGATCCGCCCTGAGGGGTATCATTGCTTCCTCTCTGTTTCCTTGGTTCCTCTTCATGTAATAGCTCTGTAAACAAACTGGTTGGAATTTATGAAAAGTTCAAGCTGGCGTAAGCCCGCCATAGTCATGCTAAAAAACGGTGGCGACGGCTACGCCTCTTCCTTCTGGAGGCGTCATCTTGGGGGGTGCATTCAGTTGTTGTCTTGTGCTCCTCTTGTCTTCAGGTCGGTGGATGTCGGGGTTGTGGCCTCGGTAACCTTGGCATGCAGTTTTTTCATGGGTTGGAGCAGCATTAACCATGGCTTGGGCAACAAATGTCGGTGTGGGGACCTCGAATGTTTGTTCAATGCCCATGGTATGTGGACGACATGTGTGGCTTGGACTGCATGCGATTGGGTCGTACGGTGTTGTGGCTCGAGGGCGAGAGGTGGTACGTCGGGCCGACGATCCCGAAAGGCGGTGTTGGTGGTTTGTTGGGTGTAGCAGAGTACCTGGATGTCGAGGCGACGACCCCAGTAGTTTGCAATATTGGTGCATCGACCTTGTTGCTCCCTAAAGGGTTGTCTTTGTTCATGTATGTTGGAGCGTCATGTGTCAGCTCCTCCCATCGTAGTCACATCGTATTCTATCTAGCAGTTGTGAGAGGTCGTCTGGTCTTGTGGAGTGTATTAGCTTTGGTGTTTTGGTGGAACGATCGTACCCTCTCGGGTCATCGGTTGCGTGTTATATAGTGTAGGTAAAAGCCCCCTACGTGGCTATATAGGAAAAGTACGTATACGATCTAAGTACTACTCCGTATCATATACATAGACATATTACTTATACTAACATCCCCCTTAATCTAAACCACACGAGAGGTTTAGATTACGCCTAAACTCATGTAGACTCTTAATAGGTAGAGCTTTAGTAAAACCATCAACAATCTGATCCTTTGTGGAGATAAATTTGATTGCAAGTTTGTTACTAGCAACACGCTCACGCACAAAATAATAATCAATCTCGATATGTTTAGTGCGAGCATGAAAGACAGGATTAGCTGACATGAAAGTGGCACCTAAGTTGTCACACTAAAAGCAAGGCTTCTCGTGCAATTGCACACCAAGTTCATGAAGAAGAGTTTCAACCCATATTAACCCATATTAATTTTGTCGTGGCATTAGCTATTGCTTTATATCCAGCTTCAGTACTGGAATGGGACACAGTAGCTTGTTTTTTGTCTATCCAGGAGACTAGATTCGGTCCAATAAAAATTGCAAAACCTCCTGTAGATCGACGATCCTCAAGACACCCTGCCCAATCAGCATCTGAAAAAGCACTAAGAAGAGTGGAGGAAGATTTTTGAAATGTGATCCCATGATTGGAGGTGTCCTTGACATATCTGAGTATGCGTTTGGCAGCTGTCCAATGAGCAGTAGTGGGGGCATGAAGATATTGACAGACCTTATTAATAGAATATGACAGGTCTGGTCGTGTGAGAGTGAGATATTGTAAGGCACCAACAATACTGCGATACTGTGAGCTGTCATCAGAGCCAAGAGGTGTACCATCATAAAGAGAGATATTCTCAGAGGAGGACAAAGGCGTGGGTGCAAACTTATAGTCAATCATACTAACTTTGGTTAGAAGATTAGTTGCATATTTTTCCTGGGTGAGCAGCAGTCCATCATGAGTGCGTTTAACCTCAATACCAAGGAAAAAATGAAGTTCTCCCAAATCCTTGATGGCAAAGTAATCATTAAGGTCCTTGAGAAGAGCTAAAATGACAGTATCTGAAGAACTGTTCACAATAATATCATCAACATAAATCAGCATAAAGATAGTGACTCCAGACTTGTCATATAAAAAGAGAGATGTATCAGCTTTAGATGGTATGAACCCAAATGCTTGGAGTTTGGAACTCAGCCGAGAATACCATGCACGAGGAGCCTGTTTGAGACCATAGAGAGCTTTATCAAGACGGCATATGTGACAGGGGGCATCAGGACATTCAAAACCTGGAGGTTGTTTCATGTAGACTTCCTCTTTCGGAACACCATGGAGAAACGCGTTCTTGACATCTAGATGTCGTAGACTCTAGCCACGAGAAACAACAACGAAGAGAACAATTCTGATTGTATCTATCTTAACAACAGGACTAAAAGTATGTTCATAGTCAATGCCATAACTTTGCTTGAAACCTTTTGCAACAAGACGGGCTTTGTAGCGATCAATAGTGCCATCAACATGACGTTTGATGTGATAAACCCACTTACAATCGATGATATTTTTGTTTATACTCGAGGGAACAAGAGTCCATGTTTTATTGGCCATGAGGGCGTCATACTCATCTTGCATTGTAGCACGCCAAAGAGGATCATTGAGAGCAGCCGATAAATTTCGTGGTTCTCCTGAGGAAGAAAAGAAACCATATCTGACAGTACCATCATTATATATTTTTGGTTGCCTGATACCTTTCTGAAGACGTGTGCGAGGCTCCGGCGGTGGGGGCTGTGCAGGGGCCACAGGAGAGCTGGCAGCACTGGAGGCCACAGAGGATCCCAGCGATGCAGCAAGGCTGGGTGACGCAGCAGAGCACACATGACTGGAGGATGCAGAAGATCCCGAGGAAGCTGCACCGGCTGTGCTACTGTTGGCGGAGACATCGCCGGTCCTGCAGACACGTGGCGAGGGCGGAGTGGAGCCAGGATCATGGCGGGGTGGAGACGCGGCTGGCGACCGCGGCTCATGGGCACGCACAGAGGCAGGAGTGCGCGGCGTCCTGGGCTCGTCCCCCGAGGAGGGCGCGGGAGAATCTTCACCGAACGACGCGTCAGCCTGATGGTTGGTGGCAGTGGAAGATTCCACAGAATCAACATAGGTGTAACTACCTCGGTGAATTACGCTCCTAGTTACAAGCCTGGATGAGCGGTAGTGGTTGAAATAGTATGGTGGGGCCCTAAAAGCCACTCACGGGTAGACCTTTCGGCCGTCCCAACCACTTCCATCTCATCGGGACCTGTACGGGCGGCGTAATCGGCAGGCGAAGGGATCAACTACATACACAAGTGGGCATGTATGCAAGCCACCATACAAGAGTACATCAGAGCCATACCATCTAGAAAGAAAGGAAATATAGCAACGCCATACGACAAGATTCAAATGACCTAGATAGATCTAATATTTTAGGATACTTCCTCATACAGCACACATCAGAGTATCATGCGGAAGCGGCAAACAAAGTCCGAGTACGGATAAGAAGCAAATCGGCATAAGATGCCATAGAAATAAGCACATCCCAACCACAGATCTCACGGATCCCCGTTCCCGGAATCTCTACACCGAACGATCGTTGCCCACATCATCAGCCTCTTCCACCCAGTATCCGTCCTGCGAGGGTACCTGTTCATCTGAACCAATAATTTATCGTGTGAGACCCTAAGGGTACTCAGCAAGTCTTAATGCCTCTAAAGGGGACACAACCTGGGGTGACGCAATTGCAGCGAAAGATAAACCCTAGCAGTGCTACAGATAAACGCTAACCATCCGCCTAACCAAACATAGACGGATGTCCGTGAATTAATGACAGCAGTTATAACAGTAATTTCATCAGATCCATCCTCCTCCTCGCTTACCGACGAGGAAGCGGACGAACAACCCCCCATCCGTTGGCAATTTTATTATCCATTCCATGAGTGTTGCACTATTTACTAGTCAATTACTTAGTCAAATTAAAGGCGGTACTTTAGTTATGCTTGTCTATGGTCGAGAAACTGTGCTCCAAGTCGTCCATAACCGCGGACACGGCTTTCAGAAAGTTTTTACCCTGCAGGGGTGCACAAATAGCAACACACACTCTATCAACCTCGGAAAAACCAAATCAAAACCCAACGAGGCCTTCACGACAAAGCAATCACAAGATTCAGAAATATTTCAGGGGGCCACCCCATTGAGTACACCCGCAACGAAGCTAGCTGACTCCGAGACGGACTCAAGGTTTGCGTCAGTGGCTGTAAACGACAGCAAATTCCCAGACAGGGATTGTCGATACCGCGAAAACACTCCGCTTCCTAAACAGTACAGTGTGCTCCTCGCACAAACGTAAATAAAGCAGTAAAGCATGGCATAAGTACAGGATAGTAACAAAACCTCGAACTAGTTGTGGCCCCAAGAAATAAGACGGAATCAAGCTCTGGCTCAGGGGGGTCCCATATACCTCCCGGATGTGGATAGCGCGAATAATCTTGGAACAGGAATCAAGTACTCGGGGTCTTACGGAACACAAGTGAGCAGGAAAAACCAAATAGCAGATATTTCTCACCGATGCCACTTTCATTAGTTATCCCATTACTACTCAGGTTAAGTTGTTTAGGTACCTCGTTATCCAACAGACTCTCACATACCCTACACATGCTGTTCTACGACTCGCATGGCTCAAACAACTCCTGTAGTAATGGCTCATGGGATGGAGGAACAAGCTTGGTGGGGTGTAAAGTAAAGGCTATGCAATACTTGGGATTCAATTTAATGCAATCGCGACTCAATGATGCAAGAATAAAATAGAGGGAATAGGTACTGCATGTATGCAAGCATGTGGTAGTGCTTGCGTGGCAACTCAGTTGAAGCGAGAGACGGATCTGGGTAGTGCTCCTGGTTCTCTTGATATATCCCCTGCTCAGCGTCTATTCGAAAGAAGAACCAAACAAGCAAGGGCCAACATAAATAAAGTGCACAAGCATAGGAATAAAATGCGACAAGCAAACAATCATGCCATGTTGAATGATGCACAAGTTGCATGGCAATAAGTAGCATGGCATGGGTGAGGTGTGGTATACAAGAATAAGTCATTTTATTAAGGTTGGGCCACATTTTACTGTCATAATAGCTGCTGTACACTATATTTTTATATGATGCATGCTGCAATTGAAGTCATGGGTAGCATAAACAGAAAGGTCTCGTCGAGCTGATCATTTTAGACATATCATTTGTTAAATTTGGAATTATAAATCAAAAGTTATTAATTATTTAAGTTCCAGTGGCATTTGTTGTAATTTAACTCAACTTGGAATTTTAAAAGTGCAAAAGGCAATTTGAATAGCATATTTGAAATCCTCACATTTTTCTGATTCAGAAACATATATTATTTGTATTATTTGAATTAATATTCGAAAAGTTATTTAAAAACAGAATTATATTTGAATTTGAAGTAATTAGGAAAAGATTTGAATTTAAACAGAAACAGAAAACATTTTACACTCAGCTAAACCTAGCCCTAGTCGCAGACAGGTGGGGTCACAGGGCTGACTGGGCCACACGACAGAGCGCGCGGCCAGAGACTGACAGGTGGGGAGGGGCATGGGACCGCGGATTGGTTTGTGAAAAGGTGGGGAGCCTTTTTATAAAACAACACCGACGCTGACAGGTGGGGATCCGAGGGACGGCGGGTTTAGGCGGGAGAAACTACGAGGACTTAAGCGCAAAACGGCAATTCCTGTCGGAACGGCAGCGGCGCGCCGCTCTGCAGGCATCGGCGATCTGCCGGCGTTCAGACGACGATGGCGACGCCTCTAGCGCGAAGAAGACGAAGACGGTAAAACAAAAAGGGACGGGGGCAGATCGGGCTACAAGTTCCATTTAGGGCGCAACGACGGGGGAGGGCTGTGCTGGCCGGTATTCGTCGAGGAACAGAGGCGGTTCAACGGCTGCAGACACGTCGCTGCGCACGGAGGCGGTGACTGCGGCGGTGCGCGCACACGCAGAGTGCTCGACGACGGTCGGCGACGATATGGTGCACTAGGGGGACGGAGGGACATGTCGGGGAGGAAGAGGGGCTCACCAGAGGCTTGTTGGCGGGGCTGGTTCGGGCAGAGGGGCAGGTGATCGTCGAGGAGGCTGGCGGCAGGAGTGCTTCTGGGCTCGCGGCCACGGCGGCGGCGACGATCCTCCTGCGAGGTCCCGTGACTTCCGGCGGTCCTAGGCGATGCAGGGGAAGCAGGCGAGGCTCCTGGATCGCCTTGGAGTGCTCTGGGGCGAAGGGGAGCAGAGAGGGCCGATCTAGGGTTGAGGGGGCATGGTGGAGAGGTTGCTCGCCTGGGGAGGAAGGAGGGAGGCAGGGGGAGGAAGAGAGGCCTGGGGACTGCCTGGGGGATCTGGGGGAGGCTAGAGGCGAAGGGGGAAGGATAAGAACGGGAGGGGGCAGGTAGATGGCGTGGGGGAGGGGCATGGGCTACTTTATGCCAAAGAGAGGGGTGGCTCGGGTGGCTAGGGTTTAGGAGGGAGATAGGGACCAGGGGTAGCACATGGGAGGGTGGTGGTACCAGGGGGTTTAGGTGGGGCCTGCAAGGCAGGGAGGAAGCTAGAGAGAGGAGGGAGGCCAAGAGAGAGAGAGAGCCTCGGTGGGTAGATAGAAAGGGGAGAGGGTAATTAGGGTTTGGGTAAGATGTAGATTAGGGTTTTAGCTAGGGTAGGGTATGGGGTATGGTGAGAGAGGGATCTAGATAGTGGATTAGAGAGAGAAGGGGTGCGAGCTAGGGATTTGGTTTAGGGAGGGGAAAGATAAGATGGAGTGGCCTTTGACAAGATCAAGCATGCTCTAGACAAGCTCTAACAAGATCAAGACAAGAAAAAGAGAGAGAGAGAGAGAGAGAGAGAGAGAGAGAGAGAGAGAGAGAGAGAGAGAGAGAGAGAGAGATGTGGTGATAGGGTTTTAAGCAAGAACAACATGGTTCAAGCCAAAAGAAAGGATAGAGCTAGAGATGATCCACCCAAAAACCAAATAAAAAAAAACCAATGACAGGCACAAGATGGTACTTGCATGGCCCATGCATCAATATTAAATGCCATGTCTTAACCTTGTGAAAACAAAATATAATCCCATGGCATTTATTTATGTGCATCCCCAAAAGTGGAGTAAGGCCAAGCAAAAGATTATGGGTGGAATCCAACCAACCAACATGAGCTAGAGGTAAACTCAATTAAAATGCCAAGCTCATATTAGTGGGATGGTGGAATACAAGGTGGTGAAGAAAAAGGTGGTGGAGGCAATAAGAGATATGCCCCAAATCAACTTGGGCATTTAACAATATATCAAGAACCAAATACAATATCAAGATGCAAATACAATTAATAATGCACATGAGATAAGAACCAAACAAGAAGGGGTTTTATATGATGCTCAAATACAAGGTGGCATGATGACATGAGCATGATGCAACAATTATATGTTGGAAGTGGCCCTTTTATTACTAGAACAAGTAGCATTACAGGTGTTAGACAACTGGGATGCTACAACTCTCCCCCACTAACAGGAATCTCGCCCCGAGATTCTAGGAAGAAGAAGACACAAAGAGGGTAGGATAGTTGGCACGGAGTTCATCTTCATGCTCCCAAGTGGCTTCATCAACAGAATGGTGTGACCACTGCACCTTGCAGAACTTGATGGACTTGTTGCGAGTCCTTCTTTCTGCGGTCTCAAGGATTTTGGTGGGGTGTTCTTGATAAGACAGGTCTTCTTGGAGATCGATTAGCTCATGATCCACGGTCCTGCCGGGATCTTTGAAGCACTTCTTGAGCTGAGAGATGTGGAAAACATCATGAACCTTGAGTTTTTCCGGGAGCTCCAGGGCATAAGCAACTTCTCCTCTCCTTCCACGAATCTTGAAAGGACCGATGTATCTAGGAGCCAACTTTCCTTTGATACCGAAGCGGTGTGTGCCTCTCATGGGAGTGACACGAAGGTACACGAGATCAGCAGGGGCATACACCATGTCCGTGTGCTTCCTGTCATAATTGCTCTTCTGACGACTTTGAGCAATCTTCAGGTTCTCAAGAATGATATGCACCTTCTCCTCTGCTTGAGTTACAATGTCAGGGCCAAACCATATTCTCTCTCCTGCACCTGACCAACCAATCGGAGTTCTGCACTTGCGACCATAGAGAGCCTCAAATGGTGCCATCTTCAGACTCTTTTGGAAGCTGTTGTTGTAGGAGAATTCAGCATATGGAAGGCATTCCTCCCACTTCATGCCAAAAGAGATGACGCAAGCCCGAAGCATATCCTCCAGAATCTGATTGATCCTTTCCACTTGTCCTTGCGACTGAGGGTGGTAAGCAGTGCTGAAGTTCAACTTTGTTCCCAAAGCATTTTGGAAACTTTCCCAGAACTTGGACGTGAAGATGCTTCCACGGTCTGAACTGATCTCAAGCGGAACCCCATACAGAGAGACAATTCTGTTGATATAGAGCTCAGCCAACTGAATTCCAGAAATTGTTTCCTTGACGGGGAAGAAATGAGCCACTTTAGAAAGCATGTCGATGACAACAAAGATTGCATTGTTGCCCTTCTGCGATCTAGGAAACCCAGTGATGAAGTCCATCTCTACTTTCTCCCATTTCCATTCCGGTGGTTTCAATGGCTGTAGAAGACCGAAAGGTTTCTGATGGACAGCTTTCACTCTGCGGCAGACATCACACTCCGAGACATACTTGGCACAATATCGTTTCAAACCAGGCCACCAATATTGTGTTTTCAAGTCCATGTACATCTTTGTGCTGCCAGGATGGATAGAAAGAACCGAATCATGCGCCTCCTTGAGAACTTGCTCTCTCAAACCCGGGTAGTTCGGAACAAACATCCGGTGTTCAAAGAAAAACGTGCCTTGATCATCTACGTGGAAGGACTCATACTTCGGAAGCTCAAGTTTAGAGATGATGTTTCTGGTGTGCGGATCACCCAGCTGACGAGAGCGAATCTTTTCTTCCAAGAGAGGAGTAGCCAGAAGGTTCAGGAGATGCCCTTGTTCCACAATTTCCAGGTTGAGCTGACGGAATTCCTCGCACAAGAGAGGCTGTTGTTCTTCCATCATGAGGTTGTTGACATAAGCTTTGCGACTGAGAGCATCGGCCATGACATTCGCTTTGCCCGGAGTGTAGTTGATGGTCACATCAAAGTCATCGATTGCTTCAATCCATCTCCTATGCCAAAGGTTGAGATCAGGCTGAGTGAAGATATACTTCAAACTCTTGTGGTCAGAAAAGATCTCACAACGGTTACCAAGCAAGTAGTGCCTCCATAGCTTCAAAGCAAAGACAACTGCTGCTAGCTCGAGGTCATGTGTGGGATAGTTGATCTCATGCGTCTTCAACTGTCGAGAGGCATAAGCAACAACTTGTTTCTCTTGCATAAGGACCGCACCCAATCCTTGCAAAGAGGCGTCACAGAATATCTGGAAAGGCTTAGATGTATCCGGAGGAACCAAGACTGGTGTGGAAGTGAGCTTCTCTTTGAGTGTCTCAAAGCTTGCTTGACAGGCAGGAGTCCAAAGATATTTCTTGCCTTTCTTGAGGAGATCGGTAAGAGGCTTCGCTATCTTTGAAAAGTTCTGAACGAAGCAACGACAATAACTAGCCAAACCAAGAAAACTCCGCACTTCTTTGACATTAACAGGAGGAAGCCATTCAACAATTGTCTTCACGGTTTCCGGGTTGACTGCAATGCCCTTGGCAGAGATGACATGACCAAGATAGGTTACTTCAGGCAGCCAAAACTCGCACTTTGAGAACTTTGCATACAAGCGGTTCTCACGAAGCTTGTTTAGGACACACCGGAGGTGTTCTTCATGCTCTTCCTTAGACTTAGAATAAACCAGGATGTCATCCAGATAGACCACAACGAACTTATCAAGGTACTCCATGAAAACCGAGTTCATCAGCCTCGAGAAGGTAGCAGGTGCGTTGGTGAGACCGAACGACATGACCGTGTACTCATACAGGCCATAGCGGGTGGTGAAAGCTGTTTTGGGCACATCTTCCTTGCGAATCTTGATTTGGTGATAACCACTTCTCAAGTCCAGCTTAGAGAACACCACAGCTCCAGCTAACTGATCGAAGAGATCATTAATCCGCGGAAGAGGATATTTGTTCTTGATGGTTTTAGCATTGAAAGCCTGGTAGTCAACACAGAGTCTATCGGTTCTGTCACGCTTCTTCACAAAGATTGTTGGGATACCCCAAGAAGAAGTACTGTGTTGAATGAAACCCAACTTCTCTTGTTCATCAAGTTGACGTTTGAGTTCAGCCAACTCAGAAGGACCCATTTTATAAGGCCGCTTGGAGATAGGAGCCGTTCCAGGTTCAAGCTCAATTACAAACTCAACCTCACGATCCGGAGGCATACCCGACAACTCTTCAGGAAAAACATCTGGGAACTCACAGACCACCGGTACACTCTGAATAGCTTCCATAGCGTCATCATTCAGAGCTGCCAAAGAAAAGAGCTAGACAGCAGGAGTCAGACTTGGAGAAAAGACTATATGGCCTTCAGGAATCTTCAGAGACACTGAGCGTTCAGCACAATCAATCACAGCTGCATTTGCCGTTAACCAATCCATGCCCAAGATGACATCAATGTCAGAATTGCCCAGAACAATTAAAGAAGCCGAGAACGAAGAACCACCAATCTCAACTTGATTGCCATGACTGATCTTAGAAGCTGCCATCTTCTCTCCAGGAGAAAGGACCATTAACCGCTTTTGGAGAGGAACCAAGACTAACTCATTCTCATTTGCAAACTTGTGAGACACAAAAGAATGCGATGCACCAGAATCAAACAAAACTCGTGCAGGGACTGAGTTAACGGAAAGCATACCCATTACAACTCCCGGTGCATGCTCAGCTTGAGCGGCGTTGATACAGTTGGCACGAGCAACCGCAGACCCGGGCTTGGTGTTGATGTTGAGAGCCCGAGGTGGTGGTGCACGAACCATAGGAGAGCTTGCTGCAGATCTTGGCGGGGGTGGAGGGAGAGCTTTGTTCTTCATCGGACAGTTCCAGTTGAGATGTCCAGGATCTCCACACGTGAAGCAAGCACCAGGTGGACGTGGAGCAACATAGCCAGGGACTCCGCCAGGCGCTCCAGGGTAGTTGTGGGTGTAGCCCCTGGGAGCAGCAGTGATGGAGTTTGGTGGCCTTGACGCGTAGCTTGCAGGTCTTGGTGAAGCCGGGAGCGACGGTGGGGTGTTAGGAACCCAGACACGCCGCTTAGAAGGAGCTGCCATAACTGAAGAGCTTGATGCATCTCTGTTGTGTTTCTTGGACTCCTCAAACACTTGCCGACTTGCCTCCTCTTGCAAAGCTGTGTGTTGTAGTTCCAGGAAAGATGCCGGCCTTGCATGTGTAATCGCATACTTGATCGATGCATTGAGCCCTTGCCTGAACCTCTTCTGCTTCTTCTTGTCATCAGATACCTCATCACCACCATAACGAGAGAGATTCATGAAGTTCCTGATGTAGGTGTTGACGTTATCATTTCCTTGCTTCAGGTTGAGAAAAGCTTCCTTCATCCTTTCCATTACAATCTCTGACAGAAACTGCTCCTTGAACGCTCCAGTGAACCTCTCCCAAGTAGGCTGAAACCCAGTGCAGCTTGCCTTCAAGTAGTTCTCCCACCAGAGAGCTGCATCTCCCTTCAGAAGGTGAGTAGCACACTTGACCCACTCCTGCTCAGGAACATTAGCAGTCTCGAGCAACCTTGACATCTCATGCAGCCAATCATCCGCGTCCAGTGGTCGATCAGAAACATCAAACTGACGAGGGTTGAATTTCAGGAAGCTCTTGATGTCTCCTCGCTTGGGAGGTGGAGGGAGTGGAGCAAACTCATTCCTTCTGACGCTTTCTTCCAGACGCTGCTGGTTCTGCTGCATTGCTGCCAAGGCATTTGCTATGTTTGACAATGCGGCCCCAAGTTCTGGTGGTATGTCCTCATCTGAACGGCGTGGTGGAGCCATCCTGAGATTGATATAAAACACAAGTCAGTACTATAATGGAGAATGATAATAATCCCAAATAGTACCAAGATGGAATTAACCAAGATTAAAGGATACAAATTACTAAGATGATATTAAAATATCAACAAAGTTCAAAGCACCTAGAAGATATTAAGCATATCGCACACGACTGAAAAGGAGTGTGGTACACAAATATATCAAAGAAATTTTTTCCACAAATTTCGGCATTAAAATACCAATAGATGCGCAAAATTACTTAACGAATCAAGATTAGTGACTCTACTGATTCAATATACAAAAGCGAATGATAAGAGTAGTGGTATGGTCGCGACTCCATCCCGCACTCAAATCATTACTCCGCACATGAATAAGTGGAACACATATCCTAACCCCTTCTTCTCACGACGAAACCTAAAGATTGGTAACTACGGAAACGAACACCCCAAACAAGATAGCGTCGGATACAAAGAGTAAGACAGATTGCGTCGGTTTGCAAAAGCCTGTCGGTATGGAATGTACCAACAGTTGATAACCAAAGGCTGATTAGATAACAACTTGGATGCAACAGATAGACAAGGGATTACACACACACACACACACACAACCTATGGTACTACGGAAACCCAGAACACGTGAATCCTAGTTTGAACTTTTAAGAAGAGGATTGAAAACGTTGCACTTCCTTACCAGAAAAGGGTGGGTGGGTGGGTAAGAAGAAAAGTGGAAGCAGTCCTACTCTCGCGTTTTGTTTTTCCCTAGTATACATAACTACCAAATATTTGCTAGACTGACAACGACCGTTTGGCTGAAACCCTGAAGGTCGGGATGGCTCTGATACCAATTGTAACTACCTCGGTGAATTACGCTCCTAGTTACAAGCCTGGATGAGCGGTAGTGGTTGAAATAGTACGGTGGGGCCCTAAAAGCCACTCACGGGTAGACCTTTCGGCCGTCCCAACCACTTCCATCTCATCGGGACCTGTACGGGCGGCGTAATCGGCAGGCGAAGGGATCAACTACATACACAAGTGGGTATGTATGCAAGCCACCATACAAGAGTACATCAGAGCCATACCATCTAGAAAGAAAGGAAATATAGCAACGCCATACGGCAAGATTCAAATGACCTAGATAGATCTAATATTTTAGGATACTTCCTCATACAGCACACATCAGAGTATCATGCGGAAGCGGCAAACAAAGTCCGAGTACGGATAAGAAGCAAATCGGCATAAGATGCCATAGAAATAAGCACATCCCAACCACAGATCTCACGGATCCCCGTTCCCGGAATCTCTACACCGAACGATCGTTGCCCACATCATCAGCCTCTTCCACCCAGTATCCGTCCTGCGAGGGTACCTGTTCATCTGAACCAATAATTTATCGTGTGAGACCCTAAGGGTACTCAGCAAGTCTTAATGCCTCTAAAGGGGACACAACCTGGGGTGACGCAATTGCAGCGAAAGATAAACCCTAGCAGTGCTACAGATAAACGCTAACCATCCGCCTAACCAAACATAGACGGATGTCCGTGAATTAATGACAGCAGTTATAACAGTAATTTCATCAGATCCATCCTCCTCCTCGCTTACCGACGAGGAAGCGGACGAACAACCCCCCATCCGTTGGCAATTTTATTATCCATTCCATGAGTGTTGCACTATTTACTAGTCAATTACTTAGTCAAATTAAAGGCGGTACTTTAGTTATGCTTGTCTATGGTCGAGAAACTGTGCTCCAAGTCGTCCATAACCGCGGACACGGCTTTCAGAAAGTTTTTACCCTGCAGGGGTGCACAAATAGCAACACACACTCGATCAACCTCGGAAAAACCAAATCAAAACCCAACGAGGCCTTCACGACAAAGCAATCACAAGATTCAGAAATATTTCAGGGGGCCACCCCATTGAGTACACCCGCAACGAAGCTAGCTGACTCCAAGACGGACTCAAGGTTTGCGTCAGTGGCTGTAAACGACAGCAAATTCCCAGACGGGGATTGTCGATACCGCGAAAACACTCCGCTTCCTAAACAGTACAGTGTGCTCCTCGCACAAACGTAAATAAAGCAGTAAAGCATGGCATAAGTACAGGATAGTAACAAAACCTCGAACTAGTTGTGGCCCCAAGAAATAAGACGGAATCAAGCTCTGTCTCAGGGGGGGTCCCATATACCTCCCGTATGTGGATAGCGCGAATAATCTTGGAACAGGAATCAAGTACTCGGGGTCTTACGGAACACAAGTGAGCAGGAAAAACCAAATAGCAGATATTTCTCACCGATGCCACTTTCATTAGTTATCCCATTACTACTCAGGTTAAGTTGTTTAGGTACCTCGTTATCCAACAGACTCTCACATACCCTACACATGCTGTTCTACGACTCGCATGGCTCAAACAACTCCTGTAGTAATGGCTCATGGGATGGAGGAACAAGCTTGGTGGGGTGTAAAGTAAAGGCTATGCAATACTTGGGATTCAATTTAATGCAATCGCGACTCAATGATGCAAGAATAAAATAGAGGGAATAGGTACTGCATGTATGCAAGCATGTGGTAGTGCTTGCGTGGCAACTCAGTTGAAGCGAGAGACGGATCTGGGTAGTGCTCCTGGTTCTCTTGATATATCCCCTGCTCAGCGTCTATTCGAAAGAAGAACCAAACAAGCAAGGGCCAACATAAATAAAGTGCACAAGCATAGGAATAAAATGCGACAAGCAAACAATCATGCCATGTTGAATGATGCACAAGTTGCATGGCAATAAGTAGCATGGCATGGGTGAGGTGTGGTATACAAGAATAAGTCATTTTATTAAGGTTGGGCCACATTTTACTGTCATAATAGCTGCTGTACACTATATTTTTATATGATGCATGCTGCAATTGAAGTCATGGGTAGCATAAACAGAAAGGTCTCGTCGAGCTGATCATTTTAGACATATCATTTGTTAAATTTGGAATTATAAATCAAAAGTTATTAATTATTTAAGTTCCAGTGGCATTTGTTGTAATTTAACTCAACTTGGAATTTTAAAAGTGCAAAAGGCAATTTGAATAGCATATTTGAAATCCTCACATTTTTCTGATTCAGAAACATATATTATTTGTATTATTTGAATTAATATTCGAAAAGTTATTTAAAAACAGAATTATATTTGAATTTGAAGTAATTAGGAAAAGATTTGAATTTAAACAGAAACAGAAAACATTTTACACTCAGCTAAACCTAGCCCTAGTCGCAGACAGGTGGGGTCACAGGGCTGACTGGGCCACACGACAGAGCGCGCGGCCAGAGACTGACAGGTGGGGAGGGGCATGGGACCGCGGATTGGTTTGTGAAAAGGTGGGGAGCCTTTTTATAAAACAACACCGACGCTGACAGGTGGGGATCCGAGGGACGGCGGGTTTAGGCGGGAGAAACTACGAGGACTTAAGCGCAAAACGGCAATTCCTGTCGGAACGGCAGCGGCGCGCCGCTCTGCAGGCATCGGCGATCTGCCGGCGTTCAGACGACGATGGCGACGCCTCTAGCGCGAAGAAGACGAAGACGGTAAAACAAAAAGGGACGGGGGCAGATCGGGCTACAAGTTCCATTTAGGGCGCAACGACGGGGGAGGGCTGTGCTGGCCGGTATTCGTCGAGGAACAGAGGCGGTTCAACGGCTGCAGACACGTCGCTGCGCACGGAGGCGGTGACTGCGGCGGTGCGCGCACACGCAGAGTGCTCGACGACGGCCGGCGACGATATGGTGCACTAGGGGGACGGAGGGACATGTCGGGGAGGAAGAGGGGCTCACCAGAGGCTTGTTGGCGGGGCTGGTTCGGGCAGAGGGGCAGGTGATCGTCGAGGAGGCTGGCGGCAGGAGTGCTTCTGGGCTCGCGGCCACGGCGGCGGCGACGATCCTCCTGCGAGGTCCCGTGACTTCCGGCGGTCCTAGGCGATGCAGGGGAAGCAGGCGAGGCTCCTGGATCGCCTTGGAGTGCTCTGGGGCGAAGGGGAGCAGAGAGGGCCGATCTAGGGTTGAGGGGGCATGGTGGAGAGGTTGCTCGCCTGGGGAGGAAGGAGGGAGGCAGGGGGAGGAAGAGAGGCCTGGGGACTGCCTGGGGGATCTGGGGGAGGCTAGAGGCGAAGGGGGAAGGATAAGAACGGGAGGGGGCAGGTAGATGGCGTGGGGGAGGGGCATGGGCTACTTTATGCCAAAGAGAGGGGTGGCTCGGGTGGCTAGGGTTTAGGAGGGAGATAGGGACCAGGGGTAGCACATGGGAGGGTGGTGGTACCAGGGGGTTTAGGTGGGGCCTGCAAGGCAGGGAGGAAGCTAGAGAGAGGAGGGAGGCCAAGAGAGAGAGAGAGCCTCGGTGGGTAGATAGAAAGGGGAGAGGGTAATTAGGGTTTGGGTAAGATGTAGATTAGGGTTTTAGCTAGGGTAGGGTATGGGGTATGGTGAGAGAGGGATCTAGATAGTGGATTAGAGAGAGAAGGGGTGCGAGCTAGGGATTTGGTTTAGGGAGGGGAAAGATAAGATGGAGTGGCCTTTGACAAGATCAAGCATGCTCTAGACAAGCTCTAACAAGATCAAGACAAGAAAAAGAGAGAGAGAGAGAGAGAGAGAGAGAGAGAGAGAGAGAGAGAGAGAGAGAGAGAGAGAGAGAGAGAGAGAGAGAGAGAGAGAGAGAGAGAGAGAGAGAGAGAGAGAGAGAGAGAGAGAGAGAGAGAGAGAGAGAGAGAGAGAGAGAGATGTGGTGATAGGGTTTTAAGCAAGAACAACATGGTTCAAGCCAAAATAAAGGATAGAGCTAGAGATGATCCACCCAAAAACCAAATAAAAAAAACCAATGACAGGCACAAGATGGTACTTGCATGGCCCATGCATCAATATTAAATGCCATGTCTTAACCTTGTGAAAACAAAATATAATCCCATGGCATTTATTTATGTGCATCCCCAAAAGTGGAGTAAGGCCAAGCAAAAGATTATGGGTGGAATCCAACCAACCAACATGAGCTAGAGGTAAACTCAATTAAAATGCCAAGCTCATATTAGTGGGATGGTGGAATACAAGGTGGTGAAGAAAAAGGTGGTGGAGGCAATAAGAGATATGCCCCCAAATCAACTTGGGCATTTAACAATATATCAAGAACCAAATACAATATCAAGATGCAAATATAATTAATAATGCACATGAGATAAGAACCAAACAAGAAGGGGTTTTATATGATGCTCAAATACAAGGTGGCATGATGACATGAGCATGATGCAACAATTATATGTTGGAAATGGCCCTTTTATTACTAGAACAAGTAGCATTATAGGTGTTAGACAACTGGGATGCTACAACATAGGTTTCAGTGCCAGTTTCGTCTTCTTCGTGACTTGGATTATTTGAAAGTTGTGGTTGATCTGGGGCACCGTTTGGAGCAAAATTTTCACCTGCAGGTTCGTCTTTCTGTAGAGAGGCATTAGAAGGAATAGTAATAGGCACAACATGAGTCACATGGTCAGTATTTTGTGCATCCCCAAGAGAAGAAGTACTGGATGTAGGAAGAAGGAGAATTTCTTCGCGTAGCCGAGAGCCAGCATTGGGATATAACGCAGCGAAGGGGAAGACTTGTTCATCGAAAACCACATCTCGGGAAATATACACACGACCTGTTTGAGGATCCAGGCACTTAACTCCTTTATGTAAAGGGCTATATCCCCAAAAGACACACTTTTTAGAACGAAAAGCGAGTTTGCGTGTGTTATAGGGGCGAAGATTCGGCGAACAAGCACAACCAAAAATGCGAAGAGCATCATAGTTCGGTTTGATGTTTAAGAGATGCTCAGTAGGACACTCATGGTTAATAACCTTACTTGGAAGGAGATTAATGAGGAAGGTGGCGGTAAGAAAAGCTTCATCCTAGAATTTTAGAGGCACGGAGGCATGCGCAAGAAGGGAGAGGCGAACTTCAACTATATGGCGATGGTTGCGTTCAGCAGAGCCGTTTTGTTGGTGATCATGAGGGCAGGAAACATGAATAACAATGCCACGTGTTTGGAAGAAACCATGTAATTTTTCATACTCACCACCCCGTCAGTTTGCATGGTAACTATTTTCTTAGCAAACTTGCGTTCTACATATTGCTGAAAATTAAGGAAGACTTGATAAACATCAGAACGCTTTTTAAGCAAGTATATCCAAGTAAATTTGCTAAAATTATCGATAAAACTGACATAATATTTGTGTTTACCAACAGACTCAGGTGTAGGACCCCATACATCAGAGAACACTTGTTCCAAAGGAACAGTGGAAACACTAGTAGAAATAGGGTAGGGGAGCTGATGGCTCTTGGCAAGCTGACAAGAGTCACACACATAAGGAGTTGTTTCAGGGGAATAAGAAAGCGTGTGTTTCCTAAGTATTTGCTGGACAACAAAATAAGAAGGATGTCATAGAAGGCGATGCCAAGTGGATGATGACAGCTTTATTGAGATCAACGCATGCCTGGAAGACCCATTGGTGACCGGCATGAGCGGATATAGACCATCATGACATGGTCCTTTAAACAGAACTCTCCGGGTTGCGTGATCCTTTATCAAGAAAAAGAATGGGTGAAACTCAATATAAATATCATTGTCAAGGGTGAAGTGATGGACAGATAAAACATTTTTAGTGGCTTGTGGAACATGAAGCACATTATTGAGATGAAAATAATTATTTGGGGTGCGTAAAATAGAATGACCAATGTGACTGATGTGCATACCATTACCATCTGCGGTGTGGACTTGATCGCGCCCCTGGTACTTGTCATGGGTAGTGAGCTTGTTCTGTTGGCGTGTAAGATGATCAGTAGAATCAGTATCAGGATACCAGTTGGTATCAACTCCATAGGACACCATATTTGAGCTCTTGTTTCCTCGGTCTCCCTCATCATCCGTGTCATCCCGAAAGCGCCACCAACAGTCACTCGCGGGGTCTCCATATTTCTTGCAGATTTGGCATGTGACATCAACAAACCGAGTGGGGACCCGATCACAACGGCGACCACCATCATTGCGACGGCCAGTGTCATCACGGCGACCACCACCACCATGCCGATCATCATCATAGCGACCACGGCGGTATTCCTGATTGCGTCTAGCATCACGGCGACCGTCCTCATAGCGGCGACGGTTGTCCTGATAACCGCCACCATCACGGCGGTCGTTGCGATCACGGTAGTCCTGACGGTCACGGTATTGACGACCACGGTCGTGACGTCCATCATATTGGCGAGGACGATCCTTGGCACGCGGGTCTCCACCTCCACGACGAGCAACATTAGCTGAGGACATGACCCCTGTATCTTCTTCCAGCTTGTGCAGTTTGTCATATGCTTGAAGTTGTCACAAAAGCTCCGTGAGAGTGGTGTTCGGATTGGCACGAACAGCAGTGATGAGCCTATTGTATGCAGTGCCAAGTCCATTGAGAATATACCAGATCAGCTCATCATCATCTAGAGGCTTACCCGCTGAAGCAACCTCGGTGGAGAGGCACTTCATCTTTGCAAAATATTTGTCAGCTGTGAGATCGCCCTTGCAAGTATCATTTAGAGAGGAGCGGAGTTGCTGAATTCTGGAATTGGACTTCGGAGAGAAAAGTTCATTGACAGCGGTCCAGACTTCGGCGAAGGTCTCAAGTCCGATCACATGTGCTAGGACATGTGGAGACAGGGCATTGAGTAACCAGCGAAGGACTTGTCGATCATGTGACACCCAAGTGGTGTAGGCCGGGTTCTCGACGCTGATTTTCTTCTGATTAGCATCTTCGACTTCAATAGTTTCTGCTAGTGCCTTGTTAGTGCCCTCGATTTTTGGCGCAGATTAGAACCCGTATACCTCACCCGACCCGTAAATGTTTTTCGGTGGCCCATTAAACGCACGCTGCAACCAGCATATCTAGCGGTCGGAGAGGACGACCCTAGCAAAACCCTGTCCCTCTCCATCGTCGCCGGCAACTCTCTAGCCATCAAATCTAGCTCGCCACAGCCACCATTCCCTACGCCATGCCAGCAAACACCTCGCCTCACCGCCATGCATCCCTAGAGCTCGTCTAGGAAGCGCTGCATCGGCTCGCGCGGCCAACTCCTCAAAACCGAGGAGGAGCTCGCCCGCATCCGCTCCGTGGGCGCCAAGAAGCGCGCCGCGCTCCAGTGGGTGCATTCGCCGCACATGTCGGTGTCGCTCCTCCCCTATGCCCCCGCATGGTACAGGGGAACTGCCGTGGCGGAGGCGGGCTCGTGGAGGCCACGCCTGCCGTCTCTGTCGAGCTCAAACTCCTCCGGGTATCGCGATTAAGTGACGCCCGGAGAGAGCGACAGCTCCAAGGAGAGCGACGGCGGGTCGGTGGTCTCGCGCGATTTCGCGGACTCCGGCGAGGCGAAGCAGCGCGCACTGGTGCGCCTTCGCCACCGCTCGGAGCGCGCGCACCTGCGCGAGGTCGCCGCGGAGGAGAGGGAGATCGCCGAAGCGCTCCGGCTCATCGAGCGCCAGGAGGCGGAGGAGCGCGCGGTGGAGCGCCTCCGGCGCCAGGAGGCGGCGGAGCTTCCGACGATCCACCTCGACTAGAGCGGCGACGCCGTCTCCACCACCATCCGGCGACACACAAGGTTCGGGGAGCCGCATTTTGTGTAGAAAATGTGCGCCGTATACTTTTGTTTAGATTATTAATATGTAATTATGCTGAAATCGAACTGAAATCCACAGTGTTCGTTCTCTGAATTTTGCAGCGAAGGGTGTTCTTCCTCTGTTTGCAAATTCAAAAAATTTAGTTTAGATTTTACAAGCGGGATCATGAATTCAGCATCCCGAACTCGAACGTTTACTGTTTATTATTTACGGACACTGCTAAAGATGCTCTTATACATGTCAAACAAAACGGTAAAAGTATCGCACATACAGCGACTGTTTAATGGTTGCAATTATCTCATCCGAAACAATGCATAAGGTCACTAAGACAAACAATTATTACCAGGTCTTGACACAAACAAAATCTAAACACGCAACACAGTGGACGGTAACAGGGATGTAACATCTGACGGCCTCGCTAGCTCATGGCCTAAACCTCCCTTAACTCACAGCGCCAGCACCGCAACCCCAAGAGCGAGCAGCCCCAGCGTGGCGCCGCCCCACTTCGCACGCCACACGGGTACAGCGCCCGACGACACGGGCGGAGGCGGAGTCGTCGACGACATTGGAGCGAGGGCCGCGAGCGGCAGATACGATGACTCCGCCGACTGCACCACGGGAGGCATTGCCGGCGCAGGCCCAGGCGGGGAGTGCTGCCACTTCTTGTGCCTCTTGCGCCCCGCGTGTCTCGGTGGCTCGGCGGCCGGTGCCGGAGCCGGAGCTGGTGACGATGATGGCGTGGGTGCCGGCGGGAGCAGAGGCGGGGAGCTGCTGGGTGCCGCGGGCGCGGGGCGTTCGGCGACCTCCACCTCCACCTTCATCCCGTTCTGGCAGTGTCCCGGCCCGCCGCAGATGAAGTAGCGCTTCCCCGGCGCGGTGAGCGCGACGGTGGTGAGGCCGGTGTTGTCGAAGGAGACGGGGTTGGCCACGGAGCAGGCCTCGTAGTCGTCGCCGGTCACCTCCACGACGTTGTGGGACGGGCTGTACCTGAATGCTGCGTACATACATAGCGTTTGCGCACGAAAACGTTAGCAGGATGTGCCAGGATGAGTATGTCGGACTGCACAATCAGAGTCTTTTTTTTTTTGGAGAGCAATCACACGCTTACTTAGGGTATCTCCAGGAGCAAAGCTGTGTGCCGAAGCCCAAGACTTGTAGTCCGTCCTCCCCTGCCAGCCGCCGGCTGGGTCGCCGACGATGTAATCGGCGGCGGTCACGGCGTGGATCAGCGTTGCTATTGCGGCGACGACGCAGATCGCCGCCTTCATCTCTGCCATCTTCGCGGCAGAAGGCATGTTTCTGGTGTCTGAGGTGGCGGCAGAGGTGCATTCTGAGCCGCTATTTATAGAGGGATTAGCTTGCAAAGGGTGCACACTCTGCTGCTACAGAATTCCAAGCGACAGACGGAACCAGGCAATGATCGATCGAGTTGGTACGTCTGCCAGACAGAAGAGAAGAGAACAAGCGGTAGAGCAGATCCAAGTTTTGGAAGATGCATCGGCACCGCGCGTATACGTCCGTTTCCTGCATCGGCAAACCTCTACGGCCATGCATGCGCAGCTGCTGATCAGGTCCAGCCGAGCAGCGCATCTCTTGGGCGCGTACAGGTTTTCTGCAACGCGCTCGATCGGCCGCTCGTCGACAAACGTTTCCGGCCACGACACGCGCTGGCAACGGCGGCGGCGTAAATTAAACTTGGCGCGTGCACCGGCCGGGAGCCTCCTTTTCACCGCCGCGCGCATGTAGTGGTCACGTATATCATATGCATTCCCTCCGGGGCGCGCAATGCTACAGTGCACGCTGGAATATGCTCGGCGGCAGGATACGGCTACACGGACTGTCCAAGGGCGCGCGGGCGTAGGGCCCTGGAGGACCGAGAACTCTCTCCACCATGGCTGGACAGGTCCAGCACTCCCCTCCAGCCTGCACATGTGCCAACGGCCCGACAGATTGAAGAACCACCAGGGAGACCGCGCCAATCGATACATCCCAATTCCCAAACACGCCCCTACACTACCAAGCCGCCAGGTCACGTTACGCTTCTTCAGGCTGCTGGCTACTGTGTGCAGAGCTTCGGAATTCAGGTTCTGTATTCATTTTACTTCGACGCAAAAATTTACATCATAGTAGTAGCAAACTCGCGCCCTGAGCAAAGAATTTCCTCTGTTTCCTTCGGCAGCATCAGCAGGGGAGCTTGAAGCCCATGTACTGCCCGCTCGCTGGTGTTTTTTTTTTTTTAAAAAAAAATATATAGTAATATCATAGGAATACCAATTATACCCAGCCTCTACAACAACGCATGCCCTAGCGGCCCTACGGATGCACACAACTTAGAAAAAATAAAGAAGAATTAAAAAAAGAAAAATCCCGCTACACAGAACTAATCCTCAAAACAACAACACTGACACCATCAGAACAACACCGGTAGTCTTCCACTTCAATAACAACGCCTTTAATAAGAAAACAGTGTCCAAGCGCCGTCGTTGCCCGATCAAAGATCATAGGTTTTCACCATAAAGAAAGTCCTTGCTTACAAAACAATTTCTTCAACAAGATCATTGCCAGGCACAACCAGTTAAGGCCGGACCTTAGATTTTCAGCCTACAAGATAAGACTGGGAACTCCCCTGTGTGTCTTCCCGCACCAACAGTCGCCAACGAGTCCCAGATCACGCAGCCAGATCTCCATCGCCACAAGAACAAAAATCACCATCACTACCCTCATATTTCCGTTTTCCTGACATTCTCCGCATCTGACTTCACCATGGCTCTAAGAATGAAACTTGGTGGGAACAAACAATAGAGTATCGCAACGCTCCCGCTGAAACCAAACGGCCAGAAAAACAAGGTGCACACGACCGAATACCTTCCGATCCAGCAATCACCAGGCATGATACGCCCATGGGAGTTCGCCGGCGGAGCCTTCCGGAACCCGCCTCTCCAGACCAGATCAACGAGGGCAGACATCAAGCTGATCTTTGTCTTCGTGCGAAAGAAACCAAAGGACCACCACCATTACTAGATTCGACACAGCGATACCCACATCGTCGGCCGGTTCCGGAGAACGGATCGAGCAGGCAATTAGGGAAAGAAAGATGATTTAGGTCTTGAAAGCCGGACCTCCTCCACCAGATCGCCCCACTCCATCGCCCTGGAGGAACGAACAAGCAGCAGGGGAGATGGGTGACCACTGCGCGCCAGCACCTGCAGTCGCACTACCGTGCCACCTCTCTGCACCGCCGCTGCCATCCCCGCCAGGGCTCGCCGCCACTCCACGCCGACGCCACGCGCCACCACCCTCACAACCCCTGAGACGATCCGCCTCTGCGCGAAGGGGCCCGTCGGGGAAGCGCCTTCCTCGCCCGCCGCCTTTGACGGCCAGGCGCGGCCGCCAACGCCGGCGCCGGCGGCGGCAGCGACAGAGGGAGAGGAGATCGCGGCGCCGCCTTTTCCTAGGGATCGGCGCCTCCGGAGCCGCCCCGCGCGAGGCGACCCGGGATTCGGATCCGTTTCTGTTTGCTCCCGAGTGTTTCAGACCCGGGAGCCCGCTCGCTGGTGTACCACGCCCACACACGGACCGCGGCGGAGCATGCTATGACCACGGCGGCGCCGAGGGCCAAGCCGGCAGCCACCATAGGGACGATGTTTGGAGCATTTCTAGACGAATTTCATCAGATTTATCGCACACACTTAACCATTCGAAATTTCGTTTTAGGAGTAGCTTGACCTCGTTGTTTCGCACAAGTATTGTGTCGCAACTTTTCCGTTTTGGTGGGAAGAGGTATCCATCTGTAGCTCTCAATACAAATCATGCATCGACTGAACATAAACTCTGGATAAAAAAAGATTCACGTCGATGATGGAGTTCTATTATGATCTTCGACACCTAGTTTTCGTTAAATGCGTGTTCTCAAATTTGTGTTCTTGTTTGAAGCTTTTCTAGACGAATTTCTTCGGATTCGTCGCAGACGCTGGACCGTTCGAAACGTCTTTTCAAGAAGGAAAAAGTCCAAAACAAATCTTGAACTTATGGACGAAAGCTAAATAGAACCCTGAACTTCAAATCCTAGAAATTGGCACTCTTAAATTGTCAATCCCGGTCTATTTCGGACCTTGGACCTGTTTGGCACACCGGGAAAAGAGTAATCCCCACCAGATTGCAGGCTGCGCTCACTGACAGTGGGGCCGGCTTGTCATGTTCATAATTTTTTCCCCAATCTTTCTCATTTTCCCTCGATCCCGTTGCTTTCTTGCCGAAAGTTAGGCCCGTCATGGACGGCCGACCGCCTGCGTCGCTGGCACTGGGGCGGCGCGGGCTGCTACAAGGGCTAGCCACGGAGGCGGAGGAGGGCAACCGGGGCGGCGAGATGGGTGGCAGGTCGAGCTGGCTAGGGGGAGAGAGAAAGGTGGGGGCGCTTTGATTTTGCAGATGTGGTGTGGCCGGAGGATGGGATGGGGAGCTGCAGGTCGTGGACGGTAGCGTCCTCGCCGGAGTAGTTTGTGAGATTGAAAAATCCTTAGTGCACAAAAGTAAGCTTTGCTTTCGCTGCTCATTGCAAAATCCACCTACTGAAGCTCGTTCTACGATGCCTACCACGTACAGGGAGCAGAGCTGCTGGGATTTGGGACAGCTCTTCTGTATCCTATACAAAGATAAATTGACTGAAAAGAACAAGGCTAGAGGTGGAAGATACTTTGACATGTGGGCCCTACCGTCAGAGAGATAACAAATACTTTATTTGGGATTAAATTGTTTTTTACCTGTAAAACACATATAGGATTTAAAATAGACAGGGATTGACAACTTTAGAGTGCCAATTTCCGAGATTCGACGTTCAGGGTTCTATCTAGCTTTCCTCTACGAGTTTAAGATTTGTTTTGGACTTTTTCCTTTCAAGAATAACTTTACCTCGCGATTGCCCATAAATTTTTAATGGACGTACACAAATGGTTATTCACGTGGCTCCTACTAACTATTCATTATTCACGTGGCAGCCTAAGACTAGTCACAATGGGAAGTATCATGCATATGATACTAGTATATGATATCATTTTCACAATGCATAGTACTATCTCCATTCCAAGGCTTAAGGTCTTTTTTTTTGAAAAGTCAAACTATATCAAGTTTGACCAAGTTTTTACCAAAAATATTAATATGCAAATTACATAATCAATATCATTAGATAGATAATGAATTATATTTTTATATGATGTCTACAAAATATCATGTTTATTGATAGTTTTTTCTAAAAGTTTGGTCAAAATTTAGTTGGTTTGACTTTGCAAAATAAATATAGGCCTTAAGCCTTGAGATGAAGGGAGTATTATATAGTAGTATCATAGTCTTGGTGTATTTATTATTTTGTAGATCTCAATGTAAAATTATGGACAAGATTTTGGGGTTAATTAGTCGATCTAAGATACACCCTATTGTGATAGTTGTTTCTTAGATTTTAATTACTTCTATAAAAACATGCTAGGATACACCCACTGAAAAAGGACTAAGAAATGAAATGCACAATAGTATTGCTTTTAGCCTGTTTTTTGCTTAGTCCTGTCCACCTGAGCACTGCCATCGTGAGACGAAAATCTTATACAAGCTGGCTACCAAACGCGCCCTTGGATTTACCGCAAAAAATTACTACTTGTGTTTCCTTTTAGCATGGGAGCTTGAAGCCCATGTACTGGCCGCTGGTGTACTGCGCCCACACACGGACCGCGCCGGAGCATGCTATGACCACGGCGCTGAGGGCCAGGACGGCGGCCACCATAAGGACGATGAGCGAAACCCTTCCGGACCTCCTGATGGCGCCCTCGATCACGACCAGCCCGACGATGGAGGCCACGAAGCAGGCGGCGGCGTACACCAGCGCGCCCACGATCCCGTCAACTCCCAGGATTATGAACTGGACCATCGACATGGAGGCGCAGAAGAGGACCATGAATATCGTAGTCGCTGACGCTGTCTGAACAAACAAAACAAAAAAGATTCAGAACCAGATTATGCACCAACTGCAATTGCTTCTTGATTTGATCAAAATAGGAACAGCCTGCAACACCGAGGGAATAGTACAGTACTGTACTTTTGGAGGTACTCCAATTTGGAGGAGGACGGGGTTGAGAAGCAGGCCTCCTCCGATGCCGAAGAGGCCGCTCATGACGCCCGTCAGCAGAGCAGCCACCGGGAAGACGTACACAGGCAGGGCCTCCAGCCTGCTCTTCACTGCAATGCCCTACGCGTTTTTTTTCATCAAGACAAATTAAATTGCCTCAAGTTAAACTGAACAATCCTCGCAAACAAAGTAAGTGAACAAAAGTTATGAGTCTGGAAACTACTAGATAGCTTGATTTTGTTGTTGCGTACCAGCTCAACCACCTGGCCGTTTCGAGCTTGCAATTTTCTTTTCTGGTGCACGATACACGCCGTGAAAGCCACGGCGATAGGGATCTGGGCCACGGTGATGACCCAGTATGCAACTCCACATGGCTTCATGTCAAATACCCCCTGAAGAAAGGATGTGTGTCTGTCCTCACAATCTTCAGTTATGAACATGCTACTTAATTCGGCATGAGATAATAGATTAATTATTAGTGTATTTTCTCCTGGTACCTCGCCTCATTCAACAAGTAAATTGCGTAATTCAGAATGAATTTCCAAATTGGGGGGGAAACTGAAAAACATATAGAGATCATCATACCTTGGCGCCCTCACCTCCTATGAACAAATGCATGACAAAGAAGCAAAGCCAGACCGTGACAAGCACCACCAAGTCCACCCAGCGACACCCGTGGCCCGCACCGCCGCCTCCCTTCCGGCCCATAAGCGCTTCCCCCGCGCTCTCTCCGGCGCCCGCTCCCTCCGCAGGCATCATCCTCCTCGCCGCCGCCTCCGTCTCGCCGCGCCACCGCCTCATCCCGGCGACATACGTCTTGAACGTGGCGAAGGACAGGAACGCGGAGAAGAGCGCGGTGATGAGCCACTCGGGGAACATGACGTTGCACACCACCCCGACGCTCACCCCCAGGAGGAGGCACGGCTGCGAGACCACCGCGATGTCGTAGTCGATCAGCGGCTGGCCGCCGTCCGGCCCCGGGCCGCGCGCTACCAGGGTGTAGAGCACGTTGGACAGCGTGCCGCCGGTGACCATGAAAGTCGAGAACGCCGTCGACGTCTTCAGGCTGAGCCCGGCCACGATGTTGAGGATCGGTACGTACAGTGAGCCGCCGCCGACGCCCCCGGCGCTGGAGATGGTCGCCGCCAAGAAGGCGAGGATGCATGCGACGACCGTGCGGAGGTTGCTCTGCAGCTGCAAGGAGGATTCCAGGTCAATCACATGCTGTGATCTCCATGGGGACTGCTGGTAGATTGTCGAGTTATTGATCATCGCTCCTGCAGCCGTGAGCAATTGCGAGGAATTCATCCGGTCAGTGAGTTTTGGAGAGACGAGCTCAGTGTTGGCATCGATCTTCCGAATGTACGACAACAAAATGAGCACCAATAATCTTTGGGTTGTGTTTGTCCAATGAGACGGGCATTGGCAAAATGTCAACGTAGCTTAGGCCTTCATTTGCGATATAACAAAAAATAAAATCTACACTTGTCTTTGAATATGTGCAAATGGGCAGCAAGAGTTGAATCTGTCTATAGTAAGATCAACTTGTCTCTTACGGTGCTTTTTCTGAAGGAAGAATTGAATGAGGAGTATCTAGATATAATGCAAACTTCTTTCCAGATAGTTTACAAAATTAATGTCTATAATAAGATTTACTTGCTATTTTGCCCTTACGGTTCTGAAACGTTCGTTCATCTGTCTGTACTCCCTAGTTTTGAGACACGAACTGCACTTTCATATATGTCTATAATAAGATTATTAACTAGTAGTTTAGTTTTGTCAACTATGTACTTGGACGCTATATAGTTTGAGGGAGTTCTTCTTTGTTTCCCAACCTAAATTGGAAATAACTTTAAGAAATTCTCACAGTTGTTAGTACGATGGTGTAGCTAGTTCCGCCAAGATGGTGTAGCTAGTACAAAATTAATATGTCTATTGTATAAGATTTACTTGCTATTTTGCCCTTGCGGTTCTGAAACGTTCGTTCGTCTGTCTGTACTCTCTAGTCTAGCAGTTTAGTTTTGTCAACTATGTACTTGGACGCTCTATAGTTGCAGGGAGTTCTTATTTGTTTCCCAACCTAAATTGGAGATAACTTAAATTCTGACAGTTGGTAGTACGCTGGTGTTGCTAGTTCCGCCACGATCCCGCGTCTCAAAGCGTACCAGACATGCAAGCCTCTTAATTTCCAGAAGTTCAGACTTATTTCAGACAAAAAATCTAAATAGGGAAAGCCAGTAGTCATAAGTTGCCGTTGGTCCTCCGGCAGCAAGAAGACCCATAGTTGTTGTTGGATCCCATGCTTAGCCATATGAATAACCTACAAAAAATTGAAACTCCGGGCTTGCTAAAAAAACAATATTTTTCCTACATTTCATATTGACCAACTTAAAGCAGAAACTCCAATGCATATTCTAGCTTTGGTTTTTATAGCAATGCCATTTAACCAATTTCCAAACATATTTTTTATATTGGTAGGAATGTTGTAGGGAAAAAATATAATACACCACACGATCTTTGCAAAAGGGTAAGAATGAAAGAAATCTTCAATTGTCTCCTCCAAGTTACAAAAACAACACTTGTTACATCCTTTCCATTTTCTCTTTAGCAAATTATCTTTTATTAACAAAACCTTTCTATTGAGGAACCACATGAAAATCTTTATCTTAGTGGGAGATTCTATTTCCATAGATATTTTATAGGAAAATGAGTATGCTCGTTCATTACATCTTCATACATTTACTTAACCGAAAAGACTCCTAATGAGGTTAGCTTCCAAACAAAGCTATTATTTTTTTCCGTCAGGGTAACTTCCATATGTCGTTGGCAAAGATGGAGCCATGCGAGCCATTTATTTCAAGCTAACCTCAGAATCCTCCTAAAAACTATATTTGTACAAGACACATTTTTCCGTTGTACTATACAAGACAAAGAAGGTTAATGACTAACAAGAGACTCCTCCCCTAACCAAACAACCCCTCGGAATCTAGTAAGCTTACTGTTACCTAGCTTAAAAGAACCTCTAAGGAAAAATATTTTTTGACATCCATTACTCCTTTCCAAAAAAGGGAAATCAATTGGCTTAGTTTGAACCTATGTTAAAGTTTTATTTTTGAGGTATTTGTTAAGAGCTTAAATAGTCATTTGCTGAGTAAACACATTCTTTACCCCCTAGCACCTCAATACCAAGACCACCCTATCCTTCGGTCTACAAATTACATTTAATTTAGTGAGTGGATATTTGTTTTATCCCTTTGCCAGAAAAATCTGGATCTAAAGAAAATCTAATATTTTCTTTACCCCTTTAGATATTTCTAAGAAAGACAACATGAGCATAGACATACCCAATTAGAACGGAATTTATTAAAACAAGTCTATCTCCATATGAGAGTAACTTTCTTTGTCAGCATCCAGGTTTTCCTTCAAAACGAATTTCTACCGGATTCCATTCCGAGTTTCTAAGTTTTGGTAGGGAATAGGTATGCCAAGATGGGATACCTAAATGGAAGTGTACCGGTGTCACAACCAAAAATCTCCTTGTACCGTTCTTCCCCGTCTTTAGCTTTCCCAAAACAAGATATTTCGCTTTCATGAAAGTTGATCTTTAGTCCAGATAGTAGCTTAAATATGCATAGGATTAGTTTCATATTCACAACCTTCTGGAAATCATGTTTCATAAAAAAATCATATCATACGCATATTGAAGAATGCAAATGCCTCCCTCAACTAAATGAGAGATTAAACCGCCAACTTGGCCATCCTCCTTTACCCTTGCAACGAGGATAGCTAACATATCAGTAATAATGTTAAAAATAAAAGTGGACAGCGGATCTCCTTGCACTAGACATTTTCTAGTTTGGAAGTTGTGTCCAAAATCATCATTAGCTCTAATTCACGGACTATCCCCCTCCACAAAGTCTTGAATCCATTTACACCATTTTGGATCGAAACCTTTCGTTCTCAAAACTTGTTATAGAAACGTCACTTGACTTTATCATATGACTTCTTGAAATCGATTTTAAAAAGAACCCCACCCATTTTATTCTTATGAAGTTCATAAATGGTTTCATATAAATCAACTACCCCTTCTAGTATATGTCGTCCTAGCATAAACACCATTTGATTGGGTCTAATCGCCTTATAGGCAATCCCAGTAATGCGATTTGTTGCTGCTTTAGTGAAGATTTTGAAGCTCACATTGAGAAGCCAAATGGGTCTATGTTGTTGGATGAGATATGTACCGCATTTTCCCTCTTAGGTACAAGAGTGATCATCCTAAAGTTCAACTTGAACAAAGGGGAGTTCTCATGTTTGCGACGGAGCAAACAAGACCATCAAGTCAGTTTTAATGATCACTCAAAAAGTTTGATAAAATTCAGCAAGGAATCCATCTGGTCCCGACGCCTTGTTATGCTCCATTTGAGAAATGGCTTCTAACACCTTCTTGTCAGTGAAATTTGGTGTTAAATTACCATTTTCGGTGATTGAAAGTTACAGCATATTACTGTTATTTTCTTCTATATAAGAAAAAACTATTCGGAACCGGCGTTCCAAAAAGTTTCTTATAATATTATGGCAAGCCTAAAGCCCAGAAAGAGCCATAGCAACAATCCAGAACAAAAATCCTCCTTGAGAAAGAAGCCAACGCCAAGCCAAAAGCAGCCCTTGAACAATCACCTCTCCAGCACTCTATGTACGGATAAACCACACTCGCTCAGGATGCCACGTCACTCATGACTCAGCAAGGTAGCTTGAATCCCATATATGCTCCACCAGTGTACTGCGCCCAAACGTCTAGGGCTCCAAAGCAGGTGACGATGACGGTGCTGAGCGCCATGATGGCCGTGACCAGGAAGACGATCATGGAGACCCGGCCGGACTTGCTGACGGCGCGTCCGATCAGGATCACCCCGGCGACGGAGGCGACGAAGCAGATCCCCGCGTACACCGAGGCCTCCCCGATCCCCTCCATGCCCAGCAGGACGTACTGAGCCATCGACATGGACGCGCAGAAGAGCACCATGAACGAAGACGTCGCCGCCGCCGTCTTCGATCGCATCAAAAGAATAGCACATTATACCTTGGAAATTTCAGAACATGTAGAAGCATCATGCTGAATACCTGGGGGTGTATTCCGATCTGAAGGAGAACAGGGTTGAGGAGCAGGCCTCCCCCGATGCCGAAGAGGCCGCTCAGCGACCCGGTCACGAAAGCGGCCAGAGGGAGCGCCAGCGGCGGCAGGGTTTCCGTTTTGGTGACGAAAGAATTTGCTGTCTATACACAGGAGAACATGGATAGCCATGGGAAAGATTAGTTCAGTCCCATTTTTGCTTCATGATTCAAGGTCGTATGCTACATGAACGATAAGAACATGAACGGAACGTACCTTGCCATCTTCGTCGTCCTGCACAGCCTCTTTGTTTCTCTTCGCGTGTATGATGTAGGCTGTGAAAGCCACGGCGAAAGGAACCTGTGATATGGTGACTAGCCAGTATGCTATTCCGCAGGGCTTTATCCCGATCACACCCTGGACACACAGGATCACATTAATAACGAATCTAGATAAATCCAACTCACTTATTTTTGGAAGAAGAATATTTCTAATGCTATGCGTTTCATGTAGGAGTACAATGAATGTGGACAGGCACAATGACCTGATGCAAAGCACACACAAAAAACAGCTTCCAACCAAAGCAGGTTCTCAGGGTGAAATAATCGATCTGCCTTAAACTAGTAACACTTGGTGCTGTCCATTCGTTGGATAACTTAGTAAACATAAGTTTGACAAATAATATATCCATGGCTAGCTAGTTGAGCTTTAAAAAATCGAATACATATTGCCCAGTTGAAGTGTAGGATGAACCTAGACGGCGGACTGTACTCTGTAACGGTCGAGTGTCGACATATTGAATCGTGCCACCGTCGATGAGCTAAAATAGCGCGTGGCGACGAGCAATAAGGTGTTAAGGACCTCGGCTAGCATGATTTTGAACCGGTGGCAGGCAAATGAATTTATTTTGACGAGATGGATGACGACAATCTTGCTACAGTACAAAGCAAACAACACAGAGTACTGTATATAATAATACGGATTTGCTAGTTCTCAGGCGCATGAGAACTTCTTAAGTCTCAGTCGCCTCTTTCACTGTTTGATTTACCTCGTGATTCGTGTAAAATGAAAGTTACACATGAGTTACAAGTCGGGTGTAACTGAGAATTTAATGAGTTGCAACTAGGTTGTAACTGAGAACTAGTACAAATCTTATGAGTTGCAACTAGGTTGCAACTGAGAATTAGCACAAATATTAGGATGACATCAGCGACTTAGACATAACTAGTTCTCAGGCGCCTGAGATCTAGACACTCCCATAATAATATCAACTTACATACTTACATGTTACTGTTAGTTAGAACGTTGGTATGGTCCAGCTTTATCCATGTTTTTTTACTTTGTAAAATTTTAGATTTAAACCTTCATAATAAATATGAGTGTGTGCCATAAATCGATGTAGAGTCCGGGTTCTCACATTTTTGAAAGAAAAATAGTTGCATAAATATTGAAGTTCAGAAATTCGGTTTTGTTATTTCGCATATGACTGGTAACTAGCTATTTGATTAGTGGAGAGTGTCCGAGGAAAAAAGCCCCTGGATTGCTCGCGCGGGTGATCCCGGGGCGACTCCCTATCCCCCTCCCTCCCCCCCTCCCATCCACCCACAAAAAAAACCCTAGCCCCGGTCCCTGCTAGCCGTCGCCGCCGGTGGCGGCGCCCCGGCTACGAAGGCGGCAGGGCATGGTGGGCGTGTCTCCCTCCCAAGGCTTCGCGGAGAGGCGGGGCGTGCACAGATCGGCGTGCCGTCTGCAAGGGCGCGATAGTGGTATGGCTTGGAGGTGGGGCGGCGGGGCATGGTGGCGACGATGTCGTCGTTGCACCGTTCTTCACCTAAGCGCTGACCCTCGAGGTGCTCGCGGGCGACACGACCGGGTCATTCTCGATCTGCCAGCCTAGTTTTGACGGGTCTGGTGGCTGGTGAAGGCCGGTGGTGAGGAGGCTTTCGGTATGGATTCAAATAAAGAGGGTTTGGTCCAAGGATCCCTCTCGCGCCATGACGAAGATCTACCTGTTCCATGACTTCATCGATCTGGCCGGCGTGTTGTGTTCCAGAAGATTCCGCTGGTGAACTCCAATGCACGACATGCCGGAGTTCGCCAGATTGGATGGATTTCGGTCGCAACCATGTTTTTATCTGGACGTTTGGTTTCAGAGGAAGTGTTGCGAAGCTTTGTATACTTTTTCCATCGAGGACAAGCCATTAGTCTCATGGTGAAGTCAATCGTGACTGACATGAAAGCCGAGGTCTGAAAACTGGTAATGGTGGTTTGAATCCTGGTAGTAATGAGGTTTTGGCTTGGTGTCTTGGTCTTGGAGCAACGACATTGGAAAGTGGGGGCGACAGTATATGAGAACTACAGAGTTCATGCTGCAGCGTGAAAATCCAAGGTCTGGCCTTAATTGGTTGTGCCTGGCAATGGCCTTGTTGAAGGCATTGTTTTGTCAGCGCGGACTTTCTCCGGGGTGAAATCTATGATCGATGATCAGGTAGATGTTCCCTTCTTGGAGGCATCGCTTTTGGAGAGGATGGATTTATGATGCTGCCTTGGTGGTGTTTGATTGTTGTTGTAAGGCATAGATCGATGTAGAGAGACTTTTCTTTTTCTGTAATTCTTATTTATTTTTGGATGTGTGCATTTGTAATACCATTAGGGTAATGCGTTGTTGCAGAGGCTGGATGTAATTAGTATCTTGCGATATTAATATATGATCCTTCCCCAAAAAAGCTATTTCTCGGTCACTTTGAGAACCTTGTGATAATATTTTAGGATTCTTCAAGTACATGGGTCTGTCCAGCCTTCCCATGTACCAACTTGTCGGGAGATTCACGACTAAGGGGAGCAAGAAGATCCTGATCAACTCGTGCGTGTCCAACCTTCCATGTATTACATGGGTTTGTACCTCCTACCTGAGGGACCCATGCGGACTTCGCGGAAGAGTTGTCCCAGTTTTTCTAGGCGGCTAGAGATGGCTATCAGAAATACCATATGGTTAAGTAGGCAGCCATTTGCACCCCCAAGTCTCTTACGGGCATAGGGATTCTTGGCCCACAACTCTACAATGTTGCCTTGATGATAAAATGGTTTTGGTGTATCCTTACGAACTATGGACGTCTTTGGCTATAGCTCATTAAAGCCAAATACCTCTAGGGACGACCTCTTTTAGCATGCGAGCGGCGAGAAGGCTCCCAGTTCTAGCGGGTCATCCAGGACATCAAGCATGGCATACGCCTGGGGGGCCTCCTTTAGCTTGGGCGATGGGCAGGTCGTGCTTCTCTAGCTAGACCCGTGGCTATCGGGTACCCCGCTCTTCCAGGAGTACTCAACCCTTTTTTCCATTTGTGCATCTCCCACCATGTTGGTGGCCGAGGGATGCCACGAGGGCCTATGGATATCCTGTTCCACGGGACCTTTAGCCTGGCCGAGGCTGCCGATTTTCGGTGGCTGAGGGCATCCCTGTCCATGGAAAGGGACTCAGTCTCCTGGCAGCCCTCTCCTGCAAAGGGTTTTTCAGTTAGCTCGGCATATAGGACGTCCTGATTTGGAATGGATGACCCCTCTTTGGAAGGCCCCCCTTCCCCTTAGCATTCAGATCTTTGTTTGGCAATTTCTCCAGGACCGTCTGCCCTCAGGAGTTGACGTGGCTAAACGGAATGGCCCTGGCAATGGCATGTGTCCTTTGTGTGGGACACCTGAATGTTCACTTGCCCGGCCGCTCAGTTTCTCTGGAGCTTCGTCCAAGAAGCCCTTGAGGCGGGCCCAAGACCACGGGAAGTTCTTGAAAACGGAGGCACTCAAAAGGTGGTGCCGCCTTTTATGGTTGGTGTTTACGTTTTTCGCTTTTTGTCTACCTGCAGCAGTTGTACCCACTGTCTAAACAGTGGGACAAAGAGCACCTGGACAAAACTATTCAAGAATCTGCGAGTGACCGCGCATCACTTTTTAGTCCTTGACACCCTCCTTCCCCGTGACGGTCCACTCCACGTCGAGGTCGCCGCCGGCAACCTTCCTTTTTTGCTTTAGTTTTCTCTAGGACTTCTTGTGTTGTGGCCCCCGTGGTCGTTATTTTTTTCCTTTTTTTTCGTTGGCCTTGTCCATGTGTGTTGTATATGAATTCGGTTGTATTTGGATGTTGCTTTATTTATAAAACAGGGCAAAAACCTCTTTCGAAGATTCTTTAAATACAAGAGTTTGAGAAAGTCTTAATCTGACATCTATCAATTGATAGGCAAGTAGCTATTTAAAGGAGAAAATTACAAAAAAAAACCACCATATTTGGGGCTAGGGTTTTAAAAGACCACCAAAGATGGTGGTTTTTTGAAAATTTTAAAGTTTTTGGTGGTCTTTTAGAATTTTTATTAGAAAATTAACCAGAGATGAGTATTAATAAAAAAATAGCCCTATTATTTTTAACACATAAAACTAGCCCCATTTTACCGGTTGCAGCATGTTTTAGAGAGGATGTGCTACAAGATGCTTTAGCGAGTCCTGATAAATTTTTTTAAAAAAATTATGTTCATAGTTTGGTTATGGTCTCCGACCTTGATCCAATGCGATCTTTTTTTTTAGATCTGAAAGGAGATGACGTTGAAGTCATTATAACGGAGCTGAGCTAGTTAACCCACTTATATCTATAAAAAGTAATAAGGTTGACCACTCGATAAACAATGATATGGAACTAGTAGTTATATATCCTCTGCAAACCCCTTAGACGAAAGCTATATGGTAGTTATAGACGAGGATTAATCACTGTAAAGATGCTTGATTAGCAAAAGAAAGAAAATGACCAGATAAAGAAAGGCGCTAACGTCGAAGTGACAAGTAGTGTCATTTCGCAAAAGCAAAAGCAGAGGAAAGTAAGAAGCTAGCAAAACAGCCACTGCTTTCTGCTGCATCAGAAAAGGAGAGCATGGTGCCAATGGCAAATGACAGGCGAGACGAGGCGTGATTACGAGTGCGCACTATCTTGGCCTTTTTGGCAACTCATACTCTATGCCTGTGAAGTATACACACTAGCTAGCGCGCACGCCTCGATAGATTCTACCGTGATCTACGCGCCAGGAACGTATCTCCCGTGCACAGCAGCGCAGCGCCAGCCAAACCAAAAAAGGTTACGCGGAGAAGGAACGCAGGCCATACATACCTTCCCGTGCTTATCTCCAATGACGACATGGAGCAGGAAGAAGCAGACCCAGACCACGAGGAGCGTGGCCACGTCCTTCCACGGGAACGACCTCGCGGCGCGGCCGGCGGTCACGGAACCTCCAATAATGCCACCCATCATCGACCCTTCGCCTCCAACGACCTGGCCGGGCAGTGGGATGCCGCCGCCGAGCAGCAGCGGCACCTTGTGTCCACCGTGGGTCGCGGCGGCGGCGGCGGTCTCGGCCCTCCAGATCTTGGCCCCGGCGCGGCACGTCTTGGCGGTGCAGAAGGCGAGGAAGAGCGAGAAGAGCGCCGTGATGAGCCACTCCGGGAACATGACGTTGCACACCACCCCGAGGCTGACGCCCAGGAGCAGGCACGGCTGGAACAGCAGCGCCACGTCGTAGTCGATCAGGCCACGCCCCGCCGTCCGCGTGCTGCACGCCAGGCTGTACAGCACGTTCGACACGGCGCCGCCGGTCACCATGAAGGAGGAGTAGGCCGTGGCGCGCTTCAGGCTCAGCCCGGCCACCAGGTTCAGGATCGGCAGGAACAGCGACCCGCCGCCCACGCCACCGGCGCTCGACACGGACGCCGCCAGGAAGGCCAGGACCCAAGACAGGACGGTGTGCCGACGCACGCTCATCCCAGCCTTGCCGCCGCCGCCGGCTTGTTGTTGTGAGGAGGCGTCCGACAGGTAGTGCTCCCGCCATTGCGAGAGCCGGGCGAGGAGGTGCGGCGAGGTGGAATTGATGGGCGACGACGCGGCCGCTGCTACCGCCACGGCGGAGAGCAAGGTGGCGGCGACGAGGACTCGAGCGGTCCACGACATGTTTTTTGGTCTCTGCTCTTCCTTGGGGAATGTTTTTTTTTTTTTTGCTGTTCTGTGTGGAGGTGTGGGCTTGTGACCTGCATTGCAGGTCTTATATGCAACTTCTCTATTGTGCGTGACACGACACGACTGAGTTAAGAAAAAACAGATTTGAAACGTTACACGAATGCACTTGAAAGATGTATGTATGTGGTGCATCAAAACGTCTCGATTGGGAAATGACCACTCGGTTACACGAAATAGACAGGTCAGCCTGGTATATATACAGCCTCATTATCTCAAATATCCAACTCCAGTGAAGCTCCCAAATACCCCTTCTTGTTCTCACTTGATAAATTTGTTGTGACCAAACGACCAGATCAGTGCCGTCTTATTATCCCCTAAAATAATCTTGTCAAAGCATTAACCCCTCGAGAAAATACTTGTCAATGCATTTAAGTATATTTTTCTCTTGTCTGGAACGAGCCGAGACAAAAAGGATTTATCAACCACAAAACCAAGGCACATTCATCCATGGCTTCGTGGATGAGATCAAGCACGACGCAGATACGTGGACAGAATCTGGAGCGGAATGTTCCATCGCTGCCCCTTGTCACCAAGCTGATGCGGCATCTTTCAAGTGTCTCCTGACACAGACCCAAAAAACACACACCATCCCACCAGTAAATGAAAAGGAGCAATGCATTATTAAAAAAGAGAGAGAAGAAAAGTGATCAGTGCTGTCAAATAGGTGACCTCTTTCGCCTGAACGCTTTCACAAGGCTAAAACTCTTTAAACATGGAACGAGAAAAGGAAGAGAAGATACTTTCTCTCGCAAGTATTTTCACAAATAAAAAAGACTTATGGCTGTGTCACGAAATGTAATTTATAAGAAACTAATCTTCCCTTGTTTGACTTGGCAAGTACCGACAAGCACAGCAAATGTGGCACGGGACAACCTATGCCATTGGTCCAGTTGCAACATGAAAGGACATCATATCAGAGATTGGAAATCTCTGGTAGCTGCCACTAGTATGGACACATATGCATTTAAATATTCACAAATTAGAGCTATTATTGAAAATGTAATGAACAATCTCGTTATGTACAGATTCTTGTAAGATAGAAACCCCAACATTCACATCACTAGAGCTTCCATATTCCATAGGGCCATAATTCAGCCTCCCTTCGTCCTTTCATCGGTAAACTCGACACAAATGCATATAAATAGCAGTATACAAGAGAGGCCAAGAACTCCGGACGGAGATATGAAAGAATTAACAGTTACACACGCATAAGCAAGACTTCGGTGATTCAAGAGGCTCCCTCCATCACGACCATAACCAGTGATCATCTGCAAGGAATGCCAAGAGCCCATGGCCATGGTTATTACCAAATGAAACAGTTCAAGCAATTTCAGTACCCCAAAACACCAGAGATAAATTTAGCATGTTAGCCCTACGTAGTGGTGCAGAATAAAGACGACACCAGATAATACATGTGAGTGAACCAAGAAAATCTAAAGCAGCACCCAGGCGAAATAGCAAACCAATTCAAATACAGGGCATTTTCATAATTATTTGACAGGTATGATAGTTCATACGCGATGCACTCCACAAAAAATTTCAACGACATAATATGTACTCCCATGCTTAGAAAACTGTTGTTCTTACCATTGATGACGGTCACTATAACAAGTCTGGGAGTAGCTCACTATCATCACAATCCTCTTTGCTATTTACAACTCCGAGCTGGGCCTCCGTGTTCAGGCTCTCAGTGTTATTTACAAGCTCGGCTTGGCGGTTAAGAATTGGGTTCTTATTTACAGCAGCAGCACTATCTTCTACAGAATATTGACCAGAACTGTTATCATCAGCACTATTTGGGACTTCAGACATGCAGTCCAAAGAACTAGAACTGCTCCTTCGAGAGAGTCTACCATCTGTTGAAAATCCGGACCTCTGTCGCTGCAGCAATCCACTTCTGTTGCTATCAGGTGTGTTCATCCTAAAGGGAAAAAGGAAAATAAGTTTGCACACAAGATATATAATGAAAAATAATGATATCGGCGAGCCACTATCATTACAAAGATGAAGATTTCAATTTCATACAGAAGATTGGTCAGCCTTCATCAACCTGACAGATGTACTGCATGGCTAACTTAATACCGTTCACTAACATAAAATGCCCAGCAGAAATGCAAGCTTAGAGCATACCTTGTCTGTTGATACCTAGATGTGTGAAGAGAATCAAAGACCGGTATGAGATTCTTTGACCTTGATTCTATATTACGAGTCCAGACTTTTTCTATTTCGGTTTCCCCTGAAGTATCATCAGTGGTGTCTGCTTCTAAGGTTCCACCCCCTATTACTTGAAAGTGTACCTGACCACCAGTTAATACACAGGTGTTATGATTGTGCTTACATGGAAGTGAAGCATAAAAAAGACAAATTCGGCACTGAATCAAAAAAGAAAAGAAAAGTACCCCAGATCTTGACCAGACCGGAATTTGTACAACATGTGTCTGCAGTTCACTCTCGGAAATATAATAATGATGATTTTCATCAGCACTAAGCTTCAGCCTTTCAACAGAAGAACAATTGGACGGGTAGATACTATTTCCTTTCCTGACCACTTTCTGGAAAAGTTTATTATTTTCTCCATTGTCATGATCATTATAAAAATTACTCTCAGCAGTGTCTCTTCTATTTCTCTTTTGACAAACATCCCACTTCTGAAGAGCTTCAATAACAAACTTTGTATCAGTTTCCCTTTGGGATCCATAAGAAATGGCATCCAAAGGATAGTCAATTCCAGATTCTTGTTCAGCTGAGTGATGGAGAACATACTGTATGATACTTCCAGAAGGGGAAAACACTAGTAAATAATACTTCATGCTAAGCAAACTGCCATCTGAGTTAACACCACCCTTGCAGTTATGAAATGCTGAAGCAATAGCACCAGAAATTGGACTGGAAACACCTGTCGCAAAAGCTGCAGCGCCATGGACAGCACCCTTCAACAAGTTGCTCCCATTTCTTATTCTACTAACAACAGACAATGCGACAGGGGGGCCAGACAGGGAAAGCATCTTCTGATTGAGACTCAGAGAGGGAGATGCGTTTTGTGACCAATGAGCGGCATGCTTAACTGATGAATCCACTTTGTAATTATTTTCTGCAAGGTTGTTATCACTATAGTGAAAGCTTGTGGATCCACTATATGGAGATATTGCAAAGAAATGACTTGTTCCCCTTGACGAGCTAATCAGTATCCATTCACTGTCGTCGCTGAAGCTGATATCTTTTATGACCTATCACAAAGGTCATAATGTTACAAGTCATCAAACATTGAAGGAAATGGTCAGGTAACGTGAATGTGTTTATCTAAAAAAAAGTTGCATGAATGCAAGCTTACTGCATTGGTGATGCCTCTTTGCAGTTTATACAAATGAACACAGGTACCATTTGGACCATCTTCTGATGCACTCCCATCCACAGAAGGCATAATGCGAAAAACATTGATGTTTCGGCCATGAATAGAAGCCGTCACGAGCAAAGTTCCGCTGGGATCAAAACAGAGAGCTGAAATGGGACTAGTATGTGCCCTGAACTGAACTATCATTGCTTTAGAGACAATATCTCGAACAATGACCTGCCATTGAAAGGTAACAGCTTCAAGTCACATTTCATGAAGTGCACAAGACAAACAGACATACAGTGAGATAATGTTATAATATGTCAAAGGAATACTAGTTTATTTACAGTTAATCAAAACTAGTTATTCAACACAACCAGAAGTCCAGAAGAACAAGTTTCGCCATCCATCACTCATCCGTCTAAGACAGGAGGGATTTACTTTCCACATGTCCTGCTAAACCACCAACTTCTTTAGGTCTAAGCAAAAAAGGATTTCTCATAATCTTTTGGATATACCAGACTAACAAAGACACAGCCTTTTTAGTGGAAGCAAACAACCAAATATTATTTCTTGTTTGCAAAATGAAATGGTAAATAATCTACCATAAACAGTTCTGCATGGCATCTGCACAGGGTTACAATCGAGCAGAGAAGACTCTTGAGCAATACCAACTGCATTTTTGCCTACTTAGGACCCTAACAGTCTTACAATTTGATGATGTACATACGATTAGCATAATGAAACATCCTGATATAGCATGCCAAAGGTTGTGACCAATTATTTAACTAAATTCGAGATAGCAGAGTTAATGAAAAATGTGAAGTGATAAATTGCATACCATTCCAGCATATTCACTATCAATAGTATGTCCATTTGTCACTCCATTTGCTTTGAAGCCATTCCCCTGCTTCATAGTACCACTACCATTTAAGTCTGAATAGTACTTGGAAAGCTTCTTATATCCAACATCACCGAGCGTTACAATGCCAGCCGCCAATTGCTTGCTCGATTCTTTTGCATAGTATGCCACCACACTGCCGTTTGAACCAGGAGGCGGGACTAAGGGTGACAGGCTGAGAAGCTGAGGGCTAACACGGCCTGTATTTGGAACTGGAACTGGACTCCCAGAATATGCAATCCATCTAGGACCTAATCCAAGTGGGCCATAACCTGAAATCGGTGAAACTATCGGGCTGGTAAGAAGTGTATATTCCAGCTCCAATGTTGCAGCATCAAAACAATGTATCTGCAAAGGGTATCATTCCATTAAGATCCTTCATGATCCAAACACAGAGTAAGAACCGTGAAGCATGCATACCTGAGTAGCCTGAGAAACAGCTACAACTCTGGAACTGCACCTGATGGAATAGACAGCTGATCTGAACTTCATTGAATGAACGTAACCATGATCCTTCAGTGAATAAAAGCGAAGGATGGTAGGCAGTTTTTCACCGCCAATATTATGGTGAGTGCCATTAGTTCCATTGAGCACAGGGCCATTGGCATCATTGCTGTTTGCACTTCCTGTGCTAGTTCCACCACCAGCAAGAGCGAGCAATGGCCGTGCATCTGCGAATCTGTCTTCACCTTTCTTCGAGGCAATTGGTTTCTTTAGCAGTTGCATGAAGGAAACGGCACCATCATGTCTTGACTCTAGCTGTCTTACATCATCAGCATGCTCAACATCCCATACTTGGAAGCCAGATCTGTATGCTAGCAGCAACACCTGCCGCAGCATGTCACCTCCACATTCAAGTTTATCAAACCCAGCCCATTGTACCTGCAAATCATATGACAAATGGGACATGTATTAGCTCACATTTTTACAAGGATTGTCAGAATCATGTCTTCAAAATAATTAGTAACCGTACGCACTTTGCAATGAAATGCTAAGAGTCTAAAATACTGTCAGTACTCTTACTGAAATGCTCAACATTTAACATATGGATGTCATATTTCTTTTCCTGCCAATATGAAACTCTAATCGCCAGTCACGAGATCACGAGCAAATATGTATCTTACACACAGTATAATGCTATACGGAATACGGGTGAAGTTTAAACTGTTAATGTCCTTAGCTTACAAAAATCCAAGCACAACTCCAATGCCCTTATCTTGAAAAACTATAGTAGATTCATTACGCATAACGCAAGATTAGAAGGACTGGAAATGATTTATAACATGAATAGCCATAATGTCCTGACCTGGCCAATCATGAACGTTTCGGATCCAGACAACTGCAAACCAGGATTGAAAGCTAGCTTGCATATTCATGGTATCTCTAAGATCCCACTTCTGCCACTTGTCTTGATAACATACTGCTAGACATTGGCTAACATACCAAAAGAGCAGCACTACTATACAGACCTCATGAGCAGTTGGGTATAGTATGATGCTAAAGCATAAATGTGTGGATACTAACAATAAGTTGCCACATACGGTGTGGTGGAGGGGGAGACAAACAAAATTGGCAGTGCCCTGGAGCTACAATTAAATTGTTGCTCATTTTGCATCAGTTACTAGCATTAATGCACACGTGGAGCTACTAAAAGCGTGTAAAGCATACAATTATTATAGCAGCCTACTAACTAATACGGCACTTGCTATGGTAGAAGATAGAAGATTCAAAAGGGGGTGGGGGAAATAAAATCAACCTGGTCGCGGGTGGCATCGTCGTCGTGGCTGGCGATGGAGCTGACGAGCGAGGCCCCCGCGGAGCGCAGGGTGGATGCGGCCGTGGAGGCCCCCGAGGACACGATCCGCATGTAGCTGGAGAGGGAGCGCGCGGAGAAGAGGCCGACGCCGCCGCCCCCGCCGCCGCTGCCGCGAGGTGCCCCCCCGTTGTTCCGCATCGAGCCAGCAGCCAGCCGGAAGCGCTAGTGGTAGACGCTAGCTGCAGGCTGCAGGAGAAATCCCCGCGAGGAGGTAGCCCAGATGCGGAGGCTTGTGGTGGAAGCTAGATAAATAAAACGAAACCTAGACGGAAGCGGTTGCTTGACTTGCGCGGCGGAGGAGGAGGCTTGTTGCGAGGAGGATGGATGGAATCACGGATGCCCCCGGGCTGTTTCTCTTGGGACTCGGGGGAGACTCTTGCAAGAAACAGCCCACCGACCGTATCCTTAGGTGAGCGACATGGCCGAGCTCGGAGGCGTGGGGGGATTGATGGAATCGGCGCGCGCGGGGTGGCCGGGGGAGGGCGAGAGGCCTGGATGAGCCGGCGCGGGGACTGGTGGTGGGGGATGCCGGCGAACTGGGTGGTGGCGAGCGAGAGAGGAGAGCAATTCGATCGGAGAAAGCGAGGGTTTGCGGTTTTGAGCCCTGTGTTGTTTTGTTTTTGTTTCTTGGCTTGGCCGTGTGGAAGGGGAACAAGAGACGGGGCGGAGATGGGGATTAGGTGAAATAGAATAGGCGGAGGAAGAGGTTAGGGAAGGAGTAATAATAATATTATCTTTTTTTTTTGAAATAAAAAATCGGTTGCTGCTCTGGTTTTCTCGTTCGAGAAAAAAAATACATACGGTATACTCCGAGACCGGTTGGTGTTCGTTCCTTCCGTAGTTTTGCTTGGGGGGAGTTTGGATGCGGCAAGGAAACGAATACGAGGCGGCCAAGGAAGGGGAAGGTTAATTGACGAGGGGTTGATGGATAATCTCGCCTGCTGAGCCTTGGTGCCGTTGCCTCGCCGCCTACGTTTCCCTCGCTGGCTGCTGTCGATCTGGCTCCCGTGTGGTCCTCTCCCTCCGGTGGTCGCTTCTTTATGCCTCGAGCGCACCGGATCTGGCCTGGCACCGTCGGGTTGGGTTCGATTCACCGCGCCGGGCTGGGCAATGGTGGTCGGTCGGACTGGTCCCCTTTTTTCCCCTCGGTCGGTTGACTGGCCCGTCATGCATACCACTCGTTAAAACAGAAATTAATATGGATGGATGGGTAAAACTAAAAACTGTACATTATACGGTACAATTTTTAAAAATTTATTAGATTTATTAGTAATCATCAATAACAGTGTATAAATATTACAAATAGATTAATGAATCATCTAGGGACGACTACGTACATTAGCACGAGCCGAAGACCCGTCGATGTCCACGTCTCTTCATCACCGGAGCCGAGCAAAGCTTGTTGTAGTATCCGTACGGGAAGTTATTATGCTAAGTTCCCGAAGGACCATCGCACTACAGCAGTAACCATCACCGAAGATAAAAATTATAGATCGAAAGAGACCAACCTTAAACCACAGCAAAAAATACGAGAAACAACCAGATTCCAAGAGACATGTCGGACACAAGCGTCCTTCGTCGATGCTAGGCACGACAATTGAGCGGGGATAGAACAAGGAGAACTTTATTCTGATTTCAAGACGTAGCCGCCATCTGAACATTGTAAAAAAGACACTAGAAATAGCCTAAAAAAATGTGCAACTTCCCGCCGACAAGAGACCGTGGTTCGCCACATTTATAAAACACCAAGACAACCAGAGACGAAACGGATCAATGACATCACCCAGCGAGAGGAATAGAACCCTAGATGGGTTTTACAATGACGGTCGCCTCTCTCCTTTACTCCACGCGTGTGTACCGGTTCCCCTGTTTGAGTGTACAATATGCGATTGATTGTTGTACTCCTCCGGCCCATTTTAATTGACTTTGATTTTTTAAATGGATGAATCTATATACTAAACAGTGTCTAGATTCATTCAAATCTAGATAAATTTAAGATAATTAATATGGGCCGGAGGAAGTAGTACGTTAGAAACCAGTACCATTTGTCCGTCGAACATTGTTGTAGGTAGTACCGTTTACCAAACATTGTGGTACTACTAGACAGTTGGACAGTTTTAGTCAATGGAGATCGTACATTTTGTGGAGTAATTTAAGTTAAGAGCGTGGATTTTTTTTAGTAGGTGAATGGGTTATTGAGTAGTAGAACTAAAATACTTGCTCCTACACAGTGGATTCTCCGGAAAAGTTGCAACGGGTTGGCAAGTGATGGTTGTGAAATGGACTACCGATGGCGAGACGTGTGAGGATAAATCTGTTGACAATAGTATAGCAGAAAAAATGTGCACGTAGCTCCAAGAATCATTTGCGTCGATGCGGTGCCAAACTAGTTGAGGAGTCCAAGAATACTCTATTGCCACTCAACGGACGAGAACGTCGAGGCATGTAGTCGGCGCAAGGTTTTGTACGTATTTAATTCATCCGCTGCAGCTTTCTTGGTATCCAAGGCACCTCCAGAGAAAACTAAAATACGCCAGGTACAAATAACATATACAGAAGCAGATTACCCGCAAAAGAAAAGAAAAAATACAGAAGCAGAATGGCTAGACGTTCTGTCTGTCTATAGAGTGGCACGAAAGTCCTGTGGCCGCGTGTTTTTTCTCCCGGACAGCCAACGACCCGAGTTATGACACAAGTAGTACGACCCAAAAATGCACTGGTACAGCTTGAGCGTCCTGTGTATGATGCCACGGTTTAGCATAAGTCACAGAATCACACGACATAATAGTGTTATTCGCAGGCTCCCACATGAAGTTTTATACATTTCTTTATTTTTCAAGTCAGGCACGTCTAACTGGTCCCCTACTCACCGTCCAACGATGAACGATTCCCTTTTGTTTTAGAATAAACCGTCCAAGATTCCTGCAGCTTTGGTAAAAAAAAAAAGATTCCTGCAGCTAGATTGCCCGATGGGCCAAAGAAGTTTCGTCGCCCAATTTTTTTTGAAACGGTTGAGCGAAAATATACTCATTTCTCTAAAAGTAAATGATTTGAATTTATTTAGAGTCATGTAAATTTAGATGCGTTTTATTGTATAGATACATGCTATTCTATACAAATTCCAAGTCAATTATTTCGGAAGAACGAATTTATTATTTCTCTAAACACGGATATGGCGAATGAGTCGTAGACCCAGATCTAGATAACATATATACAAAGTTACAAAGGAAAAGAGTGGCCAAGCCATCGGCAAACAACTCTAGATGAGTCTTTTTAGGGGAGTAAAATCCATGGCAGGTACCTAAACTTGGCATCCTTTTTAATACGGTTATTGAGCATATGAATATGTCATTTACGGTCATTGAATACGGATGACTCTCATTTAACATCACTATCTTATGTATTGCCTTCCATATATGGATGTATTCGTTGAGATGGCACCGAGTGGGCCCTATCTATCAGCCTCTACCGCACATACGGAAAACTACTTTATAATAATAAAAGTAAAAAGAGCTAAATTACAAAATTGTCTAAGAGATAAGGGGCCTGTTCGGCATCACTCCAGCTCCGAACTCCATGACCGGAGCGGGCGGAGCCATGCCGAACGCGAGACCTTTGCGGATCTGGTTCTGTGGAGCGGAGTGGCGCGTAGCGCAATTTTTCGGAGCGGCCCGTCAGTCGCTCCTCGTTTTAGCAAAAGCAGGGTCTGGTTGAAATTACAAAAGATGCCACCGCCAAGTGCCACCACTCGAACCGGTACGAGTCTATTTTTTTCTCTCCAGTGTTCTCTATCGCCAACAGCCTGAAAAACGAACCAGATGGCAGGCGAACCAGCACGCCGCCTGCGCTCGTATCCTAGCCCTCTATGCTGGTCGAATCGCTCATATTCCTCTCCCGGCCGGCGATTCAATAATTTCCGCCGATGAATCAAGACTGCTGGCCGCTTCTTCCCGTTCAATTTGCTTAGCCGTCAGGACTTTGGTCCACCAACAACGGCCTTGCTTCCCAAATCCCAACGCTCGCGTTTGACCTCCATGAAAAGCAGTTGTATTTTTCTTTTGAGGAACTGATGAGCAGTTGCATGACTCCAGTCCATCATCCGACATCTCCCACTAGGGTCTAGGCCATACTCATTTGTTTCCATCTGATTGGGCTCTATTTGCATTGAATGGGCTAGCAGCCCACACTGGAACGGAGAGTGGAGCCAGCCGAACGGTGGTTCGACTAGGCAATCGATCCGGAGAGCGCTTCGTGCATGGATCGGAGCAGAGCGACCCGTTTTTCTGGAGTGGAGTGTTATCGAACAGACTCAAGGTTGTCTTCTCCGTCTAAGATCCGCCACTGATGTCGTGCCCGGCTTCGGCCACCTTCCACGGTCCGGCGACTGGCAGCGCTCCTCATCGCCGGCCGCTCTCCATTTCCTAGGCCTTTGTTGTCGTTGACCTCCTCTCGACTGCCGAGGTCCTCGTCGTCGGTCGCTCTCGGGCGACCATTTGGAGGCGGCGCTACCAACATCTGAACCAGATCAACATGTGGATCCTCATTGGTGCTCTTTAACGACTCCCTCGCGCCCTCCTCCACCATCAACATCGACCACTAGAGTAGCGGACCTCGTCGGGAGTGCGAGGAGCCGTGACTGGAACATCAGGTCCATGGTGGACACACTGCCTCCGTGCAGTGCAGGTTCCTCACCATGCGTGCTAATCCCGGATGATGTTCATGGCCGATTCTCCCCACCGGCAAACAAGAGACAGGGAGTCACAGCTCGCACGGTGCACAGTATGAGCTAGCTAGGTGTCTCTTGCGTCAGCCATGGTGGTTGTGATTTCAGACTTCAGACTTTCAGTCTGGTGTTCGGAGTGCACGCCTCCTAATAATTTCTAAGGAGTATTTGGTCTGCAACGAGCATTCACGTCTGAATTTTGTGTTTGACATGTTAAGCGTCACTACGGATGGCACCCGTGGTTGTTGCGGGTGCGGGTGGAGCTTAATCAAACCCGCACCCGTAATTTTAGATCTTTTTCGCACCCACGCTCGCGTATAGGATAGATTTTGTCTCATACCCTCACCCGCCTAAGTTAAAAAAAACACGAGTAGTACCTACCCTTCTGTCCAAAGAACTTAACAAGGCATTGTAATAACACAACATAAAAAAGATAGCATATATCTTCATTCATCACAGTTTTAGCAAGCAAGCAAATATAAATTAAATAATAAAAATACATAGCCAAACACATGATATATATATGTTAAGAAAACAAGTTACAACCAAACATAAGTTGCATAGAAGGTATATAGTTCAAACAAGAATACTAGATTAATGGGAAATTAAGCGGTGGGCAATAGAATTAATGTGATTTCGGGAATTTTTGGTCAGTCGAGGGCGGTTTATATTTAGTTTTAGGGATTTATTTTGAAAAATGCTATGATAATAATGTTCCACATGTCATGTACTAATATATGGCGGATAGGTGGGTGCGGGTTTTGCCTTACCATACCCGCACCTGCAATACCCAATGGGTAAAGAATTTTTCCACTTGCTTACCCATAGGTAAACATTTTCTATCAGACCCTTACCCTAATGGGTAAAAACCCGCAGAGTAAGCGGGTAGAGGGTATCCATTGCCATTCGTAAGCGTGATTGCGTGAGTCCGTTACACACAGTTGATCATGATTTAGTTACGTGCGGCTGGCAAGCTTCCAAGATGTTGTCGGTCTCCGGATGGACGATAGGCCCACGGCCCTGCCAAGGTCTGGTTTCCTGACAGGTTCTAGCTCCTCATGGTCTTTAGGTCGAGCGGTGTATGGTCTAATTCGTTTTCCCCAAAGCGTTGTCTCCCTTCGTGCCTGATGCGTGCATCCAGTGTTGACGTGGGACACTTCGTTGAAACCCCAAAAGCAAGGTGTGATGAGCACAACAGCAAGTTTCCCTCAGAAGAGACCGAAGTTATCAAACCTGAAGGAGGAAGGAAACATCTCAAAGGTGTTGCAAGCAACGTGGAAACCTGCACAACACAAACTCAAGACTTTGTCCCAACGAATCAGTGAGGTTGTCAAGCTCACTGTTTTGCTGTAACAAAAGATTAAACATATGGTGTGGAAGGTAATGGTTTGCAGCAAGTAAACAAGTAACAGTGAAAGATGTATCAATGGTAAAGATTGGACCGGGATCCATATATCACTAGAGGTTCCCTCCTTAGATAAACAACATGGTATGAAGGACAAACAAATTACAGCAGGACAATTGACAGGAACTGAGCAGGACATAACAATGCAATTACTAGTCAGAAAGATTCTATGAGATTTGATTGGGCAATACAACAAGATACATAGACCGCCATCCAACTGCATCTATGACTAGAAGTCCACCTTCAGGTTATCATCCGAACCCCCTCCAGTATTAAGTTGCAAGCAACAGACAACTGCTTTAAGCAAAGTGTGTAAGGTAAACAGTCCACATGTTTCATGAAAAAGAGACCGTTGTTTTCTCCATAGTAGCAACAGCACATCTACAACCGAAGAGATTATTGTCACTTCCCTTGGAAACTAGAGGCATGAACCCACTGTCGAGCATAAATACTCCCTCTTGGAGTCACTAGCAACTACTTGGCCAAGATAGCTACTAATAACGGAGAGCATGCAAGATCACAAACAACACAGATATGCTAGAATCATAAAGACAAAACCATTAATCAAACCAACATAATAATCTCAATATCCATCGGATCCCCGCAAACACAACATGCATGATTACAAATAGATTAGATCTTGATCATGAACGGAGCTCACAAGATCTATACATGAAAGCACAAAGGAGGAGATACAACCATCTAGCTACTACATGGACCCATAGTCCAAGGTGGAACTACTCACGCATCATATCGGAGAGAAGGCCTCCGGGATGATCTCCCCTCCGGCAGGGTGCCGGGAAGAACTTCAGATCCCCCTGATCTAGGGACGATAGTGCCGGCGGCTACAGACGGTTTCGTGGAGATTTGATCGGGTGCTTAGGGTTTCTGCATCGGGGGCTTCTTATAGGTGAAGGGGGAGGCCGAGGAGGCGACCAGGGGGGGCAAACCCTACCCAGGCGCGAGCCCACCCCTGGCCGCGCCTAGGGGGGTTTGGCCGCCCTAGCACGCTTCTCCGTCTCCCCTTTAGACTTCTTGTTCCCCACGGAAAGTAATTGACTTTGGCTTTTGTCCCGTCCAATTCCGAGAATATTTCTTTACTAGATATTCTGAAACCAAAAACAACAGAAAACAGACAACTGGCACTGTGGCAACTTATTAATAGGTTAGTACCAGAAAACATGTAAAATGCACCTCAAAGTGTAGACAAGCAAAGCAAAGTAGATACTAACAAGCATGGAACATCAAAAATTATAGATACGTTTCCGACATATCAGTCCCTATCGGAACTCTAGGTCTCCTCCAGAGGGATCGCGGAGCTCCCTCTTTAGTCTCTAGGGACCCTCGCATCACAGCCCTTCGTTCCGGTAGGGTGCATTTGATGAGTGCCTTTGTCATCACGCATGTCGTGTTGAGGAGGGGAGCCTTGAAGGTCGCTGCTTCTCCCTGTTGGTCTTGAGGCCGCCTACGGCGTGTCTGCCCTTAGCTCCCCTAGCTTAGTGTCGTGACGTGGCAGGTTCTCCTTTATCTTTGCGGACCCCTTGGACTAGCGAGGAACAATGTTCGGTTTGCCGGGTTCAGGTGGTCCACAACTGGGTCAACTGCATGTGTCCCAATACGACCAGCTGTTGTGTTGGCCGGTCCACGACCTTGAACATGAAAAATCGACTGACGGAGTTCCATGTTTCACCGAAGGTAACTGGGAGGGTGACTGCTTTGGTGTCTTCATCTGGGTTACTAGTCTCACTCTCTAGGATAAATTGATAGACAGGGATCTGCAGGTAGTCCAACAACCTGGAAGAGATGGTACTCCTGATTGTGGTCGGGTCCGCTATGCTTCCTCGTATCTGTATGTTGGAGATATATGGGACGACGAGGAGCAAGGAGTCGGGGTAGCCATTTCGGATTATCGGCTAAAGGATGTGAGGTCAAGGAGCCTCCCTAGACCCAAGTGTGGCGACTTGAGCTATGCTTACGTTGACCTAGCTCGTCATCGATCTGGTCTAGAGGTGGTTCAACTCTTAGGAAGGAGGGTTTCGAGGATCGAAGCAAGCTAGCGGGTCTGCTTCCTCGTCTTCCTCCCCTATTATAATGCCCCAACATTTAGGACAATTCGAAGTGTAGAAGTGAGTGTGTACATATGCATTCATGCACCTGAAAACCTAGGTAATTTTTCCGTAAATGTTTAAAACACAAATTGACCAAAGTTTCTCTTAGTCCGATGACTTAGGTTTAGATCATTAGGCGAGTGCTATGAAATTTTACATGACCCTTGCTGATTTCGTTGATTTTTAGGGGGAACAATTCAAATTTGAATAATTTAAAACAAAATAAGTGCATTTAAAGTTAAATGGAATGAAATTACTAATAATAAAGTACTTCTACAATGAAAATGCAATTACAAATAAAGAATGTTATTCCTTATCACGTATATATGAGCTTAAGGATTTACATGTATTGAAAAAATAATAAAGAAAATACAATAAGTAAATGAATTGCGACAATTTCACCAGTAGGTAAAATGAAACAAGAAAATAAAATAATAAAAGAAGAATTCATTACAGTAGGTCATTCCTCTTACAAGTAAAAGGAAAAGATTACAATAATGAATAAAAAATATATTTAATGGATAATACAATGTTACAGTGTCTTTACAATATAGAATAAAAAGGAAATTACAATAAGAACAAAAGGAAAAACGCCTAAACTAATTTCTTAGTTGATTTATCTATATTGTATTTTGTTTTATTCTTCTTATTTTGTTCCTTCAAAACAAAAGCAAACACAATAAATAAATAAAGATTTGTTAGGGGTTAGATTGCTTTGAGATTATAACAGCACAGCGAAATGCACTGTTTAGCATCATCATTGAGTAAATAAATAAGGAGCAAGTTTCACCAAAGTAGCATGTGTTCTTATTAAGTTTAGTCTCAGTACAACATCACGGAATAAAGGGAACAAAATTTCACCAAATAAGTAATAAATAGTAAAAGGTAAAACCACCAGCAAATATCCAATATTTACTTGATCCCATCCATAAGTAGTGCATAAGCAAGCAAACAACACACACATCAGCATGCACTAGTGTGCTGTCAACACCACAAGAGAGCATCAGAGAGAGAGAGAGAAAGCATAGCCATAGTTGGCAAAACTCCACCTGCCAACATCCAACCATTCCATCTCCACACCTCCAGATTACATGGTTCAACATCAAAAACTCCATAGTGGTCCACACCCACATCACCAGCACATTGGTTGCTTGGGAAATCCATCCAGGAGCACAAGGAGCAGGCTAGGAGCACAAGGAGCAATCCAACAACTAGATCTGGAGAAGAAAGTTGATACGCCCAATTTGCATTACCATTCTATATCATAATTTACCTCTATTCATTGATATTTGTCTTATTATGAGGTATTACTTATGGTTTTTCATCTGTTTATGCATGTCGGATGATTCCTGAAAGATGGACTGCCGGAGTCTTGATTCCGATGGAAAAGAAGGCGTTTCGGTGCAATTTCGCGAAGATCAGAAAAATATGGAAACATATTATTTTACTAGAAGACGAAGGAAGCCAGAAGGAGGGACGGAGATGGGCCTCAGGGGGCCCACATCTCCCTAGGCGTGGGCCCACCTGACCCCGCGCCTAGGGCAGGTGTGGCCTACCTGCCTGGCCTCCGACTCTGCCCCTTCTCCTATATCTTCCCTACGGAACCCTAAGCCTCGGAGAGCGACCACAGATAGATTTCCACCGCCTCTAGGGGGCGGAAAACACCAAGAGAAAAATATCTCTCTTGCAGATAGATTTCTGCCAGGGGAATTCCTTCCTGGAGAGGGGAGACCGTCGCCATTAACACCATCATCAAGCTAGGATTCATCGGGATCATCATCATCATCCACACCGTCATCTCCACCAGCACCATCATCACCACTTCGTCCCGCTGTAACAATTGTATTGGATATTGCTTTAGTTCTTAGGGGAAACTTTCCCGGTGTTAATTACTATTGTAGTTGATGCTTGTGAGTGGAACCATTGGATTATTGTTTATGTTCAGATTGTTATCCATTATCATATCATCTTTGATCTTGATCCATATGATGTCTTGTGAGTAGTTCGTTTAGTTCTTGAGGACATGGGAGAAGTCATGTTGTTAGTAGTGAATCTATGATGAGTTATTATTCAATGGTTTAGTATTTAAGTTGTGGTGCTATTCTTCTAGTGGTGTCATGTGAACGTCGACTACATGACACTTCACCATTTATGGGCCTAGGGGAATGCATTATGTATTTGTCTACTAATTGCGGGGTTGCCGGAGAGACAGAAACCTGAACCCCCGTTAGGACACCTTTGCACAAGGGAGCGTAGGATCTCAGAGTTTAAGGTTGTGGTTAGATGTATATCTTAATTACTTTCCTTTAGTTACGGATGTTTGCAGGGGGTTTAATCACAAGTATGTATTATTCCTAGGAAGGGCGGTATGTTAGCACAGGTTCACCCACACAACACTTACAAACACCAGAGAAGAGTACTCAGCTATTTGAAGCGAAAGCACTTGACAGAATTCCCATGTGTCCTCGAGAACGTTTGGTCCTTATAAGTATTTCCACCGGCTTGTCCTTTGCTAAGAAAGGATTGGGCCACTTGCTCCGTTTGTTCGTTACTTCTGTTACTTGCTCTTTGTTTTGTTGTCTTGGTAGAAAACCACTAAAAATCTGTTTGCTAAGTATTCACAGGGATTTCCTACTCCATACCACTGTTCAGCACCTTCTGCTCCTCGTTGGGATCGACACTCCTATTTATCAAAAGTACTATGATAGACCCCCTATACTTGTGGGTCATCAAGACTATTTTCTAGCGTCGTCGTTGGGGAGTGAAGCGCTATTGAAGAGTGGAACTGGTAAGGGAAACTTTCACTGTGAGTATTGCTTTTGTTATTGCTTGTTACTTTGTTTCCAATATGGATAACCCACTTGGTTTTCTGTTTGGGAAAACTACTACCACTGCTAGGGTAGTAGATGAACCACCACCTGTTGAGATGGATCCTTTTAAGATACCTACTAGTATTGTTAATCGTGTTATGTATAATTATTATTTTGGGGATGGAACTGTCCATCCTGGTGATCACTTGCTTTTTATCCATGAATTATGCGGGTTGTTTAAGTGTGCAGGTATCACAACTGAACAGGTTAAGAAAAAGTTACTCTCCATATCCTTGAAAGGGAGATCTAAAGAATGGTATAAGCTGCTGAAGAATGGATAATCCATGGAAAGGGAGGAGATGTCATCTCTCTTTTACTCTAAATTTTATCCTCCTAGTAAGATCCATAAGGATAGAAATCTTATATATAAATTTTGGCCTCTTGATGGAGAGAGTACAACTCAAGCTTGGGGGAGATTGAAGTTACTAATGCTTAAATGTCCTATTTATGAACTCCCTAGCAATATTATTCTCAATATTTTTTATGCTAGGCTTTCTCTTCATGATAAAGATTTACTAGACGCTTCTTGTGCTGGATTATTCACACGTATGAAGGAAGAAGCTAAACGGGATCTTCTAGACCGTATTCAAGAGAACACTGAAGCTTGGGAGAATGACAAAGGAAGAAAGTCAGGTATAAACTATGATTATGAATGCATTAAATCTTTTATGGGAACTGATAGCTTCCGTGATACTAGCAATAAGTTTGGCCTTGATCCTCAAGTTTTTGTGAAATGTTTTAATGCTTTTGCTTCTTATATTGATATTCCAAGAAAGAGTGGGACAAGTACCATGCTCCTTATAAAGACATTGCTACCCACGTTCCTGCCAGTATAGAGGTTTGTACTGTTGATCATATTTTGCCTGAACCTTATGTTGAGAATATACGTTTTCCCTCCAGGGTAAGGGAACACTCTATTATGGCTAATGTGGTTAGCAAAAGCGCAAAGAAAACTGTAGGGTCCGATGAGCTTATTGATATAGAGCTTGTGGTAGCTATTGTGAAAGATCTTGTCACTAGAGATATAGAGGATGAGCATATTGTCTTCTGTGAAGATGCTACTAATATTGTTTCTCATCCTAAGAAAGTTAGAAAAGCTAGTGTCCCTTTGCTTTCTGTTAAAATTGGTAGTTATAGCTATTATGGTTTATGTGATATTGGTGCTAGTTCCAGTGCTATTCCTTATGAGCTTTACAGGGAAATTATGCATGAGATTGGCCCTTGTGAGCTTGAGGACATTGTTGTGGTCATTCACCTTGCTAATAGAGAGCAAGTTTGCCCCATTGACATTGTAAGAGATGTGGAGGTCCTTTATGGTAAGATTAAATATCCTTCTGATTTTCTAGTACTTGGGAAAGAAGCTAGTAAAACCTATCCTATTATCTTTGGTAGACCCTTTCTAAACACTTGTGGGGCTATCATAGATTGTAGGGAGGAAAAAGTTTTGACTAAGTTTGCCGGAGAGTCTTATGAGTTTAATTTTTCCAAATTTGCCAAAACTCCTTATGAAAATGAACTGCCTGATGAGGATTTCAGGGTTGAACAACTTTTTGCTATTTCTCTTGCTCCTAACAATGCCTTGCAGCAGTTCATGGAAGAACATGAGAGTGATGCGTTCATGAAGGAAAGAAATGAGATTGATGAAGCTTTCCTTCGTCAGCCTGAGTTACTTAAGCATAATTTACATGTGGAAGATTTGGGTACCACACTACCACCTAAAGGGGACCCTGTTTTCGAATTAAAACCTTTACCTGATGATCTTAAATATGCTTATCTTGATGACAAAAAGATATATCCTATTATTATTAGTTCTAAACTTTCAGGAAATGAAGAAGAAAGGTTATTGGAGATATTGAAGAAACTTGTTGAGGAGCTTATCAAGAGAACACCACCACCACCGAAGGAGTAATTCGTCATCAGGTTTGGCATCCCCTTGGCTTGTTCCAAGCTTGGGGGAGTGCCGCGGTATCACCACCATTATCTTTTATCTTTTACCTTTTTAATGGATTCATATCTGTGGTAGATAGATTATCTTATAGTTTGGTTTGCATGTGGAAGTATCTCTCCTTTAGTAGATTATCTATGTATCCCTTGGTGTGAGTGCCTTTATTGGAATATTAATAAGAAGTCTCATGTTTTACTTTTTGCACTTCTTGTTTTTAGTTTACAATCTCTATTATATGATGGATCTTGTTGTTCAGTATTGGCACCACTTTGGGATCATCAAGTGGATCTAAATTGGTTTTGGCAAACCGAGTTCTGGTCAGTGGCTTTATTTTGAAAGAAAAAGAAAGAAAGAGCTTACAGGTATTTGGTATCATTTGTTTTCTTTCTTGTTGGATCATAAGCTTAGTATTCTTTATTTAAGATTTTTTTGTGTCTTCAAGGAAGATTGCATGTTTGGCTTTATTACTTGTATGTTTGCTTGTTTCTTTCAACTCTCTTGCTTGCTACCCAGCTAGCCAAAAAGCTATTTTGAGAAGGCATACTTCTCATGTTTCTAAAATCCTTTAAACCCAAAACTTTTGCCACTTGTGTACACCATATCTACCTAGTAGCTTTTGCTATTCCTAGCAAATTCTCAAGATTCATCTACTTTTCAAATTAAAAAGTATTTTGTTATGTGAAAACTAGTTAGTAAAGCTCTCACGAACTTGATGGCACACTTTATTTACTTTCCCCTAATAGACTTGAACCATTGTGAACATCGAAGTTGTATATGCTTGCATCTATACGTTGGGATTAGCGGAACCGTGCTGTCACGGAGAACGTTTTCGACATTGCACTTGTACTCTGTACACAGTTGATATCGTGCTCTTTTGTCTATGGATCTCAAAAGTGTGAAATAAAGAGGGAACTTGTAAGTCCATGGAGTTTGTATCTTGTGTTAGAGAAATGCCTAGGCCGCTAGCCTAAGGCATGCTTAATCATGGTGGAAACTTGCAGCATCACCATAGTGAGTCATCTATGAAGCATCCTCAATAAAAAGCTATACACATAGTAAATAAAAAGATCGCTGGGATGCTCATTGTCTGCTTGCCTTGTCATCTTGGTTATGGAAAAGCTCCTGTACCATGTGCAAGGGGTACCCCGTTGGCGGTTCTCAATGATATGCAAATACTTACAATGGCAAGAACTTACCTGGACCCAAAGTTGAGTATGCACGAGGAGTGGCCCTCATATTCAAGGGACATGAGATTGCCAACTTATATTTCGTCAAGCATATACTCCATCTTTGTTCACTTTAACCTTAATCATCTCAAGATGCTTATGATAGGGGCAATGAGGGCTCAAAGCTAGTAAGTACCATAATCTTTTGGAAGCTCTTTATGACTTGTAATCTTTGTTACCCTCTAAGGAGGGACCTTTCTCCCAGTTACCAGTTTGAGTCAGTAAACCTACTTCCTCTCTTTCTCCAGCAAGATTTTGAGTTGTTGTGTTTCAAGCATTCATATGGTGATTTATTCAATCATGTTCTCTATTTTCCTTGTTTGCACAAAACTCTTATCTATTGAGTATTACTTTGAAAGCCTTCACTTGTGAAAAACCTTTTTGAGCAAAGAGTGCTCATGTCTTGAAACTTCTACAAAAAGCTTTTTGTGAAACTGTTTGCCAGGTGTTCTCTGACCAAGAACAAGTTTGCCAATTCCAATTACGATTTATATTTATGCATCTCTATTGTGACTGCTGTACTTGGCTACAAGCTAAGTTATATAATGGTGAGTTGCTTTCTTCTATGAGTTGTGCAATGGTAAGTGTGATGCTTCTTGTTCATATTATTTTATCAACACTTCACTCCATAAACCCGTGGACATGTTTACCGAGCTCAGTATTCGCTTGGGGACAAGCGAAGTCTAAGCTTGGGGGAGTTGATACGCCCAATTTGCATCACCATTCTATATCATAATTTACCTATATTCATTGATATTTGTCTTATTATGAGGTATTACTTATGGCTTTCCATCTGTTTATGCATGTTGGATGATTCCTGGAGGATGGACAGCCGGAGTCTAGTTTCTGATGGAAAAGAAGGCGTTTTGGTGCAATTTCGCGAAGATCAGAAAAATACCAGAAAAATATGGAAACATATTATTTTACCAGAAGACGAAGGAATCCAGAAGGAGGGATGGATATGGGCCTTAGGGGGCCCACACCCCCTAGGCGTAGGCCCACCTGACCCCGCACCTAGGGCAGGTGTGGCCCACCTTCCTGTCCTCCGACTCCGCCCCTTCGCCTATATCTTCCCTACGGAACCCTAAGCCTCGGGGAGCGACCACAGATAGATTTCCTCCGCCTCTGGGGGAGAAAAACACCAAGAGAGAAAGATCTCTCCGACAGACAAATTTCTGCCGGGGGAATTCCTTCCCGGAGAGGGGAGACCGTCGCCATCAACACCATCATCAAGCTAGGCTTCATCGGGATCATCATCATCATCCACACCATCATCTCCACCAGCACCATCATCTCCACCAGCACCATCATCACCACTCCGTCCCGCTGTAACAATTGTATTGGATATTGCTTTAGTTCTTAGGGGAAACTTTCCCGATGTTAATTACTATTGTAGTTGATGCTTGTGAGTGGAACCATTGGATTATTGTTTATGTTCAGATTGTTATCTATTACCATATCATCTTTGATCTTGATCCATATGATGTCTTGTGAGTAGTTAGTTTAGTTCTTGAGGACATGGGAGAAGTCATGTTGTTAGTAGTGAATCTGTGATGAGTTATTATTCAATGGTTTAGTATTTAAGTTGTGGTGCTATTCTTTTAGTGGTGTCATGTGAACGTCGACTACATGACACTTCACCATTTATGGGCCTAGGGGAATGCATTGTGTATTTGGCTACTAATTGCAGGGTTGCCGGAGTGACAGAAACCTGAACCCCCGTTAGGACACCTTTGCACAAGGGAGCATAGGATCTCAGAGTTTAATATGGTTAGATGTATATCTTAATTACTTTCCTTTAGTTACGAATGTTTGCAGGGGGTTTAATCACAAGTATGTATTATTCCTAGGAAGGGCGGTATGTTAGCACAGGTTCACCCACACAACACTTACAAACACTAGAGAAGAGTACTCAGCTATTTGAAGCGAAAGCACTTGACAGAATTCACATGTGTCCTCGAGAACGTTTGGTCCTTATAAGTATTTCCACCGGCTTGTCCTTTGCTAAGAAAGGATTGGGCCACTTGCTCCGTTTGTTCGTTACTTCTGTTACTTGCTCTTTGTTTTGTTGTCTTGGTAGAAAACCACTAAAAATCTGTTTGCTAAGTATTCACAGGGATTTCCTACTCCATACCACTGTTCAGCACCTTCTGCTCCTCGTTGGGATCGACACTCCTATTTATCAAAAGTACTATGATAGACCCCCTATACTTGTGGGTCATCAAGACTATTTTCTAGCGTCGTCGTTGGGGAGTGAAGCGCTATTGAAGAGTGGAACTGGTAAGGGGAACTTTCACTGTGAGTATTGCTTTTGTTATTGCTTGTTACTTTGTTTCCAATATGGATAACCCACTTGGTTTTCTGTTTGGGAAAACTAGTACCACTGCTAGGGTAGTAGATGAACCACCACCTATTGAGATGGATCCTTTTAAGATACCTACTAGTATTTTTAATCGTGTTATGTATAATTATTATTTTGGGGATGGAACTGTCCATCCTGGTGATCACTTGCTTTTTATCCATGAATTATGCGGGTTGTTTAAGTGTGCAGGTATCACAACTGAACAGGTTAAGAAAAAGTTACTCTCCATATCCTTAAAAGGGAGATCTAAAGAATGGTATAAGCTGCTGAAGAATGGATAATCCATGAAAAGGGAGGAGATGTCATCTCTCTTTTACTCTAAATTTTATCCTCCTAGTAAGATCCATAAGGATAAAAATCTTATATATAAATTTTGGCCTCTTGATGGAGAGAGTACAACTCAATCTTGGGGGAGATTGAAGTTACTAATGCTTAAATGTCCTATTTATGAACTCCCTAGCAATATTATTCTCAATATTTTTTATGCTAGGCTTTCTCTTCATGATAAAGATTTACTAGACGCTTCTTGTGCTGGATTATTCACACGTATGAAGGAAGAAGCTAAACGGGATCTTCTAGACCGTATTCAAGAGAACACTGAAGCTTGGGAGAATGACAAAGGAAGAAAGTCAGGTATAAACTATGATTATGAATGCATTAAATCTTTTATGGGAACTGATAGCTCGTGAGGTTACAACACCGCATCCTGGAACTGTCTAGTTAAAAATACTACAGCTACTAATTATTTCACTAGCAACAGTCAGGAGACAAACAAGCATCAAAACAACACAATCAATTCTACACGGGCCTAAACGGTAGGTATATTCTTGTTTCAACATTTTAGTCAAACATGACAGTAGATAAACAATGGACGAAATAGTTAATAGTTTTACATCTAATTATTGCAATCAAAGTGACCCAACCATGGGCAATGTACAATAGAAATGACCAGAAAGTTGCACCATTGTCATATCAAGCCGAAGAAGATGGCATCAAGCAACAACATCGTTGCGTAGCTCACTAGAGGAACCTCCACCGCCACCACCACTTACAAGAGACTCACCAAGTCCACTACCCAATCCACCTCCACCTCCACCACAACCTTGAAGCGTTTGCCTTCTCCTTTCCAAGATCTCCATTCTTGCAATATTCCACCACTCTAATGTGTGCTCATCCATAGATCTTTGATCCATCATCATGGTATTGTTCTCCTCGGCAAAGCTCCTTCATTACCTTCTTCTCATTGAGTTGGAATCTCCTCTCCTCCAAGCTGGCCTTGCGCTTTTCATCTTCATGGAGTGCTTGCCACCCTGCACGTTTCATTTTTTTTCTCGGCCATCATCATCTTTGCTTCCAATATCTTGGTTATCAATGTACACCTAGGCGAAGTGTGGGAAGAGAAGCCACTTATGTGCACTGGCATCTTCTTCTTCAGACCAACACTTCCCTGCTTCCGCATCCGAGGACGTGGCGTGTCCGACGCGTACACAACAAAGGTCGCTTCCTATCGGCGCCGTGAGAGGCAGAGGCAGCACGAACGCCTCCTTGGACGTCGTGGTGGCCCGCACGCTTGCGTTTTGAGCCGCCAATGCTGAATTGGGCTACACAAGCGAGGTTGTAACTCAGATTTCGGTTGCAAGTGTAGCTACAACCGAGATATGTTCCGTTGCAAGTGGGATTGCGGCTGAGATTTTTTCTGTTGCAAATAAGATTGCAACTGAGATTTTTCAACTAAAAGTAAGGTTACAACTGAAATAAAATGGTTTAAGTACTACCTCCATCCAAAAGCTTAAGGCTTATTTTTTTAGAAGTCAAGATACAGAAAGTTTGACCAAACTTTTAGAAAAAAGAGAACTATAATATTATATATTATATATATCATATAAAATTATGTTTCATGGCGTATCATGAGATATGGATTTCGTATTTTAAATATCAAAAATACTTATTTTTCTCTAAAAACTGGGTCAAACTTTACATAGTTTGACTTTAAAAAAAAATATTAATTTTTGGGATGGAGGTAAGTAGTAAACAATTTAAAGCTGTTACTGCAAAAAAAATCGTGGGTTATTATCATTTGACTGAGAATTTAATTCTCGGTCGGGCCATAGTTAGCCACACCTGTAACTATAAGCAAGCAAAAAAAATTTACAGCTCACCTAATCTCAAAGGCCATGTGGTCAATAACAAAGATATGACTTTTTACATACAAATCTAGTCTTGCCGATGGTAAGGAACATTCGCCGGTTGACGATGTCCGTTCCCTAACCACATCGATGGACAGAATAATGCAAAGTGCCGCGCTGCTGGTTCCCCACACCGTCGTGGCCGGCCGCGTCGTCCACATGAGACATGACGCCCGATGGAAGCACTTGCACCAACTCTCACATCGACCAACCACGACGCGGTAGCTGGCTTTCCATTAGTCAACGTACGCGCTGCAGAACTTCCTGATCTCCCCGTTGCCGCCGGTGATCACCTCCATCCTGCCCATGTTGATCATGGCGGCGGCGTAGTCCCTGAAGTACTCCTCCGTCGACTCCGCGGCCGCCATCCTCGCCACGTAATGGCGCGTCCACTTGTCGTCGAGGAGCGCCTGGTCGGAGACGAAGAGGCCCCTGTTGCCGTACACGCTCTGGTAGTAGCTGAGGTCGAACCCGTAGGGGCTCTCGGGGTCCATGAACACCTTGGTCTCGTCCTTCTTCTTGCCCGGCTCGCAGAGCTCCCGCAGGCCCGGCGCGTACTCCTTGTCCAGCGTCGGGTCCTGCACCCCTTTCCCGCTGTTGTTGTAGAGGCGGTCCGCCGCGAACGCCATGCACTGCGCCCTCCCGATCGTGTGGCTCCCCGACAGGACCACCAGGTCCTTCCACGACAGGTTCTTCACGCTGAAGTAGGTCTTGAGGTCGACGATGTTGGCGTTCGGCGGCGCGAGGTCGTTCTCGGCGTCGATGCTTAAGGACACCTTGCCGTCCCGGCGGCCGGTCTCCACCGGGAACCGTGGCCCGTTGGTCTGGAACATGGATGGGATGGGAGCCATTTGATCAGAAACAGAGAAGAATACGCGTCTTGATTAAGCTTCAGAAAATCGACCCATGGTGCCGATAGATGAAAATGGTGCTTAATTACCAGGTACACGGCGTCCCGCGCGGCCATGATGATGATGTCCGCGCACGACACGGTGAGCGGGCACGCGTCCTCCAGCTTCGCCTTGATCCTCTCGACCTCGTCGAAGCCGCGCAGGCTGGCGCTCATCGGCATGGCGTCCCTCTCCCCCGTCTTGCTCTTGGATTTCAGCATGATCGACCCGTCACATCCCTGGGCATCACGACGCATCCGGTTAAGCCAAGCACATAGAAGTCTCACATCCCAACCACCGTGGCCACCAACCCGTGCAGGCGACGCGACATGAGGAGAATCGAGAAGAAGAAGCAACGCACCCTGACGAAGCAGTCGTGGAACAGGAGCCGGAGCAGCGCCGGCCCGAGCGTCGGGTCTCCATGGACGATGTCCCGCATCTCCTCGAGCACCAGCTCCTCCGCCCTCGGGCACGTCTTGTTGTAGAACCCGATGGCGAGCCCGGCGCCAGCGCCCGGGCTCGCGCGGCCCGGCACCGGCAGGACACTCGCGACGGCCGCGAGGACCAGCAGCCGGACGATTATCACGTCCAATGCCATCGGCCCGCTGGATGGGGAGAAAAGAACCAAATCGAATCTAATCGCCGGAAGTCGTCGTCGAGCAGGGAGGTTGCTTAATGGCGACGAGGGGAGGCAGCTCAAGAACGTTGAAACAATCCCTGGTCAGCTGGGAAGGTTGGGACGTACTGGACTATAAAATTTGCCGGCATCGACCTCGAATAATACTTACCAAGGAATAGCGAGGAGGAGTAGTAGTATAAAGAAACGATGATACTCAGTCTCGGCCGCGTGCTGGAGAGCCACCCATGGTAGGTCGGCGATCGCTGTCGAGAAGCTCGGATTTCGCTAGTTAGTTAAAAACTGAGGCTGACAAAGGCCATCTGTGTGAATGGAGGGTCGGCGAGGGCTACGCGGAAACCGGAAAGGAAGGGAATAGACAGAGAACGGAACAAAAATCCCCATTTCGCGCGGGCCAGGAGACTGGAACGGGAAAGGTGTGTGGATCAGTGGACGGACGGCGGTGGAGTTTTGTCAACGCTTGATTTTTCAAGCACCACAGGAACAGAGCAGAGCAGAACAGAGCAGAGGCCTTCGACTTAGAGAGAGACTTTTCTGTTCATATGTTTGGCCCCAATAAAGCTACACGGGCACTATGTTACGGACTAAAACATACATACTGTAGTTAATATCATTTTAGTATCACCCTGGCGGCAAAATTTATCGTTTAGTACCACTTAGTGTTATGCTGGACAAAAATCTACCATCCTAGCACACTTCTTTTGGAAATTCGTACAAATGACCGTCTAAGAGCGAATTGCCACACAAACTGAAAGTGGGACCCATATGTTAGGATGAAGTGGCACCAAAGAAATAGGCAGACATCCATATGTGAGATGGTTGTAAATTCTGGTTTTTATTTGGAAAACTTCTGGGGCCGAGCCAACGGAAAAACTGCGGTGACCCAGCATACCACTGCATGATGTAGTACACTATAGTCGTTGGCATAACACCAACGAAATACCGTTTACTAGTATTACATCTCTCAGAGTGGTACAACAGAAACACAGCAGGTCCAAGACATGACTATAGGTTACAACTCGACTCTTTACAAAAAATCCAGAGAACATTCTAGGTTAAAGAGAGAGAAAGAAACTTCTTACAAAGAAGAATTGGGATCAATCAACTCATAACTAATATAATAATAGACTAGTATCTAAACTATTGGGGCTTGCATTGCTGCTATTGCAATACTCTACAGAAGTAGGTTCTATGGCTAGAGATTATATTCCTATCTAATCAGCAACTTTGTCTTCTCTTGAGTTGATGTATATGTTGACTTTCTTGACTTTATTGAAGAGTTTTAGCTTTTGATGATAATTCCTGAAGCATAAGTTGATGTAGACGTTGTTTGTATTGGCTTCAGAATCTAGCAGGGGTTAAGAAGATACGTTGAGTACGAGTGTACTCAGCAAGTTTACTAGGAAGGGTTATTTGATGCACTATATCAACAGCCACAAACCATAGGTCGTAGGCAATGCAGATTTTTGTAAACATTTCTTCAAAGGTTGCTTTTATTCTGAAAAGCTATGTCCATCAGCCTTCACAGGTTTACCAGAACTTTTATGCGGTTCCTTTCCTGCCGCGTTCGTAGCTCCTTCCCGAAACAGGGAGTAACAAGTTACAGTTCTTACACTCTGCAGAGGTGCGTTACTTTACCCATGAGAGATCAAATCCTTGTTGCACAACCGGGCGAATCTTTCCCGTCCACACTTCATATGGTGTGGGGCCTAGTAGATGATCCAAGCCAATCGCTGTCCTTCTCCGTGACCCCGCATACCCGACGGATTGCACATCAGGCCTAGGATAAAACTTGTTTCCAATAGCAGCCTAAGGTGTACAACCCTCATAGATACCAGAAGTCGTGGGACATCGAGGGATCCCACCCATAACCTGCCAACCCTCTATAAGAGGAGTTAGAGCAACGGCCCGGTCATCCGTTGGCATGCGAAAGGGAGCCGATCCAGCTGATTTCTCTGTCCCATTCCAAATCTCATGGTTAACGCGTAATATACGGCGCAAGAATCACTGGCGACATTGGTTGTTAAGTCCTAGATATTATGTTCCTTTACCACCGGAACTTTGATAGTAGGTTATTACCTCTTGGTAAATAACCTATAATCATATTATTATGAAAATAGTGTTATCTGACCTTTTGGAAATACAGGTGATGACAACACTAGATTTGCAAAATATTTGATAGAAAATAACCAAAGGACATGAGCAAGTGTGAACTTGCCTTTTGTGATTACAAGATTATGCACTCACGGTCTTCGAGACGACATAAGATTGAATATCTAAAATCCGCATCATTGGTCCGGTAAGGAATAATGTTTAAAAAAGCAATATGCTTTTATGCATAAGTAATGCTATGAATTTTTTAAAACTCCCAAAGTGAATCCCCAATACTGTAAGTGAAGTGAACTTAGGTGATTCCTTTAAGAGTTGGTTCATCTTCAAATTTTACTTTACAGGAAATGCATTTATAAGGAATTTAAGTCTTGATATACAAGATATCAAAGTAGAGTGCAATAGTAATCTAAGATTGAGATTAGTTTCTTTTTGGTGGTTATGATGGAAGTCTATGTATTGGAATATTAAGGTTTGAAAAGCTATCATAGAGTTGTTGCTTGAAGTGGCGAAAAGAATAATCTTTGAAGAAAAGATTTCCTTTCTAAGGTTTAAACAATCTTTATTGTTAATAGAACGTGATCAATGTCTTTTGGTGTTTGATTGATTAGTTTGGACTTGAGATGCTTTATGTTTTAATTGAAATATACCAAAGTTAACTATAAAAAACATAAGTAGTTTATTAGACATGATGTTTATAAGCTTTGAGACTAAAGTTAACTTTAAAAGGGTAAGTAAACTTAAAGTGTAACATGTTTTAATTATTCCCAAGTTTTAAATTTATGATAAGTATGACTAAGTTGTGGAATTATTCACTTTATATTTAAGTGAATGATTAGATTAAATTTGTTTTGCTATTATGAAAATAATATGCAGTTATTCAACGAAACTACAATTTGGATGATATTATTAATGTGTTAGATTTAAAGTCATGTTAACTATTATTTAGATTTTGAGATTATCCCCCCCTTAATATCAGTGAATGATGTATAAAGTTATTTTGAAGGTTGTGGTTTTGAATTTTGATTTAAGGTTTCAAAATATATTATAAAGTTAATAATTTACACTTAAGTTCTATTATAAACCTTAGTTATGGTTTAGAACTTTAGTAATTTGATTTTAAGGTTTTAATATTTCTAAAGAAATATAATTATTTCTTACTTAAGAAATGTTCTTAAAGAATTTTCAAAAATAGATAATAGATAAGGATTTATTACTTTAAAATATTAAAAACTTTTCTAATAATATATGCAATATTTTTCTAGTGTAATAAATTTATTCAAGACCTTAAAAATGATTTTTATTTATTTTTAGGTATTATTCTTATGTTTATAAAATTCCATAAAGGACTAAATGTTTTTGAATACTTACTTCAATTATATATATATATATATAATTAGGCTAGTATATTTATAAAATAGTATTATTTTTATACACAAAAATGATTTTTATTCATTTTTATGATTTTTCCTTATTTTATGAAATTTCACTTAGGATTTAATGGTGTTAATATTTATTTTAAACAGGTAAAGTTATATTTTTATTAGGTAGATCTTATTTTCATGATGATTTAAATATATTATATATATTGTTAGGATTTTCTATAATTTCTAGAGCTAAAATATTTATAGGATTCATTTAGTAATTTCCTTATTTTTTTCCATTTTATTCTTTTAAAATTTAGGGTCTGTTTGGTGTGGGGATTGGGTCGGTCCGGCCTAGTACGATCTGGCTCAAGGCACCCCCACCTCCGCCCCATCTCTCCCCTCACGCGTCAACCACACTCATACTCAACCCACGCATGCACGCATCGCCCCTCCAGGTCGCTGTCGTGTTGGAGATATGCCCTAGAGGCAATAATAAATGTAGTTATTATTATATCTTTGTGTTTATGATAAATGTTTACATTCATGCTATAATAGTATTAACAAGGAAACATTAATACTTGTGTGATTTATAAACTTAATTTGAATTCCCTAGTAAAGCCTCTATACATCACTAGCTTGTTGGTTAATGAATGATTGTGGTTTCCCTATCATGAACATTGAGATGTTATTAACAACAAGATCATATCGTTAGGAGAATGATATGGTGGACATACTCCTATAGATAAGCGTAGCATAATGATCAAGTCATTTTAATAGTTCAATTGCTATATGCTTTCTGGTACATAGTAACCTAATTCCTTCGACCATGAGATCATGCATATCACCTTTACCGGATGGATGCTTTGATGACATCAAACACCACACAGTAACTGGGTGGCTATAAAGGTGGCATTGAGTGTTCAGAAAGTATTGGTTGAAACACATGGATCAAGAGTGGGATTTGTCCATCCATATGACGGATATATATAATCTGGGCCCTCTCGGTGGAATGTCATCCAATTAGCTTGCAAGCATGTGACTGGCTCACAAGGGATCACATATCACGAGAACGAGAAAAGAGTACTTATCGGTAACGAGGTTGAACATGGTATGCAGAGATACCGACGACCATAACCTCGGATGCGTAAACTATCGAGAGACAAGGGGAAATTGGTATCGTATGTAAGTGGTTCATTCGATCGCAAAGTAATCGTAGAAATATGTGGGAGCCATATGAATTTCCAGATTCTTCTATTGGTTATTGTTCGAAGAAGTGTCTCGATCATGTCCGCATAATTCACGAACCGTAGGGAGACACACTTAAGGATTCGACGTTGTTTGAGTAGTTATGGAATGATGAGAAAGAGTCCGAATGTAGTTCGGACTCTCGAATGGGATTCGGGATATCACGAGGAGATCCGGAATGGTCCGGAGAATAAGATTCATATAAGGAAAGTCTTGTTTCGGAGTTGGAGAATGGTTCCGGTGTTTTCATCGGGAATGTTCTAGAAGGTTCCGGAATGTCCGGCACTCCGGAGTGGAAGGGTACATGAATGTGTTATATCAAGTTAGTATGATTGCATTATGTACTCGGTGTCATCGCTGAACAAAATAGAGGGATTAATCAAATCCTAGTTTGAAAAGTCAAACGCCAAGTTTGAAAAGTCAAACGCCAAGTTTAAAAGTCAAACGGCTATTTTTGGGAAGTGGAGAAAGAGGAGGAAACCGAGTTGGGGAGGAGTCCCTCCTCCATCGCCGGCCCACCTCCAAGCCGAGTTGGGGAGGGACTCCCCTCCCCTTGGCCGGTCGGCCCCTCCACCTATATAAGGAGGGGCAGGGCTCCCCTCCTAGACACACAAGATCCCCGCCTCCAAACCCTAAGCCGCCGGCGCCGCCACCTTCTGCCGCCGCTGCCGCCCTAGGGCAAACCGCTGCCTCCGCCTAGCTAAACCCTAGCCTCCAGCTTGCCCCCCTCCTTGGCGTGTCTAAACCCTAGATCGTCGAGGGCTCTCTCATAGTCCACCATACTCGCTTCGGCTTAAGGCGAAGCCCTGCGAGATCTCCCCTCTACTTCCGGTACCACGCCGTTGTGCTGCCAGAATCGCGAGGAGAGTGCTACAACCTCCGCTGCCTGCTGGAACAAGGGAGAGGAAGGTCTTCGTCGAGTACCGAACGTGTGACCGACTGCGGGAGCGCTGCCGGAACGCAGCGCCGGAAGGAGCGTCTACGCGATCTTGAGATCGGGAAGAGTACGACTACATCACCCACGAGAATCCGTTCTCGTTAAACACTTTGGAATCTTCGAGGGTGAGTTATTCTATCGACTCGTTGCTACAATCTAGTAGATAGATCTTGGCTTGTTTGTTTGTATGCGGTAGAAATTTTTTGTTTTCCATGCCACGAAACCCTACAGTGGTATCAGAGCCGTGTCTATATGTAGATCTGTTGCACGAGTAGAACACAATGGTCATTGTGGGCATTGATGCTTTTATTGTCGATTGCTCCTTGTGTACTTTGCATCTTGCGGGATGTTGGCATGAAGCGGCCCGGGCTAACCTTACATGACATCGTTCATGAGACTTGCTCCACGCTTGACATGCAACTTGTATTGCATAAGTGTCTTTGCGGGTGCCTGTTTCTCCTAGCATAGTTAAGATCCAATTTACAACGGGTGATTAACAATACTAGTATCAATGTTGTGGTTCATGTTCGTAAGTTAGAACGACACTTATTGAAAGCCCCAAACCACGTAAAATATGCAAAGAAAGTAGAGGCGTCTAACTTTGTTTTGCAGGGGTGTGCAGTGATGTGATATGGCCATGATTGTGATTATATTTGATGTATGCAATGTTCCTTATTGTAAGTTGGCAACCGGCAGGAGCCATATGGTTGTCTTTAATTTATGTTAAGACCCGCGTGTCTATTCAAAGTAGTTGTAATAGTTGAAGCCGGTGGACGATAACCATGGAGAAGCTTCATTGACCTTGATGCAATGCCGGTGATGATGGAGATCATGTTCGTGCTTGAAGATTGAGATCAGAAGCACAAAGAAGAAAGGCCATATCATATCACATATTATGAATTGCATGTGATGTTAATCCTTTATGCATCTTGTATTGCTTAGTAGACGACGGTAGCATTATAAGATGATCCCTCATGCACATGAATTTCAAGTCATAACGTGTTCACCCTTAGTTAGCACCGTTGCTAAAGCTTGTTGTTTCGAAGCACCACGTGATGACCGGGTGTGTTAGATTCTGCAAGTGTATACAATGTGAGCAAGCCAGATTTGCTCATGCGGAAACTATGGTTTGATCTTGACGAGCCTAGCATGTACAGACATGGTCTCGGAACACGGATCACCGAAAGGTAAAGCATGAATCATATAGTAGATATGATGAACATGTCGATTGTTCGCCATTGAAACTATGTCAACTCTCGTGATGATCGGTGTTGATGTGGTGGATTTGGTTCGTGTGATCACTAAAACAATGTGAGGGATATTGTTTTGTGTGGGAGTTCACCTAGGTTAATTTTATTATTAATTTGAACTCAATTTGTCATAAACTTAGTCAAAACTATTGCAAATATGTTGTAGATCAATGGCAGCCCCTACCATCAATTTTAATGCGTTCCTAGAGAAAGAAAAGTTGAAAAACAATGGAAGCAACTTCGCGGATTGGTTCCGCAATTTGAGGATTGTCCTCACAGCTGGTAATTTGACCTATGTGCTGGATGCACCGCTGGGTGACCCACCTGCAGCTGATGTTGCCGATGAAGTAAAGAACGTTTACCTCACTCGGAAGACTCAGTACTCCACAGTTCAGTGTGCTATCTTATATGGTTTAGAATCGGAGCTTCAGAAAAGGTTTGAGAATTCAGACCCATATGATATTTCTAGGATCTCAAATTGATCTTTGAGACTCATGCGGCAATTGAAAGCTATGAGGCTTCTGAAAAGGTCTTTAACTGCAAGATGGAAGAGGGCAGCTTCGTCAGTGAGCATGTGCTTAAGATTTCTGGGCACGCAAACAAATATCAAAGCTTGGGTATAGTGATTCCTAATGCTTTGGGGATTTACCGCGTCCTCCAATCACTACCACCAAGTTACAAGAACTTTGTGATGAACTACAACATGCAAAACATGAACAAGACATTGCCAGAACTCTTTGCCATGTTGAAATCTGCAGAAGTGGAGATCAGGAAAGAGCACCAAGTGTTGTTGGTCAATAAGACCACCAAATTCAAGAAAGGCAAGTCTAAGCAGAAGGGACACTTCAAGAAGGGTGGTAAGAAAGTTACCACGCCAACGAAGAAGACCAAGGCTGGACCTAAGCCTAATACTGAGTGCTTTTACTGCAAGGGAGAAGGTCACTGGAAGCGGAATTGCCCAAAGTACTTGGCGGATTTGAAAAACGGCAACATCAAGAAGAAAGGTATATCTGATATACATGTTATTGATGTGTATCTCACTAGTACTCGTAGTAGTGCCTGGGTATTTGATACTGGTTCGGTTGCTCATATTTGTAACTCAAAACAGGTGCTGCAGAATAAACGGAAGCTAGCGAAGAACGAGGTGACGATGCGCGTGGGAAACGGATCAAAGGTTGATGTGATCGCGGTCGGCACGCTACCCCTTCATCTACCATCGGTATTAGTTTTATACTTAAATAATTGTTATTTGGTGCCTGCGTTAAGCATGAACATTATATCGGGATCTTGTTTATTGCGAAACGGTTACTTGTTTAAGTCCGAGAATAATGGTTGTTCGATTTATATGAGTAATATGTTTTATGCACATGCACCTTTGATAGATGGTCTATTCTTATTGAATCTCGATAGTGGAAATAAACATATTAATAACATTGAGGCTAAACGTTTGAAATCGAGCGATAACTCGACCTATATGTGGCACTGTCGTCTTGGTCACATTGGAGTGAAGCGTATGAAGAAACTCCATTCCGATGGACTTCTTGAATCACTTGATTTCGAATCACTTGAAAGATGCGAAGCATGTCTGATGGGTAAAATGACTAAGACTCCATTCTCTGGTATGATGGAGCGAGCTACGGACTTATTGTAAATCATACATACCGATGTGTGTGGTTCAATGAGTGTAGCATCGCGCGGTGGTTATCGTTATGTTCTTACCTTCACGGATGACTTGAGTAGATATGGGTATATCTATTTCATGAAACATAAGTCCAAAACTTTCGAGAAGTTTAAGGAATTTCAAAGTGAGGTAGAGAATCAACGTAACAAGAAGATTAAATTTCTACGTTCTGATCGTGGAGGTGAATATCTAAGTTACGAGTTTGGCGAGCATTTGAAGAAATGCGGAATACTTTCACAATTGACACCGCCGGGAACACCACAGCGTAATGGTGTGTCCGAACATCGTAATCGAACTCTCTTAGATATGGTTTGTTCTATGATGTCACTTACAGATTTACCGCTATCATTTTGGGGTTATGCATTAGAAACAGCCGCATTCACTTTAAATAGGGCACCATCTAAATCCGTTGAAACGACACCCGTGTGAATTATGGTTTGGGAAGAAACCTAGATTGTCGTTCCTTAAAGTTTGGGGTTGCGAAGCCTATGTAAAGAAGCTACAGCCGGACAAGCTTGAACCCAAAGTGGAAAAATGCGTCTTCATAGGATACCCGAAGGAAACTATTGGGTATACCTTCTATCATAGATCCTAAGGCAAAATCTTCATTGCCAAGAATGGATCCTTTCTAGAGAAGGAATTTCTCTCGAAAGAAGTGACTGGAAGAAAAGTAGAACTCGACGAGGTTGTCGAACCTTCTCTCGAAATTGCGAGTAGCGCAACACCGGAAGAAGTTCCTGTGATGCCTGCACCAATAAGAGAGGAAGCTAATGATGATGATCATGAAACTTCGGTTGAAGTTGCTACAGAGCCTCGCAGGTCAACGAGAACTCGTACCACTCCAGATTGGTATGATCCCGTTATGAGTGTCATGTTGGTGGACAACACCGATGACCCTGAGACATATGAGGAAGCAATGATGAGCCCAGATTCCAATAAATGGCAAGAAGCCATGAATTCGAGATTGGATCCATGTACGAAAACCAAGTATGGACTTTGGTGGACTTACCGGATGGCCGGAAGGCTGTCGAGAACAAATGGATTTTCAAGAAGAAAACAGATGCTGATGGTAATGTTACTGTCTATAAAGCTCGACTTGTCGCAAAGGGGTTTCGACAAATTCAAGGAGTTGACTACGATGAGACTTTCTCACCAGTAGTGAAGCTAAAGTCTGTGAGGATTATGTTAGCAATCGCTGCATATTATGATTATGAGATATGGCAGATGGATGTCAAAACAGCATTCCTCAATGGAGACATTGATGAATAGTTGTATATGATGCAACCCAAAGGTTTTGTCGATCCTAAAGATGCTAACAAGGTATGCAAACTTCAACGGTCCATCTATGGATTGAAGCAAGCATCCCGAAGTTGGAATCAATGTTTTGATAAGGTAATCATAAGTTTTGGTTTTGTACAAACTTATGGAGAAGCTTGTATTTATAAGAAAGTGAGTGGGAGCTCTGTAGCATTCTTAATACTATATGTAGATGACATATTGTTGATTGGGAATGATGTAGACCTTCTTAATAGTGTCAAGGAATATTTGAATAATAGTTTTTCAATGAAAGATCTTGGCGAAGCAGCTTACATATTAGGCATAAAGATTTATAGAGATAGATCAAGACGCCAAATATCATTGTCACAAAGTACATATTTGGACAAAGTTCTAAAGAGGTTTGGAATGGAAGAAAGCAAGAAAGGGTTCTTGCCCATGTTGCCCAATACGACCTTGAGTAAAACTCAAAGTTCGACATCGGCAGAAGATAGAGAAAGGATGAGTAAGACTCCCTATGCCTCAGCCATAGGATCTCTAATGTATGCCATGCTATGTACTAGACCCGACATTGCATATGCTGTTAGTTTAACTAGCAGATATGAAAGTGATGCAGGAGTGGATCATTGGACAGCGGTCAAAAACATCCTTAAGTACTTGAGAAGAACTAAGGATATGGTTCTTTCTTATGGAGGTGATGAACAACTCGTTGTAAATGGTTACACCGATGCTAGTTGGAACACCGATCCGGATGATTCTAAATCACAATCTGGATACGTATTTATTTTGAATGGTGCAGCAGTTAGCTGGAGGAGTGCAAAGCAAAGCGTTGTGGCGAGATCTTCAACCGAATCGGAATACATGGCTGCTTCGGAGGCTTCACAAGAAGCGATATGGATGAAAGAGTTCATTACAGAGCTGGGTGTGGTTCCTAGTGCGCTGGACCCAATGTCTATCTACTGTGATAACATGGGCGCCATAGCCAATGCGCAAGAACCAAGGTCACACAAGAAGCTGAAGCACATCAAGCTACGTTTTCACGCTATTCGAGAACATGTCCAAGATGGGGACATAAAGATTTGCAAAGTACACACAAATCTGAATGTGCGGATCCGTTGACTAAACCTCTCCCGAGGGCAAAACATGACCAGCACCAAACTGCCATGGGTGTTCGGTATATTACCATGTAATCTAGATTATATGACTCTAGTGCAAGTGGGAGACTGTTGGAGATATGCCCTAGAGGCAATAATAAATGTAGTTATTATTATATCTTTGTGTTTATGATAAATGTTTACATTCATGCTATAATAGTATTAACAAGGAAACATTAATACTTGTGTGATTTGTAAACTTAATTTGAAGTCCCTAGTAAAGTCTCTATACATCACTAGCTTGTTGGTTAATGAATGATTGTGGTTTCCCTATCATGAACATTGAGATGTTATTAACAACAAGATCATATCGTTAGGAGAATGATATGGTGGACATACTCCTATAGATAAGCGTAGCATAATGATCAAGTCATTTTAATAGTTCAATTGCTATATGCTTTCTGGTACATAGTAACCTAATTCCTTCGACCATGAGATCATGCATATCACCTTTACCGGATGGATGCATTGATGACATCAAACACCACACCTTAAGTAGGTGGCTATAAAGGTGGCATTGAGTGTTCAAAAAGTATTGGTTGAAACACATGGATCAAGAGTGGGATTTGTCCATCCATATGACGGATAGATATACTCTGGGCCCTCTCGGTGGAATGTCATCCAATTAGCTTGCAAGCATGTGACTGGCTCACAAGGGATCACATATCACGAGAACGAGAAAAGAGTACTTATCGGTAACGAGGTTGAACTAGGTATGCAGAGATACCGACGATCATAACCTCGGATGAGTAAACTATCGTGAGACAAAGGGAAATTGGTATCGTATGTAAGTGGTTCATTCGATCGCAAAGTAATCGTAGAAATATGTGGGAGCCATATGAATTTCTAGATTCCTCTATTGGTTATTGTTCGAAGAAGTGTCTCGATCATGTCCGCATAATTCACGAACCGTAGGGAGACACACTTAAGGATTCAACGTTGTTTGAGTAGTTATGGAATGATGAGAAAGAGTCCGAATGTTGTTCGGAGTCTCGAATGGGATTCGGGATATCACGAGGAGATCCGGAGTGGTCCGGAGAATAAGATTCATATAAGGAAAGTCTTGTTTCGGAGTTGGAGAATGGTTCCGGTGTTTTCATCGGGAATGTTCTAGAAGGTTCTGGAATGTCTGGCACTCCGGAGTGGAAGGGTACATGAATGTGTTATATCAAGTTAGTATGATTGCATTATGTACTCGGTGTCATCGCTGAACAAAATAGAGGGATTAATCAAATCCTAGTTTGAAAAGTCAAACGCCAAGTTTGAAAGTCAAACGGCTATTTTTGGGAGGTGGAGAAAGAGGAGGAAACCGAGTTGGGGAGGAGTCCCTCCTCCACCGCCGGCCCACCTCCAAGCCGATTTGGGGAGGGACTCCCCTCCCCTTGGCCGGCCGGCCCCTCCACCTATATAAGGAGGGGCAGGGCTCCCCTCCTAGACACACAAGATCCTCGCCTCCAAACCCTAAGCCGCCGGCGCCGCCACCTGTTGCCGCCGCCGCTGCCCTAGTGCAAACCGCCACTGCCGCCTAGCTAAACCCTAGCCGCCGGCTTGCCCCCCTCCTCGGCGTGTCTAAACCCTAGATCGTCGAGGGATCTCTCATAGTCCACCATACTCGCTTCGGCTTAAGGCGAAGCCCTGCGAGATCTCCCCTTTACTTCCGGTACCACGCCGTTGTGCTGCCAGAATCGCGAGGAGAGTGCTACAACCTCCGCTGCCTGCTGGAACAAGGGAGAGGAAGGTCTTCGTCGAGTACCGAACGTGTGACCGACTGCGGGAGCGCTGCCGGAACGCAGCGCCGGAAGGATCATCTACGCGATCTTGAGATCGGGAAGAGTACGACTACATCACCCACGAGAATCCGCTCTCGTTAAACACTTTGGAATCTTCGAGGGTGAGTTATTCTATCGACTCGTTGCTATAATCTAGTAGATAGATCTTGGCTTGTTTGTTTGTATGCGGTAGAAATTTTTTGTTTTCCATGCTACGAAACCCTACATGTCGATGCCGCTACCGCCGCCAGCGTCACCGCCTGACTCACTGACCATCACCGGCGTCTCCCAGTGTCGCTATGTCTTTCTATCTCTCCTCCCTTGATTCTCCTATGCTGTGGTGCCTAGCACCCTCGTGCGCTCACCCCGGGAGAAACCCTAGCTCACTGCCTTGTAGACCTTTCTGACCATTGCCGGCGGCTCTCAGCTTTGCCGCTGGCTAGCGCTGCCTCACTGGACAATCCTCCAAGGTTCCCCTCACCACGACGCCCATGACCCCGAACACCATCTTCTACTGCTGCTATGGCTGAACGTAGCCTCCCTCACCTTAGTGAGGTGGTCGGCTGCGGCTGCCCCCTCCTCCTACATCGACTACAGTGAGGTATGTCTCAAATTTCCCCTTTAGTTTAGGCTCATGTTCATGGATATACCTCAATTAATTGATTTAGTTAGTCTTATTGGTCCTATAGCTGATGTAGTGCTGGTTATTGATGTTCTAATTAGACCTAGATTTGATTAAGTGGTTGATAGGTGTTTTGGTATGGATGATATGCATCAATAATTTGCAATAGATCAGTTTGGAATGGTGTACTTACTGCAGTTTACTCTGGTTAGTCCATTCGTGATGTTGTATGATTTTGCCAATATAATGTAACTAGTCTAGGAATTAGAACCGTGGCCTAGTTCCTTATAAATGAACTCTAGTGCTAAGTATAGAGATAGGTTTATCCTAAGCACATTCTTGTTGAAAATGTTTGATGATCTACTAATATGTGATGTGATATGCTTCAGTTGGGAAAGTTGTATTTTCCATGGCCTGTGATGAGTTTACATGTGTTTACTTGAATTTAATTTAAGCAAAGTTCCTCTCTAAACCATTGGTTCACTTCTAGGCTTATGGAATTCAGCGATAGGATCCTGAACACCTTGTACTACTGCACTTTTGTGTACATATATGCTTAACTGAACCCTTTCTTCAATGACTCAAATTGTGTTTCTTTTTCTGAACATGTCCTATATTAGTTGTAACCATCTGATAGTAATGTAGAGGTTCTAGTTAGTCTCTAATTGTTGTGCTGATGGAGGTAGATGCCCCTATTTGTTATAATTGAATGATGTAATGCTTCAGGTAATTTGCTTAGTATCTTTGCTACTTGGTTTGGATGATCATTGACTATCTCATCATATGCTTATAATATCTTGGACAGATTACGTTTGCAAATGTAAAGTGTGCTTGTTGTTTATTTAATAATCTGTAGGTGTCATGCTTAAAGAATATAAACTCCTCTTTGTTTTGGAACATATGGTATTTGTGTTGTACATCAGTGCCGCCCTTCACATTTCATATGACTGTCCTCTTTTTTGTGTGATTAGGGTGTGATCTCCTGGTTACACCAGGGATCACTAGCTCAACTAGTTGATCAAGCTCTCCTCTCTACTTGTCTTACTATCTCTCTCTATAAACTAACAAGAACATGTATTGTGCTTGATGGCTGGGCCTATAATGCAAGAGCCTGAGGTTTTATTTTTAATAAGAACAGATTTGGTACTTGATGTTTTGTGTTAAATAACTTAGTGGCTTCTGCTGCTATTAGATCTGTTGTTGTGATGCCTCCCATGTGGAGTGTGTACAATAGTAGATTCAAACAACATGATCTGCTGCTATTTGTCCCTACCAAGGATGCATAAACTGAGGCCATTTTATGGAAAAATACTGTGTTGGCCTCAAGATTTTTGTGATGATTTTGCAAAGCATCTCTTTGCAAAACTGAGAAAATCTTTCTCTAAAAATTCCTTTCTTTGGTCTCTTATGCTGATATGAACATATATGAATACACTGCTTTTATTCCAAAGTTTCTACTACTCTACCTTGGCTTTTTGGAGCTTGTTCTTGTGATGTATCTTGATCAGTTGATGTTGTATCTTGATATCCCACTCCCCTCTCCTTCTACTATGGCATCCACAACAACAGCTATAGGTTGGCCTTCTCCACCTTGTCCTTGCCATTGGATGGCTTCTCAAAGCAACCATGGTGCAAGTGATGTGGTGGTGATCTGGGTGGTCTTGTGGTGTTATGAAAGTAGTCTGTTCTTGAGGTATGATAAGCAGTAAAGGGATAATAGACTAGGTGTTGTGCTAACTAGTGGTACTAGTGAGTGCTACGGCTGTGCTCTCTCCTTTGCGCTCCAAGTGAAGCTTCTTGTGTCGACAACACATTACTTGCATGTTATGACAGTGCTGCTGTCAGGTGGGCCTGATGTGGTGCAAGTTTCAACCCTTGAAACTTGTGCCTATGGATCACTTCGGCTGATTTGGGTATTATCCTATTCAGACTATTTCTTGGTACTAAAAATGGTGAAACTTGCCCAGGCCAGTGATGCATGAGTCTGAGGCCAAATCTTGGATAAGAACAGATTCTAAAATGGCCCCTTTTTCTTGAATACTCGATGATGACATATAGCTTAGCATTACTAAGCTAATTCTGAGAGTATCACTAACCCCCAAAACTAACCCTTTATTTCATCTTTATTATTTTTGGTTTTGTAGGTACAAAATCAAGAATATGAAGAAAAGGAAATACGAGATTCTTCTTAATTTAGAAAATGTAATTTAGGACTTCTTTTATTTTTCATGTAATTCTCTTTACTTTGCATAATGTAATTGACAATGTAATATTGTATAATAAAGTTTATTTTTGTCTACTTGTAATCTGAATCTTGTAATATTATATCTTGTTTATTTCATTGTTGTAATTTCTTTTCTCTTTTTGAAACATTGTAGTAGTATTCACTTATTGTAATGTGTATTTATTATTTGTAACTTATAAAATATTCAATGTAATAAAGTATTCCTTTTGCCTCATTTATTCAGACTTGTAAATTGTAATTTTTACTAAATGTTGTAAAACATTCTTTTGAGAATAAGTACTTGTAGTATTTAATTCTTATTGTTGTGTCTCTCATGTATTTGTATTATTAAATATTGTGGGATTTAAATACATATTATATTTGGAATAATAATTCCAATGTCTTGTTTAAATCCTACATAATGTGGTGATCTATTATTACTTCATATGCCTTATTTTATTTCAAACTCACATTTAAATTATTGTTATGGAAATCATTTATTTTTTATCTAATTAATTCAATTAGTGGATCTTCTAAATTCATTTGAAGTCAAACTTGAAATTCAAACACATGTTTGAATCACTTCCCCCTAGATAAATAATTCTACAAAGGTCATGTCGAAATCTCTCGCAATTGTGCTGACATTTACATCAGAGCAAGAGAGACCTCGATCACTTTGTATCCCTTTAGTTTTATGCAAAAATAACCTGGATTTTCTATGCATGAATGCGATGCACAAACCTGTGTCCTCTTTATTTCTAGGTGCTAATCCTAGGATGTTACAAACTCTCCCCCTTAAACTCAACTTCGTCCTCGAAGTTCGCACTCTCTTATGTTTCAGAAGATAAGATTGACTTCTTCAGATCTTGGTAACTCTTTTACATCTAGTGTGAAGATAATTGTTGTATCTTCATTCAAGCTTTTCCTTGGATCCTTATCTGATTTGAAATGATCCACTACTAATCCCATAGACTGCTTTTGAATCAAGCACTTCTGCCATGATCAGGTCCTTTTTGAGTGTTTTCAGATTAGGACATCTATTCAAGAAGTGTCTAAGTTTTTAGAAAGTCTCGTTAAGGTCAGATTCTGGTTTATACTTTGGCCCAAATATGGCTTGACTCTAATATTAATCTATTTATAGTATACTTAGTCCTTACGGTTTACTTTCTCAGAATGTTTTGGCTTTCTCTTGAACCTTACTCTAGATATCAACTCTCAATGCTTCATTATTTCACTCTCCCCCTTGAGATTTTCTAATGGTCTTATCAGGAACAAATGGTACACCCATATACTTGGGAAATATCAGTGCGGATCCCCTAACTTCTTTAATGCATGTATAAGGTAACTTATACCACTAGCAATACCTTGACTTGCCACTTGCTTTGTTGTGGTTGCCACTATTGTTGACTTTATTTATGTTTTCATACTTCCGTTTTCCTGAAGATGTACCCTTTTCACCTACAACCACCTTCATTGGTACTTCAGTGGATGTTGTATCTCCTCCCACTGATGTTACATAATCCTCCTGATGTTCCGGACAACCTGATTTCTTGTGTCCTAGGATTCCTCACTTGTTACATTTCCCCGATTAGGTATCCTAATACAACTCCTTTACTTGATTATTGAGCTTCCTTACTATACTATGTAAGGTCTAGGAAGTCTCACTAAAATAGGGTTTTAAATTCTATTGGATAATAGTTATGGTTAAAATACTAAATATTTGGTTTGTCATTGTGTCATTTATACTAGTAATCCTTCCGAAGATTGGTTTTAAACACATTTAGTCCATACCTATTGGAATTTATTGTTTCTCAACACATGTCCAATTGGATGTCCACTGTTCCCTCTTAAGGATCTCTTAAGAGTTGTTTCCTCTGGAATTAGTCTGTTAGGATTGATCTATTCTATCTCCTTCAAGATTTTACCTTATCAATATTTAGATAATCTTTTGTTATTACCTTAGTATTTCTTCAACTTCCATTTGTTAATTACCTTAAGGTTTGAGTCCTACTAACTTGAAGTAAACTTCGATCTTTTATCCAAACAAACTTCTGAAAGTACTTTTATAATGATGTCTTCTTTTAACCTTACGAAAATAAGGCTTAATGTTGTCATAGTTTAATACTTCTTCTCTAACACTTACTCAGATATTTAGATAACAATTCTTCCGTTTACTGTAGTAACCATTGGCTTTATAAGTAGAATGTAGGTCTTTGTCTAGCTTATACTCTACCTATTTAAGGTTTCATAAAATAACTTACGGTATACCCGCACAATTGTGGATATCCGAAGTGAATCTTCCAACATTATTTGTCCTACTTACTATTTGGACAATCTCTCTTTGGTAGGTCTTATTTCACGAGGCATCTCGAAAGACGGTCGCTTTAACCTTTATACTCATTTATGTCTTACTTAACTTAGGCCAAGTTTTATGCTCTTTATGGAATACTAAGATGATCTGGTTAACTAAGTTAACCAAATACCAGTTGCGAACCAAATACCAGCTGCGGACCATTCTAGGATGTATGAATTATCCTATGGTTTTCGACATACTGATGGCATTCTCTCTGAATTACCAGAGCTTGAATACCATTCTATTCCAAAGCTTCTTCTTTGTACTTATTCATGATACTTCCATGAACTGGGTACAACTACTTCATTAACTTCTTAGCAACATCACCTACTTTGGGTAAATCTTAAGTTCAACACTACTTGTTGGTTCTTACATCTTCTACACCAATCTTCCTTTTTTATTGTTGGCTAACAATGATCTGAACTTGATCCATCCATCGAATTGTGTTGATACTCCTTATACTTGGCTTCACTTTTCCTGTAAGTCTTCATCCTGGTCTTTGGAATTCGTCACTCCCTTACACGAATTCCCTTTTTTATCTAGGTCTATAACATCAAGTAGTAACTGGATGTTGCAACGTGCATTTGCACACCAAATAAAGCTTCATGTACATATCTAGTCAATCAATAAGATCCAAGAAAAAACAATAATTCCAAATGTGGTACATATAACACACAATATTCTAAGCCCGAAATATAGTAGTTGAGTATAATATCTCTAGAATTTAGGCTTAGTTGTGTAGAATATGACACCTCCTCATATAGGTTTACATCGTGATACTTAGCACTTAGGGTCAAACTATTCTTTGTCTCAATATTTACCCAAATTTCTCAATTGCAACAGGATAATTTTAATCAAATTTGTCTCTAAATAGTTACACCAACTTATTGTTTCTCTTTTGGAATGTCTAACTATATCCAACCTTTCATTATTTAGTAAACTAACCTCACATGATCTCTCAAAAAGGCTAACAATAATCTATTAAATGACTTACACCAAAGATTATCAGATATTTATACATTTATGACTTCTATCATGATTCTACTTTGTTCTATACTTACTCTTCTTCAAGATAATTTACTAATTACTTATCATATTTATACTCTCATCATGGTTCAGATGCTAATATCACCATGATCTCGTTATGTTTTACCTCTTTATCATGATCCAAGAGCTAATCTCACCATGATGACTTTGTTTCTCATTACACTATCATTGATTCTTATCATAATTTTACTCCGTCACGTGGAATTATCAAGTGAATCCCAGATGATTTACTACCCATTACAGCTATACACGCTCTAATGGTCTTCACTATGCTGTCTAATGTTACCAATTAACAACAAGATTTTTCCTGCCTTACTTGAATTCTATGGTTAGGCTACACCATTTGTATTACTTCAGTTTACATACTAAACTTGATCCAACTCTACTACGACCAATTGGCTTTCCTAAAGTATCTTGGTGGGTTCTACCTCCTTTGAAAGACACTTAATAGCACTTCACTGAGAGAAGATGGATAACTACTCCTAAGAAAATGACCAAAGCATCCAACTTAAGTGTGACAAGGTTATCCTCAAGTGGATACTCACCACAATTCATCAGAATATTTGGTTTAGATAAGATGGCTTCTATAGTCACTATCCAACCTACAGATCTTCATAAAAGGATTTTTTTAATCCTAAGGTCAAAGCATATTCTCTGATACCAGCTGAGGTGACCCAGCATACCACTTCATGATGTAGTACACTATAGTCGTTGACATAACACCAATGAACGTTCACTAGTATTACTTCCCTCAGAGTGGTACAACAGAAACACAACAGGTCCAAGACATGACTATAGGTTACAACTCGACTCTTTACAAAAGATTCAGAGAACATTCTAGGTTAAAGAGAGAGAAAGAAACTTCTTACAAAGAAGAATCGGGAATAATCAACTCATAACTAATATACTGATAGACTAGTATCTGAACTATTGGGGCTTGCATTGTTGCTATTGCAATACTCTATAGAAGTAGGTTCTATGGCTAGAGATTATATTTCTATCTAATCAACAACTTTGTCTTCTTTTGAGTTGATGTATATGTTGACTTTCTTGACTTTATTGAAGAGCTTTAACTTTTGATGATGATTCCTGGAGCATAAGTTGATGTAGACGTCGTCTGTATTGGCTTCAGAATCTAGCAAGGGTTAAGAAGATACGTTGAGTACGAGTGTACTCAGCAAGTTCACTAGAAAGGGTTATTTGATGCACTATATCTACAGCCACAGACCATAGGTCGTAGGCAATGCAGGTTTTTGTAAACTTCAAAGGTTGCTTTTATTCTGAAAAGCTATGTCCGTCAGTATTCACAAGTTTACTAGAACTTTCATGGAGTTCCTTTCCTGCCGCGTTTGTAGCTCCTCCGTGGAACAGGGAGTAACAAGTTACAGTTCTTACACTCTGCAAAGGTGCGTTACTTTACCCATGAGAGATCAAATCCTTGTTGCACAACCGAGCGAATCTTTCCCGTCCACACTTCCTATGGTGTGGGGCCTAGTAGATGATCTGTTGTCGGTATGGAAACGACATTGCCTAAGAAGGCTAGATAGAAGTGTGGGAGCGAGCAGGGTGACTGCGACGGCGTCCATAGGCGGGATTGGGTACAAGCGAGTGCGGTGAGACACAGGAAGTATCCAGGTTCGAAGCCCTCGTGGTGAGCTAAAACTCCTACTCCTGCATGTCTGACAGTATATGTGTGTATAATCGGACTACAAAGTTGCTCCTGGAGCTGTATGTGGAACGGTCTAACTAGCTGTATCTATGCATGCGTGTGGGAATGAGAGAGCTAGCTTCCAGTGAGCTAGCTCACTTCCTGATTGGAGTGATCGATGGGTGGCCTCCCGAATGAGAGCCCCTTGGTGCCTTATAAAGATGGCCCAAGGGACAAGGGCGGCCCCCGCAAGCCTAACTTCTACTATACATGGTGTCATGCATGAGGTAATGCAAGTACAATGCATAGTGCTACACTATTACATACATCATCTGATTGTGATACACTAATGGCTATGTCATCTGATAAAGTAGCATGGTCTTGGTACTCCTTGTCTTGTCTTTGTCTAGTACTGGCAGTAGCTTTGGTCTTGATCGAAGGGAAATATGGCAGCTGCCCCGGGTGCAGCGGTCGATCCGGCTGCACTTGGCCGGACGACCGGCTGGGGCGGTCGAGCCGGCCGAGAGGCGTGCATAGCGGGCGACGGGAGAGGCGGCCGATGGGCCAGATGGGCGTGGGTAGGCCGGCTGGAAGCCTCCAGCCGGCCCAGGCCGAATCTGCTGCACTTGTATTTTGTCGTTGCCTTTTTTGACTGTTCTAGAGCTCTTTTGGGGCGTCTTTGGGGGTACCTGGAGACCATCCCCCGACATTAGCCCCCCGAGCACGCGTCGATTTCACCCGGAGGGGGAAATTAGCACGAGCTCAACAAAACTTGACGTTGTCGTTATAGATGAAGTTCTTGAATGGCGTCCGGCTGGACGCCTCCAGCCCGGGTAACCACACAACGCCAGCGGGGGCGCGCGAGCGCACCCGCAGGGTGTAGCCCCCGAGATTCAGAGTAGCTGACGGAGACAGGTGCTTCGAATCCTCACTTGTACTTGAGATCCGAATCGGTGCAGTCGGACAAAGCAAACACATAGAAATGAATTTTTGTCATTACATTGACAAACAGTAAACATGCTTTCAACCGAATGATGGTTTTTCTTTCAAATAACTAGCTCGTGCTTTTCTGAACACTTAGTCACTTTCTCATGGGCAATGCTGTTTACGCTTGAAAGGATACGAATGTCGCCTAGAGGGAGGGGGTGAATAGGCGATTAAAACTTTTCCTAGAGTGGCTCAACAAAGGCGGAATAAAACTAGTGTTTACTTTGTTAAGCACAACCTAGAACAACTAAGGTTCACCTATGTGCACCAACAACTTATGCTAAGCAATACAAGCAACAAAGTGATAGCAAGATATATATTACTTCAAGCACGAAGGCTATCACAATGTAAAGTGCATAAGTAAAGAGCTCGGGTATAGATATAACCGAGGCACGCGGGGACACCGATATTTTACCGAGTTCCTCCCAACATGGAGTACGTCTCGTTTGGAAAGGGGGTGGTATGAAACCACCAACGCCACAAAAGGCCTCCCTTATTCTCCAGTGAATCTCACCCCAATGGGATCGATCCACGCTTCCACTATCAGTGCACTTGTCGGTGGCAACCGGAACCTCTCACAAGGTTGGGGCACTTCTCCACAACTTAATTGGAGGCTCCCAACAAATGCCACAAAAGGCTACAATGCCACCAAGGCCACAAAACCTTCTAGGGTTCCAAGAACCCAAGAGGGACAAGCTCCAATGAGTCACACGAACCAAATCCTCCGAGGATAACTCAAACCGATGCACCAAATGCAAATGGCAAGAACACCACAAAGGTGCTCAAATTCCTCTCTCCCAAATTCCACCAAAGCTACAAAAGCTTATGGGGGAATAAGAGAGGAAGAAAAATGGAGGAATTCCACAAAAGACTCCGAGATCTAGATCCCAATATGTACCCCTCACTTAGAGGAGAGATTGATTGGTGGGATTGTAGATCTAGATTTCCTCTTTCAAATCCCTCAAGAATATGCAAGAATCATTGGAGGGATTGAGAGAAAGAAAGCTCAAGAAGGTCAACAATGGAGGGGAAAACTTGCAAGAATGGTTTGGGATCCATTGGGGAAGAAGGCCCCTTAAATAGGTCCCCCCAAAATCCAACCGTTGAAGCCCAAAAACGCGAATCCCGGTACTACCGGACTTTTTCCCGGTACTACCGTACATTCCCGGTACTACCGGACATTTCCTGGGGATCCCAGGACGCCAAACGCACCTTATTCAGTACCAACCGGTACTAAGGGGCGGTACTACCGGACCTCCGGTACTACCGGTCACCCCTGAACGAAAACGGCCATAACTTTTGCATCCGGACTACGATTTTGATGATCTTGGGCTCGTTTTGAAGAGGACAACAAGCTCTAAAAGATCATGCAAAGAAACATCATAGTACAGCAAGGGAGGATATATCCAAATGACAAAAGGTTTAACCTCTCTCAAAAATACGAACCGATAAAACCTCCAACATAAAAAACGTAATAGAAAATGCATATGAAATCCGTTTTCGATGAACTAGAGCTTGTCAAGGAGATTAACACAAGCTATAAATCCTCACATGAGTAAGAACCAAATAATGTAAGGTTTTACCTATCTCTAAAATACAAACCGGTAAAACCTCCAAGATCAAAATGCAATAAGATATAAAAGGGAAATCCGATTTTGATGAACAAGAGCTTGTTATGAACATTAAAACAAGCTCCATATCCTCACATGGACAAGACCAAATAACAACCAAATACGATGATGCAAGTATGCAAAGGTTTGAGCTCTCTCCGAACGATTTGACCGAGTTACTCATTCGAGAGCCCCTCTTGATAGTACGGTTATCTATCCTAAACCCGGTCTCCCACACACAACATGAGACCGGCAAAAGGGAAAACCTATCAAGATTATACCTTTGCCTTGATCATTCCACTTGAGCTCGATTTAGATGAACTTGACCTTCTCAAGATGGAACACCTTTCTTGATTCCTCATCATCGATCCATGATCACCGAGGATGACAAGCATCAAACATGAGATGTTCTAGAGATGGCGCATATTGAGCTTTCACAACACATCTTCTCCTCATATCATCGAACTTGAAGCCAACACATGCTCCAAGCGAGGCCAATGGACAAATCCTACAAGTGCAACTTAATACACACATTAGTCCATAAAGATTGTCATTAATTACCAAAACCACACATGGGGGCCCATATGTTCTTTCAATCTCCCCCATTTTGGTAATTGATGACAATCCCTTTAAGAGGGTTTATATAAGGAATTTTAACGAATAAAATGGTAACACCAATATCAAATACTACATAAGTAGGTGATATTGGTACCACAACCATATATAGAGCAAACTCCCCCACAATCTATGCATGTGTGATGAACTTGAATTTCATTTCATATATTGCCAATCATTATCATTGGTGAGTTTCCACTATATAACACATGCTAAGCAACAACAACGATGCAAGAGCATGAAAGGCAAATGCTTAAGAACAAACTCAAAGCATAAACTATTTCCCTTAAACCCTCTAAAAATGTGATATTGGTACCACCACCATATATAGAGCAAACTCCCCCACAATCTATGCATGTGTGATGAACTTGAATTTCATTGCATATATTGCCAATCATTATCATTGGTGGAGTTTCCACTATATACCACATGCTAAGAAACAACAACGATGCAAGAGCATGAAAGGTAAATGCTTAAGAACAAACTCAAAGCATAAACTATTTCCCTTAAACCCTCTAAAACTTCTCCCCCATTGGCATCGATTGCCGAAATGGGTGACAAGTTCTAGAAGGCCAATATAGTGATAAATCCTCCAAAGGTGTGCATTCACACATATCCAATGATGAATACTTGGGAGTAAGTAGAACTATATCGAGGACCCAAAGATTGCCAAAAGAAATAAAATAAAACGACGCATCACAAATGACGCAAGCAATCACAAGATCCGACAAATCAATTGAAAACAACAAATGAGTCCAAAAGGAAACAACAAGATATTATGATATGAGCAAAAGAGTGTTTTAAATAACAAATAGAGAAGCTCCCCAAGATTTGTGCACAATTCAAAATAAATGCATTAGAATGCATATTGCACAAATATGGAATCCACGCTCCCCCATAATTATTTAAGACACAACAAATAAAAAAGAAGACAAATGAGCATTCTTAACTGAATTGGATGAGCTCCCCAAAGATAATGCACCAATTATGATAATTGCATTTGGAAACAAGGTGCATAATCATGGAATCCTCACTCATCCAAGTTCATTTAAAAATACAAGGCATGAGAGAACAGATATGAGTGCCAAAATGTGCAAACAAGAGGAACAAGCACTCATAGGCAATTAAATTAGGAAGCCACCGAAGAATCAAAAGGAATAGAAATGTGGTCTCCAAGGATTAAAAATCAACTAAAATTATCTTCTCATATGTGTATATGTCTCTAAGTGGAAAATATCACAAAGACATATTCCAAAAAAGAAATATGCACACATAAAGAAGATTATACAAGAAATCACATGAAAGGCAAAAATGAAGTCATAACATATATCAATAAGAATTTTTGCTTCAAAGCATGGCCAAAGGCTCACATATGTCTTATTGTACATTAATGGACTTCAAACACCAACACACTACATATATTACAACTTTCACCAAGGGAAGAGGAGAAAGTTGTAATATATGGAGAAATGCAACAAGTATCACAAGAAAAATTTAACTAGCAAAATCTCACTATTGCACATGAGAGAAGTTGAGGAAAAGATAGGCAATAAAATTTCTAGATTGACCTATTTGGGATTGGAGGATCATATGCATGATTTTTTATAGTCCCAAATATATATACTCATCTCAACTTATACACATATACAATAGAGAGTTCTCTTAATACCATGGCTAGAGATTCAACAATTACAAATACATGAATTCATGCTAGAAGGCAACCAACAAACGGTTGAAATCAAGATATATGAGCATGAGAAAGAGATACTTGTTACCGAGATATAATTGGTAGGATGTAGATGATATGAAATCAATGAACATCCTATAGCATGCCTCCAATTTTCATTAATGCACCACTTCTTCAAGACTGAGAGACAAACATACAATATATCTCCAATGTATCTAAAACACATTTAAGTACAAAATGGTCTCCAAACTTATTGGGACCAAAGTAGTTAGTGCAACTACAATACATAGGAGATACTCCACATAAATATGTGCATGTTGATATGAAATTGAATTTCATGCACAACTTAGCCGATGGGATTTGGTGGAGTTTCCCCTATATATTGGATCAAAGAAAGCAAGCATGCCATAATATAGATATGTAGTAAATATGCATACACAAGGCTTTCAAGAACCAAAAATGAGATACAATTTGAACAAAAACACCAAGTAAACCGAGATGGCACACACAAGAGTGTGACAAGACAAGCGGTGTCCAAATTGTATCAAAGAACCAATTCAACACATGAAAGCTCACAAGTTCAACAAATGAACTAGGCTAAGGCCAAAAGAGCAAAAATAGATAGAAATAAAAATTCTCAAGGATTTATCTCATTCTAAAATGGTCAAATCAAGAAACAAGGTATGAGACAAAACCAACTCCCAAAAAGAGCAAGGTTCCAACAAGAAACCAAACTCCCCAAACTTTTCATGATGGCACAAAGTACCAAAACGAAAAGATTGAGCATCCAAGCACATAAAACTCGATATGGATCAAACAAAGAAGCATAAAAGGATTGTTCTAGATAATATAGGAGAGCTCACCCATAAGTAGTACATTATATAGAATTTTGCTTTTGAATGCAAAATGCACATAAATGAGATCATCACTACTACCTACATGAAATAAAACACAAGAGGATATCAATAAAAATAAAGGGATCCAAAAGTAGCAAGGAATACATGGGAGCACACAAAACATTTACTTGGCCAAAGGTAGGACAATATTAAGTAAAGGCCAAAGTGAATATGATCAATAAAGTCTACCGTAGATTTGGTACTAATTGTCCAAGGACAAGAAGAATTGAGAATAATCTTCCCTAGGTAGTTCATACGGATATCCAAGATCGTATTCACACAAATAAGCATGCAACAAAGTATACAAATTAAGTTTGATGCTTCGAAAGAGATTCTTGGTAGCTTCCAATAGTCACACAATCATAGTGATTAGAGTGACTTGAAGTAAATGGTTTCCATGAGAATATAGAGATCTAAATATGAGGAAACACATACCAAGAAACACTCTCATATACAAGATCCAAAATATGATCAACAACAACATTCAAGCAAATTGGAACTTGTATGAGCAAATGTGTCACATAGGTGCTAGATAATTATCAATATCAATTCTAAGTGACACAACCTCGAATATTCACATTTTCTAGGATTGTAATATGCACTAAGCATATGACTCCCCCATAATGTGATACTACCATAAAACCAACACGAGGCAAAATGATACAAATAGAGATAATTAATGGACATTATAAAATTAAGTTTCTCATGAGAATTATACCACATAGAGACTAGACAATAATCCAATATAAATACTAGGTGGTATTCCTCATGTACACACAATTTTTAAGATTGTGGAATGCCCAAGCATAACACTCCCCCAAAATGGGATAATCCATTAATTTCTCACAAGAGCCAAATAGGATACCAAATATAACCAAGCAAGGCTCAAACACAAGAAACATACATACATGGTGTGCCACCTAATCATACACAAATAATCTTGATTTCAAGATAATTAAGTGGATAGCACAACATGTACAAAAACATGGAAGATACAAAAACAACACATGCACAAGGGGGCGAGTAACTTTCAATGTAAAGAGTTTAACATATGTTACCGCAAGGAGGAACATTGGAAATATAATAATAATAGGAGCAATATAAACCACATGACTTGGCTTGACAAATATAATAATGAAGATCCCTTAATTCTTCATGATGTAGCCAAGTCTCCAATGCCCTCCAAAACACACCTATTGATCAAGTTGTGGCTTGTTGGTCCCCAACCAAGTTGGGTCCTAAGAAGTTAGTCACAATAGGCTTGGAAACCCAAATGGATCTTTTCTTGACACCACATTGGGCACCAACAAATTTGGCAAACACATTTCCAACCTCATCCTTCCAAAGAGAATAAGCATCATCAATAATGATAGGGTTGGATGAGGAGATACCGAGAGTGCATGAGGAAGAAATATGCCCCTTCTCACGGCATATGTAGCAAGTTATACTCTTGCCATCTTTCTTCTTAGGAGAAGCCACAACTCGAGGAAGAGCTCGAGTAGTCCTCTTAGGAAGAGGCCCATTAATGACTTGAGGTGGAGCTTGAGGCCGCTTCCCTTGTTGCTTCACACTAAGAGGCTTTTTCTTCAATGGGCAAGATCTAACATGGTTCCCTTCTTCCTTGCACTTGAAGCAAACAATGTTGGCCGGATTCTTGACTTGATCTTGGCCATTCTTCTTGTTGTCCTTGTGCTTCAACTTGATAGTGGACTTGTTCTTGACATTGGAGTTGAATCCAAGACCACTCTTGTCATTGAGGGATTTTTGCACACTCAAGATTTTGTTGAGTGTGACCTTCCCTTGATGACCCTTTTTCAAGTCATTCTTCAAAGAAGTTACTTGAGCCTTGAGCTCTTTGATTTCCTCTACATAGTTAGTTTCAACAAAAGTACTAGAGGAAGTAGGTGCTACATTGTTAGAGCAACAAGGCACGGAATGTAATTCATCACGAGATATAACATGGTTGTGAGAGGATGAATTACAAGGACTAGCACATGGAAATATAACATTTGGAGTAGATGTAGTGCTAATGTCCACATGAGGCCCACTAGATGTTACCTTTGACACGATGGCCTCATGAGCTAACTTTAGCCTACCATGGGAGACTATAAGATCCTCATGCGAGCTCGAGAGCTTATCATGACTTTCTTCTAATTTCCCACAGTTGCTAGTTAGCAAAGCAAGTTGAGCCTTTAGCTCAACATTCTCCTTCAAAATAGATGCTTCACAAGAAATAGAGTTAGTAGCACAAGCATAATTATTATTAGCAAGAGGTGAGGGCAACTTGTCAAGCTCTTTTAAATATGAAGCTTTAAGTTGCTCATGTGACTCGGTGAGTTTGATGATCTCCCTCTTAACGACCCGAGAGCCATTTTCGAGGTGCTTAAAATCCTCAACAAGTTTAGCATAAGAAACTTCAAGTTCATCATTTTTAATCTTGAATGAGTTAGCCACCGCAAGTTCTCTATCATGGTATTCCTTTACTCTAGATAATTCTAGAGTAAAAGTCTCCTCAAGATATTATTTGGTGGTTTGTTCTTCTTCAAGGGAGTCCTTTAGTTGTGCAACTTCATTAGCATACTCACGCTCAAGTGCAAACTTTTCATCAATTAAGTTTTCTTGCTCCTCAATAAGATCATTGCCTTCTATGGCACAATTCAAGATTTCAAGAAAGTTGGAGGAAGCAATTTTATTTTTGAAGAGAGCGCTATAGACAACCTCTCCCATTTTCTTAATAGAGGTAATATCATACTTACTTATATAATCATCATTATCATTCTCAACCTCATCATCATCATCATCATCATCATCATGAGATACAATGGGATTCAAAGAGGTTACCTTTGTTCCCTTAGCCATAAGGCACATGTGAGAACCGGAGGAAGGTGATGATGAGATTGCACTTGTAGCTCTCTTCAAGACCTTGTCTTGGCCCATAGAATCTTCATTTTCCTCTACATGGTTAGCAACACAAGCACTAGAGGAAATGGAAGCATTTTTATCATGGCAACAAGACAACACAAGCATATCATCATGTGATTTATTCAAGTCATTTCTACATGATATGCAAGGACTATTAACACAAGCATGTAAGGAGTTTTGAGTGCTAGAAGTGTTAAGGTCCAAAGATAGATCATTGCAACTACATAGGGATGAAGTATTACAAGTAGTAATATCACTATCCATATTGCAATTTCTATCACCACTCACCATATCATTACCTTGTGAAAAATCACATGTTGGTGAAGTGGTAGACGATGAGAACTCATCTCGACCGGAAGTGGAAGCAACACAATCATCCTTAATAATGTTGGACTTGCTATATTTATCTTGAATCTTGGTCCATATCTCACGAGCGCTTGAATAAGGCATGATAGAAGAAAGAACTACATTGCTCACAACATGCAAAATAATTTTAATAGCTAGAGCATCTATATGAGAGTTCAACTTCTCCTCTAAAGATTTGTTTTGGGTATCCATAGGAGAAGAGAGACCCACATATAGATATCCCTCGATAATTGGGTGAATTTCCCAAAATAAATTAAGCATGCGAATTTTCCAAACATCATAATTTGTGCCATCGAATGTGAGCGTGTCCTTGTGCACTAATCCCCTAGCCGACATCTTTACTCTCAAGGCGGTGAAGCCTAAAATGAGATACCGTGCTCTAATACCAATTGAAAGGATACGTATGTCGCCTAGAGGGGGGGTGAATAGGCGATTAAAACTTTCCCTAGAGTGGCTCAACAAAGGCGGAATAAAACTAGTGTTTACTTTGTTAAGCACAACCTAGAACAACTAAGGTCCACCTATGTGCACCAACAACTTATGCTAAGCAATACAAGCAACAAAGTGATAGCAAGATATATATTACTTCAGGCACGAAGGCTATCACAATGTAAAGTGCATAAGTAAAGAGCTCGGGTATAGAGATAACCGAGGCACGCGGGGACACCGATATTTTACCGAGTTCCTCCCAACATGGAGTACGTCTCGTTTGGAGAGGAGGTGGTATCAAACCACCAACGTCACAAAAGGCCTCCCTTATTCTTCGGTGAATCTCACCCCAATGGGATCGATCCACGTTTCCACTATCGGTGCACTTGTCGGTGGCAACCGGAACCTCTCACAAGGTTGGGCACTTCTCCACAACTTAATTGGAGGCTCCCAACAAATGCCACAAAAGGCCACAATGCCACCAAGGCCACAAAACCGTCTAGGGTTCCAAGAACCCAAGAGGGACAAGCTCCAATGAGTCACATGAACCAAATCCTCCGAGGAGGATAACTCAAACCGATGCACCAAATGCAAATGGCAAGAACACCACAAAGGTGCTCAAATACCTCTCTCCCAAATTCCACCAAAGCTACAAAAGCTTATGGGGGAATAAGAGAGGAAGAACAATGGAGGAATTCCACAAAAGACTCCAAGATCTAGATCCCAATATGTTCCCCTCACTTAGAGGAGAGATTGATTGGTGGGATTGTAGATCTAGATCTCCTCTTTCAAATCCCTCAAGAATATGCAAGAATCATTGGAGGGATTGAGAGAAAGAAAGCTCAAGAAGGTCAACAATGGAGGGGAAAACTTGCAAGAATGGTTTGGGATCCATTGGGGAAGAAGGCCCCTTAAATAGGCCCCCCCAAAATCCAACCGTTGAAGCCCAAAAACGCAAATCCCGATACTACCGGACTTTTTCCCGGTACTACCGGACATTCCCGGTACTACCGGACATTCCCTGGGGATCCCAGGATGCAAAACGCACCTTATTCAGTACCAACCGGTACTAAGGGGCGGTACTACCGGACCCTGGTCCGGTACTACCGGTCACCCCTGAACGAAAACGGCCATAACTTTTGCATCCGGACTCCGATTTTGATGATCTTGGGCTCGTTTCGAAGAGGACAACAAGCTCTAAAAGATCATGCAAAGAAACATCATAGTACAGAAAGGAGGATAGATACAAATGACGAAAGGTTTAACCTCTCTAAAAAATACGAACCGATAAAACCTCCAACATAAAAAACGTAATAGAAAATGCATATGAAATCCGCTTTAGATGAACTAGAGCTTGCCAAGGATATTAACACAAGCTCTAAATCCTCACATGAGTAAGAACCAAATAATGTAAGGTTTTACCAATCTCTAAAATACAAACCGATAAAACCTCCAAGATCAAAATGCAATAAGATATAAAAGGGAAATCCGATTTTGATGAACAAGAGCTTGTTATGAACATTACAACAAGATCTATATCCTCACATGGACAAGACAAAATAAAAACCAAATACGATGATGCAAGTATGCAAAGGTTTGAGCTCTCTCCGAACGATTTGACCGAGTTACTCATTCGAGAGCCCCTCTTGATAGTACGGTTATGTATCCTAAACCCGGTCTCCCACACACAACATGAGACCGGCAAAAGGGAAAACCTATCAAGATTATACCTTTGCCTTGAGCATTCCACTTGAGCTCGATGTAGAAGAACTTGACCTTCTCAAGATGGAACACCTTTCTTGATTCCTCATCATCGATCCATGATCACCGAGGATGACAAGCATCAAACATGAGATGTTCTAGAGATGGCGCATATTGAGCTTGCACAACACATCTCCTCATATCATCGAACTTGAAGCCAACACATGCTCCAAGCGAGGCCAATGGACAAATCCTACAAGTGCAACTTAATACACACATTAGTCCATAAAGATTGTCATTAATTACCAAAACCACACATGGGGGCCCATATGTTCTTTCAACGCTGCACCTTGCCGGACAGCCGGGTTGCGGTCTGGAGCCGGAACCGAAGGGAGCTGACAATACATTTCCGCACGGTACTAGAGGCTTAGTAGCCGGAAAATACCAACTAGGCACATGGCCGGACTGTCCGATTTGTCGCATCTTTCACCGTTTTTTGTGTGGGATGCCCTCGGGCTTTTGCTCTTGCTAGCCGGACAACCGGGTTGCGGTCTGTAGTTGAGACAAAGAGTGGGCCTCTGGCATCATCGCACACTACTCAGTAGGCTTACAGAATTAGCAGAGCGGGCCAACCAGCGAGCCCCCGCGGTTGGGGGTCGACGGAAGCCGGAAAACTGAAAGTGGGAAACAGGACAACATTTGGCGAGCTCTCGAGGGTTGCTCAAGGTTGGAAAAACACTCACATTGCTATAGTCTGCGTAGTAGGGTCGAAGACGCGATTCTGCACGCATCGCGGGCGCTAAAACGGTCCAACTGGCATTCCAACCGGATGGCCTGGCTCCAGCCGGCCAGCCAACCAAAGGCGACGCAGCCGGATTCGGTTTCCAGCCGGCCAGACAACCAAACGCGCAGGGATGCGCCTAACCGGCCTGATCCAGCCGTACCGAATCCGACTGGCCGAACCGGCAACCAAACAGGCCGACGTTACGCAAAGTCGGCCCGACTCAGCCGGAACGGGCTAACTGGACGAATCGAGGAGACAAACAATACGCCAACCGGATCAGGCTCTAGTTGGATAGGCCCATCCGGCCTGACGAACCAAACAGCAGGAACTGGTCAGTCCCACAGGCAGATCTGATGATGTTTTTTTTCATCCGGATTTCTTTTCAACCGGATCTCTTTCTTCTCATTTTCTTTTAGCCGGCCACTCTCTCAGACGGCCCTAACTCTCTTACTTTTTCTAGTCAACCAGCTCTAGCTGGCCACCTTTCCTTACTTTTTTCTTTCTTGCCTTTCCTAATTTTTTCTTTCTTACCTTTCTAATCGGCTAGCCCGCCACTTCTCCTAGCCGGCTGTGCTCAGCCGGTCCTTATTTTTCCTCTCAAACGGTCTGGCTTTTTTTTTGGGAGAAATCTATCTTCAGACCGTTCTATGGATGTCAAAACGCGACGGACTTCCGTATACCGTCAGATCTATCGTGCGGTCCAGCTTCAGGTGGACCCTCTCGCACTCGTACTCTCGTCTCAGGTCAAGGGTGGTGTCAGTATCAGCACAGCACCGCAGCGGGCAACGCCGAAACCTAGTTGTAGCTAGATCCTGCTGGCGACGTCTTGTCCGCCTCTTACGGCTTCGGTTGTCCGGCGACGCGCGATCGTCACTCCAGCACGCGCGATCGTCACTCCAGCCAAAGGATTTGGCCGGTGCTGTACAAAGTTTGGGCTAGGTGCTGGGTGCTATTGACGCATCCTTTCTTTGTCCTTGCCATGTTGAGCACGATGATTTCAACTAGTCAAATTGCATAGGAAAGGAGCTCATGCCAGAAATGTTACAATGTGGAAGCATCAAGAAATAGCCGCATGTTATATCCGGTAAAAATTGACAAAAAATCAACGAACTTTCTGAAATTTTTGTAACTTCGGTGGACACCGAAATATAATTTTTCTAAAACTTTCGGACCATATTCAGTCCAAATTCGAAGTCAATTCAAATTCAGTTGATTTTTTAAAATTTTGACATAATTTTGATGTGAAAAATCCAAAATAATTTATGAAATTGACAAACTTATTAGTACAAAAATTTTAATTTCAAAGACGGTATGAATTTGGTCAATCTCACTCGACTTGCGTAGGACTGATCTAGTAAAATATTGTGAGCGACGTCCAATCCTCTTTGCCTAATAATTTCCTCTGTGGGATGCACCGTTGAACTATCCCCATTCTTTATCTACCATATCATACACAAAAAATATCGTTGTATCTGTACGCAACCATCGCCCCTCTCTCCGCAATCCCCGACTCACCACACAAGAGTCCCCTCGTGCAAGTTCCAATCACGACCACCAAAGAGGACGGGATGTAGTTATCATGCTCTATAGGTAATTGCTTATGAAGTTATCCAAGTGTTTATGCTCTCTAAGTAATAGTTATCCACCTATTACTTATAGAGTTATCTAGTTAGGTATTACACAATAGATATCATCACCAATTTGATGTAGTTACTCACCCTCTAGATTAAAATTATCCACACACTGCTTATATAGTTATCCACTTGATCATGTTATAGTTATCAACTAATTTCAAATAGAGTTATCCACCTACTGCTTATAGAGTTATCCACCCGACCAGATTATAGTTATCAACTGATTTCAAAGGAAGTTATCCAAGTGTTCAGGTTAGAGCTACCCATGTGTTTGTCATATAGCTATCATCATCAGATCGTTGTAGTTATCCACCATCTAGATAAAAGTTATCCACCTACTGCTTATAGAGTTATCCACATGATCAGGTTATAGTTATCAACTGATTTCAGATGGAGTTGTCCACCTACTTCTTATAGAGTTATCCACCTAATCAGATTATAGTTATCAACTGAATTCAAAGGGATTTATCCAGGTATTCAGAATAGAGTTATCCATGTATTTTTCATATAGCTATCATCATCAGATATATGTAGTTCCATGCTCTATATGCGATAGTTATCTATCTATTACTTATAGAGATATCCTACATGTTGTTATAGCATGGCTATCATCACCAGTTTAACGTAGTTATCATACCCTTTATGTAAAAGTTATCTACCCACTGCTTATAGATTTATCCACGTGATCAGGGTTTATAATTATCAACTGATTTCATATGGACTTATCCATGTGTTTAGGGTAGAGTTACTCATGTGCCTGTTGTATAGCTATTATCACCAATTCAATGTAGTTAACTACCCTCTAGATAAAATTATCCACCCATTGCTTATAGAGTTATCCACCTGATCAGGTTATAGTTATCAACTGATTTTAAATTAAGTTATCCACCTACTTCTTATAGAGTTATCCACCTGATCAGATTATAGTTATCAACTAAATCCAAAAGTAGTTATCCAGGTGTTCAGAATAGATTTACCCATGTGTTTATCATATAGCTAACATCATCATATCGATGTAGTTATCCACCCTCTAGATTAAAGTTATCCACCCACTATTTATAGAGTTATCCACCTGATCAGGTTATAGTTATGAACTGATTTTAAATGGAGTTATCCACCTACTTCTTATAGAGTTATCCACCTGATCAGATTATAGTTATCAACTATATCCAAAGGAAGTTATCCAGGTGTTCAGAATACAGTTACCCATGTATTTGTCATATAGATATCATCATCAGATCGACGTAGTTCCATGCTCTGTTCATGATACTTAGGGTGTGTAGATCGGCTCACCTCAGAAAATCTCACCTCGCCCCACTATTTGTTGTTTGTTAGGTTGGGTGGGGTGTCCTCAACACTGCCGAGCTCATACCAAAACAGCCCCTCAGCCCTGCCCGGTTGGGAAGCTGAAATCGAGCTTCACAACTCAGCAGGGCTGAGTCCATCCGAAAAATGCTTCGGCAGTGTTAGGGGTCTCCGGCCCGCAGCACTTTCTCCTCCCATTCCCCCCTCCCCCCCCCCCCCCCCCGCAGGCCCGTCCTCGCTTTGCCGCCTCTCCTCGTCAAAGTCATCGAGCGCAGGGCAGAGCAGCAGGGCGCATGGCGTCGGCGTCGGCACAGAGCAACACAGGGCGGAGCAGCAGGGCGCGTGGCGTCGGCGCCGACATAGAGCAGCACAGGGCGGAGCAGCAGGGCTCGTGGCGCCGGCGGCGGCTCGTGGAGGAGGCGGCCGGCGCGTGGTTGTGACGGTCGGCGGCGGCACATCCCTGGCCTCCCGCGCGTGGCGGGGGCCTTCTCCGACCTCCTGCGCTGGCTGTCCGCTCCTCCTAGGGGTGGCGTGTGGCGGCGACACGCCGGCGTGCTCCTCGTCGCCGGCAGGGACCCGATGGCTTTTGCGTTTTTCTTTTTAGGGACTCGATGGCGTTTTATTTATTTGTGCAAGGACCTTGTTGCTTTTTTCTATCTCAAGTCACACAAGCTACCAAACAAGATCTGAACTCAGCCCGTCTAAGCTCATACAAGCTACCAAACACAGCTTGCTAGGTTCAGCTTGTATGGAGGCAGATAGCCCATACAGGCTACCAAACACGCCCTTATATACTGTGGCCCGGATAACTCAACTGTTATAGGTGAGTAACCTTTGGTCCAAAAAATTATCAAAACATACCAATATGAGATGTAGTTTCGAAGATCTTATCGCGACAAGTGCAAGGGTGAAAACATATTCTATATCGGATGAATAGTTTAATATACAAACCATTTTAAATTTTTGTACGTGAATTGAGCTGGCTAATCAAAAATCTTATCCTTTAGTGATTGGTCAAGGAACCGTCATGGCGCCAAGTGGTTCCGACCGCTCCTGTCGAAACGCCCGACCTACGAAACATTTTAAATACGGTAAATATTCTCATTTTCATATTTTCTCTGATCCAAATTAGTTGGCTTGATTTTATCTAAATTTAGATATATCTAACACTAAAACAAGTCTAGATACACCCGAACTTAGATAAATTTGAGTCAAGTAATTTGGGTCGGAGTGAGGGAGTATTTAATTTCAGCTAACATTTGCCTTTTGTCCTCATATGATTGAGAGCTAAACTAACTACTCCCTCCGTTCCTCAGCTTAAGGCTCAATTTTTTTTAGATTTTTCACCAATGCTTAAGGCGTGGAAGTTGGGGACTCTCTAGGATGCCAGTTTTACCCCTCCGAACCGTTTGCCTCGTCCGCTGAAAGAACGGGAGCAGTTATACCTAGCGACGGCGCTGTGCTTCGTCTTCCGCGTGGCTAGTTAATTCCCGAGAAGAAATCTTTCTCAAAAGCTCTCCCAGACGAGATGGAGCAAGCACCCTCTTCTCCTCTCCCCTGTTCGTCCTCCTTTTCTTTCGCGAGTAGCCATGGCGGAATAGGATGGCGAAAAGCTCTCCCCTGCTTGTCCGCGACCTCCTTGCAGAGACGACGGAGAGGGGCGCACGGAGGAGGAGGATGCGCGTCCGCCACTGGACTGGCAGGTCCACGTCCAACACCGGCACTTCTGAATGGCGGGCAGCTACCGCGGCCACGACCGGACAGCCCAAGACGCCCGCGTCCGCCACTGGACTGGCCTCGGAACACGAACACGCTGCGGATGATGGACTCCATTGAATGTGCTCGCGTGCGTATGGGAGGGAGAGGCACGACCGAGGATGGAGGGGAGGGGTGAGCGAGAAACGAGGAGCCGGGGGAGTTACGATAGAAAAATAAGGAGCGGTTTGCTCGCGTTTTGGCAGGGGCAAAATAGGAAGGTGATCGCTAGTATATCTCCTGCCGAAAGCTCCTTAAGAATCGCGCTAGAATTTTTACGCCGTAGGTTGAGGAACGGAGGGAGTATAATTTACTTCCTTGCTAGCATGCATGGCTCACCCACGCGACCTATTTGTTGTCGGGAACCTCACGACGTACATGTCGGAACCGTCGAAATTTATAATCCGTAGAACACTTGCATGCCTATTCATGCGATGGAAAGAAGGAATACTACAGAGTCATGCGATGGAAGAAATGAATACTACACAACCATGCGATGGAAGGAAGGAAGCTTGTCTCAGGGGTTTGGCTCACGACACGAAAGAAATCATGCGGACGCGGCGACATGGTTCGACGGTATCCGATCCGCCAGGATTTCTAATTTTCAGAACGGTAGCTGTGTAGTTCTGTCGGCTCGATCTTTCTTTTCAACCGGCCGCAACCATCTGGCTCTTTTTTTTTCTACCCGACCAACAACCAGCCGGATTCTCTCTCTCCCTATTTCTTTATTCACTCTTTTTTTTTCTCACAGTCGGTCAAGAACGCTACTTCCACTTCTTTTTTTAGCAGGACCCACCACCTTTCTCAGCCGGCCACTACCGCCTCCATTTTCTCTTCTTCCCAACCGGCCACGTACTGCACCCACGCCCGGGCAATGCAATCCCCCCGTAGGAGGGGCCCCCGGCACCATCTTTGCCCTTTATTTCTTGGAGATTCGTGCTACAGTTTTTACAGAACAACCCTCCCACCTTACTTCTCAAGTTTATTGCTGTTTTACTTATTAGCCCCCAGTTTTTATATGTTTTATACATTTTCGTCACTGTCTTCAACGAAAGACGTGATTCACAGATACATCTTTGTTTAATTTAATTAGCCAGTTTTAATCGGCCAATCTAATTAATATAATTTAATTAACAATTTCTTACATAATTATTTTTTCAATAATTTTTAACAATATTTCATATAATTCCTTTTAAGAATTTTTCTAGAAATATCCGTACAAGTTTTATATTTTTTTCAACAATTAATATAATTTGTTTTTTCAACAATCTCTTTTGATAATTTTTATTTTTCTATTTTTTATTTAACAATATTTAGACACTCTTACTTTGTTTCATCTTAGATTCAGAAGTTTCATACAAGATTCACACATTTTATAAACTTGCCGTACAAGTTTTATATATTTTTTTCAACAATTAATATAATTTGTTTTTTCAATAATCTCTTTTGATAATTTTTTATTTTCTACTTTTTGTTTAACAATATTTAGACACTCTTACTTTGTTTCATCTTAGATTCAGAAGTTTCATACAAGATTCACATGTTTTACAAACTTGTTTCTGGCAAGAGATATTCATATAATGTAATCAATAATTTCTTACATAATTATTTTTTCAATAATACTCAACAATATTTCATAAAAGATCGATATCATAGATTCAACGTGGTTTCATATAGGATTCATCAAATAATCATACACAAATATTAAGAGAACTAATCATACATATCATACATACAAGATCCAGCAAAACTTCAAAGATTCATACAACTTTTAGTAGATTATTACACACATGGTTTAGTCAAGATACAAGCAAGATCAAACAACAGTTTCATACATGTGTCACCTTTCAAGACATAGTCTCATGACATTAATCTGATATTAAGAATCATTCAAGGAATTATACAAGTTTCATACAAGAAACATAAAGAAAAAGGAAAAAAATCATACACATCTCATACACCTGTCAAGATCCAAGCATGAAGAAAAAATAAAGAAAAAAAAGGGCCTCTGGATCCGGCCACTCATACAAGATTCACACACAGATTCGTGTTTTCGTACGTAATGCAACAAGATTCGGGAAGCTACAAAATATGTAAACAAACAAGATAATGCTACTTAATTATTGTCGAGCACTACTTTAGCAGAGAAAACCCGTTGATGAACATGAAGTACATAGCAGTTTCATAGCAGATTCATACCCAGATTCAAGAATGTTTTTTGTAAGATTTATCCAATCCTATATGTTTTCTCAAAGCGAAACCATTCCAAATCAATAGAAACTTTTTCGATCCATACAAAATCCATAGATGTTTCATACACTATCAAATCTGAAAAACAAGAAACAACATAAACACAATTTTTCGTCCAAGAACCAACATAACAAAAAACGAATCTCCAAAAAGAAATAAGAAATCTTCCTCCAAAAACAAAGGGAAACAACACATCTATGTGTGGCCATGGATCTAGGCCCTCCAAGTCAAGATCCATGCCTCCAAGCCTAGATCGAACAAGGAGAAGGAGCTGTGCGTGCTCGTCGTCGACGGTTGGCCGCTGCGCGTCGGCGGTGGGAGAGGAGCACGCTCGCGCTACGCGTCGGCGGTGGGAGAGGACGAGGCGTCAGAGGGTAGGTGACGAGGCGGCGCTGGGAGGTGCTGGGGAGGGAGGCATGGGCGTGTGGGTTAGGATTCACTCTGGGATGGGAGACAAACCAGGCTAGGATTTTGTTCTCTCCTTGGGGGATGGCGGGTTGATTTAACGTTTTCCTAGGGGCTTTTTTACAAATATATTGAACACGTTGACTGCCAGGACTTTGCACGAATCTCTAATAATTTTGTAACTGTGATGGTGGGAGAGTGAAATCCGCTCTCTAACACCCACGCCCCTTATCCTTTTCATTTTATTTTTCTTCTCCTTCTCCCAGCCGGCTACTCCTCCGTTCCCTCCTTCTATCTCCTTCTCCACCTCCAGCCGGACGGCGCACATGGGGGTGCGGCCGGATGGTGCGCGGGAGTGCACAGCCGGACAAGCGCGGCGGGCGCGAGCTGCACGGCAGCCGGGGAGGCGCGGCAAACTGAGGACGTGCGCGCGTAACCACTGTGGCGGGCGGCCAGAGAGACGTGGGCGGCAGCCGGCCGGGGAGACGCGGGCGGGGGGCGGTACAACGGGCGATGAGGCTGGCGGGGCGCGGCTGACGCGCGACCTGGCGGGAGCGCCCGGACGCCCGGACGTACGTGCGCGGGCAGCCATGGCGGGGAGATGATGGGCGGCGCAGGTGCGCATGGAGGCGCCGCTGGGACGGTTGGGGATGCGACGGCGAGCACGGACGCGGGGGTGGCGGAGGCGGACACGCGCGGGGCGCGGTCGGCGGAGCCGGGCGCGGGCGAGACGCAGCCGGCCCGAACGGTGCGGACGATGCACGGAGGCGCGCGACGGCGGTCAGAGTTGCCGGAGGCAAGCACGGTCACAGGAGAGGCAGCTGAGCCGCGCGGTCGATGGTAGGAACATGCGCATGGATTTTACGGCCGAAACACGCGTATGCATAATGCATGTACGTATCTGGTTTGTACTTGCACGGGAGCTATGCTTGCGTGCTTTGCCTGGCTTCGCGTGCACGCGTTGGCTCTCTTTGCTTGCTAGCTTCCGCGGGCGCGCTGGCCAGCTGCCTTGCTGCTGCTAGCTTGCGCGGGCGCGCTGCTGGCCTGCCCACGGGCACGCGAGGCGCAGCGAGGGAGGCACCCGGGCACGCGAACGGTTCGCGGAAGCTCGCGGGCGGACGGGGAGGCACGGCCGCGGACGGACGCGGCTGCCGCAGGCCCGGACGCCGGCGCGCCGAGACGGTCGCGGACGAGCGCGACGATGGCGTGGGCGGCCATGACGTGAATGGCGAGGCCGCCGACGGCATGAACGGCGAGGCCGCCAACAGCACAAACGGCGACGACGCGAACGACGATGCCGATGACAACGCGACCGGCGACGACGCGGCGGCGAGGCCGGCAGCCCCTGAAGATCTTCTGAAACGGAGTCGGTGACGAAGAAGTCGGTCCCCGTGCGGAACGGAACTTCGGTCACGGCCATATCTCGCCGCACGGTGGGCGTCAAATGTCATCGGTATGGAAACGACATTGCCTAAGAAGGCTAGATAGAAGTGTGGGAGCGAGCAAGACGACCGCGACGGCGTCCGCAGGCGGGATTAGGTACAAGCGAGTGCGATGAGACACATAAAGTATCCAGATTCGAAGCCCTCGTGATGAGGTAAAAATCCTACTCCTGCATGTCTAACAGTATATTTTGTATAATCGAATTACAAAGTTGCTCCTGGCGTTATAACGGTCCAACTAGCTGTATGTGTGCATGCGTGTGGAAGTGAGCTAGCCTGAGTGGAGTAATCGATGGGTGGCCTCCCAAACGAGAGAGCCCCTTGGTGACTTATAAAGATGGCCCAAGGGATAAGGGCGGGCCCTGCAAGTCTAACTTTTACTATACATGGTGTTATGTATGGGGTAATACAAGTACAATACATAGTGCTATATTATTATATACATCATCTGATTGTGATATATTATTGGCTATGTCATCTGATAAAGTAGCACGGTCTTGGTACTCCTTGTCTTGTCTTTGTTTGGTACTGGCAGTAGCTTTGGTCTTATGGAAACATGGCAGCTGCCCCGGTTGCAGCGGTCGATCCGGCTGCACCCGGCCGGATGACCGGCTGGGGCGGTCGAGCCGGCCGAGAGGCGCGCATAGCGGGCGACGGGAGAGGCGGCCGATGGGCTCCAGCCGGCCCAGGCCGAATCTGCTGCACTTGTATTCTATCGTTGCCTTTTTTAACTGTTCGGGAGCGCTTTTGGGGCGTCTTTGGGGTACCTCGGGACCATCCCCCCGACATGGTCCAAGTCAATCATTGTCCTTCTCCGCGACCCCGCATACCTGACGGATTGCACATCAGGCCTAGGATAAAACTTGTTTCCAATAGTAGCCTAAGGTGTACAACCCTCATAGATACCGGAAGTCGTGGGACGTTGAGGGATCCCATCCATAACCTGACAACCCTCTATAAGAGGAGTTACAGCAACGGCCCGGTCATTCGTTGGCATGCGAAAGGGTGTCGATCCAGCTGACTTCTCCGTACCATTCCAAATCTCATGGTTAACGCGTAATATACGGCACAAGAATCACTGGCGACATTGGTTGTTAAGTCCTAGATGTGATGTTCCTTTACCACCGGAACTTTCATAGTAGATTATTACCTCTTGGTAAATAACCTATAATCATATTATTATGAAAATAGTGCTTTCTGACATTTTGGAAATGCAGGTGATGACAACACTGGATTTGCAAATAATTGATAACAAATAACTAAAAGACATGAGCAAGTGTGAACTTTCCTTTTATGATTGCAAGATTATGCATTCACGGTCTTCGAGACGACATAAGATCCAATATCTGAAATCTACATCATTGGTCCGATAAGGACTAATGTTTAAAGAAGCAATATGCTTTTGTGCATAAGTAATGCTATGCATTTTGTAAAACTCCCGAAGTGAATCCCCAATACTGTAAGTGAAGTGGACTTAGGTGATTCCTTTAAGAGTTGGTTCATCTTCAAATTTTACTTTACAAGAAATGCATTTATAAGGAATTTAAGTCTTGATATACAAGATATAAAAGTAGAGTGCAATAGTAATCTAAGATTGAGATTATCTATTTGGTGGTTATGATGGAAGTCTATGTATTGGAATATTAAGGTTTGAAAAACTATGATACGTCGGAAACGTATCTATAATTTTTTATGCTCCATGCTTATTTAGAATCTACTTTGTTTTGCTTTGTCTACACTTTGAGGTGCTTTTTACATGTTTTATGGTACTAACCTATTAACAAGTTGCCACAGTGCCAGTTGCCTGTTTTCTGCCGTTTTTGGTTTTAGAAAAGTTAGTAAAGAAATATTCTCGGAATTGGACGGGACAAATGTGAAAGTCAATTACTTTCCATGGGGAACAAGAAGTCCAGAGGGGAGCCGGAGAAGCGGGCCAGGGACCCCTCCTAGGTGCGGGTGGGCCCTGCCCCGCGCCTAGGCAGGGTGTGGGGCCCCTGGCCGCCTCCTCGGCCTCCCCCTTCGCCTATAAGAAGCCCCCGATGCAGAAACCCTAAGTACCCAATCAAATCTCCACGAAACCTTCTGTAGTCGCCGCCACAGTCGTCCCTAGATTGGGGGGGGGGGGATCTGAAGTTCTTCCCAGCACCCTGCCGGAGGAGAGATCATCCCGGAGGCCTTCTCTCCGGTATGATGCGTGAGTAGTTCCACCTTGGACTATGGGTCCATGTAGTAGCTAGATGGTTGTATCTCCTCCTTTGTGATTTCATGTATAGATCTTGTGAGCTCCGTTCATGATCAAGAGCTAATCTATTTGTAATCATGCATGTTGTGTTTGCGGGGATCCGATGGATATTGAGATTATTATGTTGGTTTGATTAATGGTTTTGTCTTTATGATTTTATCATGTCTGTGTTGTTTGTGATCTTGCATGCTCTCCGTTGTTAGTAGCTATCTTTGCCAAGTAGTTGCAAGTGACAACAAGAGGGGGTATTTATGCTCGATAGTGGGTTCATGGCTCTAGTTTCCAAGGAAAGTGACAATAATCTCTTCGGTTGTAGATGTGTTGTTGCTACTAGGGAGAAAAAAACGGTCTCTTGTTCATGGAACATGTGGACTGTTTGAAGGGTTTCGCGGCATAGTAAATCAAAATTTTCTACGGATGCGAACAGAGGGAAAGCCAAGATCTAATCTAGGAGATGCAAACAACGAGAGAGATTGGATTAGATCTTCATACCCTTGAAGATTCGCACAGTGCAACGTTCGTCGGAACGTGGGTGATGTAGTCGTACTCGCTTCTCCTCCTCGCGATCCGATCTGATCTAGCACCACAAGTGGCGGTGCCTCCGTGAGATGCACACGTGCAGCACCTCGACGTCTCCTCCTTCCTTGGTCCAGCAAGTATGGTGGAGAGATGGGTTGGATCTACAACGCGATGGCGCGGTGCAATTGGTGGAGAATTTCTGCAGCAGGGCTTCGCCTACAAGCAGTCGGGAGGGAGAGAGGAAGGGCAGCAGGACGGCTAGGGTTGGAGGGGAAGGTGTACGGGGTTGGTGCGACCCCAGCCCTCTATATATAGAGGGGTGGGCGCAGCCCTAGCCCCTCCCCCAAGCCAAGGCCGGCGGCCCCAAGGAGGAAGAGTGGGGGGCAAGGAAACCCCCCCTTCTAGAAGCTCTATCTAGAGTTTAAACCTCTCTTGGCCGGCTGGGCCCTATGGGGCCTTGTGCCCCTGGCCCAATGCGGCCAGGGCACTCCCTCATAGGCCCATGCCCCCTCCCGGAAGGTGCGGCCACGTTGGTCCCCTTCCGGAAGGTTCTAGAAGCTTCCGGTACAATACCGATTAACCCGGAACAATTCCGAACTCCAAAAACTGCACTGCCTTATATGAATCTTATTCTCCGGACCACTCCGGAACCTCTCGTGATGTTCCGGATCCCATCCGAGACTCCGAACAAAAACTCATAAACCAATTATCTAATCTATCCTAGCGTCGAGATACATTAAGTGTGTGACCCTGCGGGTTCGAGAATATGCAGACATGATCTTCTATCAATAATCAACAGCGGGGTCTGGAAACCCATATTGACTCCCACACATTCATCGATGATCATATCGGATGAACCACGATGCCAGGATTCAATCAATCCCATATATATATATTCCTTTCGTCTCGCGATATTTTACTTGCCTGAGATTTGATCGTCGGTACCGTCATACCTAGTTCAATCTCGTTCACAGCAAGTACTTTACTCGTTCCGTAATCCGATATCACTTTGTGATTAACTCCTTAACCACATGCTTGCAAGCGGTATTGATATCGATTACCGAGTGGGCCCGAAGTATATCTCTCCGACTTGGGAGGGACAAATCCCATCTCGATACATACAACCCAACAGATACTTTCCGATCACCTGAGAGACACCTTTATGATCACCCTCTCATAAGATGACGTTTGATGACCTCAAAGATTTCTTTCGATACCAGGGAGTTGTATTATCTCATGGTCTAAGGAATACAATATTTGACATAAGAAAAGCTTCGCAAAGACGAACACGATGACACGATCTAATTGCTTCGCTTAGTTTGGGTCTGTCCATCATATCATTCTCCCAATGATATGATCTCATTATCAATTGACAACTCATGTCTATGGTTAGGAAACCTTAACCATCATTGATCAATGAGCTAGTCCATAGAGGCGTACTAGGGACACGGTGTTGTTCACAAACCACACAAGTATTAAAGTTTCCGCTTAATACAATTCTAGCATGGAATATAAACATTATCATGAACAAGAATTATAATAATAACATCTTTATTATTGCCTCTAGGGCATAATTCCAACAGTCTCCCACTTGCACTAGAGTCAATAATCTAGTTTACATCTGGCAACAATCTCATACCCATGGCACTGAGGTGCTGATCATGTTTTACACGTGGAAGAGGTTTAGTCAATGGATCTGCGACATTCAGATCTGTATGTACTTTGCTAATCTTCAGATCTCCATCTGCTATATAATCTCGGATTATATGAAACTTGCGGTTGATATGCTTGGTCTTTGGATGATATCTTGGTTCCTTAGCGAGTGCTATGGCGCCAGTGTTGTCACACAATATCTCCAGTGGGTCCAATGCACTTGGAACCACGCCAAGCTCAGTGATGAAGTTCCTGATCCAAAATCCTTCACTTGACGCTTCTGCAGCAGCCATGTATTCCGCTTCTACTGTAAATCCCGCGATCACGCTTTGCTTGCAGCTTATCCAGCTCACAGCTCCTCCATTCAACATATACACGTATCCTGTCTGAGATTTAGAATAATCCTTGTCGGTGTCAAAACTAGCGTCGACGTAACCTTTTACGACAAGCTATTCATCACCCCCATAGACTAAGAACATTTCTTTAGTCCTATTTAGGTACTTTAGGATGTTCTTTACGGCTGTCCAGTGTTCCACTCCTGGATCACTTTGAAATCTGCTCGTCAAACTAAGAGCATTGGACACATCCGGTTTAGTACACAGCATGACATACATGATAGAACCTATGGCCGAGGCATAAGGAACTTTGCTCATAGCTTCCCTATCATTTACCGTAGCTGGACACTGAGCCTTGCTCAATATCTTACCTGACAACATAGGCACTGAACCTTTCTTTGCCTTATCCATTCTGAACCTTTTCAGAACTTTGTCTAGGTATGTACTCTGGCTTAAAGCTATCAGGCGTCTTTGTCTATCTCTATAGATTTTGATGCCCAATATATAAGCAGCTTCACCTAGGTCTTTCATTGAAAAACACTTGTTCAAATAACTCTTCACATCGTTAAGCATGTTGATGTCATTTCCAATAATCAATATGTCATCCACATATAGTACCAGAAACGTCACCGAGCTCCCACTCACTTTCTTGTAGATGCAAGCTTCATAGCAATTTGGAACAAATCCAAAGCTCTTGATCACTTGATCAAAACGAAGGTTCCAACTCCGAGATGCTTGCTTCAGTCCATAAATGGAACGCTGAAGTTTGCATACTTTATCAGCATCCTTAGGATCGACAAAACCTTCGGGTTGCATCATATACAACTCTTCATCAATGTTGCCATTGAGGAACGCAGTCTTGACATCCATCTGCCATATTTCATAATCATGAAACGCAGCAATTGCTAATAAAATCCGAATGGACTTAAACATCGCTACGGGAGAGAAAGTCTCATCGTAGTCAACACCTTGAACTTGTCAAAAACCTTTCGCGACAAGCCGTGCTTTATAGACGGTAACATTACCATCCGCGTCCGTTTTCTTCTTGAAGATCCATTTGCACTCAATGGCCTTTCGGTCGCTAGGAGAGTCCACCAAAGTCCATACTTGGTTTTCACTCATGGATCCCAATTCTGATTTCATGGCTTCTAGCCATTTCTCAGAGTCTGGGCTCATCATCGCTTCCTCATAGTTCGTAGGTTCACTGTATTCTACCAACAAGACAGTCAAGACAGGGTTGCCGTACCGCTCAGGAGGGACACGCGACCTTGTCGACCTGCGACGTTCAGTAGCAGCATCGTCCGAAGCTTCATGATCCTTGTCATTAGCTTCCTCTATTGTTGGTGCAGGCGGCACTGGAACAATTTCAGGTGTTGCACTACTCTCCAATTCAAGAGAAGGTTCAATAACCTCGTATAGCTCTACTTTCCTCCCACTCACTTCTTTCGAGAGAAACTCCTTCTCAAGAAAGGAACCGTTCTTTGCGACAAACACTTTGCCTTCGGTTCTGTGATAGAAGGTATACCCAATAGTTTCCTTAGGGTATCCTATGAAGACGCATTTCTCCGCTTTGGGTTCGATCTTGTCCGGCATCAACTTCTTGACGTAAGCTTCGCATCCCCAAACTTTAAGAAACGACAACTTAGGTTTAGCACCAAACCATAGTTCATACGGTGTCATATCAACGGATTTAGATGGAGCCCTGTTTAAAGTGAATGCAGCGGTTTCTAATGCATAACCCCAAAATGATAACGGCAAATCAGTAAGAGACATCATTGATCGTACCATATCTAATAAGGTTCGATTCCGGCGTTCAGACACACCATTGCGCTGTGGTGTTCCAGGTGGCGTGAGTTGTGAAACGATTCCACTTGCTTTAAGATGCGTGAGAAAATCATAACTCAAATATTCACCTCCACGATCGGATCGTAGAAACTTAATCTTTCTGTTACGATGGTTCTCCACTTCATTCTGAAATTCTTTGAACTTTTCAAACTTTTCAGATTTATGTTTCATTAAATAGATATACCCATATCTACTTAAGTCATCGGTAAAAGTGAGAAAATAGCGATATCCACCGCGCGTCGAAACACTCATCGGTCCGCATACATCGGTATGTATGATTTCCAACAAGTCCGTTGCTCGCTCCATCATACCGGAGAACGGGGTTTTGATCATCTTGCCCATGAGGCATGGTTCGCATGTGTAAAATGATTCAAAATCAAGAGACTCCAAAAGTCCATCAGAATGGAGTTTCTTCATGCGCTTTACACCAATATGACCTAGACGACAGTGCCACAAATAAGTAGTATTATCACTATCTACTTTGCATCTCTTAGCCTCAATGTTATGGATGTGTGTTTCATCCCTTTCGAGATTTAGAAGACATAAACCATTCACAATAGGTGCATGACCATAAAAGATGTTACTCATATAAATAGAACAACCATTATTCTCCGATTTAAATGAATAACCGTATTGCAATAAACAAGATCCATAAATAATGTTCATGCTCAACGCAGGCACATAATAACACTTATTAAGGTTTAAAACTAATCCCGAAGGTAAAACTAAGGAGAGCGTGCCGATGGCCATCACATCAACTCTTGATCCGTTGCCAACGCGCATCGTCACCTCATCCCTCACAAGCCGCCGTCTATTCCGTAGCTCCTGTTTCGAGTTACAAATATTAGCAACTGAACCGGTATCAAATACCCAGGCACTACAACGAGGGCTAGTAAGGAAAACATCAATAACATGTATATCAAATATACCTTTGATGGTGCCAGCCTTCTTGTCCGCTAAGTACTTCGGACAGTTGCGCTTCCAGTGACCCTTGTCCTTGCAATAGAAGCACTCAGTGTCCGGTTTAGGACCAGACTTGAGCTTCTTCTCAGCAGGGGCAACGCGCTTGCCGCCGCCTTTCTTGAAGGGCTTCCTTGCACCCTTACCTTTCTTGAAGGTGGGGGGCTTGTTGACCATCAACACATGATTATTCTTTTTGATGTTCACCTCCGCTACTTTCATCTTAGCAAAGAGCTTAGTGATCATATCAGTGGAACCAATCTGATTGTGATCAACTACAAAACTTTTGTAGCTAGGAGTGTCAATCTTGAGCTCCTCTGGAATCTTGCAGTCCAGTTGCTCAAGGCGTTGAGTGTAGCCCGTCATCTCAATGGCGTGATCACTAACGGAACTCCCTTCCTCCATCTTGTAGTTAAAGAATTTCTTAGAGATCTCATATCTCTCAGAACGGGCTTGAGTCTGAAACATGTTTTTCAGCTCCTCGAGAATCTCAAAGGGCCCGGCGAACTCCTCAAAACGATTTTGAAGATCCGATTCCATAGCATACAACATGTCAATCTTAATCAAATCATAATCATCCTTGCGCGACTGATAAACAGCTTTTTCATTAGCCGGCGCATCTATAGCAGGGGCGTCACCTAGCGCTTTCTCAAGGACATAGTCCTTTTGTCCGCCAGCGAGAATGATTCTCAGAATGCGAAACCATTTGGTGAAGTTAGACCCATTGTTTCTAAGCTTTTCTATCTCAGCAAAAACGTTGAAGTTGAAGTTGGACTTGGCCATGTGATCTACAGTATTTGCAAGTACAATTTAGACTATGTTCATGATAAATAGTTCAACTTAATCAAATTACTAGATGAACTCCCACTAAATTCAACATCCCTCAAGTTGTTTAGTGAACACGATCCAAATTCACCACACCTAATCCGATCATCACGAGAAGAGATGTGGTTTCAATGGTGGACAACGAAGTGTCGATCATATCATTCATATGACTCATGCTTAACCTTTCGGTTCTTGTGTTCCGAGGCCATGTCTGTACATGCTAGGCTCATCAAGTTAGACCCAAGTATTTCCGCGTGTGCAAAACTGGCTTGCACCCATTGTATGTGAGCGTATATTCTATAGCACCCGATCATCACGTGATGCTTGGACACGACGAACTTTCGCAACGGTGCATATTTGGGGAGAACACAGTTTTTTTTATCTTGATCTTTAATTGAGGAATCATCTTATAATGCTACCGTCGCGATCTAAGCATAATAAGATACATAAAAGGATAAACATCACATGCATATAACTTTAATGTGACATGGTATAGCCAATCTTCGCGCAATGATCTCCATCTTGTGCGTTCCAGCATGATCTCCATCACTCCACCATGATTGCCTCCAACATGAATAGCAACTACAACTATTGCTAACTACTTAGCAATAAAGTGAAACTATTACATGGCGCATAAGAAGTTGACACACAGGTCATACACAATTATAAAGACAACCATATGGCTCCTGCCGGTTGTGTACTCATCGACATGCAAGTCGTGAAACATTACAAAACATGATCATCGCATACATTATACACATCACATCTTGGGCCATACCATATCACAGAAAACACTCCCTGCAAAAACAAGTTAGACGCCTCTACTTTATTGTTGCATGTTTTACGTGGCTTATGGGAGTAGATGCTAAGAACGATTCTTACCTACGGAAAGCCACAACGGTGATATTATGGTTGCCAAACTCCGGTGTTAATCCCATGACAACTATAGTGAGAGAAACTGACATCCACCAGCCGCATGTGTGGAACAAGCCACACGTCAAGTGCGGAGCCGGTCTCGCGAACGACGTCGCGTAAGGTTGGCCTGGACCGCTTCAATCTCACTATCCCGCGTCATAAGAAGAACACAAACAAGAGGCTTGCAACAGAAAACATTAACGCCCGCAACAACCATGTTGCGTTCTACTCGTGAAACACATCTACACATAGATCTAGCTCTGATACCACTGAAGGGTTTCGCGGCATAGTAAATCAAAATTTTCTACGGATGCGAACAGAGGGAAAGCCAAGATCTAATCTAGGAGATGCAAACAACGAGAGAGATTGGATTAGATCTTGATACCCTTGAAGATTCGCACAGCGGAACGTTCGTCGGAACGTGGGTGATGTAGTCGTACTCGCTTCTCCTCCTCGCGATCCGATCCGATCTAGCACCACAAGTGGCGGTGCCTCCGTGAGATGCACACGTGCAGCACCTCGACGTCTCCTCCTTCATTGGTCCAGCAAGTATGGTGGAGAGATGGGTTGGATCTACAACGCGACGGCGCGGTGCAATTGGTGGAGAATTTCTACAGCAGGGCTTCGCCTACAAGCAGTCGGGAGGGAGAGAGGAAGGGCAGCAGGGCGACTAGGGTTGGAGGGGAAGGTGTAGGGGGTTGGTGTGCCCCCAGCCCTCTATATATAGAGGGGTGGGCGCAGCCCTAGCCCCTCCCCCAAGACAAGGCCGGTGGCCCCAAGGAGGAAGAGTGGGGGGCAAGGAAACCCCCCCTTCTAGAAACTCTATCTAGAGTTTAAACCTCTCTTGGCCGGCTGGGCCCTATGGGGCCTTATGCCCCTGGCCCAATGCGGCCAGGGCACTCCCTCATAGGCCCATGCCCCCTCCCGGAAGGAGGGGCCACGTTGGTCCCCTTCCGGAAGGTTCTAGAAGCTTTCGGTACAATACCGATTAACCCGGAACAATTCCGAACTCCAAAAACTGCAATGCCTTATATGAATCTTATTCTCCGGACCACTCCGGAACCTCTCGTGATGTTCCGGATCCCATCCGAGACTCCGAACAAAAACTCATAAACCAATTATCCAATCTATCCTAGCGTCGAGATACGTTAAGTGTGTGACCCTACGGGTTCGAGAATATGCAAACATGATCTTCTATCAATAATCAACAGCGGGGTCTGGAAACCCATATTGACTCCCACACATTCATTGATGATCATATCGGATGAACCACGATGCCAGGATTCAATCAATCCCATATATATATTCCCTTCGTCTCGCGATATTTTACTTGCCCGAGATTTGATCGTCGGTACCGTCATACCTAGTTCAATCTCGTTCACAGCAAGTACTTTACTCGTTCCGTAATCCGATATCACTTTGTGATTAACTCCTTAACCACATGCTTGCAAGCGGTGTTGATATCGATTACCGAGTGGGCCCGAAGTATATCTCTCCGACTTGGGAGGGACAAATCCCATCTCGATACATACAACCCAACAGATACTTTCCGATCACCTGAGAGACACCTTTATGATCACCCTCTCATAGGATGGCGTTTGATGACGTCAAAGCTTTCTTCCGATACCAGGGAGTTGTATTATCTCATGGTCTAAGGAATACAATATTTGACATAAGAAAAGCTTCGCAAAGACGAACACGATGACACGATCTAATTGCTTCACTTAGTTTGGGTCTGTCCATCATATCATTCTCCCAATGATATGATCTCACTATCAATTGACAACTCATGTCTATGGTTAGGAAACCTTAACCATCATTGATCAATGAGCTAGTCCATAGAGGCGTACTAGGGACACGGTGTTGTTCACAAACCACACAAGTATTAAAGTTTCCGCTTAATACAATTCTAGCAGGGAATATAAACATTATCATGAACAAGAATTATAATAATAACATCTTTATTATTGCCTCTAGGGCATAATTCCAACACCGTTTACCTTACACACTTTGCTTAAAGCAGTTGTATGTTGCTTGCAACTTAATACTGGAGGGGGTTCGGATGATAACCTAAAGGTGGACTTCTAGTCATAGATGCATGATATGTCGGAAACGTATCTATAATTTTTGATGCTCCATGCTTGTTTTGTATCTACTTTGCTTTGCTTTGTCTACACTTTGAGGTGTTTTTATATATTTTCTGGAACTAACCTATTAACAAGTTGCCACAGTGCCAGTTGCCTGTTTTCTTTTGTTTTTGGTTCCAGAAAGGCAGAAAATCAATATTCTCAGAATTGGACGGGACAAAAGCCAAAGTTATTATTTTTCCTGGAGCAACACGGAACCACGAAGAAGAGCCGGAGGGGGGCCACAGGGTGGCCGCACCCCCCTAGGGGCGTCAAGCCCTGGAGGCGCCTGGAAGGGGTGTGGGCCCCCTAGACCCCCACCGACCTTGATTCCTGCGCCTATAAGAAGCCTCCGGCCCAAAAACCCTAAACAATCCAGAAGAAATCCACGAAAACTTCTGTAGCGCCGCCGCCACCGAAGGGGAGATTCGGGGGACAGAAAGTCTCTATTCCGGCACCCTGTCGGGACAGGGAAGTGCCCCCGGAGCCATCTCAATCAATCTCCATCACCATCTTCATCACCATTGCTGATTCCCATGATGAGGAGGGAGTAGTTCTTCCTCGAGGCTAAGGGCTCTACCGGTAGCTATGTGTTCATCTCTCTCTATACATGATCTTGTTGTGGTCATGAGCTTTGTAATCAAGTAGATCTACCTTGCTACTCAAGTGCTTCAATAGATCTCTGCTCTCCCCATGTGTGTGAAAGTGACAACGGGCATGCCATGGTGGCACTTAGGTTTGAGTCTACATAAATACTCTGTGTGATTTAATAGATCTATGCTTTTCCCCACGTGTGTGAAAGTGACAGCGTGCATACCGTGTGTGGCACTTTGGCTAGATTGAATATTTGTTATGAGTTATATTTGGAGTTGGATGTCTCTATGAAATTGTGGTGTTTGTTGGAACCATCTAGCGCTCAAGGTGACAGTGTGGGGTTATCTAGATTGGGGAAGTCCCTACCGTGGATTAGAGTGTCCAACCGGAGAGTAGTTAAGAGTAGTATCATGAAGAGAGGATATTTATATGAGAGAGTGTTCACTAGTGAAAGTATGATCCCTAGGCCTTGTTTCTAAGCATTGAAACACCGTTTGCTACTATATCTGTTGCATGTTTGCTTGCTTCCATCTTTGTTCCGTTTACCGGGGAGGTTTTGGGCTTTTGCCTTTCCTCCACGCCATCAGCTATTTTCTAGCACCGTTACCCCACGTCAACAACAAGTCAGAAGCTCTTTTCTAGCACTGTTACTTCTTGTATTTCACTATCTCTTCGCCGAACTAGTGCACCTATACACCTGACAAGTGTATTCGATGTGTTGGGGACACAAGAGACTTCTTGTATCTTGATTGCAGGATTGCTTGAGAGGGAATACCTTTGACCACTTCCTCCCTGAGTTCGATAAACCTTGGGTGATCCACTTAAGGGAAACTTGCTACTATTCTACAAACCTCTGCACTTGGAGGCCCAACAACTGTCTACAAGAATAGAAGTGCGTAGACATCAAGCTCTTTTCTGGCGCCGTTGCCGGGGAGGTAAGGTAAAAGGTACTCACATCCTCCGGTGTGAGTGCTCGAAGTTATTTCCTTTATATTCTACAGTTTTGTCTTTTTGTTTCTTGTTTTCACTAGTTGGGCTTAATGGAAAACAACAACAAAAATTAGAGAGCTTTTTAGTATTTTTCCTAAGTTAGAACTTGAGTGGTTTGAAAAGAAAATCAAAAAACCTATGGAACCTTCTTTGAATGCTAATAGCAATGTTATTAGTATGAATTTTTTGAACACCATTGTTACTAATGGTATGGAAACGTCTAAGCTTGGGGAAGCTAGTTTTTATAAGAAAGATCTTTTTAGTTCCCCAACTTTAGGGAAGAAAATTTTCTCTGATGATACTTTATCTCCCATATGTGGTAATTCTAATGATACTTGTGATATTTTAAATCCACATACTGAAAGTGTCCCTTTTAAAATACCTATTGAAATTGTTGAACATGTTATGAATAACTGCTATTTTGGAGATGGAACTGTCCATCCTAGTGATCGTTTACTCTTTATACATGAATTATGCGAGTTGTTCAAGTGTGCAGGTATTTCAATGGACCAAGTTAAGAGGAAGCTATTCCCTTTCTCACTTAGGGAAAAAGCAAGGGAGTGGTATGAGCTACTAGATGATCCTCATCATTTGGAGTGGAAGGAACTTGAATCTCTCTTTTATTCTAAATTTTATCCTCCTCGTGAAATTCATAAAGATAGGAATTATATTTATAATTTTCATCCTCGTGAGGGAGAAAGTATTGCCCAATCTTGGGGGAGATTGAAGTCACTAATGATCAAATGTCCCATTCATGAGCTCCCCGGTAATGTTATTATCAATAATTTTTATGCAAGACTTTCAAGACATTACAAGGACTACCTAGATACCTGTTCGGAGGGATCCTTCACAGGTAAGAAGGTCAAAGCTAAGTGGGATATTCTTGAAACAATTCAAAGCAATACCGAAGATTGGGATAATGACAAAGGTAAAGAACCAGGTATAAACTATGAGTTTGATTGCATTAAGTCTTTCGCTGAAACTGCTGATTTTAAAGAGCTTAGTGCTAAATATGGCCTTGATCCTCAAATTCTTGTTAGATACTATAGAGCCTTTGCTTACCATATTAATGCTCCTAAAGAAAAATGGGACATGTATCATGAACCTTTTAAAGACACTTGCATGGAAAATGAAAATGTTATTAATGATTGCAATAAACATGCTCAAACTTCTGAAATTACTATTTCTTATAAGCATGTTAATTTTTGTGGTATGCATAGACCTTGTGAGAAGAATCAAATAGAATAAGAATATTGTATCACCCACAGGAATGAAAAACTAGAAAGTGGTATAAGGCTCTAGATGATCTTGGTAAAAAAGTTTGTGCTCTCTATCCTTTTATTTGTGAACTTTTCCTTGAAGTGAGTCATTTAAATTTCAATGCTCAAGCCATAATAATCCTGCAAATTTGTACTGTGATAACATGATCACTGATAATCAACATGATGAACTTACATTATTTTTGGGGTGTGAAGAGTTATCAAGAAAAACCTCTTTGATAGACATGAGTACTTTTGATATGAATAGCGTCCTACATGGTTGTCATCTTTATTGTGTTGAAAACTGCCACGCAAATACTTACATACAAAATCTTATAAAAGATGATATTTTACCAAATTATGACAAGACTGATATGTGTTTTGATCTTATTAATGAAAAGGAGGATTCATCCAAAGTTCCTTCTATTGTATCTAACAATAAACCAGGGTATATGGAGAAGCTTCCTTTCAAGCCTCTCCCTCCTAAAGAGGAGAAGGAGAAGAAGAAGAGGAGTAAAAGGAGAAAGGAAACGGTATCTTCCCCTACGCATGTTGCTCCTATCATAGTTTTTGATGATGAGTCTGAACTAGATGATGTTCCTATGCCTGTTACCTATATTAGTGATCATGATTGGGAAAAGCACACTACTTTTGATATTGAAAATATATTTGGTACCAATTCTGAAAATGATGATATTAATAATTGTTGTGCTATTAGTGCTATCCATGTTCCTTCCAATGATGATATGTTTACAAATGAACACACTTGGGAAGATAGCTATTCTATTGCTTATGATGATACTATACCTCCAATGTATGATGATTACAATGATAAGTATGATATTTTCAGTCCACCTACTATTGAGGAGGAAAATAATTGTGATTACAATATGCCTCCTGTATTTGATGATTATGGTGATGAGAATAATAGTGATAGCTATGTTGTTGAATTTGCTCCCACTATGATTAATAAGAATGCCTTTGCTTATGTGGAGAGTAATAATCATTTTATGCATGTGGATCATGATAAGAATGTTTTATGTGATAGTTATATTGTTAATTTTATTCATGATGTTACTGAAAGTTATTATTAGAGAGGGAAACAAGGTTTTATGTATCTCAAAAATATTAAGTTTCCCCTCTTTATGTTGAAAATCTTGAAGTTGAACTTGTTTTGCTTTCCTATGCTTGTTGTTTTGTGCTTTCATGACTTGTTTCTTTACAATATTCCTATGCATAGGAAGTGGGTTAGACTTAAAAGTGTTTTGAATTTGCTTCTTGATGCTCTCTTTGACTTCAATTCATAATTCTTATGTGAGCATCTTCTCAAGCTATCAAGCCTAACTTAAGGCGTTAAACAAAAGTACTTGTTGAGAGATAACCCAAGAGTTTCCTTGAGTCTTGGAAGTTATTACTTCTGTAATAACCTCTCATTATCCCTTTTATTTGATTTTTGTGCCAAGAATGACCTCTAATGAGAGGGAAGTAAGATTTGGGGAGTTGCTGTCCCGAAACAGATTTCTGTCCTCCACCATAAAAATTCGTGAGGAGTCTCTGTAACTCGGATTGATCTAAGAATTTACGAATAAATACCCCAGTATGTTATCTAACTTTTTATAGTTCAACACTTTTTTATTTGAGCAACATAAGATCTTCGAAAAAATAGGTTTCTACCTGCTGGTGTGTTTTGACAGATTTCTGCCATTATTTGCATTTGCTTCTTATTGATTCCTTTTTGAGTTCTCTTTAGGTGAATTGAGATTTTTGAAGGATTTACTACAGTAGATTGTATTTTTAGTGAAAAGTCTTGATGTTCCAAAGCTTTGACTAAAGGTCTATTACCTTTTGAATACACTAATGTTGCTAATGAAGATTGTGTGAAGTTTTGTATGAAGGAAACAATTTCAGGTGTAGAGAGAGAATGATGTAATGAGATGAAGAATGGACAAAATCTCAAGCTTAGGGATGCCACCGTGGTGTCACCCGAAATATCCAAGAGGTACAAGCGTCGAATTCTTCATCAATAAAAATCCCAGGTCTTTCTAGACACTTCGTTTTTATTATTTCATGCATTGTTGTGTTGTTCTTGGAGCGTCTTAGTTTTCGTTTTTGGTTTTCGTTTGCTTAATTTGCTTGAGTAAGTTGGTTGGTTACACCACACTTCTTTTTAAGAGAGACACGCTCTGTTTTCATTGCCTAGAACTCCCTAGTTTTTCACTCTTATTGTTTTGTGAGTGTTCTCTTTTGCTAGCACTATGTTTAGCCTTAGTTTTCTTGTCCTTTCAGCTTAGAACTTTTTAGTTCTTATTTGTGGATTTGTGAGACAAGATCACTGGTATTTATTGATTATTATCTTTGTGAGTTGTTTCAAATAGGTTAATTGTTGTTGGAAAAGATTAGTAAGTTCTTGCTTATAGTGCTACAAAGAGGAGCTTGCATTGACTGTGACTTAGACTTTAGCATGACATGTTAGGTGTTGTTTTGACCTTATGCTTAGTGATTATTGATGTAGCATGACTTTTTCCAAAAAATTAGGAGTGCTTAATGTGCCTTGAAGGAATCATGCGTTGTTTTAGCATACAAAAGCATAGTATTGCGTTATTGTCCTTTGATGCTTTGTTTGGGCTGACTTGGCACATGCTCACACCATGTTATGACTATGACAAGTCACCATAGCCTCTATGATCATTTATTCCTTGACTTGTAGTACCACTCTATGCTTTGATTAGTAATGTTTTGTTGCTCTGTGTTGGGGGGATAACCCCCGGTAGGGTCACGAGAGGTGAAACATAGCACAACTTGGTTAGATCCGAGTAAAGAAAGAACCAGGCCGGGTAAGAACAGTTGGGTAAGAGAAGCATGAGCGGACGGCATATAAACTATGTCGGCCAGCATAAGACAAAGTTGTTATTCTTGCAGGAACCGACGAGCCGAGTCTACCGAGGAAGGGCCGAGTCAAATAGGACGTGTGGCACCTTTCCGAGTAAGGTTCAAGAGGGACCATGGTAAAGCATAGTCAAAAGAGAAGGGTGACGTTGGGTGACACAAAAGGAGCCGGGTGACGCCCAAAGCAAACGCTGACGTACAAAGTTACAACGTGACGCCAAAAGGAACAGGAGGCAGCATACCAGAGGACCATTAGCTGTCAAGCTTTGTGGACTGGGCCACTGGGCTTAGGGCAAGCCCATGACACGACCCACATTATAGGGACCAATATCTAAACAGTAAACCCTAGAACCCAAAGGGGTACAAGCTAGCTAGCACTTCCTATATAAGGAAGGGCATAGTTGTAGTAGAGGAAGGTTGGACCAAGTAGGGAACTAGTGCACTGAACCCTAGTTCATACTGCTCAAGGAGCACTTGTAATCCTCGGGTATCAATCAAAATCGCTAAGTGTGGAGAGTTCTTCTTGTTCTTCGTGCATGGCTCGACCGTGCACTCCCTCCCCGGTGACCACAAGCACCCATTCGGCCCCCAACTTAAGCCTACCCATGGCAGCTGCCGTGCCACCACCACGACAGTTGCCGCCCACCGTGGGGCAGAAGCAGGTGCTTGATGGAGTCTTCATCCGGACGGGCAGCATCATCGCCAAGACCGGCGAGCGCATCTACTCCGGCCTCATCCAGAGGTTTGGAGCGCTCAACTTCGTCAGCGACAACACGGGTTGCTTCAGGACCAAGCCGTTCCCTAGGGGCGGTCGCTTCATCATGTTCGGCGAGCACCAGGTCTACGTCGCAGTGCGCGTGGAGCGCGCATATCCGGAGCACGTCGTCCTGGCGCCGGATCCGCCAGTGATTCCTGTCACTAGGAAGCTTCACCAACTCGTCTCCATGGAGGTAATGATGACAGCCCCAAACCTCGCGGCTCTGCCGATAATTCCAGTAGTGAATGAGAATGTTGTGGGAGGAAATCATGAGGAGACACCAAGGGCTGCAAGAACAGCAAAGGCACCATTGGAAAAACCAGAAAACATAGCTAGGAGTAGAAGGGCTAAGGAGCTGCAGGAAGCGATAGACAAGTTGGCAGAGCCAGTAGCACAGGCAACTGACCCGGCACGTGTTCAAGCCGAGTTGGAGGAGGCAAGGATAAAAGTTCTGGAGAAAGCCAAGAAATTAGCGCAGTTACAGCAGGATGTGGATATCACGATCCAAGAGCTCAACTCGACAAACCGAGTCAAGGGCGAAAAGACCCGGCTTGATGCAACGAGATTGAGAGGAAGAAACCTCAATGAAGAACTGGCAGATGCGACGTAAAAAATAACGCCAGAAAAACAGCAACGAAACAGCTATGCGGCCAACATATAACACAACAGTAGCTAATTTGCGAGCAGCAGAAGCAACAATCGCAGAGTTACCCCACTTGGAGGGAGAAGCAAAGAAAAGACAACAAGAACGAGTCAATGAACTAGTAAGAGCAGCTAGCATGCTGAATGAAGCGTATTACAGAGCAAATTCGGGTATAGCGGGAAGGTCACGGCTGGTTCACTCGGTGACTCCTGTCCCGGCAAGATCGTTAGGGCATACGGCATCCTCACCCGGAGCGGCGCCAAGACCGAGAAAGGAAAAAGTATGGATTCTGGAAGAAACAAGCAGATGGTCACCTATGATCCGGCAATTTCTCAAGGAAACCCGACACATGCACAAGGGGCTAGAAGGAATAATTCCCAAGGAAATGAAAATCAGGAGAATGCAGGCCGAGAAAGGCAAGCAGGGCAAAGAAACGACAACGGAGGGCAAAATTTTGCACCTCAAGCTAGGCATGGAACTCACTTAGTAGGATGACGAAATCCAGCGCCGAATAATGCACCAGCTCAACCCGAAAGAAGACAACAAAGCGCGGGAAAGGGAGCTCAACAACCTGCTGACCTGAATGCAAATAAGTACAAAGATGGTTACTCGGCTATGGTAAATGACGGATATGAATTGCCGGATCACGCATGTCAAGCAATGGGGGATAGACTCGGAGGTAGGAACCTTCAGCCGGATGATGCAAGGCTGAAGCTTGACCGAATAAAGATGGCAGAGCTGATCGAATCGCAAGATCCGCAGGGTCCACCATGCTTTGGCCCTAGGATCATGAAGGAGCCACCGGTACCAAATTTCCAGCTAGCTAGAGGGACAAAAATGTATGATGGAAGTACAAAGCCAGAAGACTGGCTCATAGATTATGGAACTGCTGTGAAGATCGTGCAGGGAAATTTGAGATGGGCAGTACATTATGTACCGCAGATGCTGGAAGGACCAGCTCGGGTATGGTTGAACAATTTGCCACCTGGAAGCATTAATAGCTGGATCGATTTTCAAGACGCTTTTGTGAGCAATTTCACGAGCACTTACAAGAGGCCGAATCGCCCGTAGCAACTGGCGATGTGCAAGCAAAGACCGAATGAGACAAACATGGAATTCCTCACAAGGTGGTGTACGATGCGCAACTCTTGTGAAGGGGTAATCGAGTCACAGGCAATTGCTTGGTTTGCACAAGGATGCAGACATGGAAGTGTGCTATGGCAAAGTTTACAGAGAGATATGCCGGCAAGTCTGGCAGAAACGATAAGAATTGCTAATTCGTATGCGTTAGGAGATCCGACTCAGCCACCGCTTATGTTGGCAGACGGGATGACTGAGACTCAGATCTATGACGCTGCCGGGTCGCAAAGGCGCCAGGAAAGATCCGAATACAGAAGCAAGAGAAGAGACGAAAGGCCAGACTATAGATATGGTTCGACTCAGGTTGCGGCCGTAAGTCAGGATCATCCAGATGCTGGAAGTAGCCAACATCAAAGGACAAGTGGTCAACAACAGTGGGTGCCAAAGAATGATGGCAAAAAGCCATACGAACAAAGGAAGCAATATCAGGACCGACAGAAATATACCTATGATATGACGCTGGACCATCTGTGTAAGTTTCACGCGCCTAGTCCGAGTAAACCGGCCAATCACACAACTAGGCAATGCACTTGGTTTCAGAAAGGAGATAGAGTGGATTCGCCGAATAAGCAGCTTCCCCGCCACCACTTACAGGAGGAAATGCTCAAACAGTGGGAACAGATAACAGATACAAAAACAGGCAGCCGAGGTATCATATCAAGAAAGAAGAGAAATTGTTCACCAGGTGCACAATCCAAGAGGTGACGATGCTCATGTCATCCACATAACTAGAAATGAGTACAACGAACATCACCAGAGCTATGTTGTCTTTGTCACAGAGCCAAATGACAAAAAGAGCCAGCAACGACGGATGATGGAGGTGAATGCCACAATGCCGGCAATCCCCAAGTACATGCATTGGTCTGAGCAAGATATAACTTGGAGCATCAAAGATCACCCCAAGATCATGCCAACCCTAGGAAGATATGCTCTAGTTTTGCATCCAACATTCATGGGCCCAAATATCAATGTCAAGTTTTCAAAAGTGCTGATCGATGATGGTAGTAGCATCAACATCATGTACAAGGATACTATGCTCAAGTTAGGCATTACCATGAACATGCTGGAGCCGACTAAGACCACTTTCCACGGTATTGTGACGGGATTATCCTGTGAGCCAATCGGCAAGATCTGGATCGACGTCTTATTCGGCAACAAAGATAATTGTCGCACTAAAGCTATAGAGTTTGAGGTAGTGGATTTGGTCAGATCATATCACGCCTTACTCGGCGGGCCAGCTATGGCAAGATTCATGGCTACTACCCACATTGCCTACTTAAAGATGAAGTTGCCAGGCCCATGTGGGGTGATTACAGTTAAAGGGGACTACAAAAGATCCATTGCTTGTGCCTCAGCCGGATCTTCACTGGCCGAGTCACTCGTCATAGCACAAGAAAATAATCAAATGTTGGAAGTGGCAACATTGGCCAAAGCAGCACAAATCTCCATGCCGACACTCACCAACCCGCATGGCAATGTGTCATTTCAAGCTACCAAAGAGACCAAGAAGGTACAGGTAGATGAAACTTTCCCAGAGCGCACAGTTACCATTGGGGCTGGCCTCACTGACAAATAGGAAAGCAAGCTCACCAGCTTCCTCCGTGAGAATCAGGATATCTTTGCATGGTCCACTCAAGATCTGCAAGGAGTTCCGAGGGAGCTGGCTGGTCACTCTCTTCATGTAAGACCAGATGTCAAACCGGTGAAGCAACCCCTCCGCCGCTTTGCCGAAGATAGGAGGAAAGTAATAGCTGCCGAGATTGCTAGACTCTTAGCTGCTGGATTCATCATGGAAGTACTGCACCTGGATTGATTGTCAAATCCAGTCTTGGTTGAGAAGAAAAAAGATGACCCGAACGTGGCAGTGGTATGGCGCATGTGTATTGATTACACGAACCTCAATAAGGCGTGTCCAAAAGATCCATTTCCCCTGCCACGAATCGATTAAGTCATAGATTCTACCGCTGGGTGTGAGTTGTTGTCGTTTATGGATGCGTATTCTGGTGTCGGGGGGTTAACCTCGGGTAGGTCAGAGGCGGGGAAAGACAGAGGTACTGTCCCCGTCTGGTTGCCGAGCTACGGCCTAGATCGGCCGAATCATGGATATGTCGGCCGATGAACGGAGGCTAGAAGCTCATGTGTAGGTATCAAGTGGTTACCCGACCGAGTTAATGAGAAACTCGGCCGGGTTACCCAAATGATCTTCATGCAGGTGAGGAACGAGCCGAGTAACACGAGGTAAGGCCGAGTTATACGAAGCTTGCAGGAGAAGGAGAAGCCTAGGGTCAAACTATAGCTGCAGGCTAGAAGGAATCTGAACAGGGCCAAGCACAAGAGACAAGGATGCGCAGGGTCAGAGGAGCAGAAGGAGGTCACGGAGGTGACAGTCCTGGAGCCCGAGGCACGCAGGAGGGGCCACTGGAGCTTTGCCGTCGTTAGAAGGGCGACAGGGAAAGGAGGCCGCCGAACTACCATTTTGGGACAAGCATATTCCACGAATATGCTTGCCCCGTCAGCCCTAAGGGCACCCCAGGGACCCCTTTATAAGGGGAGAGTTGGACCCTGAGGAGGGGATCGATTCTTTGAGCAACGTTAGGCTGGGGAAATTCACATTGTTCCTCCTGTAAACAGCTCAAGGAGCACTTGTAACCCAACAAGAGAGAAATAAAGTTCATCGCTTTGGCAGCTTGAGTGTAAAGACAGTTGCATCTTCCCTCCCCAGATCCCACTAGCATCCGTTGGCCCCATACTTTAGCCTACCCATGGCATCTGCCGTGCCACCACCACGACAGTTGGCGCCCACCGTGGGGCCAGCAGCGGTGCTAGCTGGAGTTGTGATCCGGACGGGAAACTTCCTCAACACCGGCGAGCGCGTTGTTTCTGGCTTGGTCCAGAGATTTGGTCTCTGTGACTATGTCAGAGACAATGCAGGGAGCTTCAGGGGGAAAACTCCCCCGCGCAACGGGATCTTCATCGGCCTGGGCGAGCACAGGGTCTACGTCGGCGTCGACATCACCGACATTTATCCTCACCAAGTTGTTATTGCAGGGGAACCACCTCGAAGCGTGGCAAGCCGTCCATCAAGAGAGCGTCAGGCAGGCAGCGTCGAGGTGATGGTCGCAGCAGGGACTCAAGCGGGAGCAGCATTAGCCGGGGCAAGCAGAGAACCCGCCACAGGCGCACAGGGTCCGCCCAAGCAGATCACACTGCAAACCGCTGAGGTAATCCCGCCGGTGACAAACCCGGCCGAGCTACATGACACCACCCCTAAGGCACCAAGAGTGAGAGGACCACCTCTGGAGAGACCAGAGAACATTCTTCAGGCAACCATAGAGAACTTAACCACACCTGTAGCGCCGATACTTGATCCGGCAAATGCTCAGGCAGAATTAGAGGAAACTAGGCAAAAGGTGCTCGTAGAGGCCAAAAAAGTATCAGCCCTGCGGGAATCCTTGAACAGGACCCTGAGAGAATATGCGAAAGCTAATAAGCTTGATATCGCACCCGAGCGAGTGGACGAACTGAGATTAAGAGGAAAGAACCTCATGAATGATATAAACAAAGAGCATGAAGCTCACAGAGCCGAATCAGGCGATTTGGGTTTGCCGAGGTACAGTACCCCGGCGAAAAACCTAAGAGCGGCAAATGCCGCAGCATTGGAACTAGAGGGGTTAACAGGGGAAGCTCGGCAGAAGCAACAAGAAAGAGTGAATGAGCTGGTGCGCATCGCGAACCAGCAAAATGAGGAAATGCTCAGAGCTAACCCGGCGAGACCAGGGGCTTCACGGATGGTTCATTCGGCAGGGGCAGCACCTGCTTTATCTGCGGCAGCGTCATCGTCACCCGGAAACAACGGTAGAAAAGAAAAAGCAGTAACCTCAGGGAAGAGGAACAAACAAATTGTTCCATATGACCCGGCAGTAGCTGGAAAGGCGAATGAGAACAGAGGCAATGCAAGCCGAGGTAATAGTGGGGAGAGAAACCACGGCCGTATGGAAAGGGACGGCGGCGGCCGAGGTATTGGGGAGCACGGCAGGAGAGAAGCCGCAAGAGACAATCATGAAAACCAAACCCCGGCTGAAGTAAGGAGAGAAGTGCCGCTCAACCCGCAACCAAGACCTGAGCCTCGGCAGGAAAGAGAAGTGAGGCCAGCTCGCTATAATCAGATGAATGAAAGGTATAATGATGGATATTCTGAGGTTGAATACGCAAACCAAGGTGGAGACAATCACTATGGGATGCAGGATAGAATCCTGTACAGAGACTTGCCAGCAAGTGATGCAAGAGTAAAATTGGATCGGTTATACCGGTCCGAGCTATTGGAAGAGCAAGGTCCACCAGGTCCGGCATGTTTTGGACCACGGATCATGGGCGAACCACCAGTGCCAAATTTTCAGTTGGCAAGAGGTACGAAAACGTACAATGGAAGTACCAAACCACAAGATTGGTTGATTGATTATGCCACCGCAGTAAAGATAGCGGGTGGCAACTTAAGATGGGCTGTGCGGTATGTCCCACAGATGTTGGAAGGACCAGCCAGGGTATGGTTGAATAATCAACCAGCAGGCAGTATCAACTGCTGGTTAGATTTCGAAGAAATGTTCGTCAGCAACTTTACCAGCACATATAAGAGACCGAATAGACCACAGCAACTAGCCATGTGCAAGCAGAGGCCGAATGAAACAGATAGAGAGTTTTTGACTCGATGGTGTAACCTGAGAAACTCATGTGAAGGAGTTATTGAATCGCAAGCGATCGCTTGGTTCGCACAAGGCTGCCGTTACGGCAGTGTGCTGTGGCAACGCCTGCAGAGAGATATGCCGACCACACTGGCAGAAACTATCAGAATAGCGGACTCCTATGCATTGGGTGACCCAACCCAACCGGAGTTAATGTCGGCAGATCATCGTGAGCAACAAGACCAGTACACGAGAGAGTTGGCCGGGTCATCTAGGCGTGATTTCAGAGGAAGAAGAAGAGAAGAGAGGCCGGATTATAGGTATAATTCGGCCCAGGTGGCGGCGGTAGCGCAAGATCAGCCGAGTCACGGAGCAACTCAACGACAGAAAAACGGACCTCAACAGTGGACCGCAAGAAATGATGGGAAGAGGCAATGGACCCCAGAGCAAAAGAAGCAGTGGCAAGAGAGGCCGAAGTATACGTTTGAATCCATGTTGGATCAGCCGTGTAAATTTCACACGTCAAACCCATCTAGACCAGCCAATCATACAACCCGGCAATGCGCCTGGATGAAAAATGCGATGGGGAACCCGGCAGGAGTTCAGGCTCCCCATCAGGTGCAACAGCAGCATCAGCCGCAGTTGACTGGAGCAAATACACAGCAACTGATGCTACCGCCCCCTCCCCCGAGGTACGATAACTCGGATCGGAGGGATGCAGTGCATCAAGTAATGAACCAGGGGCAGGACGGAAGGATAAGTCCGGCAAATGCTGGACGTAATGATTACAGGGAACATCACCAGTATTATTGTGTGTTCACGACTGAACAGCAGGACAAGCAGAGTGTGCAGCGCCGGCATATGGAAGTAAATGCAGTTGTACCAGCGGTGCCAAGATACCAGCCATGGTCTGATCAGGAGATGACTTGGAGCATGAAAGATCACCCCAGAATAATGCCGAGTCCAGGATCATACGCACTTGTGTTGGATCCGACATTTGTGGGACCAAGCATCAATGTGAAATTCTCAAAAGTACTCATCGACAATGGAAGCAGTATTAACATCATGTACAAAGATACCATGCACAAGCTCGGTATATCACAGAACATGCTACAGTCCATGAGGACAACTTTCCATGGGATAGTACCAGGGCTTTCATGTGAGCCCATCGGTAAAGTCCGGGTGGACGTATTATTCGGTACAAGAGATAACTGCAGAGCAGAAAATTTGGAATTTGAGGTGGTCGATCTGGAAAGTTGTTATCATGCTCTACTCGGACGGCCCGCACTGGCCAAATTCATGAGCAGCTGTCATATAGGTTATCTAAAGATGAAGTTACCCGGACCACAAGGGGTGATAACAGTCGCAGGGGATTACAAGAAGTCAATGGAGTGTGCCTCGGCCGGGTCAAATTTGGCCGAGTCATTGGTTATAGCAAGAGAAAAGAAAAGGATTCAGGAGGTAGCAGCCCTCGCACAGTCAGCACAGTTAAGCATGCCGGCACTGGCCAACCCTCATGGCAGTGTTTCTTTTCAGCCAACCAAAGAGACGAAGAAATTTCAGATTGATGAGCAATTCCCAGAGCGCACCGTTACTATTGGTGCAGGTCTTGACGCTAAATAGGAAGGCGAGCTCACCAACTTCCTCCGTGAGAATCGGGACATATTTGCATGGTCAACTCAAGATCTGCAAGGTGTGCCGAGGGAGTTGGCTGAGCACTCTTTAAACGTCAGGCCAGGAGCACGGCCGGTGAAGCAACCTCTCCGCCGCTTCGCCGAAGACAGGAGAAAAGTAATAGGAGATGAAATAGCTCGGCTTCTCGCCGCCGGGTTCATCATGGAGGTGCTTTATCCGGATTGGTTATCAAATCCGGTGCTAGTAGAAAAGAAAAAAGATGACCCCAATGTAGCCATTGTGTGGCGAATGTGTATCGACTACACTAACCTGAACAAGGCGTGTCCGAAAGATCCTTTTCCATTGCCTAGAATAGACCAAGTCATTGACTCGACCGCTGGCTGTGAGCTGTTGTCATTTGTAGACGCGTATTCTGGTTTCCACCAGATACCGTTAAATCCGGCCGATCAAATAAAGACTGCATTTATTACCCCGTACGGGGCTTATTGTTATCGCACAATGCCATTCGGCCTAAGAAATGCAGGAGCAACGTATCAAAGGTGCATGCAAAAATGCCTACATGATCAGATAGGAAAAAATGTACAAGTATATGTGGATGACGTAGTCATCAAAACTAAGGAGAGCAAAACCTTGCTAGAAGATATACGGCAAACTTTCGCGAACCTGAGAAGGTTCCGAATGAAACTTAATCCAGAGAAATGAACGTTTGGCGTGCCGGCAGGAAAACTACTCGGGTTCCTTGTGTCCAGCCGAGGTATCGAGGCTAATCCAACAAAGATAAGAGCAATAGAAAGAATGGAATTGCCGAGATGTTTGAATGATATACAAAAATTCACGGGATGCCTGGCCTCGCTTAGTCGATTTGTATGTCGGCTAGGAGAAAAGGCACTGCCACTTTATCAGCTGATGAGAAAGTCGGACAAATTCGTCTGGACTCCCCAGGCCGACCTTGCATTTCAGGAGTTGAAAAAGATGCTAGTTACGGCACCTATTTTAGCTTCTCCATTATCAAAAGAACCTATGTTAATTTATATAGCGGCTACCAATCGAGTAGTTAGTACTGTGGTCGTAGTGGAACGACTTGAAGAGGGTAAGTCAGTTCAGAGGCCAGTATATTATTTAAGTGAGGTATTATCCACTTCAAAGCAGAATTATCCGCACTATTAGAAGATGGCCTATGGAGTATATATGTCGGCGAAAAAGCTTAAGCATTACTTTGAAGAGCACCCCATCAAAGTAATATGTGAGGCACCCATAGCCGACATATTGAACAACAAAGATGCAAGTGGCCGAATAGCAAAATGGGCGATCGAGTTATCACCGTATGCTCCACAATTTGATAGAAGAGATGCAATCAAATCTCAGGCTGTCGCCGACTTTCTCGTAGATTGGTCCGAGGTGCAATATGAGCCACCATTGCCAGATCCAAATTACTGGACAATTCATTTTGATGGTTCCAAACTAAGGAACGGTTTGGGCGCAGGAATAGTGCTGACCTCGCCTAAAAAAGATCAATTGAAATATGTACTGCAAATACATTTTGCCGCGTCCAACAATGTAGCTGAATATGAAGCACTAGTCCATGGATTAAGGGTGGCAAAAGAAATTGGAATACGTCGAATCCTGTGCTACGGTGACTCGGATCTAGTAGTACAGCAAGTATCAGGCACTTGGGACGCATTAGATGCTAATATGGCTTTATACAGATTCCATGTGCAAAAGATCAGTGGATATTTCGAAGGGTGTGAATTCCACCACATACCACGGGCAGAAAACGACGCTGCTGACACATTGTCAAAATTAGGATCAACCCGGCAGTCAATTCCGCCAGGTATTGCCCTGGAGCACCTCAGGAAACCATCAATAAACCCATCACCAGAGTCCGAATCAATCTTTATCCCAGCAAGTTCTGCAGAGAATCATACGCCGATGGAGGTAGATCCTCAGAAGGATTCAGAACCCCTAAAGAGGAGGATAGCCGAGGTAATAGCAATCATGGAGAGAGCCGAGGTATATACGTCAGCAGAAAACATGGAGATAGACAGTGAAATTACTGCAGAAAGAGCAACGCCGATATGGGCGCAACCCATATTTTCGTACCTAAAAGACGCGGTATTGCCGAGTAATGAAGTGTTAGCTAGACAGACCATCAGAAGAGCAAAAGCCTATACAATCATAAACAATGAGCTATATAAGAGAAGCGTAACAAACGTATTGCAGAAATGCGTGAGTTCCACAGAGGGTAAGGAAATCCTTCTAGACATACACCAAGGAGAATGTGGGCACCATGCCACATCTCGCGCTTTAGTAGCCAAGGCATTCAGGCATGGATTTTACTGGCCAACGGCGTTACAAGAGGCAGAAGAATTAGTTAAGAAGTGCAATGGGTGTCAGAGATATGCAACCAGAATACATATGCCGTCGGCCGAGTTAAAAACAATACCAATCACTTGGCCATTTTCTGTATGGGGTTTAGATATGGTGGGACCTTTCAAGCCGGCGAGAGGAGGAATGACCCACATCCTGGTTATGGTAGACAAGTTCACAAAATGGATCGAAGTAAAACCAATCAAAAAGTGTGATGGGCACACAGCAGTGAAATTCCTCAAGGATATCATCTTGAGATACGGATACCCACATAGCATTATTACGGATAATGGCACGAACTTTGCAGAAGGAGCCTTCGCTAGATTTTGCCAAGAGAAGCACATAAGACTAGATGTTGCCTCGGTGGCTCACCCAGCATCCAATGGACAAGTTGAAAGATCTAATGGACTAGTGTTATCAGGAATAAAACCACGACTTGTTGAACCTTTGCAACGGTCGGCAGGATGTTGGATCGAAGAAATCCCGGCCGTATTATGGAGCCTTCGAACTACTCCGAATAGGTCAACAGGTTACACTCCATTCTTTCTGGTATACGGGGCAGAGGCCGTACTCCCAGCCGACATAATATATGACTCGCCAAGAGTCGCTCAGTACACAACCTCGGAAACAAATGAAATAGCTCGGCAAGATGCCGTAGACCTGTTGGAAGAAGCCAGAGAGTTGACACTATCACGATCGGCCATTTATCAACAGAACTTACGGCGGTATCTCAGCAAAAAAGTGAATCCAAGAGTATTCAAAGAAGGAGATTTAGTCCTCCGGCTGGTGCAGCGCACGGCCGGCATGCACAAATTATCACCCCCATGGGAAGGACCATTTATCGTGAGCAAAGCATTGCACAACGATGCATATTATCTGATCGATGCTCAATCCCCTGGAGAGAGCAAGGCAAACAAAGCTGGTGAAGAAACGAAGCGCCTCTGGAATGTGGCTTTACTTCGGCCATTTTACTCATAGTGTTGTATCTCAAGGTCAAAAAAAAAAAAAAACAATGATGTATTTGTACCTCGGCACCCGGAGCAGTGACTCGGGGACTGCCGTAGGTTATATTTATTTCATATCATGTATTCAAACCTCGGCACCCAGAGTAGTTACTCGGGGACTGCCATATGTGATGTTATTTCATATTTGACATTTGAATCTCGGCACCCAGAGCAGTTACTCGGGGACTGCCATACGTAATGTTATTTCATGTTTGACATTTGAACCTCGGCACCCAGAGCAGTTACTCGGGGACTGCCACATGTAATGATTATTTTGTATTATAAGCGTAGACCTCGGCACCCTGAGCAATAACTCGGGGACTGCCATATGGGACGTTTATCTCTTTCACGTTACATACTTGAACATTGACGACCAGAGCAGTGACTCGGGGAATGCCATATTTTGTGTTCCTTTCATGTTACGAATATGCACCTTGGTGCCCAAAGCATTGACTCAGGGACTATCATATGATATGTCAAATTTGTATTGACAATTAAACTTCGGCATCTAAAGCAACGACTCGGAGACTACCATATGATACCTCAAACCTATGCTAAACGCAATCATACCCGAAACTTGATTTATATAAGGAAGATCCGGATAGTAAACGACAATCCAGCGATCGTTGCTTACTTCCACAACGGTGTAATTATCTTATGTTCAAAACGGGTCAATAGCGTAGAGATTCAGCGCCAGTGCCTGGATAAAATCATCAAAATAACGGCAAGAATTGAGGCCTGAAAGAGGAAGAAATTACGAGCCAACAAGGCAAGAATTCGGATGAACATCCACTTAACCAAGAATCTCAAACAACACATAGCAAAAGAACCTCGAATCATACGAGTTGACAAGTTTTTCGTCTACATTGTACGCCCGGCATACCAGGGATCGCAAATAACCTAGGCGTTGTTCGTTGGAGCGGCAACCACTTGCTCAGGTGCGGGGCACTCTGAAGTAGGAGGAACTTCGCCTGAGGTCGCCTCGCCCTCCGCCGACCCAGGTGTAACTTCGGTGGTATCACGGGGTTGTTCAGGAACATCAGTACGCGCGGTAGAATGCCCGGTGCCTTTAGAGGAAGACCGCGCATCGCCGTTGCTATCTGAGCTTGAGCTGGAACTATCGGATGTGGCCGAATCATCTTCATCTTCCCCGTGCTCAGCCGAATCATCACCCGCGACCTCCTGATCCGGATCTGGGAGAAAACTCGGCCCTTCATTCCAAGTGTGCACGTCGGCATACTCGACGAGTTGGAAAGCCCGAGCTTGCCGAAGAGCAACAAAGGTGGGATCTTCAACCCAGCGGGAGCCAGTGCGCAGATTCATCAGAATGTCAAGAGAGATGTCTTCGTACCATGACATCATTACAGTAAGGGCCATGTCGGCACCAGCACGCGCAGCAGATTCTCTCCAAAGACTCAACTGTCTCTCAGATGCCTTCAGCCTGGTCACCAATAACTTGACCTCGTTGATATCGGGAGTCCCTGAGGTATTCGGCCAGAGCGCATGGTAAGCTCGGATAGCGGCTTGCACCAAGTCTCGGCCCATGATTTTCATCGGACCAACTGCAACACCAACGGCAACCAAGAAATCCTCCATCGAATATTCAAAATCAGCAGCAACAGGTTCACCTCGACGAGCGCGAGCTGCAAGAACAGCTTTAGAACTCACGGGTTTGGCCTCAGGGAAGTGATCTGCACAAAACATGGACATGTCAAAGGATAGCAGCGACGACAAAGAAAAGATATAGCTCGGACAGGCCAAATAACTTACGGTGAATGTAGCTCATCATTATCTGAAGGTCTTTGGCCCAAGCAGCCTTACTCTTCTCGAAACGAGCAATTTCCTCGCTCAAACCGCGAGTTTTGAGTTCGGCAGCTTCGAGGAGTTCTTTGTTCTTCTCTAGATCCAGAGTCAGCCGATTCTTTTCCATGGAAAATTCTTGGTCGACCTTCTCTAGCTCGGACTTCTGAGAGAGCTTGAGTGTATTCACCTCGGACCTCAGGGGAGCTATCTCATCATCTTTCTCTTGTAGTTGCGCCGAATGAACTGCGCTTTGTTCTAAAAAATGAAGCATCACGTCAGGCATGGGCACGCAATCTTGTTGCGACACTGCAAAGTCTTGCAACTCGGCTTTACCACAGCCCAACGCAATAAGGAAACTTAGCATAGATACTAAAAGAAGAAGGAGTAAAATAGAAAGGAAACTAACCTTCCAAGGTCTTGATCTTCTTTTCAAGGCGGATATTGAGGTTATTGATATTACCTATTCAGCAAGAAGTAAGCCGGCATTCCGCGGACGAGTATATGAGAAAGTTGGGAATAAGGAAAAGGAACTATCGACTTACCGGCCTTCTTTGCCACGGGCAGAACTTTCTCGTACTTCTCTTCCAGCTTGCGGTGCAAGAAAAGCAGCCTCTGGAACTCGGCGGTCCGTCGGTCGTGTGCAACCTGAGCAATGGAGCAAAATGATAAAACAACAAGTAAAAGCTAAAATTAGATCCGAATCAAGCAAAGCTTAATTCGGCTCTAGGTGGCTGGATATTCAAAGCTATACCAGATCCGAATCAAGCGAAGTTTAATTCGGCTCTAGGTGGCTGGATATTCAAAGCTATACCAGATCCGAGTAAAGCAGGACTTAACTCAGATCTAGGTGGCTGGATATTCAAAGCTAAACAAGATCCGAATCAAGCAAAACTTAACTCAGATCTAGGTGGCTGAATATTCAAAGCTAAACCAAGTCCGAATCAAGCGAAGCTTAATTCGGCTCTAGGTGGCTGGATATGCAAAGCTATACCAGATCCGAGTCAAGCAGGACTTAACTCAGATCTAGGTGGCTGGATATTCAAAGCTAAACTAGATCCGAATCAAGCAAAGCTTAACTCGGCTCTAGGTGGACGGATATTCAAAGCTACACCAAGTCCAAATAAACTATGAACTAGATGGCCGGACTAACAAACCTTAGAAATGAAATTAAGTCAAACTTCCAAGCATACAACAAGTTATTTCCTTGCAAGTTTCGGGGACTAGAGAATATGGTAACATCTGAAGAATAATTTAAGACTCAGAGATAAAACAATTACCGCATTCATCTTGTTGGTATCAATGATAAACTGGGCAGCATGGTCAAAACGGCCGCTGATGTCAGAAAGCTGGAAGGGTTGGTTGGCCGGATTACCCTCAAAATGATCAGCGGCATTCCAGTTATTGGCAAACTCAACCAACGCTCCAAGGCTGTTCCCGCTAGCTGTCCGAGTTAAAACTTTACCCCGGGCAGGCGGTCCGACCACGGCAGTTGCAGGGCTCTTATGAAGAGCGAGCTGGCTGCCGGTGGCCGAAGTAACAGTGACTTTGGCGGATGTAGCTCCCTTACGCAGCGCGTCTGCAATATTCGGCTGAGAAGAGCCGGCAAGACCTTTCTGAGAAGAAGTCTTGACGGCAATAGCACGTTTCTCTTTAGAAGGAGCATCAGCAGGAAGTTGCGCCTCCGAAGTGGGGACGGAGTCTTTAAGACCAGCTGAGGTTAAGGTTGCAGAGGGCGCCGGGGCAACGACCTTTTCGGCCGAGGTCGGAACGACCGTAGAAACTGCCGGAGTAGATGGAGACTCAATGGTGACGCTGGGGCCCATAGAGGGGACAGCTGGCTCAACGGAAACATCGGAGGGCTGGATCGGATCCAGGTCAATGGGAGAAGTTTCAGGGGTGTCACGGCGAACAGGCGACATATTCGGAGCAGGGGGAGAAGTAGGACGAATAGGACTAGGAATTCTGGCGTCATCAGCGGGAGGAGGAGATGGCGGCCGAATCGGACGGTTGGTCATGCTAGGACCGCCGGGCTTAACAGACAAAGGAGCGCTGCAAAAATAAGAAAGAAGATTCGTCGGTTTGAGGAACAGAAAGAGAGAAATAAGAAATATAGGCAAAAGAACTTACCCAGCAACCCCGGGCATAGTCTTGCGCCTGGGAGGATTCGGAGCGGATTTCTTTACTCGCTTCTTAGGAACCGCCTCCGAGGCACTAGCAGGAGCCCCGCGCTTCCCCGAGGTAACGGGAGGCCGGGAAGCAATAGGTTCGGCGTCGTGAACCTGACCGGCCGGATTAGCTGGGAAAGTAGAAGCCGGAAATGCATAAGAAATAGGCATGGCGGCAACTACCTCAAGAATTTGGACCTCGTCCGAATCACCTTCCTCCTCTTGCGCTGAAGATTTGCCGCGAGCTCGAGCCGGAGCAGGATCCGACTTTGGGACGAACTCCTCGGAGTCCGGCTCGCCAGAATCCGGGGTACTCCTGTCTGCGGGCCAAGGGAGCTGCAGAACTTCGGCATCGTCGTTCTTCTGCTCAGCGAACCTCTGCAGGACAAGGAGAGAGAATCATGTAAACCAGCCTCTAAAAACTGAGGAAAAACAGAGTAATGGAGATTAGGCTTACCTCGGGAGGCGGACGGTCGCGGGTGAATGGTTTTAACCCCCAGGACCAATCCTCAGGCATTTTAGTCTTGAAGATAGCTCGGACGCGCTTATGAATAAGGTAGTTGTCCAACTCCACGGTCGAGACTCGGTTAGGGTCAAGAGGACCACTCATGTAGCATAGCTTGTGGGTCCGTTGCTGGAAGGGGCAGATTCGGCTACTAATAAAGGTAGCCATCAGGTCTTCGCCGCACAGCCCGGCCCGGATCAATTCTTTCAGCCGAATCTCGAAAGCCTCGGCCAGGGCATGGGTTTTCTTCGGATTATAGAGCCAGTTCACTTTGGAAGGAGAGCCAATTGAGAAGGGAGGGAGCCGAATCTTGTCTTCCGCCCCTCTGTTCTTGACATAGAAGAAGGACTTGTGCCATTTCTTGCACGACTCCAACCCAGTGACACGGGGGAACACGGACTGCCTCCGAGGTGTAATGGACGCCGCCCCACATTGGGTGAGCAACTTCTCGGAAGGATGCAGAGATTTGTCGGGAACAACGTTGGAGCGGATCTGGAAGAACTTCGACCAGACATGTACTGACGGCCACAGGCCGAAGTAACCCTCCGAGGCGGAAATGAAAGCAAAAAGAGAAGCTATGGCATTCGCAGGAAGGTGGTGCGGCTGAAGGCCGAAGTAATCAAGGAATTCTCGAGCAAAATCGCTAAGAGGAAGACCGAAGCCGCGGGCGAAGTGGGACATGAAAACCACGTACTCGCCCTCTCTGGTAACTGGGGAGGATTCGCTGCCGGGTAAACGACAGGAAACCTCGGCAGGAATCCGCCGAGTTCGAATGAGCCATTCGATCTCACGACGCGTGACTGAAGAGCCCTGCCACGATCCACGCTCAGGCCCAGAGCCAGCGTCATCTTCCTCAACAAGAGCACCGCTAAACGAACTAGACATGGGTGCGCCGGAGAGATCACCGGAGGAAAAACTAGCGGCGGAGGGGAGCTTAGAGCTACAAGGCCCCGTCGGAGCGGAGCACGAAAACAATGGCGAAGAGAGGAGGAACCGTCGCCTGAGCACGAAAACGGAGCGGATCGATCTAGGGCAAGATCAGGGCAAGGTGGTCAGAGAGGACTCACCGGCGGCGGAGCCACAGCTGTAGAACGCGGGTGAGAAAGGCCGAACGACGCGGCGGAACCTTCGCCGGCGGAGGCACTGGCTGATGAGCGGCGGCGGAGCGGCAAGAGAACGCGCAGGCAAAGGGAAGAAGGAGAGCGGAGGCGAGCGATAAGGGGAAAGATAACTCCTGCGGGCGCGTTTCCCCTCTTTATAGTCAAGCCATGAACAGGGAAGTGGGATCGTGGGTGTGGCAGTTACCCGTGTAGATCGTGGGAACAGCACGAACGCACGACGATGAGTGGAGCCACACCAACGGCCACAGACGAAGAAAAGTTGTTACAATCCCAAGGGGAGCGGCACACGAGGCGTCGCAGTGGCGGCGCAGCAGGTACAGGGTTCACTGTAGCTTGTCAGTACGCACTGTAGAAGGACCTAAAAACTAGAAAAGCAATGATGGGGTGACACGTAGGACGTAGCGTATGATGGAAGGAACGAGGAAACCTCGAACGAGGCCATAGCTCGGAAACAAAACTGAAGAAAGTGATGAAGCTGATATAACCCGGCCAAAGTAATTGACAGGGCCACACCAGCTTCGAGGACTAATGTCGGGGGGTTAACCTCGGGTAGGTCAGAGACGGGGAAAGACAGAGGTACTGTCCCCGTCTGGTTGCCGAGCTACGGCCTAGATCGGCCGAATCATGGATATGTCGGCCGATGAACGGAGGCTAGAAGCTCATGTGTAGGTATCAAGTGGTTACCCGGCCGAGTTAATGAGAAACTCGGCCGGGTTACCCAAATGATCTTCATGCAGGTGAGGAACGAGCCGAGTAACACGAGGTAAGGCCGAGTTATACGAAGCTTGCAGGAGAAGGAGAAGCCTAGGGTCAAACTATAGCTGCAGGCTAGAAGGAATCTGAACAGGGCCAAGCACAAGAGACAAGGATGCGCAGGGTCAGAGGAGCAGAAGGAGGTCACTGAGGTGACAGTCCTGGAGCCCGAGGCACGCAGGAGGGGCCACTGGAGCTTTGCCGTCGTTAGAAGGGCGACAGGGAAAGGAGGCCGCCGAACTACCATTTTGGGACAAGCATATTCCACGAATATGCTTGCCCCGTCAGCCCTAAGGGCACCCCAGGGACCCCTTTATAAGGGGAGAGTTGGACCCTGAGGAGGGGATCGATTCTTTGAGCAACGTTAGGCTGGGGAAATTCACATTGTTCCTCCTGTAAACAGCTCAAGGAGCACTTGTAACCCAACAAGAGAGAAATAAAGTTCATCGCTTTGGCAGCTTGAGTGTAAAGACAGTTGCATCTTCCCTCCCCAGATCCCACTAGCATCCATTGGCCCCATACTTTAGCCTACCCATGGCATCTGCCGTGCCACCACCACGACATCTGGATTCCATCAGATACCACTGAATCTGAATGATCAAATAAAGACAGCTTTTATCACCCCGTACGGGGCTTATTGCTATCGTACCATGCCATTTGGGTTGATAAATGCAGGTGCAACATATCAAAGATGCATGCAAAATGCTTGCAAGATCAATTGGACAAAAACGTTCAAGTATACGTCGATTACATGGTAATAAAAACCAAACAAAGTCATACTCTAATTGAGGATTTGCGTCAAACATTTGCAAACTTGAGAAGATTCCGAATGAAGCTTAACCCGGAAAAATGCATCTTTGGTGTCTCGGCTGGCAAGTTACTCGGATTCCTTGTATCTAGCCGAGGAATTGAAGCTAACCCGACAAAAATCAGGGCCATCGAGAGAATGGAATTGCCAAAAACCCTCAACGATGTCCAGAAGTTTACCGGATGCCTGGCCTCATTGAGCAGGTTTGTTAGTCGGCTAGGTGAAAAGGCCCTACCACTATATCAACTGATGAAGAAGTCAGAAAAATTCACGTGGACACAACAAGTTGATAGCGCTTTCCATGAATTAAAGAAAATGTTGGCAACATCACCAATATTAGCGTCACCACTATCCAAAGAGCCAAAGTTGCTCTATGTCGCCGCAACCAGCAGAGTTGTAAGTGCGGTAATAGCGGTTGAACGTGAAGAAGGGGGCAAATCAGTCCAAAGTCCAATTTATTACTTGAGCGAAGTGCTCTTTGTCTCGAAACAGAATTACCTGCATTATCAAAAGATGACATACGGGGTATATATGGCGGCAAAGAAGCTGAAACATTACTTTCAAGAACACCCAATCCGGGTAATATGCGAGGCACCTATCTCAAATATATTGGGCAGCAAAGATGCCAGCGGCCGAGTCGCAAAATGGGCCATAGAACTGGCACCATACACTCCAAAATATGATAGGCGAGATGCAATCAAATCTCAGGCTGTTGCAGATTTCTTTGTAAACTGGATGGAAATGCAGTAGGAACCACCACTGCCAGACCCGAACTGCTGGAAAATGCATTTTGAGGGGTCCAAGACGAAAATGGGTCTGGGCGCCGGGATAGTGCTCACATCTCCAAAGAGGGATCACCTCAAGTATGTGTTACAGATTCATTTTGCTGCTTCCAACAACGTTGCCGAGTATGAAGCACTTGCCCACGACATTAAAGTGGCCAAAGAGATTGGCATCAAAAGGATCATGTGTTTTGGCAATTCGGATTTGGTGATTCAGCAAGTGTCTGGACATTGGGATGCGCTGGATGCGAACATGGCATTATATCGTTTCCATGTGCAACAAATTTCGAGATACTTTGAGGGATGCGAATTCCATCATGTTTCTAGAGCAGAGAATGAAGCAGCAGATGTACTCTCCAAACTAGGGTCGTCTCGGCAAGCAATACCACCAGGAGTAGCGGTGTAACACCTTAGGAAACCATCAATCAAGCCATCACCAGAATCCGACTCGATGAGGGTTACCCCGGCGAATCAGGAGTCAGACGTGGTACCAATGGATATCGACTCAGGGGCAGGTTCGAATCACTCGGGGACTGACCGCTCAGTTCAGGGGCTGCCGAATCACACTCGGGGACTCCTCAGGTCATGTGGGCAGAGCATATGTCGGCGGAGCCAATGGAAATTGATGCTGAAGCAGACCCGGAACCACTGATACCAACATGGGCACAACCAATATTCGACTACTTAAAAGATGGGACCTTGCCGAGTGATGAAACATTGGAAAGGCAAATAATACGGAGAGCAAAAGCGTACACCATAATCAACAAGGAATTATACAAGCGAAGTATGACGAGTGTACTACAGCGTTGTATCAGCTCAGAGAAAGGCCAGGAGATCTTATTGGATATTCATCAAGGAGAATGTGGGCACCATGCGTCATCAAGAGCGTTGGTGGCCAAGGCATTCTGACATGGATTTTATTGGCCAACTGCATTGGCACAAGCGCAAGAGTTAGTCGGAAAATGCAGTGGTTGTCAACACTATGCATCCAAGTCACATCTACCAGCGTCTGAGTTAAAGACTATACCAATCACTTGGCCTTTTGCGGTATGGTGCCTAGATATGGTGGGACCATTCAAACCAGCAAGGGGAGGCATGACTCATATTTTGGTGATGATTGATAAGTTCACCAAGTGGATAGAAGTGAAACCAATCAAAAAATTGGATGGTAAAATAGCTGTCACATTATTAAGGGATATAATCCTAAGATACGGTTACCCACACAGTGTAATCACTGATAATGGCACGAACTTTGCTGAAGGAGCTTTTGCTCGTTTCTGCGGGAAACACCGAATAAGACTCGATGTAGCATTAGTTGACCATCCAGAATCAAATGGACAAGTTGAACGGGATAATGGCTTAGTTCTGTCAGGGATAAAACCCCGCTTAATGGAACCACTCCAGAGGTCACCTGGTTGCTGGATAGAGGAACTACCCTCAGTATTATGGAGCCTAAGAACAACTCCGAATCGATCAACGGGTTATACACCATTTTTCCTCGTGTATGGGGCAGAAGCAGTTTTGCCTGCCGACATAGAGTATGACTCGCCAAGGATAAGGCAATATTCGAAAGCCGAGGTAAAAGAGGCCCGAGAAGATGGAGTGGACTTACTCGAAGAAGCAAGGGAACTGGCATTATCCAGATCCGCTATATATCAACAGAATCTCCGATGCTACTATAGCCGGAAAGTGCAACCTCGTGTTTTTCGAGAAGGGGATATGGTGCTAAGGCTGGTGCAGTGCACAACGGGAATGCATAAATTATCGCCCCCATGGGAAGGTCCATTCATTGTAAGCAAAGCATTGCACAATGATTCCTATTATCTCATAGATGCTCGCGAAGCGCAAAAGAACAAGGCAGACAGGTCAGGAGATGAGACCAAAAGGCCATGGAATGTGGCGCTACTTCGTCCCTTCTATACTTAGGAGAAGCAATGCATGTATCACTCGAACTCTCATATGTTGGACGTGTGTGCCGGCTATGTGATGATAATAAAATGGTATTGACGAGGTTTAATCTCGTCAATGCCCATTGATATGGACTTGGGTTTTGGAGAGATGGGGATGTTGGAGATCGCTGAACGGTTAACAAACAAGCAACACGGTACACGAGGTTTACCCAGGTTCAGGACCCCAGAGGGAAAACCCTACTCCTGCTTGTCTGCTCTTGATTACGGCGGAACGATGATTACAAGGGTGCGAAGATGCAATCTGGCGTGGAGGTGTCTATGCGAAAGTATGAGGTCAGAGATCTAGGTCGTGCCCCCTGGCCTTTATATAGACTTAGGCAGGTCCCAGGCACAGATCTAGTCGTTTACAGGTTCTAGGGTTTACCCCTTTGAATTTCCTATCTATTCTAGTCTTGCTCTCCAAGGATCCGAAGGCGTCATGAGCCTTGGCCACCCGAAAGTATTCATGGGCCGGCGTATATTTGCCGTGGGCCTTCCTTGGGCTGGACCAGGTATGCTGAGATCATACACCCGCGGGCTATAACCATGTCAGGTATGATTCGAAAAACTGACTCGGGGACTACCCCTTAAGTTTTCCCTCTCAATTATTTTATGTCGGCTGGCGTGACACCCGAAATTTATCTCAGAACAAGTAGTGTTTACTCGGAAAAAATCAACTCTTCGACTATGTTGTTATCCGAAAACACGGCTTCATGGCAAGCAATAGGAAAGGATGTATGATGGGTAAACATGAACGCTGGATAAGTACAAAGGAAAAATGCGAGCCGGCTTTAAGTTTTTTCCTAACTCTCTGCAGGTCACGTTATACTGTGTGTCGAATAATCTCGGCCAAGTGATCCAAGTTTCATATCCGCTAACTATATCCTTAGTACTTCGAGACTCTAATGTCGAACACCAAAAAAGGTAGACAGGGGCCAAAGTCAAGGAAAAGTGAAACGACAAAATGAGACTCGGGGACTTTCCCTTGAATGATTCACACCCAGACATACCAAAAATATATAAAGCCTTATCAAATGGCGCATAATCAAAATTAAAGTGCAATGTATATTGCATTTGTACCCGGCATACCGGGGATCTAATCAAAAGTTCAAGTATTTGTTAGCCTAAGAAGCAGAAGGACTCGGAGGAGCACCCTTGGATCCAGGAGCATCGTTTGGAGCATCTGCCGAGTCAGGGACATTAGTGGACGGGTCATCCGGACCATCTGACTCGGTTGCTTCACTTTCGCCACCCTCTTCATCAGCAACTTCGACGAGCGGGTTGCCAAGGTCGAGGAAGCTGGGCCCATCGCACCAATCATGCACCATGGTGTACTCGATCATGGCGTAAGCTCGCTCCTGGTGTTTCTTGATCAGCTCCGGGTCATTCAGCCATTTGCCATCTCCTCTGATGCTAGCAAGAACATCAAGATTGATGTCCTCGTACCATGAGAGCACGAAGGAGAGAGCCTTGCCCGCTGCAGCTTGGCTGACCGACTCACGCCACTGATCCAGCCAATCCTCAGTAAGGAGCAATCTCTCAACAAGTGGCTCGATGAGTTCAGGTGTGTCTTCATCCGTCCAGAGCATGCATAACGCATGAATAGCTCACTTGAGCAGGTCCACACCGCAAGACTTGAGGGTCATGACCCGTTCTGACAACGCTTCGAGAAGCTCCTCCATGGACACCTCGCCGTCAGCCGGAGCACCGGATTCGGCCCTCACTTTCTTCATGGCTCGGATGGCAAACATGCTGGCCTCAGGAAAATTCTCTGCAAGCAAAAAGAGAAAGTTAGCAAAATAACAAAAGTAGATGGAAGAAGTCTAGAGCGACCTATATAGTGCAGAAAGAGTAAGAACTCACTAGCGAGAAAGAAGTTGACAACGACGAGCTTGCTGTGACAAATTTTGACCTTGGCTTGGAGGGCGTCAAGGTTTAGGTTTGCCGACTCAATCGATGACTCGGCCTCATCGAGCAGCCTCTTGGTCTTCTCCGCACTGGCGGCCTACTGCTCATTCTTCTCGGCAAGCTCCTCCTTCAGCCCCTTCACCTCGGCCGAGTGTTTCTGCTCCGTCTCGGCCATCAGCTTCTTTAGTCGAGTCACCTCATCTCGCTCCTTATGGAGTTCGGCTTGGTGCTTCTCTGCTTATTCAGAACAAACTACATGTCAGCACCAACAGAAACCTTCAGCTATCGGATCAATGAGGCAAGAAACTTACTCCCGGCCTCGCTGATCTGCCAGTGAAGATCCTCGATGGTGGACTGAGCGGAGGCTGTGAGAGAGGAGCGAGAAAAGATTGAGAAAATGAACCAAAGAAAAATACACCAAATAAAGGAAGGACGTGTAAGAGCATTACCTTGGCCTTGGGTGTCAGTCTGCAGTTTCTCATATGCAAGTTCGAGCTTGCGATGCGCCAGAACGAGAGCTTGATGCACCTTGGTGCGCTCGTTATGCGTGAGCTGGACAAAGCAAATAGACCGTAAGGAAAGGACAAGTCAAGCAGCCTGCCGGATAAAAAGTGACTCTTGTCTAAGAGGTTACAACCGAGTAAGTTCCTTACTCAATGGTAACCTCGAGGGCTAGGGATCGAAGATCTAACATATGAGTTTGGCATAAGGAAATAAAAAAGATTAAGAGCTTATAGCCGAGTAAGTTCCTTACTCGACAGTAACCTCGAGGTCTAGGGATTGAATCTCTAACATATGAGTTTGGCATAAGGAAATAAAAAAGCTTAAGATCTTACAGCCGAGTAAGTTCCTTACTCGACAGTAACCTCGAGGGCTAGGGATCGAAGCTCTAGCATGCAAGGCTCGGTGTGAAAATTTAAAGACTAAGTGATTATTGAGAGCTTACAGCCGAATAAGTTCCTTACTCGGCAGTAACCTCGAGGACTAGTTGATATGTATAAAGGGAATACTCAACAATACAAAAGAGTAAGAAGTTACTTTACCTTGTTCACTTTTTCGGCGCGAGCCATTAGAGAAATGGCCTGTTGGGTCATGTCAGAGACGGCCTTGGGGCCTAGCTTCAGTTTCTTGCCAGCGCGGGTGCTAACCTCCTGCTCGCCAGCTACATTCCATGCCAAAGCATAAGGCTCAGCCGAACCAAGGCTTTTTCTGCTGAGCGTCTGAGTGAGAACTTGACCCGTTTTCAGGGCAGTTCCCACGTTGGCATGGGTTGTAGCGGCACTAGTATGGAGGGTAACAGCCTTAGAGCCATCACCTGACCCGGAAGCCGTGGACTCGCCCGCTTTGCCCGTTGAAGCAAGCATTGTTGCCAACGTCGGGGGCCGGATCTGAGGAGCAGTACCCGGAGCGCAGACCAACGTTGTCTTCTTGGAGGATGTGTACTTGTTGAATAAAGGGCGAGCAGAGCCAGAGGCCTTGGGCTGGGTCTGGCCCTTTGACAGAATAGGAGAGCGAGCAGGAGGATTTGGAGAAGAAAGTGGAGCCGGCTGACTGGGCTCAGCAGTTTTGCTGGATCCAAGATGAGGAAGTTGTTCATTCGCACCAGCCGGAGGGCTGATGCCAGAGGAACTGGTGGCGGAAGGTTTCTCGGTGCCAGAGTCATTGGCACCAAGATCAGAAAATTGTTCCTGGCCATCACCAGGGGCGCTAGCCGAGTGATCCACCGGGTCTGACTGACACTAAGAGTCGTGAGCCTCAACAGTGGGAGACTAGACTCGGACGGGACTCAGCGCCATCGAATCAGCTGGGGGAGGCGCAGGCCTTAGTGGCGAGGCGATGCTGGAAGCAGCCTGGTTCGCCGACAAAGGTACGACGCTGAAAACAACAAGACATGTATAAGACAACAACAGTGACAAAAAAGAAAGAACAATGAAAGCAGAGTATAAAAACCTACCCGGTGACGACCGGGTCATGGGTGACTCGGCGTGTGACTCGGCGCCCGGCAGCTTGGCGAGTCTCAGCTAGCGTAGCAGCAATAGAGGCAGCAGGAGCTACCAGAGTGGGCTTGCTCTTCTTGGCCGGCTGAGTGCTGGAGGAGGCACCGCGTCGCTTCGGCTTGGCGACGGGGATCTTGCCGACTCCGCCCACGGCGAGAGGAGGAGTGTCATGTACCTGGCCAGCTGCATAAGTAAATAACAGGCTTACTCGGATAAGCTGGGAGACTAAGGTCACAAGGCATGTACCTCCAAAAGCGTACAATCATCATACTCATCATCGTCAAACCAATCTTGTAAGGGATTGCGAGACCGACTCTTACCCGAAGCTAAAGCAGTTGCAGGATGCGGGATGGGCCTGAAGCACTCCAGGTCATACTCGACTTCATCAGAGTCGGAGCGATCCCCGTTATAACCGCAGGGAGGGACAGTACTGTCATCAACCTGGTGAACAAGATTCTGCGAAAGACAAACGGAATAAGTAACCAAAAACTAGATTGAGAATGGCAAAAGAGCTAAAAGCCGACTCGGCAAGGAAAACGACTTGAAAAACTTACCCATGGATAGGCTTGACCCGGCTAAACGGAGGACAGCTCCAAGCCCAATCGTCCGCCAAGTTCAATTTAAAGATGGAGCTTACTCGGCGAGCAATGGAGTCATGGGAGAGCTCCTTGGTAGAGTGCCGAGTGGGATAATGGGAGCCACTCATGAAGCGCATCTTATGGCTCCTAGCTTGGATGGGGCTGACCCGGCTTGAGATGAAGGTGCACATGAGGTCCCTCTCGGCAAGGTGAAAATGCTCATTCGACGACATCAACCTTTCCAAGATCACGTTAGCCTCGTTCACCGCAGCGTCTTGATCGCGCGGGTCAAGCTGCCAAAACTTCTTGTTCGGGACCTCGTCCGAGAAAGGGGGAGCCAGATGTTATCGGCGGACCCGCTGTTTTTGACATAGAAGAAAGTCCTATGCCATTTCTTGCAGGAATCAATACCAGTAACCCAAGGAAAAATGGAATCTCTCCTGGGCGTGATACTAGTTGCACCGCACCGGGTCGGCCTCTTCTCAGATCGAGGAGCACCAGGCTGGGGAACAACTTGAACCTTAAAGCTAAAATATTTGGCCCACAGAAGAACTGTAGGCCAAATCCTGAGGTAAGCCTCGCAGGCAGAAATAAAGCAAGAAAGAGAGCCAATGGCGTTGGCAGGGAGATGATGAGTTTGCAAATGGAAGGTGGAGAGAAACGAGGAGAAGAAGGTGCTCACTGGAAGAGCAAAACCACGCTCAAAGTGAGAAAGGAAAACCACCCGCTCGTTAGCATCGGGGTTAGGAGAGATCTCACCGGCGGGGAGACGGCAATCCACTTGCAGTGGAATGCGCCTGGTGGAGTGGAGCCATTCCAACTCCTCGGTGGAGACCTCCGAGCCTTCCCAGCCGCCGCGCTCGCCAATGGGAAACTCCTGCTCCTCAGCACCACCAGCGTCGTCGCGAGCGTCCATGAGTTTCGCAGATTCAGTCTCCTCCGCTGTTGGAAGAGGTTTCGAACAACGCGGACCCGTGGTGGAATGCAAAGAGAAGAGGAGCAATTACAGGACAAGAACAGGAGGAAGAGGAAACCGCAAAGGGGGCGGTTTGATCTCGCAGGCGCAAGGAAGAAGAAGAGGCAAGGGAAAACTGAACGGGCATGGGGGAAGTGGAAACCCCCAACCCCTACTTAAGGGCAGTAAAAAACCTGGTCGTGGGATCTATCTGTGCCGTGCGGCCAGCGTGTGGCCGTGTACCAGGCCGAGTAAGCCAATCAGCAGGCGCCACGTAGCCAGAGATACATGAAAAATCTCGTGCCACGTCATGAAAGGAAGGACAAGGGGCGCAAGCCGATGGGACTGCCACAGTGATGGGGAATAACTGCGCAGCCGTCACTGTGCCGCTAGAGCTTGGAACAAAATTTGAGGCAAGTAATCATTATTACCAGCTGTCAGTGACTGAAGCACGCCAAAAATGACTCGTAATTGGCCAAAGTGACTCGGCTCGAGGCAAAAATGAGCCAAGAAGTCAAAGAGTGGATACGGAAACTGTCAGACAGGCCCGGAAGGTGCAAGATTGCGACAAATAAAGACAAAAACTAAGTTCCAATCACATAAAAGGAACCTGGAGACGCCTAACAGCTTGAACTGCTAGACCTCACCAGCTTCGGGGACTAATGTCGGGGGATAACCCCCGGTAGGGTCACGAGAGGTGAAACATAGCACAACTTGGTTAGCTCCGAGTAAAGAAAGAACCAGGCCGGGTAATAACGGCCGGGTAAGAGAAGAATGAGCGGCCGACATATAAACTATGTCGGACCGCATAAGACAAAGTTGTTATTCTTGCAGGAACCGACGAGCCGAGTCTACCGAGGAAGGGCCGAGTCAAATAGGACACGTGGCACCTTTCCGAGTAAGGTTCGGGAGGGACCATGGTAAAGCATGGTCAAAAGAGAAGGGCGACGCGGGGTGACACAAAAGGAGCCGGGTGACGCCCAAAGCAAATGCTGACGTACAAAGTTACAGCGTGACGCCAAAAGGAACAGGAGGCAGCGTACCAGAAGACCGTTAGATGTCAAGCTTTGTGGACTGAGCCATTGGGCTTAGGGCAAGCCCATGACCCGACCCACATTATAGGGACCAAGATCTAAATAGTAAACCCTAGAACCCAAAGGGGTACAAGCTAGCTAGCACTGCCTATATAAGGAAGGGCATAGTTGTAGTAGAGGAAGGTTGGACCAAGTAGGGAACTAGTGCACCGATACCTAGTTCATATAGCTCAAGGAGCAATTGTAATCCTCAGGTATCAATCAAAATCGCTAAGTGTGGAGAGTTCTTCTTGTTCTTCGTGCATGGCTCGACCGTGCACTCCCTCCCTGGTGACCACAAGAACCCATTCGCCCCCCAACTTAAGCCTACCCATGGCATCTGCCGTGCCACCACCACGACACTCTTCATGATTATGGCCATTATTGCTCTCTTAGTTGGTTGCTCCCAGTCTTTTGCTAGCCTCCACTTGTATGAGTAAGTCCTACTCATGCTTCCAACTCCCAAGAAACCAAGTTATTCCAAAGTGTCCACTATAAACTCCTATGCATGGTGTGTTACACCATTCCAAGTATATTCTTGTTTTCAGCTACCTTCCAATTAAAAACTATTTTGTTATGTGAAAACTTAGTGATTAAAGCCCTCACAAACTTGATGGCACACTTTATATTCCTTGCCCCTAATAGACTTGAACCATTGTGTCTTCTATGTTGTATATGCTTGCACTTATACGTTGGAATTAGCAGAACCGTGCTGCCACGGGGAACGTTTTCAACATTGCACTTGTACTTTGTAGTCAGTTGATATCATGCTCTTTTGTCTATGGATGTCACCGGTGTGAAATAAAAAGGGAACTTGTAAGTCCATGGAGTTCGTATCCTGTGTTAGAGAAACGTCTGGGCCGCTAACCTAAGCCATGCCTAATCATGGTGGAAACTTGCAGCATCACCATAGTGACATCTATGAAGCATTCTTCTTATAAAAAAGAGAGACACATTGAGAAAAGGGGAAAGAGAGAAAAAGCACCATATTCCCATGGTAAATAAGAAGATTGCTGAGATGCTCATTATCTGCTTGCCTTGTCATTTTGGTTATGGGAAAGCTCTTTTACCATGTGCAAGGGGTACCGGTTGGCGGTTCTCTATGATATGCAAATACTTACAGTGACAAGAACTTACCGGTGACTGAAGTTGAGTAGCATGAGGTGTGGCCCTCGTATTCAAGGGACTTGAGATTGCCAACTTATACTTCGTCAAGCATATACTCCAGCTTTGCCACTTTAACCTTAACCACTTCAAGATGCTTATGATAGGGGCAATGAGGGCTGAAAGCTAACAAGTACCATAATTTTTGGAAGCTCGTTTTGAAACTTGTAATCCCTGCTTCCTTTACAAAAAGGCTTTTCTTCCACCATTATTGAGTCTCCACCTTCTACCTTTAGGCACCATTAAGAGAGCATAGTTGTCATTCCGTGTGCATTGTTTCAAAGCTTATTAATTGATGCATATTGTGATATTATTTATTCTTATGCTACTTGTTTCTAGTCACCCTTGTGAACTTTGAAGGTGTCATATGCATCTATTTGCTACTCTATGAGGGACAAGCTGATTGCCACTATGCTATGTTTTCTGTGTGTGAAACAAACAAATGTTTTTCAATGCATGTTATTCATGATATTTGTTTGTAGCTTGTCATGTTGCATGCATAGTTACTATGTCCTATTGTTAGAACTCCATCTTTCATGCACATGTTTCGAGTTCTTTGATCCCAGCTTTCAATGCTTGCAAATGGTTAAATCTTCATTGTGAGGGTGCATGTCACCTCAAAAATTATTCTTTTTATCACTTACCTACTCGAGGACGAGCAGGAGTTAAGCTTGGGGATGCTTGATATGTTGGAAACATATCTATAATTTTTGATGCTCCATGCTTGTTTAGTATCTACTTTGCTTTGTCTACACTTTAAGGTGCTTTTTACACGTTTTCTAGTACTAACCTATTAACAAGTTCCACAGTGCCAGTTGCCTATTTTTGTTGTTTTTGGTTCCAGAAAAGTTAGTAAAGAAATATTCTCGGAATTGGATGGGACAAACGTCAAAGTCAATTACTTTCCATGGGGAACAAGAAGTCCAGAGGGGAGCCGTAGAAGCGGGCCAGGGCGCCCATACCCCCCTAGGCGCGGGTGGGCCCTACCCCACGCCTAGGCAGGGTGTGGGGCCCCTGGCCGCCTCCCCGGCCTCCCCCTTCGCCTATAAGAATCCCCCGTTGCAGAAACCCTAAGTACCCGATCAAATCTCCATGAAACCTTCTGTAGCCGCCGCCACCATCGTCCCTAGATCGGGGGGATCTGAAGTTCTTCTCGGCACCCTGCCGAAGGGGAGATCATCCCGGAGGCCTTCTCTACGGTATGATGCGTTCCACCTTGGACTATGGGTCCATGTAGGATCTAGATGGTTGTATCTCCTCCTTTGTGCTTTCATGTATAGATCTTGTGATCTCCGTTCATGATCAAGATCTAATCTATTTGTAATCATGCATGTTGTGTTTGCGGGGATCCGATGAATATTGAGATTATTATGTTGGTTTGATTAATGGTTTTGTCTTTATGATTCTATCATGTCTATGTTGTTTGTGATCTTGCATGCTCTCCGTTGTTAGTAGCTATCTTGGCCAAGTAGTTGCTAGTGACTCCAAGAGGGGGTATTTATGCTCGATAGTGGGTTCATGCCTCTAGTTTCCAAGGGAAGTGACAATAATATCTTCGGTTGTAGATGTGTTATTGCTACTAGGGAGAAAACAATGGTCTCTTGTTCATGGAACATGTGGAATGTTTACCTTACACACTTTGCTTAAAGCAGTTGTCTGTTGCTTGCAACGTAATACTGGAGGGGGTTCAGATGATAACCTGAAGGTGGACTTCTAGTCATAGATGTAGTTGGATGGCGGTCTATGTATCTTGTTGTATTTCCCAATCGAATCTCATAGGATCTTTCTGACTAGTAATTGCATTGTAATGCCTTGCTCAGTTCCTGTCAATTTCCCTACTGTAATTTGTTTACCCTTCATGCCATGTTGTTTATCTAAGGAGAGCACCTCTAGTGAACTATGGACCCCGGTCCAATCTTTACCATTGATACATCTTCCACTGTTACTTGTTTACTTGCTGCAAATCACCATTACCTTCCACACCATACGTTTAATCCTTTGTTACAGCAAACCAGTAAGCTTGACAACCTCACTGATTCGTTGGGGCAAAGTCTTGGGTTTGTGTTGTGTAGGTATCCGTGTTGCTTGCAACACCTATGTGACGTTTCCTTCCTCCTTCTGGTTCGATAACCTCCGTCTCTACTAAGGGAAGACTTTTTGTTGTGCTCATCACACCTTGCTCTTGGGGTTTCCAACGAAGTGCTCCACGTCAAGCACCATCAAACTATCATAGAGTTGTTGCTTGAAGTGGCGAAAAGAATAACCTTTGAAGAAAAGATTTCCTTTCTAAGGTTTAAACAATCTTTATTGTTAATAGAACATGATCAATGTCTTTTGGTGTTTGATTGATTAGTTTGGACTTGAGATGCTTTTTGTCTTAATTGAAGTAGACCAAAGTTAACTATAAAAAACATAAGTAGTTTATTAGACATAATATTTATAAGCTTTGAGACTAAAAAAAGGGTAAACTTAAAGTGTAACATGTTTTAATTATTCCCAAGTTTTAAATGTATGATAAGTATGACTAAGGTGTGGAATTATTCACTTTATATTTAAGTGAATGATTAGATTAAATCTTCTTTGCTATTATGAAAATAATATGCAATTATTCAATGAAACTATAATTTGGATGATATTATTAATGTGTTAGATTTAAAGTCATGTTAACTATTATTTAGATTTTGAGATCCCCCCTTAATATCAGTGAATGATGTATAAAGTTATTTTGAAGGTTGTGGTTTTGAATTTTGATTTAAGGTTTCAAAATATATTATAAAGTTAATAATTTACACTTAAGTTTTATTATAAACCTTAGTTATGGTTTAGAACTTTAGTAATTTGATTTTAAGGTTTTAATATTTCGGAAGAAATATAATTATTTCTTACTTAAGAAATGTTCCTCAAGAATTTTCAAAAATAGATAATAGATAAGGATTTATTACTTTAAAATATTAAAAACTTGTCTACTAATATATTAAATATTTTTCTAGTGTAATAAATTTATTCAAGTTCTTTAAAATGATTTTTATTTATTTTTAGGTATTATTCTTATGTTTATAAAATTCCATTAAGGACTAAATGTTTTTGAATACTTACTTCAATTATATATATATATAATAAATCAGGCTAGTATTTTTATAAAATAGTAGATTTATTTTTTATACACAAAAATGATTTTTATTCATTTTTAGGATTTTTCCTTATTTTATTAAATTTCACTTAGGATTTAATGGTGTTAATATTTATTTGATTTATATTTATTTTAAACATGTAAAGTTATATTTTTATTAGGTAGATCTTATTTTCGTGATGATTTAAATATATTATATATATTGTTAGGATTTTCTATAATTCTCAAGAGCTAAAATATTTATAGGATTCATTTAGTAATTTCCTTATTTTGTTTTTTCCATTTTATTCTTTTACAATTTAGGGTCTGTTTGGTGTGGGGATTGGGTCGGTCCGGCCCAGTTCGATCTGGCTCAAGGCACCCCCACCTCGGCCCCATCTCTCCCCTCACGTGTCAGCACACTCATACTCAACCCACGCACGCACGCATCGCCCCTCCAGGTCATTGGCGATGACGCTGCCGCTGCCGCCGCCAGCGTCGCCGCCTCACTCACTGACCATCGCCGACATCTCCCAGCGTCGCTATGCCTTTCTATCTCTCCTCCCTCGATTCTCCTCCACTATGGTGCCTAGCACCCTCACGTGCTCACCACGGGAGAAACCCTAGCTCGCCGCCTTGTAGACCTTTCCGACCATTGCCGGCGGCTCTCAGCTTTGCCGCTGGCTGGAGCTACCTCACTGGACAGTCCTCCAAGGTTACCCTCAACACGACACCCATGACCCCGACCACCATCTGCTACTGCTGCTATGGCTGACCGTAGCCTTCCTCACCTTGGTGAGGTGGTCGGCCGCGGCTGCCGCCTCCTCCTACATCAACTACAGTGAGGTATGTCTCAAATTTCCCCTTTAGTTTAGGCTCATGTTCATGGATATACCTCAATTAATTGATTTAGTTAGTCTTATTGGTCCTATAGTTGATGTAGTGCTGGTTATTGATGTTCTAATTAGACCTAGATTTGATTAAGTGGTTGATAGGTGTTTTGGTATGGATGCTATGCATCAATAATTTGCAATAGGTCACTTTGGAATGGTGTACTTACTATAGTTTACTCTGGTTAGTTCATTCGTGATGTTGTATGATTTGGCCAATATAATGTAACTAGTCTAGGAATTAGAACCGTGGCCTAGTTCCTAAAAAATGAACTCTAGTGCTAAGTATAGAGCTAGGTTTATCCTAAGCACATTCTTGTTGAAAATGTTTGATGATCTACTGATATGTGATGTCATATGATTTAGTTGGAAAGTTGCATTTTCCATGGCCTGTGATGAGTTTATAGGTGTTTACTTGAATTTAATTTAAAAAAAGTTCCTATCTGAACCATTGGTTCACTTCTAGGCTTATGGAGTTCAGTGATAGGATCATGAACACCTTGTACTACTGCGTTTTTGTGTACATACATGCTTAACTGAACCCTTTCTTCAATGACTCAAATTGTGTTTGTTTTTCTGAACATGTCCTATATTAGTTGTAACCATCTGATAGTAATGTAGAGGTTCTAGTTAGTCTCTAATTATTGTGCTGATGGAGGTAGATGCCCCTATTTGTTATAATTGAATGATGTAATGATTCAGGTAATTTGCTTAGTATCTTTGCTACTTGGTTTGGATGATTATTGACTATCTCATCATATGCTTATAATATCTTGGAGAGATTGTGTTGTCAAATGTAAAGTGTGCTTGTTGTTTATTTAAAAATCTGTAGGTGTCATGCTTAAAGAATATAAACTCCTGTTTGTTTTGGAACATATGGTATTTGTGTTGTACATCAGTGATGCCCTTCACATTTCCTATGACTGTCCTCTTTTTTGTGTGATTAGGGTGTGAGCTCCTGGTTACACCAGGGATCACTAGCTCAACTGGTTAATCAAGCTCCCCTCTCTGCTTGTCTTACTATCTCTCTCTATAAACTGACAAAAACATGTACTATGCTTGATGGCTGGGCCTATGATGCAAGAGCCTGAGGCTTTCTTTTTAATAAGAACAGATTTGGTACTTGATGTTTGTTTTAAATAACTTAGTTGATTCTGCTGCTATTAGATCTGCTGTTGTGGTGCCTCCCATGTGGAGTGTGCAAAAAAGTAGATTCAAACAGCATGATCTGCTGCTATTTGTCCCTGCCAAGGATGCATAGACTGAGGCCATTTTATGGAAAAAATACTGTGTTGGCCTCAATATTTCTATGATGATTTTGCAAAGCATCTCTTTGCAAAATTGAGAAAATCTTTCTCTAAAAATTCCTTTCTTTGGTTTCTTGTGCTTATATGAACAAATATTAATACACTGCTTTTATTTCAAAGTTTCTACTACTCTACCTTGACTTTCTGGAGCTTGTTCTTGTGATGGATCTTGATCAGTTGCTGCTGTATCTTGATATCCCGCTCCCCTCTCCTTCTACTATGGCATCCACTACAACAGCTATAGCTCGGCCTTCTCCACCTTGTCCTTGCCATTGGATGGCTTCTCGAAGCAACCATGGTGCAAGTGATGTGGTGATGATCTGGGTGGTCTTGTGGTGTTATGAAAGCAGTCTGTTCTTGAGGTGTGATAAACAGTAAAGGGATAAGAGACTGAGTGTTGTGCTAACTAGTGGTACTAGTGAGTGCTACGGCTGTGCTCTCTCCTTTGCGCTCCAAGTGAAGCTTCTTGTGTCGATATCACATTACTTGCATGTTATGACAGTGCTGCTGTCAGGTGGGCCTGATGTGGTGCAAGTTTCAACCCTTGAAACTTGTGCCTATGGATCACTTTGGCTGATTTGGGTATTATCCTATTTAGACTATTTCTTGGTACTAAAAATGGTGAAACTTGCCCAGGTCAGTGATGCATGAGTCTGAGGCCAAATCTTGGATAAGAATAGATTCTGAAATGGACCTTTTTTCTTGAATACTCGATGATGACATATAGCTTAGCATTACTAAGCTAATTATGAGAGTATCACTAACCCCCAAAACTAACCCTTTATTTCATCTTTACTCTTTTTGGTTTTGCATGTACAAAATCAAGAATATGAAGAAAAGGAAATACAAGATTCTTCTTAATTTAGAAAATGTAATTTAGGACTTCTTTTATTTTTCATGTAATTCTCTTTACTTTGCATAATGTAATTGACAATGTAATATTGTATAATAAAGTTTAATTTTTTCTACTTGTAATCTGAATCTTGTAATATTATATCTTGTTTATTTCATTGTTGTAATTTCTTTTCTCTTTTGAAACACTGTAGTAGTATTCACTTATTGTAATGTGTATTTATTATTTGTAACTTATAAAATATTCAATGTAATAAAGTATTCCTTTTGCCTCATTTATCCAGACTTGTAAATTGTAATTTTTACTAAATGTTGTAAAACATTCTTTTGAGAATAAGTACTTGTAATATTTAATTCTTATTGTTGTGTCTCTCATGTATTTGTATTATTAAATATTGTGGGATTTAAATACATATTATATTTGGAATAATAATTCCAATGTCTTGTTTAAATCCTACATAATGTGGTGATCTATTATTACTTCATATGCCTTATTCTATTTCAAACTCACATTTAAATTATTGTTATGTAAATCATTTATTTTTATCTAATTAATTCAATTAGTGGATCTTCTAAATTCATTTGAAGTCAAACTTAAAATTCTAATACATGTTTGAATCACTTCCCCCCTAGATAAAGAATTCTACAAAGGTCATGTCGAAATCTCTCGCAATTGTGCTGACATTTACATCAGGTCAAGAGAGTCCTCGATCACTTTGTATCCCTTTAGTTTTGCGCGAAAATAACCCAGATTTTCTATGCATGAATACAATGCACAAACCTGTGTCCTCTTTATTTCTAGGTGCTAATCCTGGGATGTTACAAGAACGGGCGGTCGAACGACAAAATCTAGATCCGGCAAGCTGGCGGCCTCCCCATTCCAGCTGGTTGGACTTTGAAGGAAGGGGTTCCTGGAGAACCTCCGGTTCGCCTCATGTGGACCTAGGGTGTCCGGACAAATGTTGGCGATGAGCTACCGTGGCGGATAGCGATGACAGCGACCCACATGCATGGCAAGGAGAAAGAGGGAGAGAGATGAGAGCTTCAGGAGCTTCAGGAAGGCCTCGAGATGAAGAGGAAGCAGACTAGGAGGTCCGGGGCAAGGTGGTGAAGGAGATTGACGAGGCGACAACTCAACACTGGAGCGGAGGAAGATGGACACCCAATGGATGGTAGAGAGATCCCCGCTTTGTTTGCTTTTGCAAATGATCCAAAAGGGCGAGTCGGGTTAAGTAGACATGGTTGTTTGGCCGCGGGGATGTCTAGGGCGACGAGACTATGAGCGATGTCGGTGTCGGCATGCTCTAAACACTGATGGTGCTCTCGACACACATGGCACTGGAGGGTCTCTAACTCGATGGGGAGGGAGATCGTGTTAGGCGAGAATCGTCGGCGCAACGGACGTCAAGGCAGTGCAGGCCGATGGGGAGCAACGACATGAGCGGCAAGGTAGGAGAACTCGAGGGCGAAGTGGAGAAGGTGTCCCATGAAGATAGGGTGGTACTCCAAGGGTTTGGGCTGAAAATCCTACTTTAAAAATTCTCTTTGACTATGTGCTCAAAAGCGACACCAGCCCGGTTGGCAACCAACACCTAAAACTGTAGAGCAATCAAAATCAAGTAAAATAGCTATAAGTTTTCGCTTCCTAACTACATATGCAAAAGATCATTATTTTCATAGATTGTTCATGCTATTGTTTACGTACAAGAAAATCATCTCTAATACCAGCAGGAATGTCTGCGATATAAGTTGTCAAGTAGGATCTCGCAAAAATCCCACTTGTAGATTTTGGTAAATGGACAAGAAATGGTACTTTGGTGTGATCTCATTTGACACTACCAACATATTAACTACTTCCTCCAATCCATATTAATAAACTTAGATCTATACAGATTTAGATATATCTAATTAGAGTGAATTCCACTTTTTATTTTTCATTTGTGTATTTGAGACACTAATTATTCCATTTAGTAGAAATTGTATATGAATGTCCTATTTAAAAAAATTTAAGCATGATTTTGCCCGTTTTAGTATTCAACACGTGTTCTTGGATATGCCGACAAGTTAGGACGATATGCTTAAAATATGTAAAGAACGGAGGACGTCGTCATCGATCATATCTATCCTTCTCTGCACGAAATGTTTTATTCTTTGTTGCCATCTCGATAAATTCGAGATTCAATCGTCACATCACACCTTATCTAATAGATATGCATCAGATAATGATGGTTTAAAGTTTCCAAACATGGTAATTTAGATGATTTTTCACTACATAGAATAATTAGTGTCACAAATGCACAAATAAAGGGTAAAAATTAGAATTCACTCATCTAATTATGCTAAATACATCTAAATCTATATGAATTTAAGTTCACTAATTTGGATTGGAGACAGTAGTAAGATTAGAGCCTGCAGCCACGAGTTGGGACATGGAACTTGGTCTTGGAAAGACTAATCGACAGACCTGTCACTTTTAGTTAGAAGTGTAGACCTGTGACCCTTGAGCCTAATGGATCGACCAGTCCGTTGGTTTCTCGAATCAAGAGCCACGCTCGTCGTTCGGGAATCAATAGCCAGTGGCCTAGGCGAGCAGACCGGGCCATATTGCAGCACCAGCGTAGTTAAAAAAAATGCTGATGGGCTGCTTATGCCTATATAGGCCTATTCGAAAATCTGGGGCCTAAAAAATTTGAGGCCCTATGCGACCGCACAGCCCACACTCCTGCGGGCCTGACACAGGAAAATGTCCATGTGAAGAAAACATTCAAAAAATATCGCACGGTTCTACAAGAAGGAAGTCCAAATCACACCCCTAACTATTGGGTTTGGTCTACTACCCCCTCCCCCCATTACCCCCCTAACTATCCTAAACCATGTGAATTACCCCCAAGATGGTTTGATCCCGGTATTTAGCCATGGTGGACACCCGTTTAGACACCACGGAGGACACAGTGGATACAAATAATCCGCCTAGGTTTCCTGGGGCAAAATTCCCAATTTTCATCCCGTCCTCCTCCCTCCCGCCTCTTCCCGCACTGCTCTTGTTCCGGCCAACTCCTCCCGTCATCTTCCCGGTCCGGCCGCCTCCTCCCGTAGTGCTCTGCTCCGGCCACCTCCTCCACACCATTTTGGTCTCGTCCCCGTCGGCCCTCCGTCCCCATTTCTCCTCTGCATGGGGCCCTCTGAACCGAGAAGTAAAAATTTGGGCTTCCTCTGATTTTTTTTGAACGGATGAGGCCCGAAGGCCCTGGAAGCAAATATTATAAAAAGCGGCAGTACAAGGTTACATTGAGGCCCTTATCAAACCAGGAAATAAAAAAATAAGCCTCAACTTTTGCTAAAAGGACCCTAGAACAAAAGATTAAAAAGCAATCAGGCCCCGGGTCGCCTCCGCCGCAGCCATAGGACCGACGAGACTGGGCACCTGCGCCGCCACCGGGGAACTTGCCACTTGGGGCGTCGCCGGCGATGGATCCCATCTCTCGGTCAATGAAGATCCTCCACATATGGAGGAAGAAGATGCACTGGCTTCCACGCCCGTGCCAGGAGCGGCTCGATACGCCAAGGATAGCGCCGGCAATAAGCTGCCGCCGCTTGGGAGCTCCAAGATCAGCTTCCAGCGTGCACCGCTGCTGCACGCCAACGTCTCGCCGGAGAGGAAACCGACCGGCCACCATCCTCTTCTTCCCTTCCTGTCTGCCACCACGGCCACAAGGAAGGCCATCAGAGGGGTCACCCACCGACTTCCACCGCAGCGAGTCCAACCTCCATCTGAGCCACGTAGGGCAACCCGCGCGCCACTCCTTCTCCTCCTCGCCTCCACGGCCGGCCAGGAGAAGCAAGCCCGCACCAGTAGCTCCGCCGCATCGGTCCTCCCCCTCGCCACCACGGCTGGACAGGAGCACCAACGCCTCAGAGCCACCCCACACCACCCGACGGTCCACGACCACTACCTTATTAACGGAGACAGTGTTCTCCTCCCTTGCCGCGAGCTCCAACCAGAGAAGCAGCAGCAAAAGGCAGAGGGACCCTAGTGCTTGGGTGAGGCCGCATCGACGCCAAGCTCTGCTCCAAACCGCCCAAGCAGGGCAAGACCCTAATCTACTCCTATGAACTACGCCGGCACCTCCCCTCCGCCATCTCCGGCCGGCAGCGCCGCCAGAGAGGGCTCGGGTTCGGCCCGGAAGGAAGAGGAAAGCTATCGAGCCTCTCAGGAACTGTAGCAGAGGGGAAAGGGAGGAGGGGTGCACTTCTTTCACTTAGGAAACCGACGGTCCGCTTCCTCTGATAAGGAAGGTTGGTTGTTGCCAAGTGACACGGAGACTTGGAGATGCACCTAGACTCTGGAACTTGTGAGTTCTATGGAACACAAGTTTGAGGAAGCATTTTTCAACCAAGTAACAGTGTTTCCACAAGCTAGCCTTATTTTGCTTGCAAATGCCAAAAATAATGCTATATATGATGTCCATGTTGAGTATGGTTCAGATCCCTCTTCTACTCGGTTAGACTATATAGCAGATTTCACAGTTGCAATGCCTATTTTAAGTCTGACGGGAACACACGGAAGCCAACCAGATGGTGAACAAGTAGTGCAAGTCTACTGTGTCCAGACAATGGCTATCCAACAGTACGGATTGGAGTTATCACTCTGTTTGCCTCCTACAACTGATAATACTGGTCTTGGTAGGGATCCGGCTATTTCTCATGCATATGAGAGACCTCTAGAAGTGGCGTCGGTGGAGTCAACCCCAGGAACCAAATCATCGAGTGATCATCAGGGTACAGGTAATGCCATAGTAACTTCACATACTATTCGTTCAGTTAATTCATATACTCTTGAGATTGGTAGTGATCTTTCATCTCCACTATCCACAGAAGCTAATAATACTTCTCATGCTCCATCCTCGACTCCAACATCAAATATGGATAATGCTGGATCTTATGCAGAAGCTGTCTTGAGAAGAGATCTTTCAAAAGGTTCATCTCTTGGTGATCATGAGGGTGATCAGTCATCTTTTGATTATTCGAGTAAGAGAATGACAAATTCTGATGGTACAAGAGTGGGCAAGGAGCATTTGGTAGGAAAGTTAGATTTGGGAAGGAAGAGCTAAGATGCCAAGGTAATGCTGCAGTTTCAGATGCTCACCCCACATTTAAGGTCGGAGTGAATGCCACACACTTGATTGCCCCATCTGAGATCATTTCAGGGGTACTTCCATCTGCTGAAAGAACTGCTAGTGGCAGCCAACATAATGTAGAAGTGGAGTCAAAACATGTAGTTGAGAAAAAAACAAAACAAAATGTTGGATTTGAGGCTGTTAAGAAAACCTGAATTTTTCATGAGAAAGTGGATGGACTCAACAAGTCTTCAGAGCAAACCATGGAGACAATCAGTGAACGCTCGGTAACAACTGACAAGTACAGTGTGGAAGACTCATAGAGTTTAGATCCCATGCTTCTGGAACAACATTCTAGTGTTGGGGTTAAAAATGTTTGAAGAATAACAATTGGAACTCCTGAGAAAACTAACAGCTCTGGTACAAGGAACTTGCATTTGAGCCTTGCTTCGGTGTCCCCCCTTGAGGGAAACGTTTAGAAAAAAACCGGTTTAGGGAGTTTGATGATGTGTTCTGAGTCAGACTAGGAGCGGATCCTCTCCACTATTTTTTCTCCCGTTGTATGTATTTGAGTTTGGTTGTACATGGCGTCTGTATGGAAAACAAACTGCTGGTCCCACTCGTGCTAATTCCGATCCAGATCGTATCGGTCATTCCCGTGCGTCTTCGGAGCTGCGGATTTTAGTCGTCAGAGAAGCATCACTCGTTCGGGAATTTCAAAGCTCAATTTTGATGTTATTTAGCGTTGTATGGATACAATATTTGGATTCGGAATAAAGTTTCTTACTCATGTTTTCCGGCTGATTTTTTGGTTTTGGCCAAATTTTAAATAAACTCGGTAAAATTTGGAAGAATATAACGATTTTGTTAATATATAGGCGAGTTTATACATACTATGTCAAATTGATATACAACCGAATTTTGACTGCATTAGGATAAACGAAAAAACATTGAAATAGCTACTAGGCGATGCCGATGCCGATGGACACCCTGTTTACATGCCGAAGTTGTGGTCGAAGACGGTGTAGTCGGCGTCCCGGATGCCGTCGTCATCGCTCGCCGGCTACAAGGGACACGAGCTGCCCTGGTCGGCGTCGCCGTAGCGCCATGGCTGAGAAGTGGGAATGGCCTGGCCGTCGTCTTCGTCGAGGACAATAAGCAGCGCGCCCTGGTAGGCGCGCTGGTAGCGAGCCACGCGCGCGGCCTGCTCGTCAGGACGCCAAATGCAATTAGACTTTTTGCGCTCCCAGTCCGCCCTAGACCAGACGCAGGCGTCGGGGGCCTGCATGGGTGGCACATCGTTCAGGGAGCGCTCCAGCGCCATCTTCTTCAGAATGAAGGCATCCTCGTCGACGGGAACCGCCTAGTCCGCCGGCTCGGGCTTTGGCGTGCGCAGGCGAAGCCGGCCGATCGACGACGATGGCGTGCCGCGTGAGCGCGTCCTCAGCGGGAGCGCATCGGCGACTCCATCTCCCGCTTCACCGGTCGGAGCAGAGGCATGGCGACTATGCCAGCGCCGAGCCAGACAAGCGTGACCCCGACGCCGAGGAATAATAAGAAAGGAAAGCCATCCTCCTCACCTGCGCCTGGTCCATGGCAGACTGGGAGAGCGAGGAGGCCAACCGCGTTCGGCATCATCAGGAGCAGGCCGAGTGCGAGGCTGCGCACGTCGTTCGTCGGCAGTGCGTCTACCAGGGCGCGCCGCTTATCATCCTCGACGACGAGTAGGAGGAGGCCGGTCCCTCGTCTCGGCCATGGCGCTACGACGACTTCGGCAAGAGCAGCTCGCGTCCCCTGCAGCTGTCGAGGGACGACGACGATGACGACGGCACCCGGGACGCCGACTACACTGTCTTCTACCGCAACTTCGGCATGTGAACGGTGTGCCTGGCGACACGTCTACATTTTGTACTGTGTTTCTAAAAAAAAGCTATTTCAATGTTTTTTTCTTTAGTCTAGTGCAGTCAAAATTTGGATGCATGTCCAAATGTGACGTAATATGTATGAACTCATCTATGTATTAACAAAATCGCATATATTCGTCCAAATTTTGCCGAGTTTACTTAAAATTTGGCAAAACCAAAAACTCGACATAGAGACGCGAGTAAAAACTGTCCGTCTTAGACCGAATGCTATGTCTGTCCGACGCTAAATATCACTAGAATCAGGCCTAAAAATACAGAATGAGTGGAGGTGCTCTGACCACCAAAATCCACCACTCAGAAAGTGCACGACACATACGGTATCAGCGACCAATCGTGCGTGACTGATGCGATCTGGATCGGGATTACGGTGAATGGGACGGGCAGTTTGTTTTTCATACGGACGCCATGTACTAGTAGATTAAATACGTACAGCAGTAGGAAAAATACCTAATAGATCCACTTCTAGTCTGACCCAGTACACACCGTCAAACCCCCAAAACCGGTTTTTTTCTAAACGTTTCACTCCAATGGGGGGACACCGAAGCAAGGCCTTGCTTCGGTGTCCCCCCCTTGGAGTGAAACGTCATAAATTATTAATGTTATATAACACTGTCATAAAAATTCATGTGCAACATGCGTACAACTGAGGATTGTGGAAAAAAATACTCACTGCAACGGTGAATGGGACGGGCAGTTTGTTTTTCATAAGGACGCCATGTACTAGTAGATTAAATACGTACAACGGTAGGAAAAATACCTAATAGAAAAAATACCTAATAGATCCACTCTTAGTCTGACCCAGTACGCACCGTCAAACCCCCAAAACCGGTTTTTTTCTAAACGTTTCACTCCAAGGGGGGGACACCGAAGCAAGTCTCTCTTGTATTAGGCCTATGGCCATGGAGTTATAAAAGACTATGTTTGTCTTTGAAATGATATGTAATAATGACCTTTGTTTCTGTGTACTTCATCTTAAACTATGGATGCTAGCTTTGATCCAGGGACTAGCATTGCAATTATAGGGATCCTTACCTTTATAAGGGAGGGATCTTACACATGGCATTTGCCGTGACACCACCACGACAATGTCTGGTCATTTTATACACTTATTATCCAAAGAAGGGCACATATTCAACAATTTGCAGTGAGTATTTTTTTCCACAATCCTCAATTGTACGCATGTTGCACATGAATTTTTATGACAGTGTTATATAACATTAATAATTTATGACGTTTCACTCCAAGGGGGGGACACCGAAGCAAGGCTCCAAGAGTTTAACCATAACAACATAAATAAGTCTTCATCTTCATGTGCCACAGGCAATCATGTTGAGTGTAGACTCATAACCTCTAATCATCATCAAAATAACCTGCAACATCACAAGTTACAGCCATAGTGGATCAATACATTGGAATAGTATTGGCAAGTGATACCTTAGTAGAATATTAGCATCTAAATAATACATGAATTTGGCTAAGTGTAGCTTAGGCTTGCTTTGCTCAAAATAGGTTTTACCTATCAGTTAAAAACACTAAGTTTTTCTTTGACAAAACTTTGCCAAGAAATCACCAATAGAAATTGGTGAACCTTCACCCTTATTCAACCACAAGTTTTAACTTAGAAAATTGGGATGAGGAGATTCTTGATAGCTTCCATGTCTTGATGCTCAAGTTGTCCAATACCAGGGACATGGCTAAGTACTTAGATTCTTCCATCTGCAGAGGTTGTGCACTTTCCCCACAAGACTTGATTTTCACCAAGACAGGACCTTTCAGAAGCCTTCCCTTTAGACCAAATGGACGCGCTCCAAACCTATCATCCCACTACCACCAACTGTCCAAATGGCTAAGTTATTGCAACCTATATGATCCAGGCAGAGCCCATAATGCCATGTGGCTGCACTAGAAGCTTCTTAACATTTGGCATCTCAAATCCCTTTGTTCCTGGGTGGCTTTCCACAAGTGATATACACAAGGTAAACCATAGAAATGGGCATTGTGTAACCACTCAACACAAACTATTCTTTCCATTCTACCCAGGTGTTTCATTCAATTAGTTGTTTTATTAAGCAAAAACACAAGTCGAAGACTTAGTGATATTTCACATAGCATGAATATATAATCCACCCTTGTTTGCTACTAGCTAGGCTAATCATGGCAATAGTAAGTATCCTAACTTAGAGGAAATTCTAACAATTCTACAACTACTAGGATTTCCCAAGCATAGCATATAGATACTTAGCAAAATATTCATGCAAGTCCTATACAAAATAATTCTAATGCATAAGTGAAAATATAGGGATAAAAACATGAAGCACCACTTGCCTTGGTATTTTGGGGAGTAGCAACAATCTTCACAACCACAATCACTATTAGCACCAAAATCTACACATAAAATAATGGCACCAATATCACATAACAAAATATACAAACAAAAATATATGAATGCATGCAAATGCCATTTGATGATTTTTCTACACCAAACAAGACAAGTGTATAGTACTGAAACAAAAACAAGACCAAGATACTCAAATTAAACTTTATTTGATCTTTCAAACATTTTTCAAATGATTTCCATACTCAAATTAAGCCTACAAATGTCTCTGCAAAAATAACCATTTTTACAGAGGCAAAACATTAAACACATTGCATAAACAGATAGGATTCTTTCTCCTGATTCCAATGATATAAAATTTACAAAATTTGAACGTGTGGATCAAAAGTTATCAATTTTACAAGTTTGAATCACTAATAGATCTAATTCAGATTTTTAAAACAAAGAACTAGCCACGCGGCAGCGTCTGATTGGCTGATACCGTTTCGCACCGGATCACACTCACGGGCCATTAGATCTAACTTAACACGCACGTCTCAGATCGTCACTTACCGCTTTGCTTCAGATCTAATCTAGAGCGTTGGATCTAGATCCTACAGCTGCTAAGCATGCGACCAAAGATGGGCGGCGCCAGCGGCGGCGGTGCGGCGGCGCGGCTCTGTCAGAGAAGTTGCCGGCGATTCAGGTCGCGCGGAGAGGAGTGGGGATGCTTACTGGGTTCGCGTGGTTGCTGCGGTGCTCGAGGTGGTCGAGGGAGAGACAGGGGCGCTCGGACTCGGCTGCTATTGCTCGTTGGAGTGGAGCCTGTCGTCGGGCAAGCTCTGACGTTGTCGGGGGCGAGGTTATGGTGCGCGCTAAGACAAACCAGAGGTGCCGTTAGATGCGCACAAGCCTGGAGAACATGTGAGTATCCAAAAGAGAGGAAGGGGTGGTCAAAAACTACCAATGGGTGTTGCCGGAGTTGCACTGAGCTTCGGTTGCTTCCAGAGGTGGACGATGACGATGCTCTAGGACGAAACAGAGCAAAGGAAGGGCATGAGAAGATGCGCAAGGACACACTGATCATGCTCGAATGAATCCGAGACAGGGGGCGGTCGATGCTTATCGGAATCGCACGCCGGAGACGCTCGGTGCCGCGGCGGTGCAAGTGGGATTGTGGGCAGCCTGGTGGCGGAGAAGAGGTGTTGAGTGAGGGGAAATGGTCGTCGAGGGGTGGGGATTAAATAGCCGGAGTGGGGGCGATTATTACTCCCTGCATCAATGGGATTTAAGCGTGGCAGTGACTGCGGCGAGGTAATGGCGAGCAGTGACTGCGCGCGTGATTTTGGGGGAAGAAGAAGGTGACGTGGAGAGGGGCCACCAGTCAGCGACGGTGTTGGTTGGTTCGGTGTGGGTGAGAGAAGAATCAGAGGGGAAGTGGCCCGGGTGGGCTTTTGGGCTGGATCTGGTTCTGGGCTAGATTTGCAGTGCCGGCCCTTTTCTAATTCTTTTCTCTTTTTCCATTTTCTGTTTGATTTTCCAGGAATCAAATTCAAATTTTTTCAAATGTGTTTGATTTCAAACTTGTTTTGGACTTTTGTAAAAAGAAACCTGCACATTTTTTAGTACAAAACTATGTTGTCTCACCAGACTTGCTTGGTTCCATTGGAGTTTTAAAATAAAACAGTGCCTTAGCACAAGATTTGATAAAGATATGAAAATGGTTTTAAACTATATTTTGTTTTAGAAATTTTTGTCCAAGCTTTGGAACTCAACCAAACCAACTTATGAACAAACAAGCCTTGGTTTGAAACAAGTATTCTCTCACTAGAGAGTAGCATTGGATCAATGCTTGTCTACATAAAATAATAGCATTCAATGCTTCCGTTTCTTTGAAATGACTTTGAAAATGATCCCTAAATGATTATGCATGCATAGATGATATGCAATCTTTGAAAACATAATTTTAGGGATGTTACACCATGGGTAGGCTTAAGTTGGGGACCGAATGGATGCTTGTGGTAACCGGGGAGGGAGTGCACGGTCTAGCCGTACACGAAAAAAAAGATGAACTTTCCACACTTAGGAATTTTATTGATCCTAGAAGTTTACAAGTGCTCCTTGAGCTGTATCAACAGAGCCTCAGGACACAAGTTCCCTACTTGGTCCAACCTCCTCAAACCCTAGCTACCCCCACCTTATATAGGTGAAGGCTAGCTAGGTTACACCCCTTTGGGTCCTAGGGTTACTGTTTGGATCTTGGTCTTCATTGTACGGGCCGGGTCATGGGCTATCTCTAAGCCCAGTGGCCTAGTACATAAAGCTAGACAGCTAACGATCTTCTCGTACGTAGCCTTTAGTTATTTTGGCGTCACGCGGTAACTTTGTACGTCAGCCTTTGCTTTAGGCATTACACAGCTCCTTTCGTGTTACCCAATGTCGCCCTTCTCTTTTGACCGTGCTTTACCATGGTCCCTCCTGAACCTCACTCGGAAAGGTGTCACGCGTCCTGTCTGACTCGGCCTTCCCTCGTGAGACTCGGCTTGGGGCTTCCTGCAAGGTTAACAATCTTGTCTTATACGGGACGACATATTCCTATGTCGGCCATATATGACTATCTTACCCGGCCGTTGTTACTTGGCCAGGTTCATTCCTTACTCGGCATAAGCCAAGATGGGCAATGTTTTACCTCGTATGACCCTACCGGGAGTTATTCTCCCGACATTAGCCCCCGAAGCTGGTGAGGCCTAGCAGTTCTAGTTGTTAGGTGTCTCCAGGTTCCTTTAATGTGCTTGGAACTTCTCTTTCTGTCAGCATTTGCTGCTTAGGGCGCACTGTTTGGCATACCCTTGATCTTAGCCGAGTATATTTTGCTGTTTCCGAGTCTCATCTTTTACTTTTTGGCTCACCTTTGCCTCGTGTCGAGTCATTTTGGACGCTGCCGAGTCATTTTTGACTTGCCTTAGTCACTGACAGCTTGTAATCATGGTGACTTGTCTCAAATTTTGTCCCAAATCCCGACCGCATAGTGACGGCGGCGCAGTAACTCCCCGTCACTATGGCAATCCCATCGCTCAGCGCCTCGTGTCTTGCGCACATTTTCCATGTATTTTCTACACGTGACATCTGCCATGACACCACCACGACAGACATAGCATTGCATGCATATAAACCATTATATTGTGCATTGAGCAATTAAATAAGGTTCCAATTCAGTGATTGAGAAGCTTCATGCACGTGTGTATTCAGTAGTACTACAAGCGTCCATGTTTTAGAGATATCATTGTTCGATGAATGGTATATAACTTGGATGAATGTAAAAAATAGTAACTTTTTTAAATAATTTTTGGGAGTTGAAATGTCTTATATTTGAAAGCCACACTGAAGTTAAGATGAATATTACTTTCCATCCATTAGAATATATATGTTAGGAAACATGATATCATAATATATTCCTGACTAATCTAGAAAAAAATGAGTTCATTAATATAATCAACATCCAAGATGTCAGTGTTGATAGGTGGAGAACGCATGTGACATTTTCAAATAAGCCAAACTCAGCATTGGATTCATCCTTCCAGCATACCTTTTGTCCAAAAATAATAGGAACATTATTAGTAATAGTTATGCATGTATATTTCATCTCACATGTTCTGTATGTACAACACGATAAATTTTTGCAACAGAATAGTACACCATATCCTATCATGCATCTTCCCCTACCTCACAACATATCTTACTGGCTCGAGTGCTTCTCTCTCGTCAAAATTTGGTAACCTTAGTTGTGCTACTTCATTAACATCCAGTTATGCCTCTTGTGACAATTTAGATGACTTCTCCCTGTGATACCTTCAAAGCCAAGGATAGAAATGCCATGGCATAAACCATTTCACACTTGTTAGAACTTAAGACGGGTAATGCAGCCAATGCATGTAAAAAGATTTGGTCAATATTTTGATACTACTCAGAATAATGCTTGTAAGAATCCTGCCATATGATGTTTTACTAATCCTAAATTTTAAAAATAGTCTAGAACACAAGTCAATTAAACTAAAAAGAAAGAGATATTTGTATGTTTATATACCTATAGGACATCCTTTTAGCAGGACTGAAAATAAATTGTACCAACTTTATCTGGTCATAATCCAAGCTCCCAACAAGCATCGGAACTATTTACAATTTCATTTACTTTTAGTCATGTTCTGGCAAGAAGGAGTATTACTACTGGTTTTTTCTACTTCTTGAAATAAAATATAGTTGGCAGTAAGTTTCCAAACTAGAGACTCTCCTTCCTATTACTAGTAGCTAGAAAAAATATTTTTTTGACAGTGTAATAATTAGTAAATGAATATGTATGGACCTGGACAAGAGGAAAAATCTAGATAAAATAGCAAAATCAGCACCTAAATATACAAGTAGGTGCCAATCAATATGGATAGAAAAGCTATTTCTTTTTCTACATAAATTACAAGCTATAGATATACTTTGCATATTGTATTCCATATGTTTCTCTCCTTGTTTTGAGCATCCCACTACCTTGATTGCTCATGCCAAGCAATGGAACAAACATAATGTGTATGTCCTAGAAAAAAATTATGATGATGAACCCTTGAGTAAAACAAGATGAGAAATGTGAAATCATCAGGATTTATCATGAGTTCATGCAAAAAATGATTCCATTATAGAGAAAGTATTTTAAAATCAATATCACACCCAAGCCCATTCTCAATTGAGTAACTTGAACTAAGTGGCCCAGTTCGAGATAAATTAAGCATGATGGAGAATTCAAGAGTAGATCATAACTTGAACAGAACCAAGCTAATTTTTACTCTACTGATTACTTGTTCTGTTTTAGGGTTTGTCCTCCTTTTCACGAGATAACATCACCATACTCTTTTTTAGGGTTTGTTCTTCTCTTTTTTAGGGTTTTTCCTTTTCTTTTTCACTGATGTCCTAGGAACCATAACATATCTAGGTTAGAAAAATATATTAATAATAAATCAGGATAAAATTGAGTGTGATGTGATGTAGCATTGCTGCATAACATTGGATCAAGTAACTCATTACAATATTTCCTAAAAATTTTAATAGCAATACTTTGAAGAGATGATGAATGACCAGGAAGAATTTTGTATCCCTAGTTTGCTTTAGTGATACCATAGTGACTGATATATCAAACTTCAGGATTGTGTAACACAATCTAATATTCATATAAAAGTATATGCCACAATGTAATTAAATATGTCTTGGATGGGAAAATCTGAATAGATTTACATCCAACATGCACACGACCTATCCTTTGAGCCAGTCATAAAATGCAACTGCCCCGCTAAAATCCTGAAGAACATTATTCAAGTTAGTTTGCTTAAAGATAGGCATGGCCTACACTTTGGCAAACGGAAATAATTAGCACTGCGCCAGTATAAGTCATTTGTAAGATATAAAATATTTTGAAAAACAACCATAATCTTTGAAGCTCGCGGAAGCAACTACACCACTATGTCCCTCTAAAACTTGAGTACATATAGATGAACCTTTCCGTACTCTATGCAATAATGGGAGTTAAATGGTTAGACATACAACAATACTACATTCTTTTCATGTAACAATTAGCATTGGTTATGTATGTTAATTTTTGTAATAGGTTCAAACAGAATAAATAGAAGAATTGGTAGATGCACACCTTGCAAGATCATCATAGCAACCTATTAATAAGAAGTTGCCCAAGAAATACTGGAATTCCCATAGAAGCAGAAAAATCAAAGTGAGTTCAATAGATAGTTCATTCTAAAGATCAAAGTGATTTATTCATATCAAGAAACCAATGAAATCAACCGATGCATAATTGCACAAAGGCATATAGTTGTACTATGTAACAATACTAATCTGTTTGAGATAGCAAAAAAAAGATATTTTAAATAATTAAGTACTGTTACATGTTTAGATCCCGGTTAGCTGGAGATGGCCCCCACTACCCCCTTGGCGTGCATGACAAATCTCAAAAGAATGGAAAAGAAAAGCACCAGGGGAAGCAACCATATACCTCGGAGGCCCAATAAACGAAGGCTTGATGACAGTAGCGGTCCCGTTGGCCGTGAAGACGAGGTGGACATGATTGTCCTGCTGGCTACACGGAGGCGGGTAGGGAGAGAAGGATGGCATGCCGACAACATTGGCAAAGACACATAGGTCTCGCGGAATGTAATACGACTTTATGGTGGGTCCATGGCGGCGGAGACAACACGCCGATCTTAGGAGTGCAAGACAACATGACGACGCGTTGGCCTCGGGAAGGCGGAAGATGACATGATGACACCTCGATCTCTGGGGACCAAGGACGACATGACAAAGACATGCATGTTGTGTAGGGAAATGATGGAGGAGACGATGCGGGTAAGGCAACGTTGCGGAGGAGGCGCTTGTACCGGCGGTGTCCAGTGGAGAGGATGTGGTGGTGCAGGGCGGCGCCATGGAAAGATGGGGCAATGTGATGATGTTGCGCGGATAGGATGGGGGTGAATGTGCGAGGCAGTTTTTCTTTTGACCCGGTGGGAGAACTGCCCATGCGATAGCATAGGTGTTGCGGACGTGGCGATGGATGAGTATAGTCCATGGGAATTATTTTCTAAGTGCACCAAAGAGAAGTATTTAGATTGATACAAGCTATTAGATTGCGTTTAGTGGGTCTAATCGTATGATTTTAGTAGGTTCGTGTGTATTTTGTGGGGTGTGTTTAGACAAGTTCATGTTTGCTTCTTTATAAATACTACCTTCTTCACGGTTTGCAGGGCGTCTAATCAAATTTAGGTTTTTCCAAAACTGCAACGTTTCCTGGGCGCATAAAAATTAATTGTTAATTAATGTGGCACCTTTCCTCTCAACTTCCTATGCATGCAACAGTCTCCCACCAATGCATGCGCCTTAACCGCTCACTAATAGGCTTAATTTTCAGCCAATACGTACACGCCTAGGTCCGTGAGATTTTTGTAAAACGTCTTGCAAACCATGAAGGAGAAAGTACATGAAAAAGTAGTTGAGATCCATGTGGGGTGAAAAATTCATCGCCGCTCCAATAGTGTACATACTTCCACGAATAGATTGTGGTTCTCCAGACACGGAAGACAGAACCACAAACAACGCAACATGTATATCTGTAAATACCTGCAAAGATGTTGAATTCTTAGCATTATAAACCATATAATTTTTATATAGCCACAACGACCATAATACGACAACCACTTCCACCCTAATGAGAACTCTATAATTGTGATTGATTTTTTTTTGGGTAGACTTATGATTAATTCCACGCAATCAACCGCCAAATATGTTTGTAGCAATGCTTGGCCGGTACAATTTGGAAGTCACTTGGATGACTAACCATATAAAACATAAACTTAATTGAAACAACATGTATTTAATAGTCTCATTGTGATGACGGAAGACTATAAACTTTCATTCCAGTTACATTTGTATAAGGTTACAAATGATCGATGATAATTTATGGTAGGCAATACGGTAAACGACTAAACATGCACTAGTACTTGTCCTACTAAATATCTTTGAGGGGGCCAATTTCCTATACCTACTCCCTTGTGAACTGTAAATTTTCTTTCAGGCGTAACTTGTTCTGCGAGAAAAGGATCGGCGGAATTTTTTTAAAAAAATTGTCCTGCGAGAAGAACCTTTCAGATTACAGTAGAATAGGAGTTCGTGGCTAGCTTATCTGGAGGCCCCAGTTGTTTAACCTGCACGCTCTGAACGAGAGCCGTATTTAAATTTTGACATCGCTTCATCATCATTCATGCCAACTGTGGTCTCCTGAGAGAAGCATAAGATAATTCGAGATCTTACCGATGTGGAGCGTACATAATCAGTTATATATGTACCCAGATCCACCGTTGACATCTTAATTCCGTCTAGGTCTGATCTGTCGCCACCATCAGGTCACCATCATAGATAATTTGCTTGAGAATCATGTCAACCGGCCGGTGTTGTGTAACACCGCCCAACCAATTACTCTCCCCGTTTTAAAATATAAGATGTTTTAGGTTTGTGAAGCAAATGTATCTAGACTTGTTTTAGTGTATAGATTCATTCCAAACATAAGTGAACTTACATACTAAAATAAGTCTGTTGGAATTTGGTGTATGTTGGGCTATTGGTCCATTAGACAATTATGAAATTCTCTTTGGCCCACTTGTGTATGGCAGCTTATGACTGTGCTAGTGGTGCTAAAGTTTAGTCCCACATTGCTAGTTGAAGGGGAGTTGGACCACCTTCTATAGTAGAGTATTGCACCACTTACTAAGGTGTGATAAGAAGAGTAGCCCTCGCGCACTCCTCCTCCGACGCCGCCTGCCTCGCCCCATCCCGGCTTGCGGTGTGCACCGCCAGATCGGGACAGTAGGCCTCCGGAACCCCGCCTCTCGTGAACCTGTACGAGTGAGGGACGATCAGGTTTTTGGGGAGCGCTCAAGCGCGACTACTGGCAACCACGACGTCGTCCGACGATGAGTTCCCTGACGATGACTTCTTCCCGGACGTCAGCGACCTCTTCGACAACCTCAACATGGGCGACGCTGCGGCTGCTATTCAGCCTACACTGTACGTGATCCTCAATTGTCTTTTTCGGATTATGCTAGAGTTCTTTGTTCTAGCGTTTGGTGTAGATGTGATAGGTTTATCTCCTATAGAAGTAATCTGTTCATCTACTTTGTTGATCTGCATAATTGGTTTTAGTACCGTTTGTATGGTCATGTTTTATCAATTTATTATTCGGATTAAATCATATAGATTATTGATTATATTTCCAACAAAGTCTAGATACAACTTTTTCACAAATCTAAAACATCTTATATTTTAAAACAGAGGAAGTAGTATATAACTAGTTACTTGCTTTGTTCTCAGTTTGGATAAACTATTCCCCACTTGTATGTTCTACCCCTCCGTCCAGAATACTAACTTAGGTTTGTTTAGATTCGAACGTAACATGTATGTAGATATATTTAAATTTAGATAAACTCAAGTCAATTATTTCTAGACAAAGAATTATTACTCCCTTTGTTCTGAAAAGGATGTCGCAAAGTTTTCTAAATTTAAAAGTATTTATATACTAAAATATGTTTAGATACATTCAAATTTAGTCAAATATGTGACATTCTTTTTCAGACAGAGAAAGTATTTCATATATCGTCATTGATTTCAGGATTGCTGTACGAGCCTGAAGTGCAGTGCCGGACCGACGAACGGAGAACATCTTCACAATTTGGTGGACAACCTCATCCACCGCTGGCCCATTTAACCCTTAATATTAAAGTAGTATGTCGATAACTATAGCAACAGTTTAGTCTTATTAAATTATCATATATACAATTTATTTTCATACTATATAGACTAGCACATGGCCCGTCCGTTTGCTACAGTGTCACATTAAATCAAATCAACTTTTTTATATATGTATTTAGATGCATGCATCCATTAAATCTAAATACTATGGATTCCTTAATTAACCTGTCATTTATACCGTGTAGTAGTGAAAATCATCCGACAACAATATAAAACATGTAATACAAAAACAATTTGTCTAATTCTCATGTCAGATGATGTGACGAGAGGCTTAATTATTCGGTATGTCAATTTAGGGCATGGATTGTGATCTCTGTTCTCTAGGGTTTCAGAGCTTCTTCATGACGAGGCGACTTCTTCATCGACTACGTCAGACCTCTTGTGTGACATTTCTCCACCGAGAAGCTCCTACCGCTTCGGTAAGTACCATAACCTGAGCCTACTCGCAAGGGGACGCACGGTGCGGCGACGGTTTAGTCCCGTGAAAGCAGCAACAACATCGTGAAGAGACTAGTAGTTTCATAGTAAGAAACTGAAAACCCTACAAAATGTAATAAGTATTACTCCGTATTAGATATGCAATAATGCAATGAACAAAATGGTCTTTGCCCAAATTTCTCTTTCATGCTCTTTCTTTCCTTATTAATGCGTCATCAAATGAAAGATATGTGTGTAACAAGTGTTATAGCATTTAAATGAACATAGCCGTCTTTTCCAGATAGTCGCTTCGGTAATCTTTCTCTTATGATGTCGTGGTCGAATAAAATACATGTGTTCATATGGTGTCATGACTCCTAGCGTAGGCGGTGGCGAAGCTAGAGCAGGGTGGATCATGGTGCACACATGGTGCCACACCAGGTAAAAACTTTTGTTTCGGGGTGCACACACAGTAGAAATCTGTTATTTAGCAAAGAAAATAGAATTTTCCCTGGGTCGCCGTGAGGGTCTAGATTTACGTTGAGTATTAAAGCTTCACGTGTGGGATATATTATGACCAGACGCGAAAGCAGCAGTTCCGGAGAGGAACAACATAGTGTGAGACAGAAACATGTGCATGTTTGTCGGAGATCGAAAGAGAGCTTTATTTGTTCATCAATCGATTCGGATCAACAGATTTTGATATTAAAGACAAAGACATGCAGGAAAAATTCCCGCAAGACTTTATTCATAAGGTGATTGATGCATCGTACAATATGTCTATAAGATGATCTCAACGGGCTTATAACAGTACACAATGAGAATAGATGAATCTAGAGTTTGTGACTAAGACCAATGGCTATGACTTGGACGATTATGACGTGTCCTCTTCAGATGAATGTATTCAATTATATATAGCCACGGTAGTCTCTCTTCGTCACGATAGGTCTTCATTTTGTCTTGCACGTTAAGTTGATCCTTGACACACCTTGGATGCACGTCTGGTTTTCAGGAATCTCCGTAGAGCCATTTTGCAATCTCACAAGTCAGGTCGGTTGAGAGCTTCTGGACGAGTCCTTTGAATCTTGCATGTTAAGGTCTTCGTGGACATGGATCGTAGATTAGGCCCATGTGTCATACAGTTCTAAATCCATCCACCACCGACAACTATGAAAATCCGTACTACGAAGTCAAATGCTCCTTTTCTCCAATAAAATTTGAGAACGAAGGGTTTCACTCAAAAGTGACAAGATTGGATTTATATTTTTGGATTTGAAGGTAGTGTGATCATCAAAATTACAAGCTTTGTCCGGCTCCGGTGATGGAGGGGTAAAGATGGCGGCGCGTCTTTGGCTCGTGCTAGTGTTTGTAGTCGTTACTAGGTGGTCTAGTGATTTATTTTTAATTTTTATTATTAATTTTGGGACTCTTTGTACTTACTAATAGATTGGTGAAATTTCGAAAAAAAATTTACAACAATATAGGTAATTACTTTAGAATGAAATAAGTTTTTAGTTACCCATGAATATAGGTCATTCACCATACGAGCCCGCAGAGATGAAAGCGCACATACGTTTGTGAAAAAGAGGAAGGCCCAGGGTGCCCTTGTCTCGTCCCCCTTCCCTCTCAAGTCTCATCTCAATTAATTAAAACATCCTTGGCAAAAATAAAAAATAAAAAAATCAAAGCACCCACTAACAAATCACAGTTTGCTCTGATCTGGGAGCTGAGTACAACTGTTCACAGCCCTGCCTGTCACCATGTGGCCTGTACATTTGACTTCACATACATGATTATTCAAGCGTATCCTCCCTAGCTAATAAGCCTCCATAAGCTCGTTCCACGAGCTTCCTATAGTTTGCCACGCCAACTCGTCGAGAGCAGCTATAAAAATCCGATACCTGCATCGATCACCTACACTTCAAAAGCCACAGAGAGTAAGCGTCAAGCACACACGAATCACAAAGCCCCAGGCGTGCACATGGAGGCTCCGGCGGGCGAAGCTGCAAGCGGCAGCCACATCGTTCTGGTGCACGGCGCATGCCACGGCGGCTGGTCCTGGTTCAAAGTGGCCACGCGGCTCCGGTCGGCCGGGCACCGCGTCAGCACGCCTGACCTCGCGGCGTCGGGCGTCGACCCCACGCCGCTGCGCGAGGTGCCGACGTTCCGCGCCTACACCAAGCCGCTGCTGGACCTCCTGGAGTCTCTCCCGGCCGGAGAGAAGGTCGTGCTGGTCGGCCATAGCCTCGGCGGCGTGAGCGTCGCCCTGGCCTCCGAGATGTTCCCGGAGAAGATCGCCGCCGCGGTGTTCCTCGCCGGGTTCATGCCGGACCACAGCTCGCCGCCGTCGTACGTGCTTGATAAGGTATCTGCGTAGGCTCTGCATGATTTGTACTACTAGTAGTAGTATTTCGTGACTACCCGGAGTGCCTGTCCTTGTCTGGAAGTCTAGATTCAGAATAGTACTTTTTTGTATTGCTGAATGAGTCGTGTATCCTCTATGAAGTTCGTGGAGGGGAGGACCCTGGACTGGATGGACACGGAGTTCAAGCCTCAAGATCCTGAGGGCAAGCTCCCTACTTCCATGCTGTTCGGGCCACTGGTCACACGAGCAAGCTTCTACCAGCTGTGCTCGCCGGAGGTACGGCCATACTTTGTTGTTATGTGCACATGTCTAATCGACCTGTTCGAACCGTCACATTGACTAGTACTTCTTCGGTCCCATATTAATCAACTCGGTTTCGTCTAGATACGCATGTGACGATAATACTAAAGTGTGTTTAAATATATGTTGATCAAGATAAAATTGAGAAAAAAAAGATGTAGATAAAATTGAGTGAATTAATTTGGAATGAAGGAAAAAGATAATATTTGAATCGAGTCAATGAAAAGGGTGTGTGTGTGTCTAGTTTCTCGTCAATAACTCACTTGCAATTAGAAATATCTCGGTTGCAACTCCAGTTCAACTAAAATTCTTAGTTGCAACCCTATTTATAACTGAAAAAAACACTTGTACTAACTCATAAGAACCATGAATCGCGATGCAAATCTAGTCGATTAGGACATGACTAAGCTCTTACTTAGCAAAAGCCATGAAAATGGTGATCCTGCTAATCTATTCATTGATAATATTTGGTAATTCTGTGATGTAGTTCATTGGAGTTATACCATAAATGAAATGTTTGTTGCATGTTGGAATCGTATGATGGCAGGACCTCGCGCTGGGAAGATCCCTGATGAGGGTGGGCTCGATGTTCGTGGAGGACCTGAGGCTGCAGCAGCCCTACACCGAGGCTGGCTACGGTTCGGTGCGTAAGGTGTACATAGTCTGCAAGGAGGACCACGCCATCGTCGAGCGCTTCCAGCGGTGGATGATAGAGAACTACCCCGTCGACGAGGTGAAGGAAATCGACGGCGCAGACCACATGGCCTTGCTCTCGAAGCCGACCGAGCTCGCACGGTGCCTCGCAGATATCGCCGAAACGTATGCCTAGTGATTAATTACGTTGCTGCTGATCTATCTGTTTGGCGTGCTACCGATATTTGTGATTTTTCAGCTCTACATCCACTGCTTATGTCTTACATCATGATCGATTAAGGTGTTTTGTCCCGTCTATTATGTTTCCAAAATTTGTTTCATTGTAGTCGATTTGAGGAGAGTGATGTTTCAAGGTCGCGCTGTAAATTTGTCGCTGTCTAATAATGAAGATAAGTGTCGTCGTGGTGGTCTACTTAATAATGAAGATAAGTGTGGGTGGGTATCTACATCCACACGGATATAATCGTTGTCAACTTCCTGTCTATGCATTATCATGAAGGCGTGTGCGCATTTTTCCCATTTCTGAGCACACAGAGCTGGCACTAAGGGACGCGCGCGCTAAGGCCGTCGGCGTAGGCCAAAATGCCCTCGGCGTATGGTACGCCGAGGACAGAGATCTCCCTCGGCGGAGCACAGTCAAGCCGTCGGCATATTAAAATACCGTCGGCGTATGCTACGCCGAGGGCTTTGCCGTCGGCGTAGCGGCCGTCGGCATGGCCTGTCGACCGGTTGCAAAAATATAATTTTAAATATTTTTTTATTTTTGAAAAATAATAATTTTTTTATTATTTTTTCTCAATTTTTTTATTCTTTGAATTGTTTCACTTGTTAATCTCCTACTTTGAACATTTTTTAACACTAATTATACTCTTAACTTCCTCGTTCCTTCAGAATCCGTTTCCGTAAAGTAATTCATACATTGGTGTCAATACAATAATATCAATCTAATTAACTCTTATATCATCATGTCACATGTTTATATTTTTTGAAATTACAAACAATTATTTAAGTAAATATTAATGAATAAGTAAAAATATTATTGAATTCAAATAAAAATATAATAATTTTATTTTTATTGTATTTTTCTATTTAATATAGAATAATTAATATCTTTAAATCTGTAAATCGAAATTCAACAAATAATATGTTAAATTTGATCAAAAAAATGAGAGGAATCCAAATATGATATCCATATCAACTAATCACAAACCCTCCGTTTTTGAATTAGCTATTTGGTGGTTGCTTTAGAAAATCCCCTTTTTGCGCTCGGATAATGAAAAAATGCCTTTTTGGTGCGATGAAAAGGAAAACTTGCATTGGATCTTTGATAAAATAGCATATTTTGAACCTAAAAATGATTTTTGTAAAAAAACATGAGCATCGGATCATGTACCTGTAGTTCATATCTGACTCACTTCCTGCCGATTCGGCAGGAATTTGTCTTTTTCACCAAAGGTGGATGGAAAGGTTTCGGATCCCCCTGTAGGGACATTGTCCATATAAGGTGGTATAGTATTTTTGTAAAATGTGGTGGTAGTATTTTGAATTAGCCATTTGGTGGTTGCTTCACAAAACCGTCCGTTTTTTATGCTCGAAAAATAGAAAATGGCTTTTTGGTGCGACGAAAAGGAAAACTTCCTCCTGCAACATTGTTCGCCATCCCATGATGCATGTGTATGCATAATATGGGCACATTATCCAAACTATGCCTTGATTCTAGCCATAACATTGGTCATTTGACCCGAAAGCCAAGAAACCTCAAATGAGATATGTCATTTTGTGAAGGGTTTTTTGAGACATAATCAATATATCAAGTTTGCTATTTTTCCTTATAAATATGTCACATAATATGACACCACGCGAAGGTTTCGTATTGTTTCGATCGTTTTTGATTTTTTTATGCCCGTTTTAAACTATCGTCAAACTTTGTCGAACGGCGGACATAAAGATTCTTAGCTCGGGGCAAAGCCTCGCTAAACTTTTATTAGATCTTTGATAAAATAGCATATTGTGAACCTAAAAATGATTTTCATAAAAAACATGAGCATCGGATCATGTATCTGTAGTTCATATCTGACCCACTTCCTGCCGATTCGGCAGGAATTTGTCTTTTTCACCAAAGGTGGACGGAAAGGTTTCGGATCCCCCTGTTGGGACATTGTCTATATAAGGTGGTATAGTATTTTTGTCAAATGTGGTGGTAGTATTTTGAATTAGCCATTTGGTGGTTGCTTCACAAAACCGTCCGTTTTTTAGGCTCGAAAAATAGAAAATGCCTTTTTGGTGCGACGAAAAGGAAAACTTCCTCCTGCAACATTGTTCGCCATCCCATGATGCATGTGTATGCATAATATGGGCACATTATCACAAACTATGCCTTGATTCTAGCCATAACATTGGTCATTTGACCCGAAAGCCAAGAAACCTCAAATGAGATAGGTCATTTTATGACGGGTTTTTTGAGACATAATCAATATATCAACTTTGCTATTTTTCCTTATAAATATGTCACAAAATATGACACCACGCGAAGGTTTCGCATTGTTTCGATCGTTTTTAAATTTTTTATGCCCGTTTTAAACTATCGTCAAACTTTGTCGAACGGCGGACATAAAGATTCTTAGCTTGGGACCGAACCTCGCTAAACTTTCATTAGATCTTTGATACAATAGCATATTGTGAACCTAAAAATGATTTTTTGTAAAAAAAACATGAGCATCGGATCATGTACTGACCCACTTCCTGCCGATTCGGCAGGAATTTGTCTTTTTCACCAAAGGTGGATGGAAAGGTTTCGGATCCCCCTGTTGGGACATTTTCCTTATAAGGTGGTATAGTATTTTTGTAAAATGTGGTGGTATTATTTTGAATTAGCCATTTGGTGGTTGCTTCACAAAACCGTTCGTTTTTATGCTCGAAAAATAGAAAATGGCTTTTTGGTGCGACGAAAAGGAAAACTTCCTCCTGCAACATTGTTCGCCATCCCATGATGCATGTGTATGCATAATATGGGCACATTATCACAAATTATGCCTTGATTCTAGCCATAACATTGGTCATTTGACCCGAAAGCCAAGAAACCTCAAATGAGATAGGTCATTTTGTGAAGGGTTTTTTGAGACATAATCAATATATCAAGTTTGCTATTTTTCCTTATAAATATGTCACATAATATGACACCACGCGAAGGTTTTGCATTGTTTCGATCGTTTTTTATTTTTTTATGTCCGTTTTAAACTATCGTCAAACTTTGTCGAACGGCGGACATAAAGATTCTTAGCTCGGGGCAGAGCCTCACTAAACTTTCATTAGATCTTTGATAAATAGCATATTGTGAACCTAAAAATGATTTTTGTAAAAAAACATGAGCATCGGATCATATACCTGTAGTTCATATCTGACCCACTTTCTACCGATTCGGCAGAAATTTGTCTTTTTCACCAAAGGTGGACGGAAAGGTTTCGAATCCTCCTGTTGGTACATTGTCCGTATAAGGTGGTATAGTATTTTTATAAAATGTGGTGGTAGTATTTTGAATTAGCCATTTGATGGTTGCTTCGCAAAACCGACCGTTTTTATGCTCAGAAAATGGGAAATGGCTTTTTGGTGCGACGAAAAGGAAAACTTCATCCTGCAATATTGTTCGCCATCCCATGATGCATGTGTATGCACAATATGGGCACATTATCACAAACTATGCCTTGATTCTAGCCATAACATTGGTCATTTGATCCGAAAGTCAAAAAACCTCGAATGAGATAGGTCATTTTGTGAAGGTTTCTTTGAGACATAATCAATATACCACGTTTGATATTTTTCCTTCTAACTATGTCACATAATATAACACCACGTGAAGGTTTCGCATTGTTTCGATCGTTTTTAAATTTTTTATGCCCGTTTTAAACTATATATAATGTTTTATGTTTTACTTAATTTTTATTTATAAATGTGTAATATATTAGTGTAGATAGATAGGTCTTATTTTTATGCAAATTTTGATATATTATTTGTATTTTTCCGAATTAGAATGATTTAGTTATGTTTTTTCATAGTTTAATGAGATAAAATAAAAAATAGCTACGCCGACGGCTGCCCTCGGCGTAGGCGTAGCATAGATTATGCCGAGGGCAATTTTACGCCGACGGCTGCTTGGCGGGGCTGGCCTGGACGATGGCTACGCCGACGGCCCCGACGTTTGGTCGTCGGCGTAGCTTCCCATTCCTATAGTGTGGCCCTTATAATCGTTGTCAACTTGCTGTCTATGCGTTTGACATTGTCCGCTAAGGAGATAAAGGAGAAAGTACAGCTAGATGTTGATTCGTTCCCTGCATCTGAAGCATACATTAATGCTATACCGACTTTTATCAAAATGATACACATGGTCACATCGACTTGAATTAATATATCTGGTCTTTGTTGGTTTAGGTCGAGTGATATTGGCTTAGTGTTTGTGGATCAAGAAGAAAGTTGATATCGATCTGGTATTTCACGTTAACCACTGGGTAGCATTTCCTTATGTAAATGGTTAAGCCTCGACTCATTTGAAGTCGACGAATAAATATGTTTTAGTATTACACATCTACTTTATTTATTAATAAACAATTTATATCCCATAAAATGACTGAAATACGCATGAAAAGATATTGCCTAATGATACCTGAAGGAATTCTTCCGAAATCGTCTCCTCTAGCTCCATATTTTGCATCTCCAGTTTGTCTCAAAATATGGTGAAGAAATTATGGAAGAGTAAATCTATACAAGAGCATATCACTACAGGACGCGCGCGCTACGCCGAGGACAAAAAGCCGTCTGCGTAGGCTAAAATGCCCTCGGCGTATGGTACGCCGACGGCTGCCCTCGGCGTAGCCTCCTCGGCAAAGGTCTCCCTCGGCGGAGCATTCACGTAGAGGCTGTCGGCGTATCAAAATGCCGTCGACGTATGCTACGCCGAGGGCAATGCCGTCGGCGTAGCGGCCGTCGGCATAGCTTGTCGACAGGTTGCAAAATATTAAAAAAAAAGATAATTTTTTTATTTTTATTTTTTTTCTTAATTTTTGAATCTTTGAATTGTTTGACTCGTTAATCTCTCACTTTGAGCATTTTTAACACTAATTATACTTAATATTTAATTAAATTGCAGTCTTGGTCAAACTTCCCGGCCGGTCACCCATCCTAATACTACTCCAGCGCCAGCACGCTTAACTTCCTCGTTCCTTCAGAATCTGTTTTCGCAAAGTAATTCATACATTGTTGTCAATACTATGATATCAATCCTATTAACCCTTATATCCACATGTCACATGTTTGTATTTTTTGAAATTACGAACAATTATCTAAGTAAACAATAATAAATAAGTAAAAAATATTATTGACTTCAAATAAAAATATAATAATTTTACTTTTTTCTATTTTTCTATTTAATATGGAATAATTAATATCTTTAAATCTGTAAATCGGAATTTAACAAATAATATGTCTAAATTGATCAGAAAAATGAGAGGAATCCAAATATGATATCCATATCAACTAATCCTAGACCCTCCGTGTTTTGAATTATCTATTTGGTGGTTGCTTTAGAAAATTCCCCTTTTGCGCTCGGATAATGAAAAATGGCTTTTTGGTGCGATGAAAAGAAAAACTTGCATTGAATCTTTAATAAAATAGCATATTGTGAACCTAAAAATGATTTTTGTAAAAAAACATGAGCATCGGATCATGTACATGTAGTTCATATCTGACACACTTCCTGCCGATTCGGCAGGAATTTGTCTTTTTCACCAGAGGTGGACGGAAAGGTTTCGGATACCCCTGTTGGGACATTGTCCATATAAGGTGGTATAGTATTTTTGTAAAATGTGATGGTAGCATTTTGAATTAGCCATTGGAGGTTGCTTCACAAAATCGTCCGTTTTTTGTGCTCGGAAAATGGGAAATGGCTTTTTGGTGTGACGAAAAGGAAAACTTCCTCCTGCAACATTGTTCGCCATCCCATGATGCATGTGTATGCACAATATGGGCACATTATCACAAACTATGCCTTGATTCTAGCCATAATATTGATCATTTGACCCGAAAGCCAAGAAACCTCGAACGAGATAGGTCATTTTGTGAAGGTTTTTTTGAGACATAATCAATATATCAAGTTTGATATTTTTACTTATAACTATGTCACATAATATGACACCACGCGAAGGTTTCGCATTGTTTCGTTCGTTTTTGAATTTTTTATGCCCATTTTAAACTATCGTCAAACTTTGTCAAACAGCGGGCATGAAGATTCTTAGCTCGGGGCCGAGCCTTGCTAAACTTGCATTGAATCTTTGATAACATAGCATATTGTGAACCTAAAAATGATTTTTATAAAAAAACATAAGCATCGGATCTTGTACCTGTAGTTCATATCTGACCCACTTCCTGCCGATTCGGCAGGAATTTGTCTTTTTCACCAGAGGTGGACGGAAAGGTTTCGGATCCCCTTATTGGGACATTGTCCATATAAGGTGGTATAGTATTTTTGTAAAATGTGGTGGTACCATTTTGAATTAGCCATTTGGTGGTTGCTTCACAAAACCGTCCGTTTTTTATGCTCGAAAAATGGAAAATGCCTTTTTGGTGCGACGAAAAGGAAAACTTCCTCCTGTAACATTATTCGCCATGTCATGATGCATGTGTATGCACAATATGGGCACATTATCACAAACTATGCCTTGATTCTAGCCATAACATTGGTTATTTGACCCGAAAGCCAAGAAATCTCGAATGAGATAGGTCATTTTGTGAAGGTTTTTTTCAGACATAATCAATGTACCAAGTTTCATATTTTTCCTTGTAACTATGTCACATAATATGACACCACACAAAGGTTTCGCATTGTTTCGATCGTTTTTGAATTTTTTATGCCCGTTTTAAACTATCGTCAAACTTTGTCGAACGCCGGGCATGAAGATTCTTAGCTCGGGGCCGAGCCTTGCTAAACTTGCATTGGATCTTTGATAAAATAGCATATTGTGAACCTAAAAATGATTTTTGTAAAAAAACATGAGCATCGGATCATGTACCTGTAGTTCATATCTGACCCACTTCCTACCGATTCGGCAGGAATTTGTCTTTTTCACCAGAGGTGGACGGAAAGGTTTCGGATCCCCTTATTGGGACATTGTCCATATAAGGTGGTATAGTATTTTTGTAAAATGTGGTGGTACCATTTTGAATTAGCCATTTGGTGGTTGCTTCACAAAACCGTCCGTTTTTTATGCTCGGAAAATAGAAAATGCCTTTTTGGTGCGACAAAAAGGAAAGTTTCCTCCTTTAACATTGTTCGCTATCCCATAATGCATGTGTATGCATAATATGCGCACATTATCACAAACTATGCCTTGATTCTAGCTATAACATTGGTCATTTGACCAGAAAGCCAAGAATAAACGTCGAATGAGATAGGTCATTTTGTGAAGGTTTCTTTGAGACATAATCAATATACCAAGTTTTATATTTTTCCTTCTAACTATGTCACATAATATAACAGGACGCGAAGGTTTCGCATTGTTTCGATCATTTTTGATTTTTTTATGCCCGTTTTAAACTATATATAATGTTTTATTTTTTACTTAATTTTTATTTACATATGTGTATTATTTGAGTGTAGATAGATAGCTCTTATTTTTCTGCAAATTTTGATATGTTATTTGTATTTTTCCGAATTAGAATGATTTAGTTATGATTTTTCAAAGTTTAATGAGATAAAACAAAAAATAGCTACGCCGAGGGCAGCCGTCGGCGTATGCTACGCCGAGGGCAGCCGTCGGCGTAGCATAGGATATGCCGAGGGCAATTCTACGCCGACGGCTGCTTGGCGGAGATGGCCTAGACGATGGCTACACCGACGGTCCCGACGTTTGGCCGTCGGCGTAGCGACCGGCCGTCGGCGTAGCTTCCTATTCCTGTAGTGTATAGGTTTGATAAGACACATAAATCGTCCATTTCAAGTATAGATGAGAAGCAAAGATCTTTGAACCAGCTATGGACACATTCAAGGCATGCTACCAGACTACTACTTCCTTGCATTAAAATTGTCAATAGGGAAGATTGGGAGCAGAAAAGAAAGAAACGAAACCTGCCACCGCCGTCGTCGCCAAGACGCCAACTCACCATGATAGGCCAAAGTACCAGACAGCAACCCATCAAATCCAGAGTCAAACATCCATGGGACAAACATAAAAGGTTCGTCAAAGTTAGCCGCATCAGCCACCAAAGCCACACCAGGACGAGAATAAAGAGAGAGAGATGACACGCCGTCTTCGTATATGGTTGCACCGAAATTTAACATAAAAAAGAACTTGGACCGTACTTCTCCATCTGTTAACATTTGGTTCAGTCACCTTCCTGGGTGAAAAGGGCAACAACGCGGAAAAATGTAAACGATGGCCTTGGTCCAGTGTCGGTTTCTGAATAAAAGTAACCATGTGTAGCAAGATACATGGCAAAGATATATCTGTTGCGCCGAAACGGGTTCTGCCTATTATGCTCGCACACGTTGATGTATCACAAGCGCAAAGCAGGGTAATGCACCGCAACTCATACCGAAAGAGGCTTGCTAGAAGCGCCGATTCGTAAGACAGTCTAACTGACGCTTTGAGACCCGAAACCTCAGTTCCTCAGGATGAATCCTACTGGAGGTTCCGGTGACTCAGATGAACAATGCCGAGTTTGGTCGCTCTTAGCTCAGTTGTTACATGCGAAGTTTTCAAAGAAAGAGAGAGCGTGTGCAAGGGTTTAGAAGACAAAAGTAAAGATATTTATTTTGTGGATTGTTTGCATCGAAGTTTCAATCGATCATCATCTCTCACATATATATGATGCGACTAGTCTTTTCATGCAAGTTAGGGTATCTCATACACGTTTGCAAGTAGGATTCAAAACCCTAAGTCTATCCCTAAACTAGGTAAGTTCGCTTCAGTTTCGTACTAGATTTGGACCCAAGTGTTCGTTTGTCGACTCCCGCGTCGAGTCGCCAATGACCCTTCTGTGTTGGGGCAAAGCTTTCTTTTGTCTTCGCGTCGTCATAGATGCAAATTCATGGGCTTGTAGGCATAAATTGATACCAACTAGGCCTTCTCGAAGTTTAGTCTGTTACGTACCATTATTTCCATATTTGAACCAGCAAGAAACAGATCTTGCTTTTGTATGGCGGTTTAGTATCACCTCACATTGGATGTCCTAGAGCAACTTATGGATCCTTCTAGTTCCCTCCCTTTCTCCTTGACTCCATCGTGATCCGGCGTCAAGGCTGAACACGTATCCTAAGCCCATATTTGTAAACATGCTTTCATCGTCTTGGTTCCAAGATGGCCCAAAATGAGTGGTCACATATGCCCCTGTTTTCTGCTAAAGATTGCATACCATAAAATACCTTGTGTATCGCTCGTCTGAGGGCGATGTATGTGATCATCGGCCATGTATTAGTCTTAGGACGATACTTGTACTTATCAGTCATTAGTTGTGGCTAAGTTGTTTGTCACACACTAGGATGGAACTTCTTGAGGAATGTTGAATCTTTAATAAAAGGATATGTGCATCTACTGATGTAGAGGCCGAGGTTTAACTCCCCATTTCAGAAAAAGGATGGAACTCCTTGAGGTATTTGAAGTTGATAGCTCGTGTCATCATTTCCCCCTCCAAAGTCTCCATCATGTAAGAGTTTCCGGGTACCACTATGGTATTCCACAGAGGTCATTCCTAGTTAGGAGACCATTTGTATAATTTTTGGCTTCGGGTTCCAGTCGCCAGGTTAGTTTTTCACACCAAGTCTCCAACTTGGAAGTTCTCATGCAGGACTTTCTTGTTGTATGTCCTTGCTACCCAAAACCTTTGTTTCTCGATGTCTCACAGATCCATCATGCGTTTATCGAAAACTTTATATATGTTGTCCATCATAGAATCGTAGTAGTCTGATACCTTTGATCAAGATTATGGATGCAATATATTAGCTTTTTTCCTAGAATACCTAGGTTTATCAAACCATGGGAAACACTTCCTAATGGTTAAAGAACGTCTGCAATACTTGCTAGTTCACTTTATCTTACGTTTACCGGACCTTTCCAACTTACTTTGTATCTAGGTTGTTTTACCGGACCTTTCCAGTTTACCGGACCTTTTATTTTACTTTGTATCTACGTTTACCGGACACGATCGATCTGATAGTTCAAAACTCCTGGAGTAGAGCTTCGGAGAGGGGGCTGGGACCCACTTTCATGCAAAAATCGACGGAGGTGCATGCTGAATTGCACACGTGGGACAAGAGGGAGCTGAAGGGTCCTACAAGGCGCATTGATCAGCTCAAACGAGAGCTTGAAGTCCTTAAAAGAGGGGAAATGTATGATGAATCAACGACAGAATAAAAGGAAATCATCCTAAAAATTAAGCTTCTACTGGAGCAGGAGGAATTACATTGGGTCCAACTGTAGGGTTTCGTAGCATGGAAAACAAAAAAATTCTATCGCATACAAACAAACAAGCCAAGATCTATCTACTAGATTGTAGCAACGAGTCGATGGAATAACTCACCCTCGTAGATTCCAAAGTGTTTAACGAGAGAGGATTCTCGTGGGTGATGTAGTCGTACTCTTCCCGATCTCAAGATCGCGTAGACGATCCTTCCGGCGCTGCGTTCCGGCAGCGCTCCCGCAGTCGGTCAGACGTTCGGTACTCGACGAAGACCTTCCTCTCCCTTGTTCCAGCAGGCAGCGGAGGTTGTAGCACTCTCCTCGCGATTCCGGCAGCACAACAGCGTGGTACCGGAAGTAGAGGGGAGATCTCGCAGGGCTTCGCCTTAAGTCGGAGCGAGTATGGTGGAGTATGAGAGAGTCCCTCGACGATCTAGGGTTTAGACACGCCGAGGAGGGGGCTAGGCCGGCGGCTAGGGTTTGACCTAGGCGGCAGCGGCGAGTGCCCTAGGGCCGGCGGCGGCTATGGAGGGCGGCGGCGGCTTGGGGCTAGGGTTTAGAGGTAGGGAACTTGTGTACTAGGAGGGGCAGCCCTGCCCCTCCCTTTATAGGTGGGAGGCGCGGCCAAGGGGAGGGGAGTCCCTTCCCAACTCGGCTTGGAGGTGGGCCAGCGGTGGAGGGGAGGAACTCCTCCCCAACTCGGTTTCCACCTCCCTCTCCACTTTCCAAAATAGCCGTTTGACTTTCAAATTGGCGTTTGACTTTTTCAAACTAGGATATGATTAAACCCTTTATTTTGTTCAGCGATGACTCCTAGTACATGATGCAATCATACCAACTTGATATAACACATTCATGTACCCTTCCCCTTTGGAGTACCGGACATTCCGGAACCTTCTAGAACATTCCCGATGAAAACACCGAAACCATTCTCAAACTCCGAAACAAGACTTTCCTTATATGAATCTTATTCTCCGGACCATTCCGGATCTCCACGTGATATCCCGGATCCCATCCGAGACTTCGAACAACATTCGGTCTCTTTCTCATCATTCCATAACTACTCAAACAACGTCGAATCCTTAAGTGTGTCTCCCTACGGTTCGTGAATTATGCGGACATGATCGAGACACTTCTCCGAACAATAACCAATAGAGGAATCTGGAAATTCATATGGCTCCCACATATTTCTACGATTACTTTGCGATCGAATGAACCACTTACATACGATAACAATTTCCCTTTGTCTCAAGATAGTTTACTTATCCGAGGTTATGATCGTCGGTATCTCTGCATACCTAGTTCAACCTCGTTACTGATAAGTACTCTTTTCTCGTTCCCGTGATATGTGATCCCTTGTGAGCCAGTCACATGCTTGCAAGCTAATTGGATGACATTTCACCGAGAGGGCCCAGAGTATATCTATCCGTCATATGGATGGACAAATCCCACTCTTGATCCATGTGTCTCAACCAATACTTTCCGAACACTCAATGCCACCTTTATAGCCACCTAGTTACGGTGTGGTGTTTGATGTCATCAAAGCATCCATCTGGTAAAGGTGATATGCATGATCTCATGGTCAAAGGAATTAGGTTACTATGTATCAGAAAGCATATAGCAATTGAACTATTAAAATGACTTGATCTTTATGCTACGCTTATATATAGGAGTATGTCCACCATATCATTCTCCTAACGATATGATATTGTTGTTAATAACATCTCAATGTTCATGATAGGGAAACCACAATCATTTATTAACTAACAAGCTAGTGATGTATAGAGGCTTTACTAGGGACTTCAATTTAAGTTTACAAATCACACAAGTATTAATGTTTCCTTGTTAATACTATTATAGCATGAATGTAAACATTTATTATAAACACAAAGATATAATAATAACTACATTTATTATTGCCTCTAGGGCATATCTCCAACAGTCTCCCACTTGCACTAGAGTCATCTAATCTAGATTACATGGTAATATACCGAACATCCATGGCAGTTTGGTGCTGGTCATGTTTTGCCCTCGAGAGAGGTTTAGTCAACGGATCCGCCACATTCAGATCTGTGTGTACTTTGCAAATATGTATGTCCCTATCTTGGACATGTTCTCGAATAGCGTGAAAACGTAGCTTGATGTGCTTCAGCTTCTTGTGTGACCTTGGTTCTTGGGCATTGGCTATGGCGCCCATGTTATCACAGTAGATAGACATTGGGTCCAGCGCACTAGGAACCACACCCAACTCTGTAATGAACTCTTTCATCCATATCGCTTCTTGTGAAGCCTCCGAAGCAGCCATGTATTCCGATTCAGTTGAAGATCTCGCCACAACGCTTTGCTTTGCACTCCTCCAGCTAACTGCTGCACCATTCAAAGTAAATACGTATCCAGATTGTGATTTAGAATCATCCGGAACGGTGTTCCAACTAGCATCGGTGTAACCATTAACAACGAGCTGTTCATCACCTCCATAAGAAAGAACCATATCCTTAGTTCTTCTTAAGTACTTAAGGATGTTTTTGACCGCTGTCCAATGATCCACTCCTGGATCACTTTAATATCTGCTAGTTAAACTAACAGCATATGCAATGTCGGGTCTAGTACATAGCATGGCATACATTAGAGATCCTATGGCTGAGGCATAGGGAGTCTTACTCATCCTTTCTCTATCTTCTGCCGTTGTCGGACTTTGAGTTTTACTCAAGGTCGTAGTGGACAACATGGGCAAGAACCCTTTCTTGCTATCTTCCATTCCAAACCTCTTTAGAACTTTGTCCAAATATGTACTTTGTGACAATGATATTAGGCGTCTCGATCTATCTCTATAAATCTTTATGCCCAATATGTAAGCTGCTTCGCCAAGATCCTTCATTGAAAAACTATTATTCAAATATTCCTTGACACTATTAAGAAGGTCTACATCATTCCCAATCAACAATATGTCATCTACATATAGTATTAAGAATGCTACAGAGCTCCCACTCACTTTCTTGTAAATACAAGCTTCTCCATAAGTTTGTATAAAACCAAAACTTTTGATCACCTTATCAAAACGTTGATTCCAACTTCGGGATGCTTGCTTCAATCCATAGATGGACCGTTGAAGTTTGCATACCTTGTTAGCATCTTTAGGATCGACAAAACCTTTGGGTTGTATCATATACAACTCTTCATCAATGTCTCCATTGAGGAACGATGTTTTGACATCCATCTGCCATATCTCATAATCATAATATGCAGCGATTGCTAACATAATCTTCACAGACTTTAGCTTCGCTACTGGTGAGAAAGTCTCATCGTAGTCAACTCCTTGAATTTGTCGAAACCCCTTTGCGACAAGTCGAGCTTTATAGACAGTAACATTACCATCAGCATTTGTTTTCTTCTTGAAAATCCATTTGTTCTCGATAGCCTTCCGGCCATCCGGCAAGTCCACCAAAGTCCATACTTGGTTTTCGTACATGGATCCAATCTCGGATTTCATGGCTACTTGCCACTTATTGGAATCTAGGCTCATCATCGCTTCCTCATATGTCGCAGGGTCATCGGTGTTGTCCACCAACATGACACTCATAACGGGATCATACCAATCTGGAGTGGTACGAGTTCTCGTTGACCTGCGAGGCTCTGTAGCAACTACAACCGAAGTTTCATGATCATCATCATTAGCTTCCTCTCTTATTGGTGCAGGCACCACAGGAACTTCTTCCGGTGCTGCGCTACTCGCAATTTCGAGAGAAGGTTCGACAACCTCGTCGAGTTCTACTTTCCTTCCAGTCACTTCTTTCAAGAGAAATTCCTTCTCTAGAAAGGATCCATTCTTGGCAACGAAGATTTTGCCTTCGGATCTATGATAGAAGGTATACCCAATAGTTTCCTTAGGGTATCCTATGAAGACACATTTTTCCGCTTTGGGTTCAAGCTTGTCCGGCTGTAACTTCTTTACATAGGCTTCGCAACCCCAAACTTTAAGGAACGACAATCTAGGTTTCTTCCCAAACCATAATTCATACGGTGTCGTTTCAACGGATTTAGATGGTGCCCTATTTAAAGTGAATGCGGCTGTTTCTAATGCATAACCCCAAAATGATAGCGGTAAATCTGTAAGTGACATCATAGAACGAACCATATCTAAGAGAGTTTGATTACGATGTTCGGACACACCATTGCGCTGTGGTGTTCCCGGCGGTGTCAATTGTGAAAGTATTCCGCATTTCTTCAAATGCTCGCCAAACTCGTAACTTAGATATTCACCTCCACGATCAGAACATAGAAATTTAATCTTCTTGTTACGTTGATTCTATACCTCACTTTGAAATTCCTTAAACTTCTCGAAAGTTTCGGACTTATGTTTCATGAAATAGATATACCCATATCTACTCAAGTCATCCGTGAAGGTAAGAACATAACGATAACCACCGCGCGATGCTACACTCATTGGACCACACACATCGGTATGTATGATTTCCAATAAGTCCGTAGCTCGCTCCATCATACCAGAGAATGGAGTCTTAGTCATTTTACCCATCAGACATGCTTCGCATCTTTCAAGTGATTCGAAATCAAGTGATTCAAGAAGTCCATCGGAATGGAGTTTCTTCATACGCTTCACTCCAATGTGACCAAGACGACAGTGCCACATATAGGTCGAGTTATCGCTCAATTTCAAATGTTTAGCCTCAATGTTATTAATATGTGTATTTCCACTATCGAGATTCAATAAGAATAGACCATCTATCAAAGGTGCATGTGCATAAAACATATTACTCATATAAATCGAACAACCATTATTCTCGGACTTAAACAAGTAACCGTCTCGCAATAAACAAGATCTCGATATAATGTTCATGCTTAACGCAGGCACCAAATAACAATTATTTAAGTATAAAACTAATCTCGATGGTAGATGAAGGGGTAGTGTGCCGACCGCGATCACATCAACCTTTGATCCGTTTCCCACGCGCATCGTCACCTCGTTCTTCGCTAGCTTCCGTTTATTCTGCAACACCTGTTTCGAGTTACAAATATGAGCAACCGAACCAGTATCAAATACCCAGGCACTACTACGAGAACTAGTGAGATACACATCAATAACATGTATATCGGATATACCTTTCTTCTTGATGTTGCCGTTCTTCAAATCCGCCAAGTACTTTGGGCAATTCCGCTTCCAGTGACCTTCTCCCTTGCAGTAAAAACACTCAGTATCAGGCTTAGGTCCAGCCCTAGTCTTCTTCGTCGGCGCGGTAACTTTCTTACCACCCTTCTTGAAGTGTCCCTTTTGCTTAGACTTGCCTTTCTTGAATTTGGTGGTCTTATTGACCATCAACACTTGGTGCTCTTTCTTGATCTCCACTTCTGCAGATTTCAACATAGCAAACAGTTCTGGCAACTGCTTGTTCATGTTTTGCATATTGTAGTTCATCACAAAGTTCTTGTAACTTGGTGGTAGTGATTGGAGGACACGGTAAATCCCCAAAGCATTAGGAATCACTATACCCAAGCTTTGAAGTTTGTTTGCGTGCCCAGACATCTTAAGCACATGCTCACTAACGGAGCTGCCCTCTTCCATCTTGCAGTTAAAGAACTTTTCAGAAGCCTCATAGCTCTCAATTGCCGCGTGAGTCTCAAAGATCAATTTGAGATCACAGACAATATCATGTGGGTCTGAATTCTCAAACCTTTTCTGAAGCTCCGATTCTAAACCATACAAGATAGCACACTGAACTGTGGAGTACTGAGTCTTTCGAGCGAGGTAAACATTCGTCGGCAGCATCAGCTGCAGGCCGGTCACCCAGCGGTGCATCCAGCACATAGGTCAAATTACCAGCTGTGAGGACAATCCTCAAATTGCGGAACCAATCCGCGAAGTTTCTTCCATTGTTTTTCAACTTTTCTTTCTCTAGGAACGCATTAAAATTGATGGTAGGGGCCGCCATTGATCTACAACATATTTGCAATAGTTTAGACTATGTTTATGACAAATTGAGTTCTAATTAATAGTTAAATTAATCTAGGTGAACTCCCACTCAAAACAATATCCCTCACATTGTTTTAGTGATCACACGAACCAAATCCACCACATCAACACCGATCATCACGAGAGTTGATATAGTTTCAATGGCGAACAATCGACATGTTCATCATATCTACTATATGATTCATGCTTTACCTTTCGGTGATCCGTGTTCTGAGACCATGTCTGTACATGCTAGGCTCGTCAAGAGCAAACCTTAGCTTCCGCATGAGCAAATCTGGCTTGCTCACGTTGTATACACTTGCGGAATCTAACACACCCGATCTTCACGTGGTGCTTCGAAACAACAAGCTTTAGCAACGGTGCTAACTAAGGGTGACCACTTTATGATTTGAAATTCATGTGCATGAGGGATCATCTTATAATGCTACCGTCGTCTACTAAGCAATACAAGATGCATAAAGGATTAACATCACATGCAATTCATAATATGTGATATGATATGGCCTTTCTTCTTTTCGCTTCCGATCTCCAGCTTCAAGCACGAACATGATCTCCCTCATCACCAGCATTGCATCAAGGTCAATGACGCTTCTTCATGGTTGTCGTCCACCGGCTTCAACTATTACAACTACTTTGAATAGACACGCGGGTCTTAACATAAATTAAAGACAACCATATGGCTCCTGCCGGTTGCCAACTTACAATAAGGAACATTGCATACATCAAATATAATCACAATCATGGCCATATCACATCACTGCACACCCCTGCAAAACAAAGTTAGACGCTTCTACTTTCTTTGCATTTTTTACGTGGTTTGGGGCTTTCAATAAGTGTCGTTCTAACTTACGAACATGAACCACAACATTGATACTAGTATTGTTAATCACCCGTTGTAAATTGGATCTTAACTATGCTAGGAGAAACAGGCACCCGCAAAGCCACTTATGCAATACAAGTTGCATGTCAAGCGTGGAGCAAGTCTCATGAACGATGTCATGTAAGGTTAGCCCGGGCCGCTTCATCCCAACATCCCGCAAGATGCAAAGTACACAAGAAGCAATCGACAATAAAAGCATCAACGCCCACAATGACCATTGTGTTATACTCGTGCAACAGATCTACATATAGACACGGCTCTGATACCACTGTAGGGTTTCGTAGCATGGAAAACAAAAAATTTCTATCGCATACAAACAAACAAGCCAAGATCTATCTACTAGATTGTAGCAACGAGTTGATGGAATAACTCACCCTCGTAGATTCCAAAGTGTTTAACGAGAGCGGATTCTCATGGGTGATGTAGTCATACTCATCCCGATCTCAAGATCGCGTAGACGATCCTTCCGGCGCTGCGTTCCGGCAGCGCTCCCGCAGTCAGTCACACGTTCGGTACTCGATGAAGACCTTCCTATCCCTTGTTCCAGCAGGCAGCAGAGGTTGTAGCACTCTCCTCGTGATTCCGGCAGCACAACGGCGTGGTACCGGAAGTAGAGGGGAGATCTCGCAGGGCTTCGCCTTAAGTCGGAGCGAGTATGGTGGAGTATGACAGAGTCCCTCGACGATCTAGGGTTTAGACACGCTGAGGAGGGGGCTTGGCCGGCGGCTAGGGTTTGACCTAGGCGGCGGTGGCGAGTGCCCTAGGGCCAGCGGCGGCTATGGAGGGCGGCGACGGCTTGGGGCTAGGGTTTAGAGGTAGGGAACTTGTGTACTAGGAGGGGCAGCCCTGCCCTCCCTTTATAGGTGGGAGGCGCGGCCAAGGGGAGGGGAGTCCCTCCCCAACTTGGCTTGGAGGTGGGCCGGCGGTGGAGGGGAAGAACTCCTCCCCAACTCGGTTTCCACCTCCCTCTCCACTTTCCAAAATAGCCGTTTGACTTTCAAATTGGCGTTTGACTTTTTCAAACTAGGATTTGATTAAACCCTTTATTTTGTTCAGCGATGACACCTAGTACATGATGCAATCATACCAACTTGATATAACACATTCATGTACCCTTCCCCTTCAGAGTGCCGGACATTCCGGAACCTTCTAGAACATTCCCGATGAAAACACCGGAACCATTCTCAAACTCCGAAAAAAGACTTTCCTTATATGAATCTTATTCTCCGGACCATTCCGGATCTCCTCGTGATATCCCGGATCCCATCCGAGACTCCGAACAACATTCGGTCTCTTTCTCATCATTCCATAACTACTCAAACAACGTCGAATCCTTAAGTGTGTCTCCCTACGGTTCGTGAATTATGCGGACATGATCGAGACACTTCTCCGAACAATAACCAATAGAGGAATCTGGAAATTCATATGGCTCCCACATATTTCTACGATTACTTTGCGATCGAATGAACCACTTACATACGATACCAATTTCCCTTTGTCTCACGATAGTTTACTTATCCGAGGTTATGATCGTCGGTATCTCTGCATACCTAGTTCAACCTCGTTACTGATAAGTACTCTTTTCTCGTTCCCGTGATATGTGATCCCTTGTGAGCCAGTCACATGCTTGCAAGCTAATTGGATGAAATTTCACCGAGAGGGCCCAGAGTATATCTATCCGTCATATGGATGGACAAATCCCACTCTTGATCCATGTGTCTCAACCAATACTTTCTGAACACTCAATGCCACCTTTATAGCCACCCAGTTACGGTGTGGTGTTTGATGTCATCAAATCATCCATCTGGTAAAGGTGATATGCATGATCTCATGGTCGAAGGAATTAGGTTACTATGTATCAGAAAGCATATAGCAATTGAACTATTAAAATGACTTGATCTTTATGCTACGCTTATCTATAGGAGTATGTCCACCATATCATTCTCCTAACGATATGATCTTGTTGTTAATATGTAACATCCCAAAAATATCAAACTTAGATCATCGAAACACTAATCCTCAAGTTTAGGGTTAACAAAAACTTTTCTAGATCAATTCATGAATGCATGTATATGTGTATGCGTGGATTTTGAATTTCTTTAAAAACCACCTTGTTTGTGTGATCCATTGTTTGTAAAATGTTTCTTAGGTGAAATAAACATCATCTAAAACATCCCCCACACTTTTCCTAAAGACAAGTAAATCAAAACAATTATATTAAGTGAATGGTCATTTTGACCAATTTAACTCCCATGCCTACTTTGGCTGTCTCAAACTTTCAAAACCTAACAGAAACTTTTCTGGATCTTTGCACCCCTTGAATGTACTCATAACAAAGTATCAAGGCCCACTTTGTGATCATCCAGAAACTTTCAAATGCATAGTTTAAATGACAATTCAAAATTGAATCTTCTTCATATGGGAAGATCCCACTTTTTCAAAACCCACTCAAACAAGCTCAACTTTCAAAACCCAAGCATCTGCAGACTCACCAGAACCAATCTAGCAAACCCACCAAAAATCATTTCAAAATTCAAAACTTGATTTCATGCGGCCATTTTATCAAACAGGTTGTAGACACAAATCAAACAAACCCACAAACACTATAGTGTGCAGTGTTTTGAGCCTAACTTGTTCCCTAGTTAGCTCTCACACAATCTAGTGGATCATCTAGAAAGGTTAGACCAACACTAGCAACCCTGTGAGCTTGACATTGCCATTAATGGTGAACAGCCGAGCACCCCCATGTCACCCCAATGTGGACAGCAAGCTAGGAGCAGCAGCAAGCCTAGCCAGCATGTCTGGGAGGCAGCCCACCGTCCACCGCCACTGCATGTCCCAGCCGCGAGCGTTGCCAAGCCCTGGACCACGCGCACAAGACACGCCCAGACCATGCCGAGCATGCGCCAGAGCGCCACCCGCGACCAGCGTCCACAGACCGTGCGCCGCCCTCACCGCGCGCACACACGATCACCACCGACCCAGGAAACCGCCAGACATCCTCGTTTGCCGCCCCGCACCATACAGCCACCACCCGCCGTCGAAGACGCTGCCTCTGCCGTGCAGAACACCGCCCGTTCCAGGCCAAACCACACCGACCCATGCCTCGCGACCATGTCGTTGAGCATCGCCAGGAGATGCAGCACCGTCCCCTACCCTTGCCCATGCCATTAGCTGCCTGTAACTTCGCCCCCGACGAGCTCACCGTGCGCCCCGACGGTCCCCTCGCTCGACTATAAATAGAAGCCACCCCCGCATGATTTCTTCACACCATCTCACTCCCCTCTCTCCACTGACCGTGCCACACCATTCTCAGAGCAAGGCGAGCACCACCTCGCCGGAATTTCGCTGGAGCCTGCCGCTACCGGAGAAGAAAGGAGGTAGCGATTGGAGCCGCCCCAGGAGAAGCCACCGGTACCAGGAGGTTCGCCGTCGTCGACTTCGTCGTTCGCCCGCCTCGCCGACCCTCGCCCTTACCCCGGTGAGCCCCCAGCACCCCTCACTGGCCGCGCTAGGTTTCGTTCTCGCGGGAGCTGTCTCGCGTCGACGATGACCCTCAGTCGTTGGATTAGAACTAGATCGAACGAACAACGTTGCCCCCATACCGCTTCGCCCAGCCCCGTGTCACTGACGAGTGGGGACACCCACTTAAGCAGCCCGCAGGAGCACTGCGCTTAGCAAGCCGGCCCGTTAGAATTTCCCGCGCAGCCCAGCAATTCAAATTAAACCTTTTCTTTTTAAATTCAAACACACTTCTATACCCAACTTCAAAAATCAACCCAGATCGATTCAGTGCACCAAATTGGATGAAACCAATTTTGTTGGAAAGGTCTGTGAATGCTTAATCCAAGCCCGTTGGATTCAAGTCATTTGGATTTGTAGATCACCCATAGAAAAATAACAAGGCAGATGCTTTTCTGCATTCAAACATTTTTCAAATTTAAACCACAATAGCTTTTGAGTTGATTCCAACTCTCAAAAATCACATTCAACCATACCTTTCAGAATATATAAAAATATATATAGGTTTACTTGCAGAAATATTGTTCAAGCAATAAAAGAATGCTTCATAAGCATTTCTAGCCACTTTAATTAATTTAAATAAAAGGGTAAAACCTTATTAAATTGTGACACCACTTTAAATCACATTCCCATGGACTACAATATGTGGTGATGACATGTGTCAACATGATCCCATGTTTAGTTTGGAGAATATTAAATCTTAAGTAGTTTTTCAATGAGTAGAAATTACTTTTCTAAAAATAAAAAGGATTTAAACCAAGCTTTAACCTTGTAAGGTTAGAGATGATACTAGATCATCCATAGGACCCTTGTGTGTGATGATTGCAAGTAGTTAAGTATTGTTTGGTGATTGTGTACCTCGTATTTATTCATAGACGCTAGTACCGACCAAGGATACGAGGAGGAAGGAGGATACTACGAAGAGGAAGCCGAGGAGAACTTCAACCACTGCTCTGCACAAGGCAAGCTTATATTGACATTGATTGCAAGCCTTACTAATCCAGTTGACCTATGCAAGCTAGTAACTATGCAAGCCTAATACTACTAGTGAATGTCCAAGCTAACACTTGCAAGATACCCTACTGATGCCACAAACCCATACTTGTGAGATGATTACTTTATGCCTTAAGCATATGTGACCATACCCACTTGCTAAACCAATCCTAGTTTTATGGCAAGATTCTTACTTTATTTCTTTATCAAAGCTTACTTAGAGCCTACCTAAGAGTTTGGTAGATACTAGACAGTTGTGCTGAAGGTTGCATAAAGAGCATAAAATTTGGCCTAAGCTAGAAACCTTGATATCAGCCTAAGATATAAGGTTGGACTTAGTTGAAACTCCACTAGTTACCACCCCTCATTAGCACTACCCCCACCTGTAGATGCTAGTGCTAAGCATAAAACTTGATCAACTTTAGATGGGAATACTTGGTGGAAAAATGTTTATGAAAACCTTGGAATGATGGATCATTCTATTGAAATGTTTTGGACATGTGTTTCCAAACACTTGATGATTCTGGTGATAAAAATGTTGAGGCATGAGCCTTAGCCCTTTATAAAACTGATGGTTGTCTGGATGCGATACCATTCCAATTTTTGCGTACAACCACAATACCCGAATATTGGGTAGGGCTTGACTGGAAACTTATATACCTTAGTATTAGTTCCCTCACGGCCAAGGTCTGAGCTGAGGCTACCTTGTGAAGATTGTCCACCTGTGTAGTACCCAAGATGACAGTGGTCATGGTTGGGAGGCCAAACTCACAGGAGAGGTGCTTATACTAGGGAGTGTAATTGAAAGGTTAGGATTGATTATCCGCATACTGAGTATGGTGAATTCAGGATTTGTTCCTGACAGATGTATCGAATGTTGTGGTGAAAGTGTACAATCTCTGCAGAGTGTCAAACTATTTGAATAGCCGCGTCCGCGGTTATGGACAGTTGGAGTGGCCATACTGTTCCCCCGTCAGACCTTTTCAAAATGACCTGTGAAATGAATTGAGACTTTGATTTGACCACAACAGAGTTGTGACCTGGATTACAAGATCCCACTTAGGAGTTATAAAATTTTGACTAGCTTTGGAACTTAGTAGTTATAAACCTGGCTTTTGCAAAACAACCCTAGAGCCTAGTGTCCTATTATCCAAAAACCCCCTTTACTTGTTAGTATTAGTTTGCGAGTACTTAAAGAGTACTCATGGCTTTATCCCTGGCTATTGCCATGGCCAGACTATGAAGAGGAGTACCTGGAGGATGGACCCCAGGAAGGTTACGACAACTAGGATCATCTCCCATCGTCAGTATTGCCTGTGACCCCGAAGATGGAGCTTCGCCTACGCTACCGTTATTATTACGTATTCCGCTACTTGATGTTGTATTAAGGACTGGATCATGAGATCCCTATTTTTGTAAGAACTTATGTATCGTTTGTAATGGATGAAGTACTATGGTATCCAATTCTGTTATGTCTCGCAAAAATGGTAATCCTGGGATTGCGATGTATGGCATAACAGGCATCTAGGATTGAAAAATCCGGGTGTTGACAAGTTGGTATTAGAGCCATCCTAACCCTAGGAGACCCTAGTTAGATTGGACGTGGAACCAAAAACTTAGTTTCAAAACCCAAGAACAAAACTATTTATGAAAAATTATTCTCATTCTTACCTCTTTAATTCTTTAATAAAACTTCATGTTCCTCAAAAACTCTTGCAAAATAGATAAAATTTTGACACACTTGATCACTTTGCTAATCTACTCATCCTCTATTTTTATAGATGGACGTGAAGTACAGCAAGTTTTACCAACTCGGGAATGGAGGAGACCTTATCTTTGAGAGGGATCTGGATCAGCTTTCGGAACTTCTGGAGCGCCCGCATCCCGAGTTCTTCGGAGCTCAGCTCAATGATCAAGGGGGAGAAGATCTGCAGTGGCTAATTGTTGCAAGTCTCCGAGGAAAGATTGAACCTCCCACTGCGGAGGGAATTCAGTTTACCATGAGGGAAAACAACTGGCTCGATGGACTTGCCAGAGCAATGCAGGAAGCTCTTTCCCGTCTGTGTGGGCCGAGCATCACTCTTATCAAGGGTACTCGCTTTGAGTTTTGCCCAAGACGTGATGCAAATGGTCAACCACTGGAATCCCCATACCACCCCGAGCTGAAGACTCAATTGGACCACCTTAGATTCATGATGTATGATCGTCAGCAGGAACTGGACAACTGCCGTGACTATTGCAACGACAAGTCTGCCATCATCAAGACGAAGGATCAGACCATCGCCATGCTAGCAAAGGATCGCAAGTCTCGCCGCCGTCAGCTCGACAAGAAGGAGCGCATTATTGCCCGTCTTCGCCATCGCATCTCATCTCTAGAAGAGACCATCCATGAGAGAGACATGCAGTTAGAGGAAAGGGAGAATGCCGGAGAAGATCTTCGTGGAGACCCTTACTCCTATCTCAGCGATGACGATGATTTTCTGGAAGATCAGGCCATGGACTTCTTCACCGATGAGGATGATTTCGCCTTTATCGATGATGCGGAAGATGATGAAGCCACAGACTCCGAGCAGTAGTAGCACTGAGCACTAGCGTAGTGAGTAGTAGTAGGTCCCACTGTATCTTAGTTTCCAGAATGGTTCTTAAAACCATCTATTTTTCTTTGTTGTGGTGTGTGTTGTACTGTGTGCTATGAGTGAATGAATGAAAAAGCAAGTTGCTAGAAAACTTGAGGCAAACTCTAAAAACTTTTCAAAGACCCAAAACCTTAGAAATTTCCCTCTTTTCTCATGATCTATATCAATCTTCAGATGCCACGTGGAGGAAGTGGTTCAGCCCCGGATCCGATGTTGCAGATCCTGCAAATGTTGACTTCTGACCGCGAAGCTGAAAGAGCGGAACGTCAAGCCAACCTAGCCACTCTGCAACAGATAGCGCAGCTAGCCCACAACAACCAAGGCCATGGAAGTCAGGACAACCACAGATGTAAGCTCAAGAATTTCCAGAATACCAACCCACCCGTTTTCACCAAGTCGGAAGAACACCTAGACGCTGATGATTGGCTGCAAACCATGGAAAATAACTTAGAAGTAGCTGGAGTAGAAGCCAACGAGAAAGTCTTGTTCGCCACTCATTATCTAGCCGGAGATGCCAGGGCATGGTGGAACAGTGTTCGTGCAATGACCGGAGGCCAAATGATGACCTGGGAGGAATTCAAGGTCAAGTTTAGCAGAACCCATGTGCCGCCAGGTTTGATCAAGAGAATGAGAGACGAGTTCAGAGAATTGAAACAAGGAAGGATGACTGTAGTGGAATACCGTGACAAATTTTTGTCATTAGCTAGGTATGCCCCGGACGAGATAGACACCGAAGCCAAGAAGAAAGAAAGATTCCTGAATGGTCTGCATGACGAGATGCAGACAGTGTTAGTCAATATCCCCTTTGCTGATATTGAAGCCCTTGTCGACTCTGCTATCCAGATGGAAGGAAAGATCAACCAGGCCAATGAGAACCGCAAGCGTCGCATGATGCATCAACCAGGAACCCATCAGACCCCAAAGTATCGCCCCAACCCATCTCCAGGATTTGCCCCAAGGACCAACAGACCCCCTATGACCCGTCCGACCTATCCCAACCGTGGAAACCCTAGACCCGGAGGAAATCACAACAACCCCGGCAATTCTAGCAATTTCACCCGTGCCCCACCCAAGTTTAACACCAACAATGCTACCGCCAACCCCAATACTTCCCCGAGGACTGGAAGCAATGTTGTGCCTGTCGCAGCCAAGGACAATTCACAAGTGACCTGTTATGACTGTGGAAATAAAGGCCACTATTCCAACAAGTGCCCCAACAAGAAGAAGGCTACAGCCCCTCATACCAATGTCCCAGCTCAGCAGCAGCGTCGTGTCCAGCCAGGGAGAAGATTTGCCCCAGGAAATTAACTCAACCGCAATGGCCGTCTTTTTCTCATGCATGCTGAAGAAGCTCAGGAAGCGCCAGACGTCGTGCTGGGTATGTTTTCTGTTAATTTAGTACTAGCAAGAGTGTTGTTTGATTCTGGTGCATCGCATTCATTTGTCACCGAAGAATTTGCCTGCACTAGTAAAATTCAACCAACCAAACTGAAGCATGTGTTGATTGTACAAATTCCCAGATCAACCACCAAGGCTAGGCAAATTTGCAAAGCCGTCCCTATCCGAATCCATGGCATAGATTTTTATGCTAACCTAATAGTACTCGGAACTAAAGGTTTGGAAGTGGTACTAGGAATGGATTGGATGTCCAAACATAAAGGAATGATTGACTGTGCCAAGAAAGCCATTACCATGACCAGTACCGCCGGAATATCAGTCGAGCATATATCTGAAACCTTACCTCGCCAATTCAAGTGTAACAAGAGTATTGCCCAACCTACCATTGACCAAGTTCGGATAGTCTGTGAATACCCCGATGTATTTCCAGATGTTTTGCCCGGTATGCCCCCAGATAGGGATATCGAGTTTATCATCGAACTAATCCCCGGAACAGGACCCATAGCCCAGAGACCCTATAGTATGAACCCGTCAGAACTAGAAGAACTGAAGAAGCAATTGGATTCCATGTTAGCAATCGGATTGATTCAACCAAGTGCGTCCCCATGGAGGTCACCTGTCATGTTTGTGGACAAGAAGGATGGAGGTAACCGTTTGTGTACGGATTATCGAAAGTTGAATGATGTCACCATCAAGAACAAGTACCCCTTTCCTAAGATAGAAGATTTGTTTGATCAGTTGACCAGTGCCCAGGTGTTTTCTAAGATTGATCTTAGAACTGGCTATCATCAACTCAAAATTCGTGCAGAGGATATCCCAAAGACTGCCTTTACCACCAGATATGGATTGTACAAGTATACAGTCATGTCTTTTGGATTAACCAATGCCCCCGCTTATTTCATGAACCTCATGAATAAGATTTTTATGGACTTCCTGGATAAGTTTGTCGTTGTTTTCATCGATGACATTCTGATTTATTCCAAATCGGAAGAAGAACATGAGCTACACCTAAGGACCATTCTTGGAACCCTTAGAGAGCATCAGCTGTATGCAAAATTTAGCAAGTGTGGATTCTGGTTATAGGAAGTAGGATTCCTCAGTCACATTGTATCAGCCGGAGGAATTGCCGTTGACCTTGCCAAAGTTAAATATGTGGAAGATTGGCAAGCCCCAACCACTCAAACCCAAGTGCGTGCTTTTCTCGGATTGGTGGGATATTACCGCAAATTCGTAGAAGGATTCTCTAGTATCGCCCGACCCATGACCCAATTGCTGAAGAAGGACAAGAAGTTTGACTGGACAGACAAGTGTGAAGCGAGTTTTCAAGAACTCAAAAGGAGATTGATTTCAGCCCCAATCTTGATCATGCCGGATATCACGAAGCCCTTCGATGTGTATTGTGACGCATCCAAGATTGGTCTCGGATGTGTGCTAATGCAAGAAGGCAAAGTTATATCTTATCTATCGCGACAATTGAAGCAACATGAACAAAATTACCCAACCCATGACCTCGAACTCGCAGCCGTAGTTCTAGCCCTGAAGACATGGAGACATTACCTTATGGGAAACCGTTGTGAGATTTATTCGGATCACAAGAGCCTAAAGTATATATTCACTCAGAAGGAGCTGAATATGAGGCAGAGAAGATGGATTGAGCTAATCAAGGATTACGACCTGAACATTCACTATCACCCTGGAAAAGCCAACGTAGTAGCCGATGCCCTTAGCAGATTGCCGTGCCGCTTGAACTCCATGATTTTGAAGGAGCAACCAAGTTTGCACAAAGAGATGGAAGATTTTTGAATAGAATTAGTAAGTGAAGGATTTTTGGATAGCATAGAACTTCAGCCCAATTTGATCAGTCAGATTAAAGATGCGCATAAAGGAAATGCTAGTATCGATGGAATCAAACATCGTATCGGTACAGTCAAAGTACCCGGATTCACCGAGGACGAAGAAGGAGTTTTGTGGTACAAAGGACGCCTTTGTGTACCAGCAGATTCTGAGTTAAAGGAAGTTATCTTGAAGGAGGCTCACGATACTCTTTATTCTATCCATCCCGGAGGAACTAAGATGTATCAAGATTTGAAAGAGCAATTTTGGTGGCATAAGATGAAGAGAGAAATCGGAAGCTATATCGCCAAGTGTGATATATGTCAGCGAGTCAAGGCAGGACATCAAAGACCCGCTGGATTGTTGCAACCTTTGCAAATTCCGGAATGGAAATGGGATTCTGTAGGAATGGACTTTATCACTGGACTACCTACTTCTAGTAGGGGAAATGACTCTATTTGGGTCATAGTGGACAGATTGTCCAAAGTCGCCCATTTCTTGCCTGTTAAAACTACCTATCAGAGTTCGAAGCTAGCAGAGTTGTACATCGCTAGGATCGTTAGTTTGCACGGAGTCCCCAAGAATATCATCTCAGATCGAGGAACTCAGTTTACCTCGAGATTCTGGAAGAAGGTCCAAGAAGGTTTAGGAACCCGCCTAGATTTCAGTACCGCGTATCACCCTCAGACCGATGGACAAACGGAGCGAGTAAACCAAATACTCGAAGATATGCTTAGAGCATGTGTGCTAGAATATGGATCCAAGTGGGAAGACTGTCTGCCGTTTGCAGAATTTTCCTACAACAATAATTACCAAGCCAGTTTGCAAATGGCCCCATTTGAATTCATGTACGGAAGAAAGTGCCACACCCCTTTGAACTGGTCGGAAGTAGGAGAGAGTCAAATTTTCGGACCCGACATCCTACGAGAAGCAGAAGAGAAGGTTCACAAGATTCGTGAGCACCTCAAGACAGCCCAATCCCGACAAAAGAGTTACGCCGACAAGATAAGTCGAGACCTCGCCTTCAACATTGGAGATTTTGTTTATCTGAAAGTGTCGCCATTGAAGGGAATGCAGCGTTTCCAACTCAAAGGAAAGTTAGCCCCCAGATATATCGGACCTTTCAAAATTTTGAACCGTCGAGGAGAAGTATCGTATCAACTCGAGCTACCCGAGGAGATGTCAGCTGTACACAATGTGTTACATATCTCGTTACTTCGCAAATGTCTCGAAGTCCCCGAGAAGACCGAAGTGTTCCAGAATATCGATCACCAGACCATAGAGATCAATGATGACCTGACCTATCCCGAAGTACCCATCCGTATATTGGAAGAAGCCTTTCGAACTACCAGGACCCGAAGCATCAAGTTTCTCAAGATTCAATGGAGCAATCACACAGAAGAGGAAGCTACCTGGGAACGCGAAGATCACATCAGGACAGAGTTTCCAGATCTCTTCAAATCCTAGGTAATCTTTTCGTCCTTTTTCAAATCTCGGGACGAGATTTTGTTTAAGGGGGGAAGGTTTGTAACATCCCAAAAATATCAAACTTAGATCATCAAAACACTAATCCTCAAGTTTAGGGTTAACAAAAACTTTTCTAAATCAATTCATGAATGCATGTATATGTGTATGCATGGATTTTGAATTTCTTTAAAAACCACCTTGTTTGTGTGATCCATTGCTTGTAAAATGTTTCTTAGGTGAAATAAACATCATCTAAAACATCCCCCACACTTTTCCTAAAGACAAGTAAATCAAAACAAATATATTAAGTGAATGGTCATTTTGACCAATTTAACTCCCATGCCTACTTTGGCTGTCTCAAACTTTCAAAACCTAACAGAAACTTTTTTGGATCTTTGCACCCCTTGAATGTACTCATAACAAAGTATCAAGGCCCACTTTGTGATCATCCAGAAACTTTCAAATGCATAGTTTAAATGACAATTCAAAATTGAATCTTCTTCATATGGGAAGATCCCACTTTTTCAAAACCCACTCAAACAAGCTCAACTTTCAAAACCCAAGCATCTGCAGACCCACCAGAACCAATCTAGCAAACCCACCAAAAATCATTTCAAAATTCAAAACTTGATTTCATGCGGCCATTTCATCAAACAGGTTGCACACACAAATCAAACAAACCCACAAACACTATAGTGTGCAGTGTTTTGAGCCTAACTTGTTCCCTAGTTAGCTCTCACACAATCCAGTAGATCATCTAGAAAGGTTAGACCAACACTAGCAACCCTGTGAGCTTGCCATTGCCATTAATGGTGAACAGCTGAGCACCCCCATGTCACCCCAATGTGGACAGCAAGCTAGGAGCAGTAGCAAGCCTAGCCAGCATGTCTGGGAGGCAGCCCACCGTCCACCGCCACTGCATGTCCCAGCCGCAAGCGTTGCCAAGCCCTGGACCACGCGCACAAGACACGCCCAGACCATGCCGAGCATGCGTCAGAGCGCCACCCGCGACCAGCGTCCACAGACCGCGCGCCGCCCTCACCACGCGCACACACGATCACCACCGACCCAGGAAACCGCCAGACATCCTCGTTTGCCGCCCCGCGCCATACAACCACCACCCGCCATCGAAGACGCCGCCTCTGCCGCGTAGAGCACTGCCCGTTCTAGACTAAACCACACCGCCCCATGCCTCGCGACCATGTCGTTGAGCATCGCCAGGAGACACAGCACCATCCCCTACCCTTGCCCATGCCATTAGCTGCCTGTAATGTCGCCCCCGACGAGCTCACCGTGCGCCCCGACGGTCCCCTCGCTCGACTATAAATAGAGGCCACCCCCGCACGATTTCTTCACACCATCTCACTCCCCTCTCCCCACTGACCGTGCCACACCATTCTCAGAGCAAGGCGAGCACCACCTCGCCGGAATTTCACTGGAGCCTGCCGCTGCAGGAGAAGAAAGGAGCCAGCGATTGGAGCCGCCCCAGGAGAAGCCACCGGTACCAGGAGGTTCGCCGTCGTCGACTTCGTCGTTCGCCCGCCTCGCCGACCCTCGCCCTTACCCCGGTGAGCCCCCAACACCCCTCACTGGCCGCGCTAGGTTTCGTTCTCGCCGGAGCTGTCTCGCGTCGATGATGACCCTCAGCTGTTGGATTAGAACTAGATCGAACGAACCACGTTGCCCCATACCGCTTCGCCCAGCCCCGTGTCACTGACGAGTGGGGACACCCACTTAAGCAGCCCGCGGGAGCACTGCGCTTAGCAGGCCGGCCCGTTAGAATTTCCCGCGCAGCCCAACAATTCAAATTAAACCTTTTCTTTTTAAATTCAAACACACTTCTGTACCCAACTTCAAAAATCAACCCAGATCGATTCAGTGCACCAAATTGGATGAAACCAATTTTGTTGGAAAGGTCTGTGAATGCTTAATCCAAGCCCGTTGGATTCAAGTCATTTGGATCTGTAGATCACCCATAGAAAAATAACAAGGCAGAAGCTTTTCTGCATTCAAACATTTTTCAAATTTAAACCATAATAGCTTTTGAGTTGATTCCAACTCTCAAAAATCACATTCAACCATACCTTTCTGAATATATAAAAATATATATAGGTTTACTTGCAGAAATATTGTTCAAGCAATAAAAGAATGCTTCATAAGCATTTCTAGCCACTTTAATTAATTTAAATAAAAGGGTAAAACCTTATTAAATTGTGACACCACTTTAAATCACATTCCCATGGACTACAATATGTGGTGATGACATGTGTCAACATGATCCCATGTTTAGTTTGGAGAATATTAAATCTTAAGTAGTTTTTCAATGAGTAGAAATTACTTTTCTAAAAATAAAAAGGATTTAAACCAAGCTTTAACCTTGTAAGGTTAGAGATGATACTAGATCATCCATAGGACCCTTGTGTGTGATGATTGCAAGTAGTTAAGTATTGTTTGGTGATTGTGTACCTCGTATTTATTCATAGACGCTAGTACCGACCAAGGATACGAGGAGGAAGGAGGATACTACGAAGAGGAAGCCGAGGAGAACTTCAACCACTGCTCTGCACAAGGCAAGCTTATATTGACATTGATTGCAAGCCTTACTAATCCAGTTGACCTATGCAAGCTAGTAACTATGCAAGCCTAATACTACTAGTGAATGTCCAAGCTAACACTTGCAAGATACCCTACTGATGCCACAAACCCATACTTGTGAGATGATTACTTTATGCCTTAAGCATATGTGACCATACCCACTTGCTAAACCAATCCTAGTTTTATGGCAAGATTCTTACTTTATTTCTTTATCAAAGCTTACTTAGAGCCTACCTAAGAGTTTGGTAGATACTAGACAGTTGTGCTGAAGGTTGCATAAAGAGCATAAAATTTGGCCTAAGCTAGAAACCTTGATATCAGCCTAAGATATAAGGTTGGACTTAGTTGAAACTCCACTAGTTACCACCCCTCATTAGCACTACCCCCACCTGTAGATGCTAGTGCTAAGCATAAAACTTGATCAACTTTAGATGGGAATAGTTGGTGGAAAAATGGTTTTGAAAACCTTGGAATGATGGATCATTCTATTGAAATGTTTTGGACATGTGTTTCCAAACACTTGATGATTCTGGTGATAAAAATGTTGAGGCATGAGCCTTAGCCCTTTATAAAACTGATGGTTGTCTGGATGCGATACCATTCCAATTTTTGCGTACAACCACAATACTCGAATATTGGGTAGGGCTTGACTGGAAACTTATATACCTTAGTATTAGTTCCCTCACGGCCAAGGTCTGAGCTGAGGCTACCTTGTGAAGATTGTCCACCCGTGCAGTACCCAAGATGACAGTGGTCATGGTTGGGAGGCCAAACTCACAGGAGAGGTGCTTATACTAGGGAGTGTAATTGAAAGGTTAGGATTGATTATCCGCATACTGAGTTGAATTCAGGATTTGTTCCTGACGGATGTATCGAATGTTGTGGTGAAAGTGTACAATCTCTGCAGAGTGTCAAACTATTCGTATAGCCGCGTCCGCGGTTATGGACAGTTGGAGTGGCCATATTGTTCCCCCGTCAGACCTTTTCAAAATGACTTGTGAAATGAATTGAGACTTTGATTTGACCACAACAGAGTTGTGACCTGGATTACAAGATCCCACTTAGGAGTTATAAAATTTTGACTAGCTTTGGAACTTAGTAGTTATAAACCTGGCTTTTGCAAAACAACCCTAGAGCCTAGTGTCCTATTATCCAAAACCCCCCTTTACTTGTTAGTATTAGTTTGCGAGTACTTAAAGAGTACTCATGGCTTTGTCCCTGGCTATTCCCATGGCCAGACTATGAAGAGGAGTACCTGGAGGATGGACCCAGGAAGGTTACGACAACTAGGATCATCTCCCATCGTCAGCATTGCCTGTGACCCCGAAGATGGAGCTTCGCCTACGCTACCGTTATTATTACGTATTCCGCTGCTTGATGTTGTATTAAGGACTGGATCATGAGATCCCTATTTGTGTAAGAACTTATGTATCGTTTGTAATGGATGAAGTACTATGGTATCCAATTCTGTTATGTCTCGCAAAAATGGTAATCCTGGGATTGCGATGTATGGCATAACAGGCATCTAGGATTGAAAAATCCGGGTGTTGACATAATAACATCTCAATGTTCATGATAGGGAAACCACAATCATTTATTAACTAACAAGCTAGTGATGTATAGAGGCTTTACTAGGGACTTCAATTTAAGTTTACAAATCACACAAGTATTAATGTTTCCTTGTTAATACTATTATAGCATGAATGTAAACATTTATCATAAACAAAAAAGATATAATAATAACTACATTTATTATTGCCTCTAGGGCATATCTCCAACACCAACGTGGAAGAGCTAACTGGTTGAGTCATGGTGACAATAATACAATTTTTTTTCATAATTTTGCAAGTGCAAGGAAGAAGAGGAATACTATCATATATCTTATTGATGAGGCTGGTCAAAATGGGAGGATCCGCAGGGGATGAGTAATCTCATTAAATTCATTTTTCAAAACCTATTTACTTCAAGGTGCTAGAACCTGCTGAATCGGTCCTAAATATATTTCCAAGACGGGTTACTAATGAGATGAATAATAGACTTTGTCGTGTATTTTCATAAGAAGAAGTGAGAAAGGCCCTTTTCCAAATTGGTGACCTGAAAGCACTTGGACCTGATGGGATGCATGCTATTTTTTACAAACGATATTGGTCGCTTATTGGAGATGATCTGACAAAGGAGGTGTTGCAAGCTGTAAATTCGGACGTGATCCCAGATGGATGGAATGACACTATGCTGGTACTTATATCAAAGGTAGAGAATGCAGAAAATATCTATCAGTATCGTCTGATCAGTTTATGCAATGTTGTGTGCAAGGTGATTTCGAAGTTGCTGGCTAATAGACTGAAACTAATTCTACCTGAAATCATCGGGCCACAACAGAGCGCGTTTGTTCCAGAGCGACTCATTACGGCTAATATCCTGATTTCTTATGAGTGTATACACTCAACTAAGAAGAAACAAGGTAAAAAAGGTTTATGTGCGGTGAAGTTGGATATGCACTAGGCATATGACCACATGGAGTGGTGCTTTCTGAAAAAAATGATGGTGAAAATGTGTTTTGATCAGAGGTGGGTGAAATTAATCATGGCTTGCGTTTCTTCAGTCAGGTATAAAATTCGGTTTAATTCCATGGAGACCGAATTTTTTACCCCCTCTAGAGGTATCCGCCAAGGAGACTGATACGTCGGAAACGTATCATTTTTGATGCTCCATGCTTGTTTTGTATCTACTTTGTTTTGATTTTCTACACTATGAGGTGTTTTTATATTTTTTCTGGAACTAATCTATTAACAAGATGCCACAGTGTCAGTTGCCTGTTTTCTTCTGTTTTTGGTTCCAGAAAGGCAGAAAATTAATATTCTCAGAATTGGACGAAACAAAATCCAAAGTCATTATTTTCCCAAAGCAACACGGAACCACGAAGCAGAGCCGGAGGGGGTCCACAGGGTGGCCACACCCCCCTAGGCGCGGGCAAGCCCTGGAGGTGCCCACGGGAGGGGTGTGGGCACCCTGTACCCCCACCGAACTTGATTCCTGCGCCTATAGAAGCATCCGAACCAAAAACCCTAGGGCATCCAGAAGAAATCCACAAAAACCTCTATAGCTCCGCCGCCACCGAAAGGGAGATTCGGGGGACAGAAAGTCTCTGTTCCGGCACCCTGCCGGGACGAGGAAGTGCCCCTAGAGCCATCTCCATCGATCTCCACCACCATCTCCATCACCGTTGTTGATTCCCATGATGATGAGGGAGTAGTTCTTCCTCGAGGCTAAGGGCTCTACTAGTAGCTATGTGGCCATCTCTCTCTCTATGCATGATCTTGTGGTCATAAGCTTTGTAATCAAGTAGATCTACCTTGCTACTCAAGTGCTTCTTAGATCTCTGCTCTCCCCATGTGTGTGAAAGTGACAGCGTGCATGCCATGGTGGCACTTAGGCTTGAGTCTACATAAATACTCTTTATGCTTTAATAGATCTAAGCTTTTCCCCACAAGTGTGAAAGTGACAGCGTTCATACCATGTGTGGCACTTTGGCTAGATTGAATATTTGTTATGAGTTATATTCGGAGTTGGATGTCTCTATAAAATTGTGGTGTTTATTGAAACCATTTAGCGCTCAAGGTGACAGTATGGGGTTATCTAGATTGGGGAAGGCCCTACCTTGGATTAAAGTGTTCAACCGGAGAGTAGTTAAGAGTAGTATCATGAAGAGAGGATATTTATATGAGAGAGTATTCACTAGTGAAAGTATGATCCCTAGGCCTTGTTTCTAAACATTGAAACACCGTTTGCATCTAGATTTGTTACATGTTTGCTTGCTTTCATCTTTTTGCCTTTAGTCTTTACCTTACCGTCAAGATCTTTTCTGGCACTCACACACATTCTCTCACATTAAAAACAAGTCAGAAGCTATTTTTTGGCACCTATACACCTGACAAGTGTATTGGGTGTGTTGGGGACACAAGAGACTTCTTGTATCTTGATTGCAGGATTGCTTGAGAGGGAATATCTTTGACCACTTCCTCCCTGAGTTTGATAAACCTTGGGTAATCCACTTAAGGGAAACTTGCTGCTGTTCTACAAACCTCTGCACTTGGAGGCCCAACTACTGTCTACAAGAATAGAAGTACGTAGACATCAAGCTATTTTCTGGCGCTGTTGCCAGGGAGGTAAGGTAAAAGGTACTCACGTCCTCCGGTGTGAGTGCTCGAAGTTATTTCCTTTAGATTCTGCAATTTTGTCTTTTTGTTTCTTGTTTTTACTAGTTAGGATTAATGGAAAACAACAACAAAATTAGAGAGCTCTATAGTATTTATCTTGAGTTAGGACATGAAGTGTTTGAAGAGAAAATTAAAAAACCTATGGAGCTTTATTTGCATGCTAATAGCAATGTTATTAGTATGATCTTTTTGAAGACCATTGTTACTAATGGTATGGAAACATCTAAGCTTGGGGAAGCCAGTTTTTATGAGAAAGATCTTTTTAGCTCCCCAACTTTAGGGAATAAAATTTGCTCTGATGATACTTTATCTCCCATATTTGGTAATTCTAATGATACATGTGATATTTTAAATCGACATACTGAAAGTGTCCCTTTTAAAATACCTATTGAAATTGTTGAACGTGTTATGAATAACTGATATTTTGGAGATGGAACTGTCCATCCTAGTGATCATTTACTCTTTATACATGAATTATGCGAGTTGTTCAAGTGTGCGGGTATTTCACTGGACCAAGTTAAGAGGAAGCTATTCCCTTTCTCACTTAGGGACAAAGCAAGGGAGTGGTATGAGCTACTAGATGGTCCTCATCATTTGGAGTGGAAGGAACTTGAATCTCTCTTTTATTCTAAATTTTATCCTCCTCATGAAATTCATAAAGATAGGAATTATATTTATAATTTTCATCCTCATTAGGGAGAAAGTATTGCCCAAGATTGGGGGAGATTGAAGTCACTAATGCTCAAATGTCCCATTCATGAGCTCCCTAGTAATGTTGTTATCAATAATTTTTATGCAAGGCTTTCAGGACATTACAAGGACTATCTGGATACCTGTTTAGGGGGATCCTTCACAAGTAAGGAGGTCAAGGCTAAGTGGTATCTTCTTGAAACAATTCAAAGCAATACCGAAGGTTGGGATAACGACAAAGGTAAAAAAACCAGGTATAAACTATGAGTATGATTGCATTAAGTCTTTCGCTAAAACTGCTAATTTTCAAGAGCTTAGTGCTAGATATGGTATTGATCCTCAAATTATTGTTAAATATTATGGAGCCTTTGCTTCCCATATTAATGCTCCTAAAGAAAAGTGGGACATGTATCATGAACCTTTTAAAGACACTTGCATGGAAAATGAAAATGTTATTAATGATTGCAATAAACATGCTCAAACTTCTGAAAGTACTATTTCTTATAAGCTTGTTAATTTTTGTGGTATGCATAGACCTTGTGATAAGAATCAAACAGAAGAAGAATATTGTATCACCCACTGGAATGAAAAAACTAGAAAGTGGTATAAGGCTCTAGATGATCTTGGTAAAAAAAATTGTGCCCTCTATCCTTCTATTTGTAAACTTTGCTTTGAAGTGGGTCATTTCAATTTTCAATACTCAGGCCATAATAATCCTACAAGTTTGTATTGTGATAACATGATCACTGATAATCAACATGATGAACTTACATTATTTTTGGGGTGTGAAGAGTTATCAAGGAAAACCTCTTTGATAGACATGAGTACTTTTGATATGAATAGCGTCCTACATGGTTGTCATCTTTATTGTGTCGAAAACTGCCACGCAAATACTTACATACAAAACCTTATAAAATATGATATTTTACCAAATTATGACATAACTGATATGTGTTTTGATCTTATTAATGAAAAGGGGGATTCCTCCAAAGTTTCTTCTATTGTCTCTAACAATAAACCAGGGTATGTGGAGAAGCTTCCTTTCAAGCCTCTCCCTCCTAAAAAGGAGAAGGAGAAGAAGAAGAGGAGTAAAAGGAGATAGGAAACGGTATCTTCCCCTAAGCATGTTACTCCTACCATAGTTTTTGCTGATGAGTCTGAACTAGATGATGTTTCTATGCCTGTTACCTATATTAGTGATCATGATTGGGAAAAGCACACTACTTTTGATATTGAAAATCTCTTTGGTACCAATTCTGAAAATGATGATACTTATAATTGTTGTGCTATTAGTACTATCCATGTTCCTTACAATGATGATATGTTTACAAATGAACACACTTGGGAAGATAGTTATTCTATTGCTTATAATGATACCAAACCTCCAATATATGATGATTACAATGATGAATATGATATTTTCAGTCCACTTACTATTGAGTAGAAAGTTAATTGTAATTACAATCTTCATCCTATATTTGATGATTATGGTGATGAGAATATTAATGATAGCTATTTTGTTGAATTTGCTCCCACTATGATTAAAAAGCATGACTATGCTTATATGAAGAGTAATAATTTTTGTATGCATGTGGATCATGATAAGAATGTTTCATGTGATAGTTATATTGTTAATTTTGTTCATGTTGCTACTGAAAGTTATTATGATAGAGGGAAACATGGTTTTATGCATCTTAAGAATATTAAGTTTCCCCTCTTTATGTTGAAAATTTTGAAGTTGTATTTGTTTTGCTTTCCTATGCTTGTTGCTTTGTGCTTTCATGACTTGTTTTTTACAAGATTCCTATGCATAGGAAGTGGGTTAGACTTAAATGTTCTTTGAATTTGCTTCTTGATGCTCTCTTTTAAATCAATTCATATTTCCTGTGTGAGCATCTTTGAAACTATCATTCCTAACTTAAAGGTATTAAAGAAAAATACTTCTTGGGAGATAACCCAAGAGTTTCTTGAGTCTTGGAAGTTATAATTTCTGTAATGACCTCTCCTTATCCTTTTTATTTGCTTTTTGTTCGAAGAATGACCTCTAATGAGAGGGAAGTAAGATTTGGGGAGTTGGTGTCCCGAAACAGATTTCTGTCCTCCACCAAAAAAATTCGTGAGGACTCTATGTAACTCGAATTGAGTTGAAAATTTATGCATAAATCCCCCAGTATGTTAGATAACTTTTTTTAGTTCAACACTTTTTGATTTGAGAAACAGAAGTTCTTAGAAAAAATCGGTTTCTACCTGCTAGTCTGTTTTGATAGATTTCTGTCATTATTTGCATTTGCTTCTTATTGATTCCTTTTTGAGTTCTATTTAGGGGAATTGAGATTTTTGAAGGATTTGATACAGTAGCATGTGTTTTTAGTGAATAGTCTTGCTGTTCCAAAGCTTTAACTAAAGGTCTATTATCTTTTGAATACACTAATGTTGCTAATGAAAATTGTGTGAAGTTTTGTATGAAGGAAAATTTGCAGGTGTAGAGAAAGAATGATGTAATTGTAGGGTTCGCAGCATAGAAAACAAAAAAATTCCTACGATGTGAACTATATACCAAGATCTATCTACTAGATACAAACAACGGGCGGATGTATATCCGTAGAGAACATACCCTTGAAGACCGACAAAGCTTAACGAGTTCAACTCGTGGTTGATGTAGACGATCTCTTGCCGATCTCAAGATCGAGAGGAAGTCCTAGCACCGCAAATCAGCAGCGCATCCGTGCTCGCACACACGTTCGAGGCAGCGAGCAACCTCCGCCTCCTCGCTCCAGCGATGCAGCGAAAGCACAACTCTTTCTTGCCGAATAGCCACCGGGAACATGTATCTCGCTAGTCCGAGACCATGGGGGATAAATTCTAGAGGGGGAGAGAGATCCTTCACGAGGAGGTGTGAGAGACAAGTAAGGAGGGGGGCTCCTTTTATAGGAGGAGGGGGGAACCCCAAGGGGGTGGCCGGCGCATGGGGCTGCCCCCTTGCCCTCCCCTCTTCATGTGGGTGGACACTCCACTCACAAATCTCCTTTAAATTCCCTCCACTCAAAAGTCCACTCAAATTCCCATTAAATTTCCACCAAATTTAATGCAAACTCTCATTAAATAAAACTCTTTTATTTTATTCAGAATTTTGTCAATTACTTTAATGACAAATATTCACAAATAACCCCTTGCTAGAATTCTATTTCACATGCATAACCACTTTATGCAATTTCACCCAAAAACCTGTTTCGGTATCTAGTGAAATAAATTCCTGCGCTTGTTCATTCTTTCGGCATGAAACATTTGCTCCAATTGGATGTCGGTGTATCTTAAGTATGTCACCCTACGGTTCGTGAATAATGCGGACATGATCGAGACCCCTCTCGGATCAATAATCAGAAGCGGGATCTGGAGACCCATACTGACTCCCACACATTCAACGATGACTTTCTTGTGATCGTCGGAACCTTTTATGCTAGTATCTTAATCCCTTTGTTTCACGATATATTACATGTCCGAGATTCTATCATCGGTATCTCCATACCTAGTTTGATCTCGTTACCAACATGCACTCTTTTCTCGTTCTTGTGATATAACATTCTAGTGATCAAATCACTTGCTTGCAAGCTAATCAATGTGATATCACCGAGAGGGCCCAGAGTATATCTATCCGTCATTGGGATGAACAAATTCCACTCTCGATCCATGAGCCTCAACATAACACTTTATTAGTTCTGAATCCATCTTTATAATCACCCTGTTACGGTGTGACGTTTGATGTTATCAAGAAACTCTTCCGGTGTTAGTGATTGACATGATCTCATGGTCTAAGGATTAGGATCACTTCGTAAGTTGTTATAGCAATATAAACTCAGTGACTTTGATCGTAATGCTATACTTCGGATGAATGTTCATCACACCATTACACTAATGTTGTGATCCCGTTATTAACAACATACAATGTCCATGATCAGGAAACCTTGATCATCTTGTTAATGAACGAGCTAGTTTATGAGAGAGGCATAACTAGGAACTTTCTATTTGTTTATTAAACACACATGTATTAACGTTTACGTATTAATACAATTATAGCATGCAAAATAAACATCTATCATATACTTGGAATACACATAATAAACACTTTATTATTGCCTCTCAGGGCATATTCCCTTCAGTCTCCCACTTGCACTAGAGATAATAATCTAGTTACTTAGTGATAAAACTAACACCCATTGAGTTCTGGTGTTGATCATGTTTTGCTCTAGGGAGAGTTTTAGTCAACGGATCTGCTACATTGAGATCCGTATGTACTTTACAAATCTTTATATCTCCATCCTTGACATGCTCGCGGATGGAGTGAAACCGGTGCTTAATATGCTTGGAATGCTTGTGAGACCTTGGCTCTTTGGCATTGGCAATGGCACCATTGTTGTCACAATAGATCACCATTGGGTCCAACGCGTTTGCCACCACTCCTAGTTCGGATATGAACTCCTTCATCCAAACTGCTTCCTGAGCTGCTTCTGAAGCAGCAACATATTCGGCCTCCGTTGTTGATCCCGCTACCACAGGTTGTTTGGAGCTCCTCCAACTAACCGCTCCGCCATTCATGAGAAATACGTATCCGGATTGAGACTTAGAGTCATCCGGATCGGTGTCAAAGCTAGCATCGACATAACACTTAGCGACGAGCTCTTCTTCACCTCCGTATACAAGAAACATATCCTTAGTTCTTCGTAAGTACTTAAGGATATTCTTGACCGCTATCCAGTGTTCCGAACCTGGATCCGATTGGTACCTACTAGAAAAACTAATAGCATGTGCCACATCCGGTCTTGTACATAGCATGGCGTACATTATAGAGCCTATGGCTGAAGCATAGGGGACTTTGTCCATTATCTCTCTTTTTTCCGCCGAAGCCGGACTTTGAGTCTTACTCAATGTCTTGCCTTGCAACATAGGTAAGAACCCCTTCTTACTTCCGTCCATTTTAAACTTCTTTAAAATCTTATCAAGGTATGTACTTTGCGATAGCCCTATTAGGCGCCTAGATCTATCTCTATAGATCTTTATGCCTAATATGTATGACGCTTCACCTAGGTCCTTCATTGAAAATTTGCTGTTTAGATAACTTTTAACACTGTTTAAAAGATCTATATCATTTCCGATCAATAATATGTCATCCACATATAATATTAGAAATTCCACATTGCTCCCACTCACTTTCTTGTAAATACAAGCTTCTCCATAAGTTTGGACAAATCCAAACTCTTTGATCACCTCATCAAAGCGGAGATTCCAACTTCGTGATGCTTGCTTCAATCCATAGATGGATCGCTGAAGCTTGCACACCTTGTTAGCATCCTTAGGATCGACAAAATCCTTTGGTTGTATCATATACAACTCTTCTTCAATATTACCATTGAGAAACGCGGTTTTGACATCCATCTGCCATATCTCATAATCGAAATATGCAGCAATTGCTAACATAATCCTAACTGACTTTAGCATCGCTACGGGAGAGAAAGTCTCATCGTAGTCAACTCCTTGAATTTGTCGAAACCCGTTTGCGACAAGTCGAGCTTTATAGACGGTCACATTACCATCAGCATCAGTTTTCCTTTTGAAAATCCATTTGTTCTCCACGGCCTTTCGGTCGTGAGGTAATTCAACCAAGTTCCAAACTTGATTTTCATACATGGATTCCATCTCGGATTTCATGGCTTCTAACCATTTGTTGGAATCCGGGATCATCATCGCTTCTTCATACGTCGCAGGGTCATCATTTTCATCAACCATGAAATTCATGACAGGATTTCCGTACAGCTCGGGAGCTGCACGCGTCCTGTTTGACCTGCGAGGTTCGGTAGTACTCTCTTTCGGAGTTTCATGATCATTATCATTAGTTCCCTCTTCAACAGGTGGAGCCAACTCTGGAACAACTTCCGGTGCTGCGCTACTCGCCATACTTTGAAGAGAAGGTTCCATAACCTCTTCGAGTTCTACCTTCCGACTACTCACACCTTTCGCGAGAAACTCTTTCTCTAGAAAGGATCCATTCTTGGCAACAAAAACCTTGCCCTCGGATCTATGATAGAAGGAATACCCAATAGTTTCTTTAGGGTATCCTATGAAGACGCATTTTTCCGCTTTGGGTTCGAGTTTATCCGGTTGAAGTTTCTTCACATAAACATCGCATCCCCAAACTTTAAGAAATGACAGCTTAGGTTTGTTTCCAAACCACAATTCATACGGTGTCTTTTCAACGGATTTAGATGGTGCCCGATTTAAAGTGAATGCAGCAGTTTCTAGTGCATAAACCCAAAATGACAACGGCAAGTCTGTCAGAGACATCATAGATCGAACCATATCTAATAAAGTACGATTACGACGTTCCGACACACCATTTCGCTGTGGTGTTCCGGCAGGTGTGAGTTGTGAAACAATTCCACACTCTTTCATGTGAGTGCTAAACTCGTAACTTAGATACTCACCTCCACGGTCGGACCGTAGAAATTTGATCTTTCTATTACGATGATTTTCCACTTCATTCTGAAATTCCTTGAACTTTTCAAAGGTTTCAGACTTGTGTTTCATCAAGTAGATATAACCGTATCTACTCAAATCATCCGTGAAAGTAACAAAATAATGATATCCACCTCGCGCCGACACACTCATTGGACCACATACATCAGAATGTATGATTTCCAATAAATTTGTCGCCCGTTCCATTGAACCGGAAAACGGCGTTCTAGTCATCTTGCCCATAAGGCATGGCTCACATGTATCAAATGATTCATAATCAAGTGATTCCAAAAGTCCATCCGAATGGAGCTTCTTCATGCGTTTAACGCCAATATGACCTAGACGGTAGTGCCACATATATGCGGATATATCATCATTAAGTTTAATCCTTTTAGCATCAACATTATGAATATGTGTAACATTATCATCGAGATCTAATAGAAATAAACCATTCATCATCGGTGCATGACCATAAAAGATTTCATTCATATAAATGGAACAACCATTGTTCTCGGATTTAAATGAATAACCACTTCGCATCAAACACGATCCAGATACAATGTTCATGCTCAGTGCAGGCACCAGATAACATTTATTCAAGTTTATAACTAATCCCGACGGTAAGTGGAGAGGCAGCGTTCCGACGGCGATCACATCAACGCTTGATCCATTGCCGACACGCATCTTGACCTCACCCCTTGCTAGCGGTCGCTTGTTCCGCAGCCCCTGATTCGAGTTACAAATATTAGCAACTGAACCGGTATCAAATACCCAGGTGCTACTGCGAGCACTAGTCAAGTACACATCAATAACATGTATATCATATATACCTTTGTTTGCCTTGCTGGCCTTCTTGTCTGCCAGATACTTGGGGCAGTTGCGCTTCCAGTGGCCAGTCCCCTTACAATAGTAGCACTCGGAATCAGACTTAGGTCCAACTCGGGGTTTCTTTTCAGGCGCGGCAACAGGCTTGCCGCCCTTACTTCCCTTCCGTTTTCCCTTCTTGTCTTTCTTGAAACCAGTGTTCCTATTGATCATCAACACTTGATGTTCCTTTTTTATCTCCACTTCTGCAGTTTTAAGCATTGACAGAAGCTCGGGGAGAGACTTCTTCATGCCTTGCATATTATAGTTCATCACGAAGCTCTTATAGCTAGGTGGCAGAGACTGCAGAACACGATGGATGCCTAAGTCACTGGGAATCGATATTCCCAAGGACACAAGCTTATCGGCGTAACCCGACATCTTGAGTACATGCTCACTAACGGAGCTGTGCTCTTCCATCATGCAGCTAAAGAACTTTTCTGAAGCGTTGTAGCTCTCTACAGCAGCATGTGTGTCGAAAATCATTTTCAACTCACCCATTGTATCAAATGCATTGCTGTTTTCGAAATGCTTTCGAAGTTCCGGCTCTATCCCATACAATATGCCGCAATGAACTAAGTTGTGGTCCTCCTGACGAGTCTGATAGACATTCTTCTCCTCGTTAGGGGCATCATCTAAAGGTGGGGGGCCTAACGGCGCTTCTAGCACATATTGCTTTTATGCAGCAGAGAGGAGAATCCTCAAATTCATGGCCCATTCGGTAAAGTTGCTACCGTTCGTTGCTAGTTTCTCTTTATCCATGAACACATTGAAATTAAAAGCAGGTGGTGCCATCTACAACAGAATTTGTAAAGTTTAGACTAAGTGTATGATAGATTGAGTTCAACTAATCGAATGAACTCCCACTCAAAAACGACATCCCTCGTGACTTTTTGGTGATTACATGAACCAAATCCACTACACCAAGTCCGATCATCACGTGAGTCGGTATAGCTTCAAAGGCGAGCATCAAATGGGCATCATATCAACTATATGACTCATGCTTAACCTTTCGGTCCGTGTTCCGAGGCCATGTCTGTACATGCTAGGCTCGCCAAGTTAGAACCTTAGTATTCGCGTGTGTAACTGTTTTACACCCGAAATATGGTCGTGGATCCAAGAACACCCGATCATCACGTGATGTCTTGGAGCGACGAAAACATAATCGGTGCATACTAAAGAAAGAACACATTCTTATCTTGATATTTAAATGAGGGATCATCTTATTATGCTAACAAAGCGCTAAACAAGCAATATAAGATGCAATAAAACATCATATGTTTATTAGTGAAATTATATGGTTCCCGCAGATGATCTCTATCATGTGCATCGTGGTATGATCACTATCATACCTATATGTGTAAATCCAAGGTCTATGGATTTTACACTCTATGTGTGTTGTAAGAGTATCATCTCATACTTCTACTTACAACACTACCATATCATAACACTAGCCCAACAACAATCTAAACTAGACGCCTCTAATTTATCCATTGCAAGTTTTACGTGGCTTAGGGCTTTCGAGATAGAACCGTTCTTACCTACGAACATGAACCACAACGAGGATAATCAAATTGTTGACAACTCGCTTGCAAAATAGATATTGACTATAGTAGGAGAGACAGAGACCCGCTAGCCACTTATGCAAACTAGTTGCATGTCAAGCGTGGAACAGGTCTCATGTGCAAGGACATGTAAAGTTTGTCTGGGCCGCTTCATCCCACTATGCCACCAATATCCAAAATTACAACAAAGGAGAAACAACATGATCATCATCGCCCACATACTCATATGTGTACTACCCGTGTAAAGTATCTACGAATAGATCCGGCTCTGATACCACTGTAGGGTTCGCAGCATAGAAAACAAAAAATTTCCTACGATGTGAACTATATACCAAGATCTATCTACTAGATACAAACAACAGGCGGATGTATATCCGTAGAGAACATACCCTTGAAGACCGACAAAGCTTAACGAGTTCAACTCGTGGTTGTTGTAGACGATCTCTTGCCGGTCTCAAGATCGAGAGGAAGTCCTAGCGCCGCAAATCAGCAGCGCATCCGTGCTCGCACACACGTTCGAGGCACCGAGCAACCTCCGCCTCCTCGCTCCAGCGATGCAGCGGAAGCACAACTCTTTCTTGCCGAATAGCCACCGGGAACATGTATCTCGCTAGTCCGAGACCATGGGGGATAAATTCTAGAGGGGGAGAGAGATCCTTCACGAGGAGGTGTGAGAGACAAGTGAGGAGGGGGGCTCCTTTTATAGGAGGAGGGGGAACCCCAAGGGGGTGGCCGGCGCATGGGGCGGCCCCCTTGCCCTCCCCTCTTCATGTGGGTGGACACTCCACTCACGAATCTCCTTTAAATTCCCTCCACTCAAAAGTCCACTCAAATTCCCATTAAATTTCCACCAAATTTAATGCAAACTCTCATTAAATAATACTCTTTTATTTTATTCAGAATTTTGTCAATTACTTTAATGACAAACATTCACAAATAACCCCTTGCTAGAATTCTATTTCACATGCATAACCACTTTATGCAATTTCACCCGAAAACCTGTTTCGGTATCTAGTGAAATAAATTCCTGCGCTTGTTCATTCTTTCGGCATGAAACATTTGCTCCAATTGGATGTCGGTGTCTCTTAAGTGTGTCACCCTACGGTTCGTGAATAATGCGGACATGATCGAGACCCCTCTCGGATCAATAATCAGAAGCGGGATCTGGAGACCCATACTGACTCCCACACATTCAACGATGACTTTCTTGTGATTGTCGGAACCTTTTACGCTAGTATCTTAATCCCTTTGTTTCACGATATATTACATGTCCGAGATTCGATCATCGGTATCTCCATACCTAGTTTGATCTTGTTACCAACATGCACTCTTTTCTCGTTCCTGTGATATAACATTCTAGTGATCAAATCACTTGCTTGCAAGCTAATCAATGTGATATCACCGAGAGGGCCCAGAGTATATCTATCCGTCATTGGGATGAAAAAATTCCACTCTCGATACATGAGCCTCAACGTAACACTTTATTAGTTCTGAATCCATCTTTATAATCACCCTGTTACGGTGTGACATTTGATGTTATCAAGAAACTCTTCCGGTGTTAGTGATTGACATGATCTCATGGTCTAAGGATTAGGATCACTTCGTAAGTTGTTATAGCAATATAAACTCAACGACTTTGATCGTAATGCTATACTTCGGATGAATGTTCATCACACCATTACACTAATGTTGTGATCCCGTTATTAAGAACATCCAATGTCCATGATCAGGAAACCTTGATCATCTTGTTAATCAACGAGCTAGTTTATGAGAGAGGCATAACTAGGAACTTTCTGTTTGTTTATTAAACACACATGTATTAACGTTTCCGTATTAATACAATTATAGCATGCAAAATAAACATCTATCATATACTTGGAATACACATAATAAACACTTTATTATTGCCTCTCAGGGCATATTCCCTTCAGTAATGAGATGAAGAATGGACAAAAGCCCAAGCTTGGAGATGCCACCCCGTTTCACCCCAAGAAATATTCAAGAGGTACAAGCGTCAAAGCTTGGGGATGCCCAAGGCATCCCCTTCTTCATCAATAAAAATCCCAGGTCTTTCTAGACACTTCGTTTTTATTGTTTCATGCATTGTTATGTTATTCTTGGAGCGTCTTAGTTTTTGTTTTTGGTTTTCGTTTGCTTAGTTTGCTTGAGTAAGTTTGTTGGTTACACCACACTTATTTTGGAGAGAGACACACTCTGTTTTCATTGCCTAGAACACTCTAGTATTCACTCTTATTGTTTAGTGAGTGTTCTCTTTTGCTAGCACTGTGTTTAGCCTTAGTTTTCTTGAGCTTTCAGCTTAGAACTTTTTAGTTCTTATTTGTGGATTTGTGAGACAAGCTCACTGATATTTATTGATTATTATCTTTGTGAGTTGTTTCAAATAAGTTGATTGGTGTTGGAAAGGAGTAGTAAGTTCTTGCTTGTAAGTGCAAGAGGAGATTGCATTGACCGTGACTTAGACTTTAGCATGACATGCTAGGTGTTGTTTTGACCTTATGCTTAGTGATTATTGTTGTAGCATGTCTTGTTCCAAACAATTGGGATTTCTTAGCGTGCCTTGAAGAAATTATGCGTTGTTTTAGCATGAAAAAGCATAGTATAGTGGTATTCTCCTTTGATGTTTTGCTTGGGTTGACTTGGCACATGCTCACACCATATTATGACTATGAACAAGTCACCATAGCCTCTATAATCATTTAGTCCTTGACTTGTAGTACCACTCTATGCTTTGATTAGTAATGTTTTGTCGCTCTGCATGATTATGACCATTATTGCTCTCTTAGTTGGTTGCTCCCAGTCTTTTGCTAGCCTCCACTTGTATGAGTAAGATCTACTCATGCTTCCAACTCCCCAGAAACCAAGTTATTCCAAAGTGTCCACTATAAACTCCTATGCATGGTGTGTTACACCATTTCAAGTATATTCTTGTTTTCATCTATCTTCCAATTAAAAACTATTTTGTTATGTGAAAACTTAGTGATTAAAGCCCTCACAAACTTGATGGCACACTTTATATTCTTTGCCCCTAATGAACTTGAACCATTGTGTCATCTATGTTGTATATGCTTGCACTTATACGTTGGAATTAGCAGAACCGTGCTTCCAAGGGGGAACATTTTCAACATTGCACTTGTATTTTGTACTCAGTTGATATCATGCTCTTTTGTCTATGGATGTCACCGGTGTGAAAAAAGAGGGAACTTGTAAGTCCATAAAGTTTGTATCCTGTGTTAGAGAAACGCCTGGGCCGCTAGACTAAGCCTAATCATGGTGGAAACTTGCAGCATCACCATAGTGACATCTATGAAGCATTCTTCTTATGAAAAAAAGAGACACATTGAGAAAAGTGGAAAGAGAGAAAAAAGCACCATATTACCATGGTAAATAAGAAGATTGCTAAGATGCTCATTGTCTGCTTGCCTTGTCATTTTGGTTATGGGAAAGCTCATGTACCATGTGCAAGGGGTACCCCGTTGGCGGTTCTCAATGATATGCAAATACTTACAATGACAAGAATTTACAGGTGACTAAAGTTGAGTAGCATGAGGTGTGTCCCTCGTATTCAAGGGACTTGAGATTGCCAACTTTGTTCACTTTAACCTTAATCACTTCAAGATGCTTATGATAGGGGCAATCAAGGCTGAAAGTTAACAAGTACCATAATTTTTGGAAGCTCTTTTTGAAACTTGAAATCCCTGTTTCCTTTATAAAAGGTCTTTCTTCCACCACTATTGAGTCTCCACCTTCTACCCACCATTAAGAGAGCATAGTTGTCATTCTGTGTGCAGTGTTCCAAAGCTTATTGATTGATGCATATTGTGATATTACTTGTTCTTGTGCTATTTGTTTCTAATCACCCTTGTGAACTTTGAAGGTGTCCTATGAATTTATATTTCTACTCTATGAGGGACAAGCTGATTGCCACTATGCTATGTTTTCTATATGTGAAACAAACAAACGTTTTTTAATGCATGTTATTCATGATCTTTGTTTGTATCCTTTCATGTTGCATGCATAGTTACTATGTCCTATTGTTAGAACTCCATCTTTCATGCACATGTTTAGAGTTCTTTGTTCCCAGCTTTCAATGCTTGTAAATGGTTTGATCTTGGTTTTTATGGTGCATGTCACCTCAAAAATTATTCTTTTTATCACTTACCTACTCGAGGACGAGCAGGAGTTAAGCTTGGGGATGCTTGATACGTCGGAAACGTATCTATAATTTTTGATGCTCCATGATTGTTGTGTATCTACTTTGATTTGCTTTGTCTACACTTTGAGGTGTTTTTATATATTTTCTGGAAGTAACCTATTAACACGATGCCATAGTGCTAGTTGCCTGTTTTATTCTATTTTTGGTTCCAGAAAGGGAAAATCAATATTATCGGAATTGGACGGGACAAAAGCCAAAGTCATTATTTTCCCCGAAGCAACACGGAACCACGAAGCAGAGCCGGAGTGGGACCACGGGGTGGTCGCACCCCCCTAGGCGTGGGCAAGCCCTGGAGGTGCCCATAGGGGGTGTGGGCCCCCTGAACCCCCACCGACCTTGATTCTTGTTCCTATAAGAAGCCTCCGACCCGAAAACCCTAGGGCATCCAGAAGAAATCCACAAAAACCTCTGTAGCGCCGCCGCCACCGAAAGGAAGATTCAGGGGACAGAAAGTCTCTGTTTCGGCACCCTGCCGGGACAGGAAAGTGCCCCCGGAGCCATCTCCATCGATCTCCACCACCATCGCCATCACCGTTGCTAATTCCCATGATAAGGAGGGAGTAGTTCTTCCTCGAGGCTAAGGGCTCTACCGGTAGCTATGTGTTCATCTCTCTCTCTCTATGCATGATCTTGTGGTCATGAGCTTTGTAATTAAGTAGATCTACCTTGCTACTCAAGTGCTTCATTAGATCTCTGCTCTCCCCATGTGTGTGAAAGTGACAGCGTGCATGCCATGGTGGCACTTAGGCTTGAGTCTACATAAATACTCTTTGTGCTTTAATAGATCTATGTTTTCCCCACGAGTGTGAAAGTGACAGTGTGAATACCGTGTGTGGCACTTTGGCTAGATTGAATATTTGTTATGAGTTATATTTAGAGTTGGATGTCTCTATGAAATTGTGGTGTTTGTTGGAACCATCTAGCGCTCAAGGTGACAGTATGGGGTTATCTAGATTGGATAAGGCCCTACCGTGGATTAGAGTGTTCAACTGGAGAGTAGTTAAGAGTAGTATCATGAAGAGAAGATATTTATATGAGAGAGTGTTCACTAGTGAAAGTATGATCCCTAGGCCTTGTTTCTAAACATTTGCATCTAGACCTGTTACATGTTTTCTTGCTTCAATCTTTTTGCCTTTAGTCTTTACATCACCGTCAAGCTCTTTTCTGGCACTCACACACGTTCTCCCACGTCAACAACAAGTCAGAAGCTATTTTCTGGCACTGTTACCACTTGTATTTCACTACCTCTTTGTCGAACTAGTGCACCTATACACCTGACAAGTGTATTGGGTGTGTTGGGGACACAAGAGACTTCCTGTATCTTGATTGCAGGATTGCTTGAGAGGGAACACATTTGACCACTTCCTCCCTGAATTCGATAAACCTTGGGTAATCCACTTAAGGGAAACTTGCTGCTGTTCTACAAACATTTGCTCTTGGAGGCCCAACAACTGTCTACAAGAATAGAAGTGCGTAGACATCAGAGACCCTCTATCACCGTATTTATTTCTTCTTTGTGTAGAAGCTATGTCAAGTATGTTGAACCAAGCAGAAACTAATGAAACCCTAGTAGGGGTGAAGGTTTGTCGGCATGCTCCTATGATCTCTCACTTGTTATTTGCAGATGACTCACTTATTCTGATGGAAGCAAATGAGACGAATGCCAAACAACTCAAGAAAATCCTGGATGACTACTATGCTAGTTCGGGCCAATTGGTAAGCAAAGCAAAGTGTAGCATTTTTTCAGTCCTAATACTATTGTTGAGGAGAGAGTCCAAGTTTGTCAGGAATTGGATATCTGGACTGAAGCGCTAAGTGATCGTTACCTCGGTCTCCCAGCAATGGTGGGAGCACATCGATCGGAAAATTTTACATACCTTATCGAGAGAGTTCAAGCTTTGATTAGTGGATGGAAAGAAAAAATGTTGTCCATTGGGGGAAGGAGATTCTTATTAAGGCGGTTGCTCAAGTCATACTGGTGTTTGCGATGACATTATTTAATATTCCAAAGAAAATTTGCAAAGGAATTATGGATGTTATTTCGCAATTATGGTGGGGTGATGATGATGACCACAAGAAAATGCATTGGTTGCCCTGGTGGAAGATGTGTATCCCAAAAAACAGAGGAGGTATGTGATTTAGAGATTTACATACGTTTAATACTACGATGTTAGCAACGCAATGTTGGAGACTAACGAAACAACCGGATTCCTTATGTGCAAGAGGGCACGTAAACAAGGGCACGTTGATTGACTGATCAGTCCATCACGACTACGACACTTCAGCTTGGTATGATGAGTCCTTTGCTATTGCAGCACTTGATCTTAAACCCTAGCATATGTCCACTATTAAAGGGTGTAGGGATGGCCGAAACAATCCTAACCAGTGCATGGTATCTATGGTGGGAAAGACGTCAATTTACTCATGGTGAGAGCCTACAACCAGTTCATAGAAGTGCAATGTTAATTGGAGTGCTTGCAACAAATTATTAGAGAGCTAAAAAGACGATCACACAGAGTAAGAAGGAAGTGTGGTTCTGTCCAAAGAAAAGTTCTATAAAAATCAATGTGGACACCGCTTATGATGCTGATTTGGGCAAAGGAGGTATGTGGGCTATAGCCAGGGACTGTAAAGGAAAATTTATGGCTACAAGTTGAAAAGAAATTCACTTTGTGGCAGATTCTTTCATGGCTCAGGCATACATGTTACGGGATGGTCTTAGTCTGGCGTAATTTTTGGGAGGCAATATAATAATCATTCAATTTGACAATATGCAGGTCATTAAGACAATGTTGAATGGGTGCTTCTTAGCCACATAGAGGGAGGCCAATCAGGTTGCTCATGAGCTAAGCTAGCTAGGCATAGTTTTATCAATCATGTTGATGAGTCTTGAGATAATGATCCCCTAGTTTTATTATGCGAGCAATGGTGAATGATGTAACCGTTCTTTGAACTCGGGCAACAATTTTTTTACGCGCTCTTTTTCTTACCAGGGTATCGAAGGGGGCTCAAAGGTTTTTAATGAGGCGACTTGCTTGCCTGTTATAATATAATGATTTTACCGCAAAAAAATCTATAGATTAATGGTGGCGTGTACTCATAAAATCCATTACATAAGAAAAATTAAATAAATCACCCCCCCACCCACCCACACACACAAGTTGTGCCGATCTGAGTGCTAAATCCAGTAGTTTCCTGCGTTTGATTTCCGAAAAATCGAGTATAACACCGCACTCTGGATCAGTTAGCGTGCACCAAATTGTATTGTGAAGTTTGGCATTCAAAGTATTACAACATTCTATGTTTTCCCTCACCCATCTTTTTCCTCATAGCGCCTCCACGATTTATTGCTTCCTCCGCTGCGAAACCCAACTTCTGAATCATCAAGCGGAAACATATATAACCGATGGTCTTGGTTTCCTCGGCTGCCGTCTTCCTCTCCTCCATGCCTATCTTGCGCAAACCATCTTGCCGGAGTTATTCAGAACCTCGTGCAAATCGCTGTGTATAAAGCGCCAACTCGAATCAATTGTATACGCAATTGGCGGTGGCTGCGGAAGAAGGGGGGAGGGGAATTGTTCATACCTAGGTTGGCTAGCCGAGGCTGTTTTTTGGCGGATTTCGCGGCGACGGATGGTTTCCCGGGGCCTACCTTCCGCTTCGCGACCACTTTCTTCAACTTTCCCGGCGCCGGCTTCGACTTGGAGGCGGCGGCACTCACTGGAGCGAGGGGAGCAGCGGGACCGGCGGGAGAGGCCGGAGCGCCCACGGTGCCATCCTGGATGAGGACGGAGGCCTGCCGATTCTGCTTCGTCGCAGCAGCAGCCCCGGCTGGGGGACTGGCGACGGGGACGGAGACGACGCTGGTGGCTACCAGATCTGGCATACCCATCGGAAGGGTCCCTTGCGCCGGCGCGACCTCGCAGGAGCTCAGCGGCGGCTGCTGGACGTCCATGGCGACCTTTCGTGAGGCTCGACGGAGGTGGGAGCGGCGGGGACGGCAGATCGAGCGTGACGACGACAGGAATGGCGCGACTGAAATTTCCCTCCCGCCAACGAAAACTGGGGATATGGTTCGCGTCCAAGTCGGGCTCGAAAACTGGGTTTTCTCGGTTTCGGGGGGGGGATGTGTTTTCTCGAGGGCCCTAAAAAATTTCGGTTCGATTGATTTTGAGACGTCTGTTCTGGTCACTTTTCTCACGCGAAACCGAAAAGTGGCGGTTATTTTCTCGGTTCCGTCCTTTTACGGTATCTGCTAGAGATGCTCTTGTAGCACATGCATTACATAGTCTGTCGTAAGCCCCCTTTTGTGCCTCATTTCTATTTAGTCTATCGTAAGCCCCTTTGGTGCCTCATTTCTATTTATTACTTGAGTGCCTCTTTTCCAGATCTTGCTTTGCAAAAGGCTCACTCTTCAAAATGGAAGAAGGTGTTTCCGTTCTTTTTCCATGTCTCTTGGTCAATACCATCCACGTGTCTTTTTATTCTTTAAAAAAGTCTAAAATTGCAATGCGACTTCCTCTTTGCATTCAAGTAGGCAAGAGAAGCTTGTGGGGGATCATCAAGAACGAACTTAGACCAATTCTTATTTGTGTCTGCACAACTGAAGAGATCAAGAGGAATATGCCCATACGGCTGCGCTCCCGGATTATCAGTTGCAGGTGAATCATGCAAAACATCTCTCTCAGGGCTAGTAACAAACAGTTGGAAATGCAAAATGAGCTTAGCGGCTCCACCGGGACATATATATCATGTGCAACCGACCATCGTCACACGGTTGTAGCCAAAAACCACAGGTAATGACCACAGGTGCATGAATCCACTGCGTAGCCATATTGACAACCTGCAAGTAATCAAAAACTCCAGCCTTGTTGAAAAAAATCCTTTGACTTTCTGTACGTATCCAGAGAAAAATCCCACATAAAAGGAGCTTTCGTATAGTTTGGCACGCCAAACCGTCCAAAGCAGCTATAAAATATTAAAATCCCCGCCGCTGCGGCCACAGAGCGTCAGCAGTCAGCACACCCGAAGACCTTTCCGCGCACGCACATGGATTCTCCGGCGGGCGAAGCTGTAAGCGGCAGCCACATCGTTCTGGTGCACGGCGCATGCCACGGCGGCTGGTCCTGGTACAAGGTGGCCACGCGGCTCCGGTCGGCCGGGCACCGCGTCAGCACGCCGGACCTCGCGGCGTCGGGCGTCGACCCAACGCCGCTGCGCGAGGTGCCGACGTTCCGCGACTACACCAAGCCGCTGCTGGACCTCCTGGAGTCGCTCCCGTCCGGGGAGAAGGTGGTGCTCGTCGGCCACAGCCTCGGCGGCGTGAACATCGCCCTGGCATCCGAGCTGTTCCCGGAGAAGGTCGCCGCCGCGGTGTTCCTCACCGCCTTCATGCCGGACGACAGGTCGCCGCCGTCGTACGTGCTTGAGAAGGTATATATGTGTACTATATCCTCATTTGCTTGACCTTTTCTTGTTAGAAGTCTACTAGATTCGGACGCAGAAACAAGTAACCTGACGCTCCCGACCAACAACAGCTTATTGCCCGAAATGTTTCCCTACTTTGTGTAGTACTACTGAATGATTGCTCGATCTATTTTTTTTCCATTAAATAGTTCGTGGAGGGGAAGACCCTGGACTGGATGGACACGGAGTTCAAGCCTCAAGATCCCGAGGGGAAGCTACCTATTTCCATGCTGTTCGGGCCACTGGTCACACGAGCAAACTTCTACCAGCTGTGCTCGCCGGAGGTATTTGCTACATATGCATGTCTAATCACCTGTTCGAACTTCCAACATCACGTTAAATATGACTCGAACTTAGCACACATAACGTATGAGAATCGATCAAATGTTCCTTCTAATATGTACTACATTGAGATTGACCAAATTAAGAGAGAAACATATGGAAATTCCCTGATACTGTTCATACGCATAGAGTTACACCAGATATGAAACTGCATGTTGGAATCGTATGGCAATGGCAGGACCTCACGCTCGGAATGTCCCTGATGAGAGTGGGTTCAATGTTCGTGGACGACCTGAGACGGCAGCGGCCGTACACGGCGGCTCGCTACGGGTCGGTGCGCAAGGTGTTCGTGGTCTGCAAGGACGACCGCGCCATCGTCGAGGGCTTCCAGCGGTGGATGATAGAGAACTACCCCGTGGACGAGGTGAAAGAAATCGACGGCGCCGACCACATGGCGCTGCTCTCGACGCCGGCCGAGCTCGCGACCTGCCTCGCGGACATCGCCGGAGAGTATGCTTGATGGTGGCCGTGACCCGTGAGGCCGCACGTTGCTTGCAGATCTATCCGGCCGTATAGCATCCTGATACCGATGTTTGTGATTTGCCGCACCTACTGATTCTGTCTTACATCATGCCCGGTCAAGGTGTCCATTACATCTACAGGGATTTCATTGCAATCAATTCAGACGGATGATGTTTCAACGTCCCGGTGTGACTTGTCGCTGTCTAATAATGAAGATAAAGTGTCGTCGTGGTGTAAACTGTGGCTGTTTATTATGATAATATGAAGATAAATGTGGATGCTCGTCTACGTCCACACATAATATAATCGCTGTCGACTCGCTGTCATCGCATTATTGCATGGATGGCACGTGCGGAGTTCCCACACTTCTTCGATCTGAGCACACCAGCTTAATTATGTGGTACTTTCTCCTTTAGAAGTATAAGACATTTTAATTTTATAAAATAAATGCATCCTTTTTTAGTGTATAAGTTTATTACTTTGAATTTATACACAAAAATGGTCTAGATACATTTATTCCATAAAATTAAAACTTCTTATATTTCTATACGAAGGGAGTATAAAAGAGCATATGTCCGCTAAGAAATTGAACCCTGGGACAAAATCACAGCTGGCGGTCGATTCGTTCGTCCTTGCATCTGCTTCGGTCTACATATCGCATGCTTAACCAGGAAACGTCAGATTCAGCATGCACGAGCTGATCTGGAAGTTGAGAGCGCCGCTGAAGTGCAAAATCTTCGGGTGGCTAGCGATAAAACACAGGCTGTGGACCTCAGATCGGCGATTTCGACATGGGCTCCAGGATCATTCGGAGGCATGCTTCACCTGTCTGCAAGAGGAAGACAATGTTGAGCACATTCTGGTGCAATGTCCATATGCGATGCAGGTTTGGTTTAGATGCTTTCAGGAGGTGGAGCTCCAAATTCGGCAACCGCAAGTGGAGGACACGTGGGAACAATGGTGGTCGGAAGCAATAGGGCAGGTGCACACCACGGACAAGAGACATTTCGACACCCAAGTACTGCTTGTTGCTTGGACCTTATGGAAGCAGCGGAATGCCCGTGCCTTTGGCAACGTTAGGCAACAATGTGACTCGCAGGAGGCGATGAGGCGAATCAGAGATGAATTTAGTATTTGGGAATTTGCTTCAGGAGGAGTGAGTCACCACCTAGAGCGAGAGTAGGCTTTAGTTGGTGTGTGTAGAGAATTGAGTGTTCTGAAGCAATTGTGCGCAGTTGTTTTCAGTCTTGTAAATATGTTGTTTGCTCCTTCTATAAAGATATGGTACGCTATTGGCATACCCTTGAAAAAAAAATCGTCTGTTACCTCTTCTTAAGAACATCTTCACAGGCGCTCCCCATATCATAGCCGGCGGGCGGCAACATAGCCGACACATCGATACGGAGAGTGTCGGCACATGGTGCACAGAATTGGGGAGGGGTCGTCCACACCGGCGATCCCCCTATGGCCGGCCTCAATAGAGATTCGGCCTAAAATCAATACATCACACACACAATATGAATTCAAATGATTATGAACATAAATTGAATTTTCACCTTATAACATTAAACAAGTTTTGGCTACATCCACAGGCCATCATCAAAATTTGGCTATCAAGATAACATACAGCAACATCGATCAAACAAAGAGCGGTGCCTCCACCACCTCCGTCTCATCACTCATCGAGGGCACCGGCTCGAGTGTCGATGTCGCCGTGGCTGCAGGTGTTTCTTTCACCGAGGGAAGTATTGGTGCAGATGTCGTCGCCAAGGGAAGTGTTGGTGCAGATGCTGCCGCCGCCATAGCAGCCGCTGCAGTCATGATCTCCTTGTCCATGTGATCAAGGTACATCTCATGCCATGCCCTCGCCAACGGATCCATCATCGACATGTACATCGTAAGGATTTGGCCTCCTCCTTCATCTTGGCCAATGCAAACTGCGACACCTCATTCATCGCCTTGAGATGCCGGCTTGGGCTTCCATATTGATGGCTTCAACCTTCTCTTTCTCAAGCTCCAATTTGGCATCTTGCTGGCCCAACATTGCGTTCCATATTGCATTGCTCTGATCACCGCTCTCTTTGTTGTTGGAGAAGAAGGACTAAATCATCCTTTCAATGGAAGCATCAATGTCGACCAGTGAGGAGGCCCATTCCGCTCCAACTTTGCTTTCTTGTTGCCAATTGGGCGACCGGTTAAGGCAGCCAAGGAGGGGGCTGGCCCATCTTCACCTTTCCCTTTGCCAGCCTTGAGGGCGATGTGGACGTTGTCCCACTTCTTGCAACCTTGGAGCTTCGTGAAGCAATGCATGTAGGGGAAGTCCTTGTCCTCGTTGTGGCCTTGTACAACATGAGGGTGTCCCACAACTATCAAATATAGCACAGATCAATGCACAAACATGAAGTGTATCCGATTGGTATATGCATAAGAGAATTAGCAACTTACGTAGTCGACCATGGTCTTTCCACTCTCTTTCCACCGAGCGACGCTCTCATAGTTTCCATGGAACTTATTACATTACTTACCTATGCGGCAAGCCCCCCTTGCTACAGATCATGTGGATCATCGCAAACTCTCCAAATTGCTTTCTCTCATTGAATTGATCATAGATCCTTTTGTAGTACTCGTAGCGCTCACCGGTCATTGGCTCGAACATGTTGGCGGTGTCATTGTGATGATGCTCGATGTGGCACTTCGTTGGTAACCCCAAGCGCAGGGTGTGTGAAGAGCAAGCATCAAGTTTTCCCTCAGTTGAAACCGAGGTTATCGAACCAGAAGGAGGAAGGAAACGTCACACAGGTGTTGCAAACAACGTGGAGACCTGCACAACACAAACTCAAGACTTTGCCCCAACGTTTAAGTGAGGTTGTCAATCTCACCGGTTTGTTGTAACAAAGGATTAAACGTATGATGTGGAAGGTAATGGTTTGCAGCAAGTAAACAAGTAACAGCGGAAGATGTATCAATGGTAAAGATTGTGAAATGGATCGTATGGGCACCTAGAGGGGGGGGGGTGAATAGGTGCTAACCAATTTTTAATACTTTTTCCAATTTTAGGCTTTACACAAAGTAAATTCTCTAGATATGCAACTAAGAGAATTTCCCTATATGAAACCCTAACTACTAAGCACGTAAAAGAGGAGCGAGGAAACCGTAGTGGAACACGCGGAGACACAGGGATTTGTTTTACCGCAGTTCCTTCCTTGTTACGGGAAGTACATCTGCGTTGGAGGGGTGGGCGGTTCTAAGACCACCACGCCACAATAGGCCTCACCCTATTCTCCGATGGATCTCGCCACGAGAGGCCTGATCCACCTTCTCCACTATTGGATCCCTTCGAGGCGGGAACCGGTGCCTTTTACAATACTATCGGGGCACACACCCACAACCGAATTAGGGGCTCCCGGGATGACAACAAGCTGTCACAAAAACAAGGTTTATCAATATAAACGAAAACAAGGATCTAGATCTTTGCAAGAAATACTAGATCGAATGTTCTCCAAATGAATGGAGAGGAGATGAAGCGCTTGATTGCTGATGATGAAGGTCGAGTTCTCCTCCTTCGATTCCCAAAGGGATGGGGCCTTTGGATGGATCTAGGTGGAGCACTCTTGTATGAACTTTTGAGATCTGATCTGTTCTTTTTCGAGATGAATCAAGAGATCTGACAGGAGGGGGAAGGCTGGCTTAAATACCCCCTCCCCAGATCTGGCCGTTGCTCAATTTTGGGGGCGGATTATCCGCCCCCCACTTGGGGCGGATTATCCGCCCCCTGGGAAAATTCCGCCACAAGGGCGGACTCTCCGGGGGAAACTCCGCCCCCCTCTCTGGGGCTTGCGCCTAGGTGAAGCTTGGAGAAAACTTGGGGGGCGGATTATCCGGCCCCCTCCTGGGGCGGATTATCCGGCGTAGCCGGAAAGTCCGGCCAAAACTCCGCCCCCCTCTCTGGGGCTTGCGCCTTGGCGAAGAGCAGGAGGGGCGGATAATCCGCCCCCCTGGGGGGCGGATTATCCGGCACGGCCGGAAAATCCGGCCAATGATCCGCCCCCCCTTCTGGGGCTTGCGCAGGCTTGAGCAGAGGGAGGGGCGGATTATCCGCCCCTGGTGGGGCCGGATTATCCGCCCCCAAAGGTAGATTTCTGAGCTGCAACACTTCAACACACATTAAATGATCCTTGGTATTGTTATCTAACACACAAAACACTAGGGATTAAGAAATGTTCTTTCAATCTCCCCCTTTTTGGTGTTAGATGACAATACTAGGATTTGCAGTGAAAACGGCAAGTGCCACTTTAGATAATGAAAGACGCTCCCCCTAGATGTGTGCATACTTAAGATTTGCATTTGAATACAAATACACACACTAGGTAGAGCACTACTTTAAGGTTTGGTGAAAGAAAGTCATACCACCGGAATATATATACATGACATACATAGATGAACCCCTGAATCCAAATGTCATCAAATAAGCTCCATAATTCCAGAATTCCATGGGGTCCATGATAGATAAATCCAGAAATCCATGAATACCAAACATAGTACCAAACTGTGGAGTACGACATAGTCTTACACAAACAACCACAAATAGCAAACAAGTTCACGCTAGAAAAGGCACAAGCAAGCAAATAAAAACGACTAAAAAACGAACTAAAAACCGAAGAGCTTGTGCCTGACCCTTGCAAATCCACGTGACCTACTAGAACTACTTCTCCCCCTTTGGCATCGAAACGCCAAAAAGGAAGAAGAGCGATGCTAACGCCCCTGGAGATCACTCCACCTCATCCTCGTCGTAGTCATCCTCATCCCCTTCCTCTTCACCATACTCATCATCATCGTCATCAGCGGGAGGAGTGGGTGCCCTTGGTGGAGGGGGAAAGAGACAACTCTCGAGCTCGCCATAGTTGATCCCTGAAGTGTTCCACTGAGCGTACGGATCCGGAGCAGTGGGAGGAGGTGGATTGCCAGTGGCACCTGAGACATGGTGGAGGATAAGCTGCTGCGTGTGATCCCTCTCATGATCCCTGCGGTACTCCTCATATTGGCCCTTGTGAATGTCAATACCCATGCAAAGAATGTTCCGCTGGAACCAATTAAGCTGCTTGACCTCACGTGCCATTGGGGACACCGTGGAGCGACGACCACTAGCCCGAGCATCATGCATGAAGGACTCCGGGGCAGTGGAGGGGTGATGAGTCTTCTGAGCCTTGTTGTATATTTTCTTGGGCTTATGAACACCATCCAAAGCAGTGCCAAAGTCTTCAAGGGGTAGCATATGCTTGATCAGCATCATAATGAACGGAGCATAAGGAATGGAGAGCCGGTTGATCATAGCATCCGTCATCTCATGAAAAATATAGTCCATGACATCCAGTTTGTAACCAGTGGCTGATCCAGAGTTAGTGGCACACTCGTGAGCGAACGCAAGGAGAGGAACAAGGTGGCCACGGATCCTGTCATTGTTGCCACCACTCGGTGCGATGCAGTCCCGAAACATGCCAACAAGAGCGGCATACAAGGGAGAGAGACCAGCGAAAGTACCAGCAACACCATCAGGAGAAAGACAGGGAGCCAGAGCAGTGTCCTTGGATGGCTTCAAGGGAGTAATGATGCGGTGACCAGCAGGAGTGTCACGGCCATGGAATGCATACCCAAGAACCTGCCCAAAAGTGCGAAAGTCTGACTGAAGCATGGTAGTCCCGGTCATCCACTTCATAGTGCGGCGCTCATCACCGCGGATCACAAGAGTAGAGAAAAACTGTCGCACCACAGAAGAGTCATAATCGCACTGAATGGTCATGAGGTGGTGAAGCCCCATCTTATTGGTCACATCCAATGCCTCAAGGAGCCTAGCCTTGGATTGAGCCGCAGTCAAGTTGATGGGACGCATGGGGCGAATCTTGAGAGAAGCATAAACATCATCATGGATAGCCCGAAAGTGAGCATTCCAAAACATACTGTCCTCGGGTTGTCCATCACTGTCAATATCATCATAATAGTCTGTCTGGCGAATGGTGGCATACTGAATGTTGTCCATAGACTTGTAATTGGGCCGAGACTGTTTGCCCTTGCGAGAAGCGGTTCGCTTAGTTTTCTTACTTGCCTCAGCCATCCTTGCAGCCTCTCGAGCTGCCCTGTGAACCTCTGTTTCGTCAATAAACGTCCCTTCGGTAGTGGGTTTGAGGTAACGGGGACGGGGACGACGGACGAAGGTCTTGGTCGGCTTGGAACCACCTGTGAAAAGCATTGAGAGAGGTAGCAAGGAGATGAGCATACACACAAGTCCAGGAAAAAGAAAACATGGAGAAGGAGTAACATTGCAACCCCATAACCAATGATGTTCCTGAGCAGAATCTGAACCAAAACAGACCAGAGTGTAAATCTCCAGGCCGGATTATCCGGCCCTGGCAGGGGCGGATAATCCGCCCCCCGCAAAAAAATTCTGGGTTGGCTCAGATCTATCATGGCAAAACAGATCGAGTACTAGGGTTGCAAGGCTACTGATTCTAGCATGTAGGAAACAACACCAAGAACCTTCTACAACGAGATTTCCACCAAAAAAAACAACATCCCATACAAAAGGATAGAGATGAGGGAGTTACCCTCACTCATTGGAGGAAAATCGCGGAGGAGAAGATACCCGGAGGCGAGGTGAAGAAGATCCGGGGAGAGCCCGGAGAATCCGGTGGTCAAATCGACTCCGGGAGAGGCGGATGCTCCGGCGGCGGCTGGGGGCAGAGGTAGGGTTGGGGGAGGACTGGCTGCTCTGTGTGAGTCTGCCCTCCCCGACCCAGCCTATAAGGGGCTGATTTCGCCCGGGGCGGATAATCCGCCCCCCACTTAGGGCGGATAATCCGCCCCCCCAGACATTCTGGAAAGCCGAATCAGGCCAGAGCACCCTATCAAATCTCTCGATGGTGTTTTAGAGGACTTGTGTGCAAGAATAGATGGTTCAAGGAGGGAGGGAAAGGCTTGGGATGAGAGAATCAAACTGAGATGGTACTACACACCCAAATTTGCAAGAATCAAATCAATCAAAAGCCAAATTTGAGTGTGTTTTCCATAAGAACAAGAGGTATGCAAGAAAATCCAACAAGACCCATAAAAAACACAACTCTTCTCGAGGAGGAGGGCGGTGGCCGAAGCCACCATGTTGGAGCGCATGGCATGACACCGCGAAGATGTATCTTGAGTTCAACACCAATGCTCATCGATGACCCACATATCACAAAATGATATTAAGGGAAATGATTTTACTTGCTTTCGGCATGATGGGGGGAGGGTTGGCCCAATCAATTAGGACCACACTCCCCCTATATTGATGCCCACATCTAAACCAAATACATGAATAAGAGCAAGTGAGTGTGCAAGAATAGTCAAGCCAAGCTCCTTGAATCTACGATATTTAGCTCATTCCGCAAATAACAAAATCTTGCTTCATCGAGGGGCTTCGTGAAAATATCAGCAAGTTGGTTCTTCGTGCTTACAAATGACAGAGCAATATCTCCACGAGCAACATGATCCCGAATAAAGTGGTTGCGAATCTCTATATGTTTTGTTCTTGTATGCTGCACAGGATTGTAAGCAATTTTGATAGCACTTTCATTGTCGCATAAAAGAGGCACTTTGTCATAATTGACACCATATTCCTTTAAAGTTTGCCTCATCCATAACAATTGAGTACAAGCACTTGCAGCAGCAACATATTCAGCTTCGGCGGTTGAGAGTGAAATACAATTCTGTTTCTTTGATGACCAACACACTAGAGACCTGCCCAAGAATTGGCATGCACCAGAGGTTGATTTCCTATCATCTTTGTCACCAGCCCAATCTGAATCGGTGTAACCACATAGAGAGAAACTTGAACCCTTGGGATACCATAACCCAAAATTTGGGGAATGAACCAAATATCGGAAGATTCGCTTGACCGCCACTAAGTGGCTGTCTTTAGGAGCGGCTTGGTACCTTGCACACACTCCTACACTTAACACGATATCGGGCCTAGATGCGCAGAGGTAAAGGAGAGAGCCGATCATGGATCGGTATACCTTTTGATCCACATCTTTACCCTTGGGATCGAGCTCAAGATGACACTTTGTTTGCATTGGGGTAGCAACGCCATTGAGATCCGTCATCTTGAACCTTTTGAGCATGTCTTGGATGTATTTTGCTTGATTAATAAAGGTTCCCTCTCTAAGTTGTTTGATTTCAAAGCCAAGAAAGAACCTGAGCTCACCCATCATGGACATCTCAAACCTGTCAGTCATAAGCTTTGAAAATTCATCGTTAAAAGCTTGGTTAGTAGAGCCAAAAATAATGTCATCTACATAGAGTTGGCATACAAAAAGCTCCCCATTGACCTTCTTAGTAAAAAGAGTGGGATCGATTTGCCCAACTTCGAATCCACGGTCTATCAAAAGCTCTTTAAGGTCCTCATACCACGCACGTGGGGCTTGTTTAAGGCCATAGAGCGCCTTATCGAGTTTGTAGACATGGTTCGGAAATTTGGGGTCCTCAAACCCCGGGGGCTGCTTGACGTATACTAACTCATGTAGAGGACCATTAAGGAAAGCGCTCTTAACATCCATTTGTTGTAACTTAAAATTATGATGAGCTGCATATGCAAGAAGGATACGGATGGACTCAAGGCGAGCCACTGGAGCATATGTCTCGCCAAAATCAATTCCTTCTACTTGGGAGAATCCTTGAGCCACTAGTCGTGCTTTATTCCTCACAACAATGCCATTTTCATCCTGTTTGTTCTTGAAGATCCACTTGGTGCCGATAACATTGCGGCAATCCTTTGGCTTTTCTACGAGCTTCCACACTTTGTTGCGTTCGAAGTTGTTTAATTCTTCATGCATTGCAACAACCCAATCGGGGTCTTCAAGAGCATCAAAAACCTTCTTTGGTTCAACCATGGAAATGTGAGCTTGATGATCACAGAAGCTAGCAAGCTCTCTTCGAGTGGATACCCTTCGTCGTAGATCACCAACTACCTTGTCAAGAGTGTGACCTCTTAGTTCAAGGTTGCGATCCGCCCGAGCCTTGCGACGAGCCTCAATATCCTTATTATTTCTTGAAGGAGTGGATTCAATTGTTGTATCCTTGTCTTGATTACTGCAGTGCCCTTGATCTTGGTCACCAGTACTGCCAGAAGATTGTTGCTGAGCATTTTCTTCAGGCCCGGATAATCCGCCGCTTGGAGGGGCCGGACTATCCGGCCTGGGGGGGGAAGTACCAGAACCATCTTCCTGAGAAATCCTGACTGGAGTTGGAGAGCCATGGCCGGATAATCCGCCCCTAGGGGCCGGATAATCCGGCCTGGGAGCTTCAGAGGTGTTGATTTCTCCTTCGGATCCCCTGGTGCAAGTTGGAGTGCCAGGGGCGGATTGTCCGCCCCTTGGAGGGGGCGGATAATCCGGCCTGGGACTACCAACTTGTCCAGAAGACTGAAGATCTTCAGCAGGTTGCGGTGTTGGTGCAGAGTTTTCTCCAACAGTAGGAGCTTGTTGATCTTGTGAAGATGAGGGCTCCACTTGAGTGGAGCATTGTCCTTCCCGATCCGCCACAAGGGGTTCCTCAATGGGGCGGAAAAATCCCACGCCCATTCTTCTTATGGCATCTTGGGGTATTTCAACATCTGCATCACAAACATCAACTTGCCCTACAAAGGAGCCGTTATTTTCATCGAACTCCACACTACAAGATTCTACAACAATCCCAGTGAGCTTGTTGTAGACTCTATAAGTGTGGGATTCGGCACCGTAACCAACAAAAATGCCTTCTAAAGCCTTGGATTCAAATTTTGACAAACGAACACCTTTAATAAGAAAGAAACACTTACACCCGAATACCCTGAAGTATGAGATGTTGGGTTTGTTGCCGGTAAGTATTTCATATGGGGTCTTGTCCAAGATCTTCCGAAGGTAAAGCCGGTTTGATGAGTGACAAGCAGTGGATATGGCTTCAGCCCAAAAGTTATAAGGAGACTTAAATTCAGCTAGCATAGATCTTGCCATATCCATCAAAGTCCGGTTCTTCCTCTCGGCTACACCATTTTGTTGAGGGGTGTACGCAGCGGAATATTGATGTCTAATCCCCTCTTCGCTAAGAAACTCGTTTAAAGTGTAGTTCTTGAATTCTGTGCCATTGTCACTTCTAATTGCCAATATGGGAACATTGTGTTGTCGTTGAACTTCATTGGAAAAGTCGATGACAGTTTGTTGAGTCTCACTTTTCAGCTTGAAGAAATATACCCATGTATATCTTGAGTAATCATCGACGATGACCAAGCAATATTTCTTCCCACCAAGACTTGCATGAGAAGGAGGTCCAAATAAGTCCACATGGAGTAATTCCAAGATCCTCTTTGATGACACAATAGTCTTCCTCTTGTGGGGAGAATCATGCATTTTTCCTTCAACACAGGCCCTGCAAACACGATCTTTGGCAAAAGAGACATTGTCTTTTAGTCCAAGAATGTGGCCACCCTTTTGGAGACTTTGCAAAGTTCTCATGTTGACATGGGCTAAACGGCGATGCCATAGCCAGCCCACGTCGGCCTTTCCGAATAGACACATCGGACCCGAAGTTGTTTTCCCCGAGAAGTCCACCACATACAGGTCATTTTCGACGTATCCAACGAAAGCGACCTTTAGAGACTTGCTCCATAAGAGTACCACCAAATCATCATCGATAAAAACAGCAAAACCCATCTTGCCAAGGGCACGAACAGAAAGAAGATTATAGCCAAGGGTCTCAACAAGCATGACGTCCACGAGAGAGATATCGTGGGCAACCACAACCTTGCCAAGACCCAATACCTGAGATTTAGACTTATCACCATAGGAGACTGTGATATTATCAAGATTTGGACGCATCTCCGTGATGATCTCCTTGCTTCCGGTCATATGACTAGTGCAGCCACTATCCAGCACCCATTTCGATCCACCGGAAGCATAGCCCTGCAAGAAAATTACTTCTTGGTTTTAGGTACCCATTTTTCAATGGGTCCTTTCATGTTAGTAACAAGGGTCTTTGGGACCCAAATAGACCAAGCAATAAATTCATCAAAAGGACCAACATAATAAGCATAAACATCGCCATAACCATCACAAAAGAGTTCATAATTTGGATTGTGAGACCCTGCAAAACCAATATTATTAGTCTTGTCTTTTGTGACAACCTTCTCAGCCGTGCTTGTCTTTGATTGCACATTCTTGGTCTTGTTCTTCTTGGTTTTCTTCTTCTTGGACTTGGTGACATACCCAAGTCCCTCTCTACCATGATTTGACCTTTGCTTGTCAAGGACTTCATCAAGCACACTTTTGTCCTTTGTAGTGGTGTCCTTGATCACTCCTTTCTCCACATTAGTTTTTTTCTTGTTACTATATGTTGAGTTGGACGAGCTAGGAGTATCATATATGGCCAATCGACTTTGAAGCTGATCATGTGACTCATTGAGGATAGAGAACTCGTTTTTCAACGCCTTGTGAGCATTGTCAAGTTTCTCCAATTCCTCGGAGAGTCTATCATGAGCAGCCCCAAAGTCAATCCTTTCCTTCTTTAACTTCTTTGCCTTGGTGACCGCATTGTCACGTTCCTTAACGAGTTTAGTCACAATTTCTTCATGTGACTCTTCCATAGATTCAAGCCTCTCTTCAAGAGAGACCCGAGCTTCTTCTTCTTCTTCAAGCGCATTTTTTAGGGATGCAATTTCCATTGCATCCTCCCTTTCAATTCTGCCCTTTTCTTCGAGGAGAGCTTCGTTTTGGGCCAACTGATCCATAAGAGCCTCAAAACGAACTTTGTGCTCACCTTGCAAGTTAGTATAGAAATAATCCAAGGCAATAATCTCTTCTTTAACCTTAAGACTAGTAGGATCATCCATGTCTATCATAGCCTTGGGAAAAGAAGAGTTAGAAGAAGTTACCTCGGAGCTTCTTGCCATGAGACAAGTAGGATTCTTGTTGATGATGTTTTCGTTTGGAGAGTCGAAGAGTGATGTTGATGTAGTTGTGGTGGCTATAGCATCCACCTCTTGAGAGCTATCGTCCTCGTCCTCATCTTCACTCCCCGATGAATATTCTTCTTGAGCTACTAGAACAATCTTTGGTTGCTTCTTGAAAGGAGCATTTTTCTTTACAAACTGTTTCTTACGTGGAGCTTTTGATTTGTCCTTGAAAATGAGTCTTCCTCCATTATCCTCTCTACTTTGATATGGACACTCAGCTACGAAGTGCAACCGGTCACCACAATTAAAGCAAGTTCTCAGCTTGGGACCATTTTCTTTTCTTCCATAGGCTCCACTTTTGCGATCTAGTTCAGCTTTAGCCTTGGCTGGATCTTTCCAAAAGTTTCTTGCATAAAGAGCCAAGTATTGTCCGTGAATCCTTTTTATATCTTCGGGACAGTCCAGGCCTTCTACCGCATATTCATCATGATCAACCACACTAGTCTTCAAAGCCATGTTTACCCCCTTTTGCATCCCCATAGCTCGAGCACGAGCATCTTCGGCATTCTTGGCAGCCACTTTGAATGCGGCCATTTCTTGCATTACCTCGTTGGATGACATGAGGTGATAATTATGCCTACCTTGGAGACTTTTCAAATCCGTGGGCTCAAATGGCATAAGTGCACTGACATACTTGCGCTTGATCCAAGCATCATCAACACAAGCCGCGCCGTGGTTTCTGAAGGTAGTAGCTATTGCCTTTAGCCTCCTATACATGTCCTCGTGGTCTTCTCCATCCAGCATATAGAATCCTTCAGCTTCATTGCTCAAGGCATCATATCTATTCCTTCTCATACTTTCATTTCCAATGAAAAGCTCGGTGAGAGCATCCCACGCTTCTTTAGCTGTGCTAAGATGCTGAATGTGTGGCATGTCTTTATCTCCCACACCAAGCTGTATCATGTGTAGGGCCGTAGCATTGAGTTGGCTATCGACCACTTCTCTCCTTGTGAGATTGTTAGGATTTCCCACGTGAAGACCATTTTCGATGATCTTCCACAACTCTATGGAGGAACTGCACACATGAGATTTCATCAAAAATTGCCATTGAGAGAAAGTAGAAGCTGACAATTTGGGTGGATCACCCCTATTATGTATATGAGGGTGAGGAATAGGCGGATCAGGAGAATACACATGAGAAACCTCATTGTATCCATCCTTACCGCTATCCTTTTTCGAGGAGGAGCTCTTACTTGTATCATCACCTACCACTTCGTTCTCTTTGGAAACAGTTTTACCCGTTTCCTTGGATTGCGGAGTGGTATCCTCAGAGTTAGATGGAGGTGATGCTGCGGATGTGGAGAGACGCATTATCAATTGACGCATCTCTTCCATCTTAGCCTCCATAGAACTCACCAAGGTTGTTTCCAACGTCTTGAGATCGTTCATGGTGACTACCTCCGGAGCATCACTCCCATCTCCCTTGGAACCCATACTTCTCTTAGGCTGTTAAGCCCGAAATAAGAGCCGAGGCTCTGATACCAATTGAAATGGATCGTATGGGCACCTAGAGGGGGGGTGAATAGGTGCTAACCAATTTTTAATACTTTTTCCAATTTTAGGCTTTACACAAAGTAAATTCTCTAGATATGCAACTAAGAGAATTTCCCTATATGAAACCCTAACTACTAAGCACGTAAAAGAGGAGCGAGGAAACCGTAGTGGAACACGCGGAGACACAGGGATTTGTAAAAGAGGAGCGAGGAAACCGTAGTGGAACACGCGGAGACACAGGGATTTGTTTTACCGCAGTTCCTTCCTTGTTACGGGAAGTACATCTGCGTTGGAGGGGTGGGCGGTTCTAAGACCACCACGCCACAATAGGCCTCACCCTATTCTCCGATGGATCTCGCCACGAGAGGCCTGATCCACCTTCTCCACTATTGGATCCCTTCGAGGCGGGAACCGGTGCCTTTTACAATACTATCGGGGCACACACCCACAACCGAATTGGGGGCTCCCGGGATGACAACAAGCTGTCACAAAAACAAGGTTTATCAATATAAACGAAAACAAGGATCTAGATCTTTGCAAGAAATACTAGATCGAATGTTCTCCAAATGAATGGAGAGGAGATGAAGCGCTTGATTGCTGATGATGAAGGTCGAGTTCTCCTCCTTCGATTCCCAAAGGGATGGGGCCTTTGGATGGATCTAGGTGGAGCACTCTTGTATGAACTTTTGAGATCTGATTTGTTCTTTTTCGAGATGAATCAAGAGATCTGACAGGAGGGGGAAGGCTGGCTTAAATACCCCCTCCCCAGATCTGGCCGTTGCTCAATTTTGGGGGCGGATTATCCGCCCCCCACTTGGGGCGGATTATCCGCCCCCTGGGAAAATTCCGCCACAAGGGCGGACTCTCCGGGGGAAACTCCACCCCCCTCTCTGGGGCTTGCGCCTAGGTGAAGCTTGGAGAAAACTTGGGGGGCGGATTATCCGGCCCCCTCCTGGGGCGGATTATCCGGCGTAGCCGGAAAGTCCGGCCAAAACTCCGCCCCCCTCTCTGGGGCTTGCGCCTTGGCGAAGAGCAGGAGGGGCGGATAATCCGCCCCCCTGGGGGGCGGATTATCCGGCACGGCCGGAAAATCCGGCCAATGATCCGCCCCCCCTTCTGGGGCTTGCGCAGGCTTGAGCAGAGGGAGGGGCGGATTATCCGCCCCTGGTGGGGCCGGATTATCCGCCCCAAAGGTAGATTTCTGAGCTGCAACACTTCAGCACACATTAAATGATCCTTGGTATTGTTATCTAACACACAAAACACTAGGGATTAAGAAATGTTCTTTCAGATTGGACCAGGGTCCATAGTTCACTAAAGGTGCTCTCCTTAGATAAACAGCATGGTATGAAGGGTAAACAAATTACAGCGGGGCAGTTGACAGGAACTGAGCAAGGCATAACAATGCAATTACTAGCCAGAAAGATCCTATGAGGTTGATTGAGCAATACAACAATATACATAGACCGTCATCCAACTACTTCTATGACTAGAAGTCCACCTTCAGGTTATCATCCGAACCCCCTCCAGTATTAAGTTGCAAGCAACATACAACTGCTTTAAGCATAGTGTGTAAGGTAAACAGTCCACATGTTCCATGAACAAGAGACCGTTGTTTTCTCCCTAGTAGCAACAACACATCTACAATCGAAGAGATTATTGTCACTTCCCTTGGAAACTAGAGGCATGAACCCACTATCGAGCATAAATACTCCCTCTTGGAGTCACTAGCAACTACTTGGCCAAGATAACCATTAGCAACGGAGAGCATGCAAGATCACAAACAACACATATATGATAGAATCATAAAGATAAAACCATTAATCAAACCAACATAATAATCTCAATATACATCGGATCTCCGCAAACACAACATGCATGATTACAAATAGATTAGATCTTGATCATGAACGGAGCTCACAAGATCTATACATGAAAGAACAAAGGAGGAGATACAACCATCTAGCTACTACATGGACCCATAGTCCAAGGTGGAACTACTCACGAATCATACCGGAGAGAAGGCCTCCAGGATGATATCCCTTCCGGCAGGGTGCCGGGAAGAACTTCAGACCCCCCGCCCCGATCTAGGGACGATGGTGGCGACGGCTACAGACGGTTTCGTGGATTTCTGATCGGGTACTCAGGGTTTCTGCATCGGGGGCTTCTTATAGGCGAAGGGGGAGACCGAGGAGGCGGCTAGGGGCTGCAAACCCTAGCCAGGCTCGGGGCTAGGCCCACTCGCGCCTAGGGTGGGTCTGGCCCCTCCGGCTCTCCTATGGACTTCTTGTTCCCTACGGAAAGTAATTGACTTTGACGTTTGTCCCGTCCAATTCCGAGAATATTTCTTTACTAACTTTTCTGAAACCAAAAACAGCAGAAAACAGGCATCTGGCACTGTTGCAACTTGTTAATAGGTTAGTACGAGAAAACATGTAAAAATTACCTCAATGTATGGACAAGTAAAGCAAAGTAGATACTAAACAAGCATGGAGCATCAAAAATTATAGATACATTTCCAACGTATCAGCATCCCCAAGCTTAACTCCTGCTCGTCCTCGAGTAGGTAAGTGATAAAAGAATAATTTTTTAGGTGACATGCACCCTCACAATAAAGATCCAACCATTTGCAAACATTGAAAGTTGGGATCAAAGAACTCTAAACATGTGCATGAAAGATGGAGTTCTAACAACATGACATAGTAACTATGCATGCAACATGGCAAGCTACAAACAAAGATCATGAATAACATGCATTGAAAAACATTTGTTTGTTTCACATGCAGAAAACATAGCATAAAGCTTGTCCCTCATAGAATAGCAATATAATGCATAGGACACCTGCAAAGTTCACAAGGGTGACTAGAAACAAATAGCACAAGAGCAAGTAATAATACAATATGCATCAATTAATAAGCTTTGGAACATTGCACACAGAATCTATGCTCTCTTAATGGTGCTTAAAGGTAGAAAGTGGAGACTCATTAATGGTGGAAGAAAGGCCTTTTTGTAAAGGAAGCAGGGATTACAAGTTTCAAAAAGAGCTTCCAAAAATTATGATACTAGTTAGCTTTCAGCCCTCATTTGCCCCTATCATAAGCATCTTGAAGTGGTTAAGGTTAAAGTGGCAAAGCTGGAGTATATGCTTGACAAAGTATAAGTTGGCAATCTCATGCCCCTTGAATACGAGGGCCACACCTCATGCATACTCAACTTTGGATCCAGGTAAGTTCTTGTCACTGTAAGTATTTGCATATCATTGAGAACCGCCAACGGGGTACCCCTTGCACATGGCACAGGAGCTTTGCCATAACCAAAATGACAAGGCAAGCAGACAATGAGCATCTCAGCAATTATTCTTATGTACCATGGGAATATGGTGTTTTTTCTATCTTTCCTCTTTTCTCAATGTGTCTCTTTTTTTATAAGAAGAATGCTTCATAGATGTCACTATGGTGATGCTGCAAGTTTCCACCATGGTTAGGCATGGCTTAGGCTAGAGGCCCAGGCGCTTCTCTAACACAGGATACAAACTCCATGGACTTACAAGTTCCCTCTTTATTTCACACCGGTGACATCCATAGACAAAAGAACATCATATCAACTGAGTACAACAAGGTACAAGTGCAATGTTGAAAACGTTCCCCGTGACAGCACGGTTATGCTAATTCCAACTTATAAGTCCAAGCATATACAATAAAGTTATCACAATGGTTCAAGTTTATTAGGGGCAAGGAATAAAGTGTGCCATCAAGTTCGTGAGGGCATTAATCTTTAAGTTTTCACATAACAAAATAGTTTTTAATTGGAAGATAATTGAAAACAACAATATACTTTGGAACGGTGTAACACACCATGCATAGGAGTTTATAGTGGACACTTTGGAATAACTTGGTTTCTTGGGAGTTGGAAGCATGAGTAGAACATACGCATACAAGTGGAGGCTAGCAAAAGACTGGGAGCAACCAACTAAGAGAGCAATAATGGCCATAATTATGCAATGCAACAAAGCAAACTAATCAAAGCAAAGAGTGGTACTACAAGTCAAGGACTAAATGATTATAGAGCTAATGGTGACTTTTCATTGTCATAACATGGCGTGAGCATGTGCCAAGTCAACCCAAGCAAAACATCAAAGGAGAATACCACAATACTATGCTTTTGCATGCTAAAATAACGCATAATTTCTTTAAGGCACACTATGCAATCCCAGTTATTTGGAACAATACATGCTACAGCAATAATCACTAAGCATAATGCTAAAACAACACCTAACATGTCATGCTAAAGTCTAAGTCACAGTCAATGCAAGCTCCTCTTGCACTTCAAGCAAGAACTTACTACTCCTTTCCAAACACCAAGCAAACTTATTTGCAAAACAACATAGCGAGAGCGGGGTTCCAAACTACCAAAGCAAACTAAACAAACTAAGAAAAGCAAATGAAAACTAAGACGCTCCAAGAACAACACAATTGTGCATAAAACAATAAAAACGAAGTGTCTAGATAGACCTGAGCTATTTATTGATGAAGAACGGGATGCCTTGGGCATCCCCAAGCTTTGACGCTTGTACCTCTTGGATATTTCTTGGGGTGAAACCATGGTGGCATCCCCAAGCTTGAGAGTTTGTCCATTCTTCATCTCATTGCATCATTCTCTCTCTACACCTGAAATTTTTCCTTCATACAAAACTTAACACAATCTTTATTAGCAACATTAGCTTATTCAAAAGATATTAGACCACTGGCAAAGCTTTGGAACAGCAAGGCTTTTCACTAAAAACACAAACTACTATAGTAAATCCTTCAAAGAAACTCAATTTACCTGAAGAGAGCTCAAAAAGGAATCAATAAGAAGCAAATGCAAATAATGGCAGAAATCTGTCAAAACAGACCAGCAGGTATAAACGAATTTTTTCGAACATCTTCTATTGCTCAAATCAAAAAGTGTTGAACTAACGAAAGTTAGACAACATACTGGGGGATTTATTTGTAAATTTTTTATCTCAATCCAAGTTGCAGAGCCTCCTCATGAATTTTTTTGGTGGAGGACAGAAATCTGTTTCGGGACAGCAACTCCCAAATCTTATTTTCCTCTCATCAGAGGTCATTCTTGGCACAAAAAGCAAACAAAAAGGATAAGGAGAGGTCATTACAGAAGTAATAACTTCCAAGACTCAAGGAAACTCTTAGGTTATCTTCCAACAAGTACTTTTCTTTAACGCCTTTAAGTTAGGCACAAGAAGCAAGAAGAATCAAGTATTTTCAAATGAAGAAGCATTAACATCAAATCTTGCTTTCAAAGGAGGAGAAAAAATCAACTTCTCTCTTCTCATAGGGAAGTGTTCAATACCTTTATTGAATGGAAAATGATATTTGATGGTGCCTTCTTTCATATCAATGATGGCACCAACTGTTCTAAGAAAAGGCCTTCCCAAAGTAATAGGGCAAGAAGCATTATATTCAACATCCAAAACATAGAAATCAACAAGGACATAAGCATTATTAACCATAATGAGAACATCATTAATACTCCCCATGAGTTTCTTCTTAGCATTATCATTGAGTGGGACATCCAAATAACAATCTTCTAATGGTGGAAAATCAAGCATTTCATAAATCTTCCTAGGCATAATAGAGACAATAGAACCAAGATCACATGAAGCTTTGAGATCAAATTCATTCACTTGCATATTAATAATGGGTTCCCAACTATCTTCTACTTTCCTAGGAAAAGCTTTGTGTTTTAGCTTCTCTTCCTTAATCTTAACAAGAGCATCTGTAATGTGTTTGATAAAGGCAACATGCATATCACTAGCATCAGGACTTCTAGCAATCTTTTGCAGGAACATAATCACTTCAGAAATATTGCAATCATCAATATCAAAGTCAAACTTAGCATTAATAGTAGTAGGCTCACTAGGCTTAGGCATAGTAGGAGGAGGAATAGGGGCTACTTGTGGTTTAGTGGTGATAGTGCACACACTATTGTTTCTATCAATTTCAGCTTCTCTTTCCCACCTAGCATGAAGTTGAGCTAACATCCTAACATTTTCATCAATAGTAACTTGTATGGCATGAGCAGTAGCAAAGGTGTTTTCCATAGTTTCAGGTTGAGCAGCCATTTTATTAACCAAGGAAGTTTGAGCTTCAGACAAAGAGGATATATTTTTCTCAACAGTTAAAAGCTTTTCATCTATAGTCTTATTGAAAGTGGTTTGTTTACTAATAAAGTCCTTGAGCATTACTTCAAGTTCAGAGGGGGCACTTCTAGCATTATTGTAAGAGCTTCCATAGAAATTGCCATTATTAGGAGGATAAGGCCTATAATTGTTGTTGCTACCAAAATTGTTCCTATAGGCATTGTTGTTGAAATTGTTGTTTCTAATGAAGTTCAGATCAACTTGTTCTTCTTGGGCAACCAAAGAGGCTAAGGGAACACTATTAGGATCTAGAGGAGCTTTCCCATTAACAAGAATAGCCATAATAACGTCAACCTTTTCACTCAAAGAGGAAGTTTCCTCAACAGAATTTACCTTCTTACCATGTGGAGCTCTCTCAACATGCCATTTAGAGTAGTTAACCATCATATTATCAAGGAGCCTTGTTGCAGCACCCAAGGTGAGGCCCATGAAGGTACCTCCAGCAGCAGAATCCAACAAGTTTCTTGAGGATAAGTTCAAACCTGCATAAAAAGTCTGGATAATCATCTAAGCAGTGAGTCCATGAGTAGGGCAATTTTTAACCAAAGATTTAATTATTTCCCAAGCAGGAGCAACATGTTCACTATCAAGTTGTTTAAATTTCATAATGTCACTTCTCATACCAATAATCTTAGCAGGAGGATAGTACTTTCCAATAAAAACATCTTTGCACTTAGTCCAAGAATCAAAACTATTTTTAGGCAAGGATAGCAACCATTCTTTGGATTTTCCCCTCAAGGAGAAAGGAAAAGCCTGAGCTTAATAATATCTCCATCTACATCCTTATACTTTTTCATCTCACAATGTTCAACAAATCTATTAAGATGGGCAGTAGGATCATCAAAACCAACACCAGAAAATTGCTCTCTCATCACAAGATTCAACAAAGCAGGCTTAATTTCATAAAATATAGCATAAGGAGCAGGTGGAGCAATAGGTGTGCTTAATAAATCATTGTTGTTGGTGCTAGTGAAGTCAGAGCAGAGTTCATTTTGGCAAAGGTGGGCAAGCCAAAAACAACAGCAGCAACTAGAGCAAGGACTAATTTTTTTGTGTTTTTGAATAAGGCAAGCAAACCAAGCTAGACTTAATTTTTTGGGTTTTTTGAAAAGAGGCAAACACAACCAAGCAAAAGAAACAAAGCAAACTAAAAACAAAGTAAAGAGAAAGGAAGTGAAGGACTCCCCTAGTGAAGACGTCCTTGGCGTCCCCGGCAGCGACGCCAGAAAGTCTTTTGATGGCGCTTTGTTGACGAGGGAGCTTCTTTATCTATTCCCCGGCAACGGCGCTAGAAAGTCTTGATGATGCTCGACATGGCACTTCGTTGGTAACCCCAAGTGCAGGGTGTGTGAAGAGCAAGCAACAAGTTTTCCCTCAGTTGAGGCCGAGGTTATCGAACCAGAAGGAGGAAGGAAACATCACACAAGTGTTGCAAACAACGTGGATACCTGCACAACACAAACTCAAGACTTTGCCCCAACGAATCAGTGAGGTTGTCAAGCTCACCGGTTTGCTATAACAAAGGATTAAATGTATGGTGTGGAAGGTAATGGTTTGCAGCAAGTAAACAAGTAACAGTGAAAGATGTATCAATGGTAAAGATTGGACCGGGGTCCATAGTTCACTAGAGGTGCTCTCCTTAGATAAACAACATGGCATGAAGGGTAAACAAATTACAGCGGGGCAATTGACAGAAACTGAGCAAGGCATAACAATGAAATTACTAGCCAGAAAGATCATATGAGGTTGATTGTGCAATACAACAATATACATATACCGTCATCCAACTGCATCTATGACTAGAAGTCCACCTTCAGGTTATCATCCGAACCCCCTCCAGTATTAAGTTTCAAGCAACAGACAACTGCTTTAAGCAAAGTGTGTAAGATAAACAATCCACATGTTCCATGAACAAGAGACCGTTGTTTTTTTCCTAGTAGCAACAACACATCTACAACCGAAGAGATTATTGTCACTTACCTTTGAAACTAGAGGAATGAACCCACTATCGAGCATAAATACTCCCTTTTGGAGTCACTAGAAACTACTTGGCCAAGATAACCACTAGCAACGGAGAGCATGCAAGATCACAAACAACACAGACATGATAGAATCATAAAGATAAAACCATTAATCAAACCAACATAATAATCTCAATATCCATCGGATCCCCGCAAACACAACATGCATGATTACAAATAGATTATATTTTGATCATGAACGGAGCTCACAAGATCTATACATGAAAGCACAAAGGAGGAGATACAACCATCTAGCTACTACATGGACCCATAGTCCAAGGTGGAACTACTCACGAATCATACCGGAGAGAAGGCCTCCGGGATGATCTCCCCTCCGGCAGGGTGCCGGGAAGAACTTCAGATCCCCCCCGATCTAGGGACGATGGTGGCGGCGGCTATAGATGGTTTCGTGGATTTCTGATCGGGTACTCAGGGTTTATGCATCGGGGGCTTCTTATAGGAGAAGGGGGAGACCGAGGAGGCGGCCAGGGCTGCAAACCCTAGCCAGGCGCGGGGCTGGGCCCACCCGCGCCTGAGGTGGGTCTGGCCCCCCTGGCTGGCCCCTCCGGCTCTCCTCTGGACTTCTTGTTCCCCACGGAAAGTAATTGACTTTGACGTGTGTCCCGTCCAATTCAAGAATATTTCTTTACTAACTTTTCTGAAATAAAAAACAGCAGAAAACAGGCATCTGACACTGTTGCAACTTGTTAATAGGTTAGTACCAGAAAACATGTAAAAAGCACCTTAAAGTGTGGACAAGTAAAGCAAAGTAGATACTAAACAAGCATGGAGCATCAAAAATTATAGATACGTTTCCAACGTATCACATTGCCGCTCTCGAAGCCGAACAGGTTGTGATGAAGGCATGTGTCATCGGTCATGTGGCTGGAACGAATGGCACAAGGACAGTGAGGTGGAGTAGGACTGGTTGAGGTCAAGACCAATAATAGGATTGAGGTCGAGCCCGATACTAAGACGGCGATGAACCGGAAGTTGTCTGTTCACTGGTGCGGTGCTCCGCCGATGTTGCAGCCAGCCCTCACTGTCCCTTTTTTTTTGTTTCATGTTGCCCTTATGAGAAACGGGTATGACAAACATCCGTAGCTAATGTACTTAAGTAATGGTTGCTAATTACACTCATATCCTATTTAATATTACCAATGATCTACGCCTCCATTGCAACTAGGGCCTTCACATCAGCGACGCGTGTCTAGCAACCCAGTGATTCAGCGATGTCGATGGTGTTTGGACCCATGTCCATAGTGTCGCTCTATACTAGTGGGATATGGTTCAACCCTAGTATCATAGTGAATTGAAATTATGTGAATTTCGACTGCATATAGACACAACTAAGACATGTAATCCTTATCATTTTCTATGGATGCTAGTGGTGATTCCATATTCCCTCCTAACGTCTTTAGTTTGCTCTTCTTTACTTTCAGTTTTAGTTTATTTTGATTTGTTTTGTTGTTGGTTATTTTAAACTTATCTTTATTAGAATCCTCATAGTAACTTATAGAATAGGCTGTTTGAAAACTCCGGTATTGGCGCAAATACTCGTTGACAACGTAGTGCAGGGTTGTGTGGATTTCTACTCTGCAAAACTTTCAAGGAGCTATCTTTTAAGAAATATTTGTAGCTACAAGTATTGTAATAATCCATAGAGGAAACCCAGTCATCAGGCTAGAAATGGGTCGTTGCAGACTGGTTCACGCTGATCCGTTTGGGTCGTATCGCGAGGCCATTTCTCATGTCCGCGTGGACACGTTAGGACACCCTACTCCCTTTACATTGGCCCACAAGGTGCTTTACGGTGGCACCGCTAGGCCATATGCGACCTAAATGTTTCTCAATCTTTCTGGTCAAAGCTCATCTCAAAAACAATGTGCACCTTATAATGAGCCTTGCGAGTAGTTCATGTATTATGATGAAAGAAGTGAGACTAGCTCAATTAGTTAGGAAGTGGATGTACTACTCAACCTCTAGTTTCAAGTTCTCACAGACTCGGATGTAGGGTAGTTTTATTTTAAAAAACCCTGCTCTAAGGGCTTTTCTTATGGCATTTTTTTAAAAAATATTATCAGAATAATTAACAAATAACAATATAGGAAGAAAAACAAAAATAAAAAACAAGATCGAAATATGCCAGTTCAAAAAATGTTTATGAATTTATGGAGAAAATGAAAAACAGAAAATAATCAGGTAGAAAAATAAAATGCAGCAGAAAATCAGAAAATAAGAAACAAATAACATTAAATCTGGAAAATACATTAAAAAGTGACACTTATCTGGGTCGGCCCACCAGTCAAGAGGCTTCGAACAAGTGCCAAATCTGCTTCGGGCATAATCCTTTCGGGCGTAGGCCTAGCAAAGGTCATGCGAGGCCACATGCATATAGGTAAGGATAGTTTCTCTTTGCTGAAACAAATGAGGCCCAGGCTAATCAATCAGCAACGCAATTTCAGATCATGTTTAGAGCATCACTAAAACGGCCCAAATCCGCAAAATTCCGGCAGTACGGATTGGTTGCGCGAGCTAACAGAAATTGAAAAGGGCCTAGCCCTATTAAATTTGCCCAGGCCCCTGGAAACATCCCACGTCACCCCCTACTTCTACCGAACACGGGTCAAAACCCGCACTCCTCCTCCACTCACGAACCCTAACACGCCCGCGTCGCCGCCCTTGTGCCGAGATCCGGCGAGCAATCGCGGCACCTACGAGCACAGATCAGAGCCGCTTAGGAGTCCATGGCCTCGCGAGGCGAATGATTTGGCCAGGAGGGTGGTCGTAGCGACGGGGAAAACAATTGCGACGGCGGCAGAAGACGCTTGTGCGACGACGAGCTCCACAAGATATGGGTCTGCTCCATCGGCGCGGAGAAGGGGCGGCACGGCGGTGGACCAACTAGGGCCTGTTAGGAACATGCAACTTGTATTCCAACAGGGCCAAAGGCCACAATATATAGTACATGTACAGGTGTGAAATATGCAGGAAACCCCCTAACTAGTAGGAAAACTACAATATACAAATATCTCTCTAACACCCCCCTCCCCCCCCCCAACAAACTCATGGTGGATCCATAACACTGAGTTTGGAGAGAAAGAAACTATGTTGTGCTCTAGTCTGGGCCTTCGTAAAGAAATCCGCCAACTGTAACTCTGAAGGCACATACTGGAGCGCAATAACCTGATTCTGCACATTAGCACGGACAAAAGAAGCATCAACACCAGTATGCTTGGTAAGCTCATGCTTTACTAGATCACGTGCAATACTGATAGCACATGTACTGTCAGACAAGAGAGTAGTGAGTGTCGTAATGGAGACACCAAAATCGGCAGGTAACCACCGCAACCAAGTCACCTCAGCAGTCAAAAGATACATAGCTCGCAACTCAGCCTCTACACTCGAACGGGAAACTGCGGTCTGTTTCTTCGTCTTCCATGCAATGAGAGAACCACCAAGAAACACACAATAGGCATAAAGTGAGCGGCGATACGAAGGATCATTGGCCCACGCAGCATCAGAGTAGGCCTGGAGCTGAAACGAGGGAAAAATAGACGTCTGAGTAATCGTGCCACGAAGATAGCGAAGAACACGAAGGAGATGACTATAATGAACCGAGATGGGAGCAGAGACAAACTGACTCAGAATATGGACATGATAGGATATATCAGGGCGAGTGATAGCAAGATAGACAAGGCTCCCAACAAGATGACGATAGCGTGTCGGATCAGTGAGAGGATCACCATCAGAAGCGGGAAGCTTGACATTAAGCTCCATAGGAGTCTCAATAGTGCGCTCATCCCCAAGAGCAACACGAACAAGGAGATCCTGGATATACTTTTCCTAGGATATATAAAATCCATCACAAGTGGAGGAAACCTCAATCCCAAGAAAGTAGCAAAGAGGACCAAGATCAGTCATAAGAAAATGCTCACGAAGGCGGGCATTAACAAAGGCACGAAATCGGAGGAAGCATCCGTGAAAGAACATGTGGGCCCCCATGTGTGGTTTTGGTAATTAATGACAATCTTTATGGACTAATGTGTGTATTAAGTTGTACTTGTAGGAATTGTCCATTGGCATTGCTTGGAGCATGTGTTGGCTTCAAGATAGATGAAATGAGAAGAAGATGTGTTGTGCAAGCTCAATATGCGCCATCTACAGAAGATCTCATGTTTGATGCTTGCCATCCTCGGTGATCATGGATCGATGATGAGGAATCAAGAAAGGCGTTCCATCTTGAAAAGGTCAAGTTCGTCTACATCAAGATCAAGTGGAATGCTGAAGGCAAAGGTATAATCTTTATAGGTTTTCCCGTTTTGCCGGTCTCATATTGTGTGTGGGAGACCGGGTTTAGGATAGATAACCGTACTATCAAGAGGGGCTCTCGAATGAGTAACTCGATCACATTGTTCGGAGATAGCTCAAACCTTTGCATACTTGTATTATCGTATTTGGTCTTATCCATGCGAGGATAGAGAGTTTGTGGTAATCTCCATAACAAGCTCTTGTTCATCAAAATCGGATCTTCCATTTATATCTTATTGCGATTTTGAATTTGGCGGTCTTCCGGTGTCTCACCAAGTGAGGTATCTCACATTATATTACTTGGTACATTCTCACTTGGTGATAACCAATATTTCCACTTTTTATTGGAATACTCTTGTCGCCCTCTTTCCAACGCAATTGGAAAGGTCAATCGGAGTCTCCTATCCAAAGTTATGATTATTTAAACTTTGCTTTAATGTTATTAAAAAAAAGAAAAGGATCTGTTTTCTGGACCGAGCGGTAGTACCGCCCGGGCGGGCCGGTACTACCGCCCACCCCTGAGTGTCTCACTCTATATTCTGCTTGGCCCGGTTGCGATGTTCGGTTCTACCGGACCGGCCCGGTAGTACCGTCTGGGTTGGCCGGTACTACCGGCCAGCCCAGGACGACCTGCACCTGGCCCTGCTTGCTGGCCCCGCTTGCCCCCGATTCCCAGCCGCCGTGCTTGGCTCTACCTGACGCTCGCTTGGGCCTCGCTAGCTACTGCGCTCGCTCGCTAGCCTCGCGCGTGAAGCCGCCCAGCGTCGCTCCGCATCTGCTCGCGCGCGCGCACCTGCCGTCGCTTTCCCCGCACGCGCGTTGGCTCCCGCTGGGCCCTGCCCTGCTGTGTTAACCGTCGCCGCTGCCTGCTGGCTCGCGCGCAGCACTGCCTCGCGCGTGCTGCTTTAGCTTCTCTGGATCGTGCGCCAGCGCTGCAGCTGCTGGCCCCCCGCCTCCCGCATGCTGCGCTCCCGCTGGCACCACTCGCCTCGCTGGCACGTACAGCTCTCCCCAGGTCCCCTGCCCGTTGCCCCGGCTCGATGTGTTGGCGTGTCCGGTAGTACCGGTTGGACCGGTACTACCAGGCCGTTCTGAAAATGCCCCAAACGGCTAGATTTTTTGGGCCACTATTTATACTCTTTGTTCGTTTTTAGTTTAGTAAGTTTCTTCCTCTTCTATTAGGCTAAGCTTTGTCCACACTTGCTCTAGATCTTGAAGCTTGCCTAATCTTTTTCCTCTGATGATTCTTGCCCATATTTGAGTGGAAGAGAGAGGAGATCTAGATACACATTTTGACCTAACCGATTCATCTCTTTGTGAGTGCATCTTTGGGGATCTAGATCTTGGGGATTTTGTGTCTCTCTTTGATTCCTCTTCTCTTGTTCCCCCAATAGCTTTAGTAGCTTTGTTGGAACTTGAGAGTGAGGGATTTGAGCACCTTTGTGGTGTTCTTGCCATTTGCATTCGGTGCATCGGTTTGAGTTTTCCTCAGAGGATTTGGTTCGTGTGACTCATTGGAGCTTGTCCCTCTTGGGTTCTTGGAACCCTAGACGGTGTTGTGGCCTTGGTGGAATTGTGGCCTTGGTGGCGTTTGTTGGGAGCCTCCAATTAAGTTGTGGAGAAGTGCCCCAACCTTGTGAGAGGTTCCGGTTTCCACCGACAAGTGCACCGATAGTGGAAGCGTGGATCGATCCCGTTGGGGTGAGATCCACCGAAGAATAAGGGAGGCCTTTTGTGGCGTTGGTGGTTTGATACCACCCCTCTCCAAATGAGACGTACTCCATGTTGGGAGGAACTCGTTAAAATATCATCGTCCCCGCGTCACTCGGTTATCTCTATACCCGAGCTCTTTACTTATGAACTTTACATTGTGATAGCCTTCATGCTTGATGTAATCTATATCTTGCTATCACATTGTTGCCTGTATTGTTTAGCATAAGTTGTTGGTGCACGTAGGTGAACCCTAGTTGTTCTAGGTTGTGCTTGACAAAGTAAACGCTAGTTTAATCCGCCTTTGTTGAGCCACCCTCGGAAAAGTTTTAATCGCCTATTCACCCCCCTCTAGGTGACATCTATATCCTTTCAATCCGGAACATGAGAGCGACGAGAATAATGGAAGGGAAAAGAAGACAATGGTGAGGTGGGTGGAGGGTTAGAAGAGGGATGAGAATAAGTAGGTGGTGAGGAGGGTGGCGGTGTGGAAGGAGAGTCATCGACAAGGATGGGGTGTGGATGAGGATCAATAGGAACAGAGGGTGGTGTGTCAGGAAACAAGAGAAAAGATATATCCTCCACCGAGAAGGCTGAGGAGGAGGGGCGAGGGTAGAAGGGACGCGACTCATCAAAAGTGGCATCACGAGAAATGTGCATCCGACGGCCAACGGGGTCCCAACACCGATAGCCCTTATGCTCATCACTATATCCAAGAAAGACACACTCAACAGACTGAGCGGTCAGTTTGCTGCGTTCACGAGGGGCAAGAAGAACATAGCAAACGCAACCAAATAAACCAAGACCCGAGTAATCAGGAGAACGACCAGAGAGACGCTCGAGAGGAATACCACCATGTAGAGCAGCTGAGGGTTTAATATTGATGAGATAGGTGGCAGTGGAAATAGCCTCAGCCCAAAAGTGAGGCGGAAGAGAAGATGCAATCATCAATGCACGGGCCGTCTCGAGAATATGACGATGCTTGCGCTCAGCCACGCCATTCTGGGGATGAGCACCAGGACAAGAGAACTGAGCAAGAGTACCCTCCTCAGCAAGGAAGGCTCGCAGTGAACGAGAGATATACTCTCCAGTAGAATCTGCATGAAACACACGAATAGGAGTGGAGAACTGGGTATGAACCATGGCAAAAAAATTCTTATAGATAGACAAGACCTCACTACGAGAAGACATGAAATATATCCAAGTGTGGCGAGAAAAATCATCTATAAAGATAACATAGTAGCGATCACCCCCTTTCGATGCGAAGGTAGCCGGACCCCAAACATCAAAGTGAACGAGATTGAAAGGACGCTCGGACACAGACTCACTGTGAGGATAGGATAGCTGAATCTGCTTACCAAGCCTACAACCCAGACAATCCAAAGAAGCGTTTTCGGAGACAGATCCTAGAACACCACGATGAACTAAAGACGAGAGGCGGGAACCACATAAATGGCCAAGAAGATGATGTCACCGCTAAAAAGAACTAGTAGAGGCGGCAACAGGGGTCGAGAGACTGGCGGCGGTCGCAGCGGAGGGAAGACGAAGCCAGTCAAGCTCCCAGAGGCCATCATGGCGTCGGGGGCCAGCACCAAGCAAAGTGCCGGTGCAATGATCCTGAACAGAACATGAATCAAAGTTGAGAGTGACACTACAACGAGAGTCAACGATCTGACTACCAGAAAAGAGTTGCATGTTAAGTTGAGGAACATGCGCAACAGAAGGAACATGAAACGGGGAAGTACTAAGAATGCCTCGACTAACGACTGGGAGGGGGTACCATCAGCAGTAAGAACACGAACAGGAGACTCAACAGGTCGAACAGAAGTCAAAGAGGAAGAATCATAAGTCATATAAAAAGAGGCTCCAGTATCAAGAATCCATGAGGATGTACCTGGATGAGGAGAAGGTGGTCTATCAATGCTAGAAAAGTCAGTCGCAAAACCAGCAGAACCTGTCGGTGAAGAATCCCAAGCATCAAGCAGGCATCAAAACTGGGTATCTCATGCGTAGAGAGGGACACGACTGAAGAGGTCGAGGTAGAATCACGCGCCGACAAAGAGGGGTCATCAACACACACGGAAGCCGCCAAAGGTGTCGACGTCGAGCGTCGTGCCGACGGAGACGAAATCGACGTAGAGGGGCGAGTCGACGTAGGTGGAGTCGGCGGAAGGCGTCCACAACCGGGTAAAGAAGCCGCAAGAGTCGACGTAGAGCGGCGTGCCGACAAAGACGAAGTCGGCGAAAGGCAGTCATCACCGCGTGAAGAAGCCACGAGAGTCGACGTAGAGCGGCACACCGACAAAGACGGAGTCGGCGAAAGGCGGTCATAACCACGTGAAGAAGCCGCAAGAGTCGATGTAGAGCGGCGAGCCGACAAAGACGAATTCGACGGACAAGCACCAAGTAACGAAGGAAGGCTTGAAGAAGCAACAACGTGAATCACCGGACAAGGATAGGAGGCTACGGTGCCAGAAGTCATGATATCGCTGTCTTTTTTTTCGTGTCAATAACCGATCAACAATAGATTAGTCTGGATCTGAGAAACAAGAAAAAAGCGCTCGTATCTTAAAAGCAATTAGCAAGCTAGAGGAAAACGCGAGGCAACCAGAAGCACACGGGCGCACGCCAAGCAGTTGAGTTACACGCAAACGCGAGGCATCTCCGTAAAGAGCATGGATAAATTTAAATGGAAATTACTATATAGTGGAAATTTTTTTGTTGATTTATTTTATAGAGCTTTGATCCGATCTAATATTCCAGTCGATGACAATAGTAAAATTTGGAAGTTGAGGATACCCCTTAAAACAAAGATATTCGCGTGGTATCTCCGTAAAGGGGTGATTCTCATAAAAGATAATCTTGTTAGGAGGGATTGGCATGGTAGCACCGAATACGTATTTTGTCACCATAATAAGACAACAATACGTCATTTATTCTTCCATTGTAAATTTACTCGTGCTATATGGTCAATCATCCAAATAGCCTCTAGTTTATCTCCTCCTTGATCGGTAGTCAATGTATTTGACAACTGGATGAATGAGATTGAGGATAAATATGAGACTTTATTTAGGGTGGGAGCGCTTGCCATTATTTGGTCGCTTTGGCCATATAGAAATGGCAAGATATTTAATAATGTTGTATCTTCTCCCTTGCAGGTTATCTATCGGGCCACGGCCGTCCTCCGATCATGGACTTCTCTACAACGTATGGAGTTCCGCGACTTGTTTGCGGAGGGTTGTAGGCGGTTGGAAGATAAAACGTGAGATATCTTCTCCTCGCATGGATAACAGCAACCGCTGCGGATAGATCTTCCTTAGATAATTTGGAGAACTTTGTTTTCATTTACATTATTTTGTATTCCAGATTTTATTGTTTTAGTCCAAGACTGTATGGTTGTTTGGCTGTGTGCATCCTAGCCATGCAGAGGCTGGGTGTAAACTTACTTTTAAGTAATAAAGCGCCATTTTCAAAAAAAAAACACGCAAACGCGAGGCGGCCAGCGTACAACGGCCGGACGGGCGGACGACAGCCGGGCGGTAGTCAGAAAGACGGCGGCCGGGCGCGCGAGGCGAGCGGCGGCCGGACGTGTAGCTGTTGAGGGACGCCGGACGGCGGCCGGATGCAGTCAGGGGAAGCCGTGGTGATAGGAAAGAACGACGGCGTGGAAGTTAGCGGACGAGTTGCGGCGTCCGAAAAAAATCCTAACCTTGCTTTGATACCATGTTAGGAATATGCAACTTGTATTTCAACAGGATCAAAGACCACAATATATAGTACATGTATAGGTGTGAAATATGCAAAAAAAAACCTAACTAGTAGGGCAACTACACTATACAAATATCTCTCTAACAGGGCCTAAGGTCACGACGTCGCTCCGCTCGTACATGCAGGATCTCCCAGAGGAAGCTTTGATGTCTCCGTCTTCGGCTCCTCCGTCACCGGAGCACATCCCCGCCATCCGGAGGTATGCGCACATCGGGGAAGCATCGCTGAGCGCCATCCGCGAGTCAGAATGGCGACACAACGAAGACAAGGAGCGCACCCTGCTGCAGCGCGCCATCCGCGAGTTAGAGGAGGCTCCTGAGTCTGAGCTCCGGTGCGAACACAAGGAGGATCTATGGGCCATCGCGGAGGTCCGCAAGATGGAGGCATGGGCGAGCACACCCGTCCGCAAGCCGGATGTCAAGGTCATCATCCTCGACGAGTACCTCCGTGTAGCGCCGCCGGCCCCGTGTAGCTCTGAGTAGCACTGTCGTCCCAGTGTAGTTTTTCTTTACTACTTTTGATGTATAATTATGAACTATATGCACTAGTATGTGAATGATTATCGTAGCGTTTTAAAATTTTCCAGGAATTGCAATTTTCAAAAGTATAGGTTTAAAATACTCGGGTTCTGATATGCGCAGACAAAGTATGAACCTCAAATAGCAGATACAGTGCACTATAAAACGTGATTTACAGTTTGCCGTTTAATTTTATAGGTTCTGTTAGTGATGCTGTTAGAACCAGTATATCTCAGGCCGCGGCACAAAACGCTAAAAGGGCAATGTCATTTTGTTCGGTCGGCAAAAGCGCATCGTGTGCAACCACGCGAGGATGACACCGGATCGCATTTCCCTCGCCGAAAGCAACCGCCGACTTGCTATTTGCTGTCAGAGTGTTCATATGCGATATGTGTTGCTTAGCTCAATCCTTCCTCAAAAAATTATTGTGTCTAGTTCACATATAGCATCTGTTTTGTAAAGCAAAATACCCCCTCCGTTAACTAATACTAAGACATCCTGCCCTTTATCTAAAACACATGAATATGAGCGTGTTTTAGTATATACATTCCTTCATTTTGAAGTACAGTATATATTTAATCCACTTTAAAATATCTAAAAAGTTTTACATTGGTGAACGGAGAGAGTACAAGTTTTCTCGGGAACAAGCTACTCTCTCCGTCTAAAAATAAATAACTTAGTTTTGTCTAGATTCATCTGAATGTTTGGATACATGTGAATCTAAACAAACTTAAATCACTTATTTTGAAACGGAGGGAGTAGTTTTTTTGTTATCACAGAATTTCACCTGAATGTTTGCTGTGCCCTCTGTCACCTTTGACGGACCATATATGCGTGCGTCTGCCGGGTCGGTACTTTTGTTCCGACTATATATGACTGTCATAAATAAACAACCCATTTCAGATGGCCAAGAAAAGCAGCTAACATAGAAAGGCGATTCCTTGCGTTGCTCCACTTTCTTCCCTGGTCCTGCTCTGGCAGCACTACACCTTTCCTCCTGTTCCGCGCGCCCTTCCGTTCCGTCCAGGCACTGGGAGCGGAAGGCCCCGTTCGGGCGTGCGATCTACGCGATCGGAATAAAGGCAAAGCGAGACAGCAGTTCTTTCGACTGTACAAAATCGTTTATCCCATACAGCAACGCGTCTACAAATAGCCCGCGGAACGGCCGAAGTCTCCTCGTGCTCTCCCTTGCATCCCCACGGAGCTCAAAGAACGCGAGAGAGGTCGAGCAGCAGAGGAGGCATGGACGACGACGGGCAGGGGAAGGAGCAGGGAGGTGGCCACAGTCACAGCGGGGGAGCGGGGAGCGAGTACGACGTGGTGGCCAGGGCCTTCGTGGACTACTACTACCAGACCTTCGACACCAACCGCGCCGCGCTCGCGGCCCTCTACGGCAGCACCTCCATGCTCTCCTTCGAGGGCCACCTCGTCGCCGGCGCCCCGGAGATCGGCCTCAAGCTCGCCCAGCTGCCCTTCGAGCAATGCCGGCACTCCATCTGCACCGTCGACTGCCAGCCCACGCCGTCCTTCCCTGGCGCCATCCTCGTCTTCGTCAGCGGCAACCTCCAGCTCGCCGGCGAGGAGCACCAGCTCAGGTTCAGCCAGGTAAAATTAAATCCCGTCTTGGACGTGCTCGCGTGATCTCTCGGTCACACACACCTGATTTTGCATTCCGAGCTTGGGGTTTGATGATGTGATTTTACCTTTGCCGACAGATGTTTCAGCTGGTGCCAAACGAGCAGGGAAGCTTCTTCGTGCAGAATGACATCTTCCGGCTCAACTACGGATAGCTAGCACTAGCAGGGTAGCGTAAGGTTGCCGAAAGGATGTAGATGCTTGGATGCTTTGCTCCCGTATGGACGCCAGGCGCTTGCTTTTTCTATTTCCTTTCTAGCTTTTGTTTTTATTTTTACTTTATATATAATACGTTCATCTGGCACTCTGATTCCTGAATAAAGTATCTGTCATGGCCCTGGTGCAAGTCTAACTGAATTTCCAGTTTCTCCCAACCTCTGTTATCACAAGACATCATATTTGGTGGCAATTCTCATGTGCTGCAATACTGTTTCTACACTTATCAGAACCATGCTTGTAATATAGATTCTCTATTGTAAGAAAGTACTAGGAGTTAGTTGATCTTGATGCCAAATGCCGTGCATCTCTTGGATGCAGAGGCCGGTTGTGATCTTCCCCCATTTCGGGGAAAAAAAGGAAGATCAGAAAATAGTCTCGGACGTGTTCTCAAAACAAAAGGGCAAATCTTCTGATCTTCCATCTATGAATGCGCGTAATCAGATTTTTAAGAAAAGGATTTAAGACAATGAGGTCAAAACATCGGTTAAGTTACGTGTAATGAACGACAATAGCAGAACCTCTTCGAGACACTAGGCTAATCCAAGTATGCTAGAGAAATCTAAAACCCATGATTTTAATCTTAACGTATGAGATTAAAAGATAAATAGCGTTATGTACAACAATAGGCATGTATAAAGGGAAACTTATGTCACATATAACACACCATCTGTATAACACACCATCCCAGCCTATTAATTTCGTTAATCCTGCACAATCTCTCATCCCGAACCCGATTGATCGATATCGAGAAATAACACGGTGGAAAAAACACGAGGAAAGCCTGGTTGTAACCATGAGGCTCTGATACAACAAAACAGACGGAACAAATAGGTGCTATACCCTAAAGTTATCTTCGCTGACATGGTCTTGGGCCGCTGCATCTTCAACATTCACGCCCCATGTCCTTCACCCTCTCTTGGAATGGACATCGGCGAAGACAGGCAACAAGAGAAAGACATGGCTCAGAGGTAGATGCCCGCCTTTGCCCCCAAGACCCCAGCAAACTGAAAACGTTCAACCGGACAGAGATCCAGTCATGAGGTTGTTAGTATTAATTCATCATTAGAGTGAGGTCATTAACATGAACTTATCATAGTTAGAGCACCTAAACAATGTTTAGACATGGATAGGAGATGCACTTAACGAAGGTGTGCATGATTGCCCGCTCATTGCAGGCAAGGTTGGAGTCGAGATAAACGATCTCGAGATCCTCCTGATCCCCTTTGCCTATAGCAGCAACTCTAGTCTATGGAGAAAACAACAACACGTTAATGTGTTGGGGAGTGTCGCTCGCACTGTCCTCCTGGTGGCCGGCGGTGGGCGTCGCTCTTCTAGCCTCTCAGCACCACTTTATGATCGGTAGTTAGGTGGTTATAGGTATGTATCTCAGGGTAACAACCTATCTTTATATACCAGGCGCTGGAGGCTGGGGACCGGGGCCAAGAAAGTTGGTTAGGGGTCTCCGATCATGGCTCCTAGATGAGAGGACCCATTCAGAAAAATATGAGAGGATGTGGTCTACCACGTCTCTCTATATTTTTTCTAGGTTTGTAGATGAGATCAATTCCAACATTTCTCCCTTGATCGTAAGGATAACAAACATCATAAACCCACACTAAATTGAAATAACATACCAAAATAAAGTTTTAAAATGACCATTTACATGTCATTAAACCTCTTTACCAATAGTACATCATTATATACTGAAATGGAAAACTTAATGCTTTATGGGAGTTTGTTTATTCAACGGTCCTTATTTCCAGGATCGAAAAGGCTTTCTGAGACCTGCTCGGCAGCCTCTTAACATGTCACATAATTTAGGGAAAATCATTGTCTACCACTTCAATTTAGGGAAATCCTTTTTGGTATACAACCTGCTCGGCAGCCTCTTAACATGTCACATAACTAATTGCATCATTACTAATGCATCGGTATTATTTTGGAGCTTTTTCACGATAGAGCTCCATATGCAACGATGAAGATGTAACATGATGTGGAAACTTTAATGTCCACACACCTCCCAAAGACAACATCTAGATATCCACAAAAAAACGAGGTTACCATACTTCTTATTATTGAGCATGTTATCTATATTGTCTTGCATGTAGTACAATACATTTTGGCTGATTTTCCAGATGTCCATTTTGCTAGACTTATTGAATACACATATTTCTTTCTGATAGTTGAACAACAAGGAACCGACATTATCTGATCGGTTTAAAATGGTTCCTTGAACATTTAAATGCTCATCTTTATCTCCCTTTAAATTTAGTAGCGGGTGAGATAGAGTACTAATGCATAATGTTTTTTTCATACTCTAACAATGTATGTCATCATAAGAACTTAAAATTCTTTTGGACCTATATCTTGGTGAAATTCAATACAAGCAAAGTATGAGGCGTTAATAAGATCCTATATATCATAATTGAAATATAGGAATTTATTGGTCAGACGATAAGATTCTATCTACACAAAAGAGTGAAACTTACTCCCCCTCGCCTTATGATATTATTGTTCCAATGCTTGTCTTTGTACATAGTTGTACTTTTGTAGAAAACATGCCACATGTTAATATGTACTTCATGACTCAACCATTTGGCTGAGCCACGCAAAATATTCTTAACTAAGTCAACATATGAACATGTCATAACGATAACACAAGCGCCACCAAACAACCTTCTGTCTAGAATTCTTTGTTTGAACCGTTTGAGATTTTCTTAGAGACACTGATACGTCCAATTTACATCACCATTCTATATCATAATTTGCTTCTATTCATTGATATATTTCATATTAAGAGGTGTTACTTATGTCTTTTTATCTGTTTTTGCATGTTGGATGATTCTTGGAGGATGAACTGCCGGAGTCAGGATTCTGATGGAAAAAGAAGTGTTCTGATGCAATTTCGCGAAGATCATAAAAATACTAGAAAAACTACGGAAAATCCTATTTTCCGAGAAGACGAAGAATGCCAGAAGGGGAGGCGGAGATGGGCCACAGGGGGCCAACACCCCCTCAGGCGCGGGCCACCCCTTGGCCGCGCCTACAGGGGGTGTGGCCCACCTGGCCCACCTCTGGCTCCGCCCTCTCGTCTATATCTTCTCATAGAAACCCTAATACAAAGGGAGCGACCACAGAAAGATTCCGCCGCCTCTACGGGGCGAAAAACACCGAGAGAGAAAAAGCTCTCCGGCAGACAGATTTCTGCTGGGAAAATTCCTTCCCGGAGAGGGGAGATCGTCGCCATCAACACCGTCATCAAGCTAGACTTCATCGGGATCATCATCATCCACACCATCATCTCCACCAGCACCATCATCACCACTCCATCCCGCTGTAACTATTGTGTTGAATCTTGCATAGTTCTTAGGGGAAACTTTCCCGGTGTTGATTACTATTGTAGTTGATGCTTGTGAGTGGAACCATTGGATTATTGTTTATGTTCAGATTGTTATCCATCACTATATCATCTTTGATCTTGATCCATATGATGTATTGTGAGTAGTTCGATTAGTTCTTGAGGGCATGGGAGAAGTCATGTTGTTAGTAGTGGAGTTGAGTTGAGATATTATTCAATGGTTTAGTATTTAAGTTGTGGTGCTATTATTCTAGTGGTGTTATGTGAACGTCGACTACATGATACTTCACCATTTATGGGCCTAGGGTAATGCATTGTGTATCTGGATACTAATTGTGGGGTTGCCAGAGTGATAGAAACCTGAACCCCCGTTAGGAAACCATTGCACAAGGGAGCGTAGGATCTCAGAGTTTAAGGCTATGGTTAGGTTTAGACCTTAATTGCTTTCTTGTAGTTGCGGATGCTTGCAAAGGTTTTAATCACAAGTATCTATTAGTCCAAGTAAGGTTGGTACATTAGCATAGGTTCACCCACACAACACTTACAAAACCAAAGAAGACTACTCATCTATTTGAAGCGAAAGCACTTGACAGAATTCCCATGTGACCTCGAGAACGTTTGGTCCTTATTAGTATTTTCACCGGCTTGTCGTTTGCTAAAAAAGGATTGGGCCACTTGCTCAATTGTTTGCTGTTTTATTTACTTGCATTTTGTTTCTTTGCTTTATCAGCCCCTAAAAATCTGTTTGCTAAGTATATACAGAGATTTCCTGCTCCATACCACTAGCCAACACCTTCTGCTCCTCGTTGGGATCGACACTCCTATTTATCAAAAGTACTACGATACACCCCCTATACTTGTGGGTCATCAAGACTATTTTCTGGCGCTGTTGCCGGGGAGTGAAGCGCTATTGAAGAGTGGAACTGGTAAAGTAAACTTCTACCGTGAGTATTGTTTTTTATTTCTATTTGTTACTTTGTTTCCAATATGGATAACCCACTTGGTTTTCTGTTTGGGAAAACTACTACCACTGTAAGGGTAGTAGATGAACCACCACCTGTTGAGATAGATCTTTTTAAGATACCTACAAGTATTGTTGATCGTGTTATAGATAATTATTATTTAGGGGATGGAACTATCCATCCTGGTGATCACTTGCTTTTTATCCATGAATTATACGGGTTGTTTAAGTGTGCAGGTATCACAACTGAACAGGTGAAGAAGAAGTTACTCTCTATATCATTGAAAGGAAGAGCTGAAGAATGGTATAAGCTGCTGAAGAATGGACAATCCATGGAATGGGAGGAAATAGTACCTCTCTTTTATTCTAAATTCTATCCTCCTAGTGAGATTCATAAGGATATGAATCTAATATATAACTTTTGGCCTCATGATAGAGAGAGTACATCTCAAGCTTGGGGGAGATTGGAGTTACTAATGCTTAAATGTCCTATTCATGAACTCCCTAACAATATTATTATCAATAACTTTTATGCTAGACTTTCTCTTCATGATAAAGATTTACTAGATGCTTCTTGTGCTGGATCATTCACACGTATGAAGGAAGAAGCTAAATGGGATCTCCTAGACCATATTCAAGAGAACGCTGAAGCATGAGAGAATTACAAAGGAAGAAAGTCAGGTATAAATTATGATTATGAATGCATTAAATTCTTTATGGGAACTGATGACTTCCGTGATATTAGTACTGAGTATGGTCTTGATTCTCAAGTTCTTGCAAAATGTTTTAAGGGCTTTGCCTCTTATATTGAAATTCCCAAAAAAAGAAGTGGAATAAGTATCATGCACCTTATAAAGAAGTTTGTACTACTAAACATATTTTGCCTGAACCTTATGTTGAGAAAACAACTTTCCCAGCTAAGGTAAAGGAGTATTCTATGATAATTAGTGCGAATAACAAAGGTACAAAGAAAGCTGTGGAACCTGATGAGCAAATAAACATTGAACCCGTGGTAGCTATTGTGAAAGATCTTGTTACTAGAAATATAGAGGATGAGCACATTGTCTTCTGTGAATACGCTTATATTATTATATCTCATCCTAGTAAAGCTAGAAAAGCTAGTGTCCTTGTGCTTTCAGTGAGAATTGGTGATCATTGCTATTATGGATTATGTGATATTGGTGCTAGTTCGAGTGTTATTCCTTATGAGCTTTACAGGGAAATTATGCATGAAGTTGGTCCTTGTGAGCTTGAGGACATTGATGTGGTTATTCACCTTGCTAATAAGGAAACCATTTGCCCTATTGGTATTGTAAGAGATGTGGAGGTTCTCCGTGGTAATATTAAGTATTTTGCTGATTTTCTAGTGCTTAATTCAGCAACTAGTAAAACTTGTCCTATCATTTTTGGTAGACCTTTCTTGAACACTTGTGGGGCTATTATAGATTGTAACAAGGAGAAAGTTTTAACTAAATTTGATGGAGATTCTTATGAGTTTAACATTTCCAAATTTGCTAAAGCTCCTTATGAAAATAGTTTGCCTAATGAAGATTTCAGGATGGAACAACTTGCTTCTATTGATCTAGTTTATGACCTTGGACCTATTTTTGATGATTGTAAGTATGCTCATTCTGATGATAAAGTTGTTTCCTGTGACAATTATATTGTCAACTTTATTCAAAGTGCTCCTGAAAGTTATTATGAGAGAGGAAAACACGGTTTTATGCATCTCAACGATATTAAGTTAACCTGTTTTATGTTGAAAGCTTTGAAGTTGCATTTGTTTTGTCTTCCTATGCTAGTGCCTTTTTGTTCCAACTAGCAAGGTGGCCCTCGCAATTGCGAGGGCATCATCTATTTAATATATAAGAAAATATACCTATGATTCGAGATAGATTTTTATTTACAACAAATAATAATACAACTTAATGTTAAATAAAAATATGAATGTTTGTAGTCCTCTTTGACCGTCTATAGTTTGTTGGCAAATGATTACTCCAAAATTTAAAAATAATATCAATAACCATATGTACTATTTTATATGGCAACATTTTGTTGATCCATAGAATAAAATTCACATGGCAAGCTAGAATGTACATTTTACTTGATGTTACATCAGTGCATGGTTCAAACTCCGATTATACGCTGCGGATATTGGAGCAACTTAGAGCTAAAAATGCACAAGTTGATGTTTGCACACTAATTAATTAGGATGTCACCAGATAATGCTTAGTATTATTGCTGGCAAATATTAATCATGGTATGTACTATAAGAAAGAACCGACAAATTAGTGGTTAGATGACACTATATACAACTATGGATATGTATTAGTATTTCATGTTAATGATAAGGTTCAATTGATCAATATATGTATGAAAACAATTGTTAGCTAAGTGATGAAATATTCTTGTTGACAGGCGGGAGGGAAACTGCACAATGAGCATTTTTTGCTTTCTCTTATCCAAATCATTTTTACATTGTTTTCTCCTTCTTTTATGAATTTCTTGATGCGTCATGTCAGCATTATAATATGTCATGTCTTAGACACATACATTTTCAGTGAAATTTAACATTACCATTGTTATGGATATGTTTGAGATAGTAAAAATGAAAATAAGGAACTTTTTAATTATCGAAGTTAGTATAATTATTTTCTTTGATTGCTAGTATTTATTTTGGTATTTGTTTAGATTGAAACAAAGGTAGTCATACTTTTATATATTCTTTAACTCCCTCCTTCATATTTTCCATTGTTCAATCCAACCACGCTATATTCTCAATTACACATGAGTTGTCGTGTCATGTAACCTAACTATTTGACAACTCAATTAAACCCGCCATCGGTTTAATGCATGTCTTCCCGCATGAATTTTTTCAACCCCTCTATCCCACTACAATATTTGCCCTAATCGGCCATCAATACTCATATGTTAGTACCCTAGATTTATCGCTATAATTTAGAATTTTGTTTAGATTCAATGCCAAGTTCTCACAATTATAAGGGATTATTGACCATAGACAGAACAGAGAAGTGCACACTAAATTCCATCATCGTTTTTGTACACATATTCCTTATTAACTTTGTCGTGGTTGTGGTATATGAACCAGATATTACTAATCTAGCTCCACTACTTCGATCAGTTGACATATATAATAACTCAAAACATACACTTATACACATTTTGAGTATCATATGTTTTTTGCATGAGGTTGTTTTCGAATATAACACTAAAACTTCCGCAAAATACATATTACATCGAGATAAATAGTACAGATATTGTGAACAATATGATTTTTTGCATGCATGAATTTATCTTCTATTCGATTTTCGTTCATTTTTTGTGCAAGGTTCTTTATATAACACAAGAAATTCCATGGAAAACAAAGAACATCGAGTTATCAGTGCAGGTATTGGTAATGGTATTTCGATTGCGACTTCATTATACCAACTTTATATTATGAAACACTCCCACTATAGATCTCCCAGAAATATTGCATGTAGTGATATATGCTCTACCTCTTGGTACATGTTAGATTATCTTTTGTACATCTCTCGATCACATGCACAATCCTAGTCTCCTCATACAACACACATGAAACAGAAGTCGGCGCATCACGGCAAGTATATTCCCACGGTTGGAAAAAAATTGAGTTCCGTTTCATATGCAAACCGAACTACCCTTATATGAGGAATAAATCTTATTAAATCACAACCATAAATTTTAGATCCAATTCTCCAAATTATTTTGGACTATGTAGATCAACTTGGTATATTTATTAGACGCTTGTATATTGTTTTCAGTATATAACTGAATTTTACAATTATGTATACTTGTTTATAAATTTACATATCGATCTTTACTTCCCCATATTCACTTAATTCCCTAGTGTACCTACTTTCACATCAATATAATAATTTGTTAGAGGAATTTCACACAAATACAAAAATTATATCTCAAAATAATCCTAGTGTAATAATACTTCTCCATTACAATGATTCAATGCTCCTACATGCTTTCCCACCTATAGATCTAATTTGTTTGTTGCTCGACTATACAAGAAAATGCAGTATCGGTACATATACTTGAATTATCTAAACATTGTCTCTCATTCACACAATTCCCATATTGTTGTTCCTGCCTTCTGTTTCTAATGACATATACATTTTAGAAAAACCAAAGTGTCTTATTCCATATATGAATGATTTCTTCCTTATAGCTTTTTTTAATGTGTTTTCTAAATTATTCTCATGAATGCTTTTTTATAATCAAGATTCTTTATAGTTCTCTTGTTCATGTCAAATTTAGTATCATACTTTTCATTAATAAAATATTAGTTATCCACTTATGATTATTTGAAGTTTTAAAAGTATGCATTTTCATGCACGCTTGCTAGAACTTGTTCATTTTATGTCAATCACTTCGTTTAGAACATATCAAACAATTTATATTGCTCATCCGATCACTCTGGTGCACATCTCGACAATATTTATATACTCACAGGTAGATCATGCTGGCACATCTAAGAATATAAATTTTGATGACACTCGTCACCTGAGACTATATTACAAGAAAAAAAGGAAAATTAGAATGTTCATTATTTGAGCTAAAATTATTATTTTATTTTAGCTTTCCTTCTACTATGCTATTTGGATGAAAGATATTGTTTTTGTATACAAGATACTCCAAATATACCTTTATTTTTATGGATTACATACATGAAATATACTTTTTTATAATGTAGTAAACATTATGAAATTTCGTGTGTAAAATCAATCAAAATAATGTTAACAATGCACACAAGACGAACCAAAGCAGTTAGATCAAATCAAGGATTGGAGACATATTTACTAAACGATGCGGTCATGCATGATGTCATGGCATGTATTGTCATAACTCTTATGTGAATATACGTGCTTCATTCACAAAAAAAATTGTACGTGCTAATCCTAGGAGATTGATACGGGAAACTACTTTTGTTTAACTAAAAGTCAACGTACAACTACGTGACTGACCCATTACGGGAATAAATTTTCCTTTTGTTCTCACGTGATAATTTTTCTTTTTTTACGTGTCAAGTAGTTATATGTACATATTTATTGTTGTACGTAACAATTCTTATATTTTAATCTCAGCAGTTAAAATCAGAATCAATAGAGTACATTATTTTGGCATGTGGATTAACCTGGTTCCTCGAAACACATCCTTATATTGCTTTTAGTATATAATAGATAATTTGTTTTCTCATGAGACCCCTTTGCATAGGAAGTGGGTTAGACTCAAATGTGTTGAATATTTGCTTCTTGATACTCTCTTTCATTTTAAATATATATCTCCTATGTGAGCATCTTTGAAATTATCAAGCCTAACTTAAAGTCATTAAAGAAAAGTACTTCTTGGGAGATAACCTAATAGTTTTGTTGAGTCTTGAAAGTTATTACCTCAATAATAACCGTTCCTTATCCTTTTTGTTTTGATTTTTGTGTCAGGATCAACTACTTTTGAGAAGTAGAGGAGTTGTGAAAAGTGGCTGTCCTGGGACAGATTTTTGTGCTGCATTGTGAAAATTCGTGAAAGAGCTCAGTACTACAGATGGAGCTGTATTTTTTGGTGCTTGTTCTCCAAGTTGTTATCTAACTTTCATTAGTTTTGCACTTTTTTATTTGAGCAACAGAAGTTTTTCGAAAAAATCTGTAGAGGTCCCAACCTTTAATAAGGTAGAGATCCATGTGTTTACAATGCTAGTCCCTGGATCAATAGCTAGCATCCACAGTTAAGATGTAATATCAAGAAACAAAGGTTATAATACAACTTTATAACCAGGAATAAAATAATTCATTACATCTTACATAGCTCATTTGGCTATTTCATTACAATGCAGCAGAAATAACTATATAACATGGAGTCCTTCATCTTCAAAGTGCCACAGGCAATCATGTTGGTTGTAGAATTGTAATCCTAATTCAATACACTTCACTAACATCAAACAAACCTGCAACATAATAAGTTACAGCCACAAGGGTCAATACATTTGAATTGTATTGGCAAGTGATACTATGGTAGTATAGTGGAGTCTATCATCTATATGCATTTGGCTAAGTGGAGCTTAGGCTTGCTTTGCTCAAAATAGATTTTCCTTATCATCTGAAAAATACTAAGTTTTTGTTTGTCAAAATCACCCAAGGCATCTCCCAATAGAAATTGGTGATCCTTCAACCCTTGTTCAACCACAAAATTTTAACTTAGAAATTTGGATGAGGAGATTCTTGATAGCTTCCATGTCTTGATGCTCAAATTGTCCTTTTACCAGGGACATGGATAAGTACTTAGATTTTACACTCTGCAGAGGTGGTACACTTTCCCCACAAGACTTGGTTTCACCAAGACAAGATCTTTTAGAAGCCTTCCCTTAGACCAGAATGGACGCGCTCCAACCTATCAATCCCCTACCACCAACTGTCCATTTGGCTAACTTATTGCAACCTATATGATCCAGGCAGCGCCCATAATGCCAAGTGGCTGCACTTGAAGCTTCTCAACATTTGACATCTCAAATCTCTTTGTTCCTGGGTGGCATTCCACAAGTGAGATACACAAGGTAAACCATAGAAATGGGCCTTGTATAACCACTCAACACAAACCATTCCTTCCATTACACCTAGGTGATTCATTCACTTAGTTGTTTTATTAAATAAAACACAATTCCTTGACATAGAAATATTCCATAGCATGAATATAATACACCCTTGTTTTCTACTAGCTAAGCTAAGCATGATAGTAGTAGGAATCTTAACTTAGGAAATTTCTACTAAGGTTTCATCTACTAGGATTTCCCATGGCATAGTTTACACTTAGCAAAAATTCCATGCAAGTCCTACTTAGAAATATCACTAATGCATAGTAAAAATAATGGGACAAAAGTATGGAGCATCACTTGCCTTTTTGGTAGAGAATTATAAGTTCACTCCTTGATCTTGCAATATTCACACTCTTCAAATTCCACTACAATTCAATCAAGCAAGCAAATATCCAATCTACCATTCAAGCAAACATCACATAAAATAATAGAAACAAAGCAATGCATGCAAGCATGCTAAAGATTGTTTTATTTGGAAAAGTGGTTTCTAACTTGTTATAAACATTCTAAAACACCTATTGGTCATTTTATATAAGTGGCAAAATCATTTGCAAAAGATTTTACTTATAAACCATTTTAAACCAAATCAATATTTTATGTGGTTGAAAATGCTTTTTAGCAAAGTAATAATCTATAGGGTTCACAAATATATTTTTAAATCGTAGAATTTTGTGTTTAGGGTCAGAGAGTTTAAATCAAAACATTTTCCCAAAGGGTTTCCTCCAAAAGCATTTTTAATATATAAACATTATTTTTATTTGACTAGAAATATTCTAAATCAAAGATTTATTCTTTTGCTTCACAAAATATGTTTTTGAAACCACAAGTTAATTTAGATGGTCAGTAGGTTCAAACAATCCATTTGCCCAAAGGTTTTATCACAAAAATAATTTTAGGATGAATTTTATATTCAAATTTTGCCTACACAATTTTCTGCACAAACAACCAGTTTAACAGAAGCAACTTACTAAACAAAGTGCATGGTTGGAAAGTAATTGTCTTGCTGATTCCATTGATATAAAATTTGCAAAATTTGGACGTGTGGATCAAAAGTTATGGATTTTACAAAATTGAACATCTAATAGATCAATTATGTTTTTATAACAATAGACAGGGCCACGTGGAATGATCTGATTGGTTGAAAACGCGCGGATCAAGCGATGCAGGCCGTTGGATTAAATTAGATCGACCGGCACAGAACCAAACTTACCTCTTTGTTTAATGAATCTTTCGTAGCCGCTAGATATACATCCTACGGTTCCTGGCGTCTTAACCAAAACTTGGCGGCGCTCGACGGTGGCTGGCGGCGGCGATGCTCGGGCGGCAGCGCTCTGGCTATTCCAGGAATCTAGGGAGAGGGAGGATGTGCTTACTGTGTTCGCCGTGGAAAGCAGATGAGCAACATGGTCGTAGGAGAGCAGGGGGCGCACGAGGACGAAGGGGATTGCTCACCGGACTTCACGACGGCGTCGGGTGCTCTCTATCATCGTCGAAGGCGAGGATACATTTCACACCACAACAAATAGACGATGCTGTTAGGTTCGCGCAATAAAGGCGAGTACGAGAGTATCGATCAAAGGGGATGGGGTGGTCAGGAGTTACCAGGGGGTGTCGCCGGAGTGGGAGCAGACGGCGACGCTCTCGGTCTTGGTCGTTGTCGAGCCTAGGGAACGCGCGCGGGCAAGTGGGGATTACTGGGAGGTGCGCAGGAGTATGTGGAACACGCTCGTGTGGTCGAGGGGGCGAGAGGCGATGGTGAGTGGCCGGAATCGCTCGTGAAGCTCGCCGGAGACCGCGGCAGTGTAAGCGGAAATGGGGACGGCCTGGGGGCAGAGAGAGCCAGGCGAGAGAGGGGAAAGAGAGAGGGGACGTAGGCGTTTATGTACGCGTGATTACTGGCGAGAATTTATCACTCATTCAATCGAATTTAAACCTCGAATCAAAGGCAGAAATAGTCGCGAGGTAAGGGGCGAGGTCGTCGCGGTGGGGAAGACGCTGAGGTGGCGATGGGGCCGTTTGTCAGTTAAAGAGAGATGGGAAGGTGGGGTCCGGAAGTCAGCGGCTGAGTGGGTCTGGTCTACGGTGAAAAAGAAACTCTTCGGGGAGAGGAGAGAGGTGGGCTGCTGGGCTTAGTGGGCTAGCTGGGTTGGGCTGGCTTCTGTTATTTTTTTTGTTTTGATCATTTTTCTTTTTCCATTTCTATTATTCTGTTTTTATTTTGTTTAATCTTTTCAAACAACTATTTGCATTCAAACTTCAACCAAACTTTGTGTATATTCAAATACTGTTTATTGATACACTTTAAAGCTAAAATTATAATATTTCTTTTATTCTTTCTAGGGTATATTTATTATTTAAAACAAAGCCCTTTCTTTAAATTCAAATAAGATCAAATATATTTTTAATCCCTTATTTAGTTTCAATTTTTGACAAAACCTTTTCAGTAAGTTTTATTCATTTATTAGGGTGTCAAATAATTCACTTTGAATTATTTGGAATATTTTTTTAATACGATTTATTAATCATTTAATTTGGGTATTTGTCTTTATTCCAATGAAATCAATTATAGTTTTAATTCCATCAATTTTATTTAGGTGATTTCTTTGATCCCATTTAAGTTAACTAAACAACTTTTATTCCACTTGGGTAAATTTCCAAATACAATTTTCCCATGATTTAATTAATCATTCTTATTAGGGAATTTGTTTTAATCTAATGGAATAGAATTTGGTTAAGGCCATATTATTTTATTTCCATATTATTTATTCATTTAATTCATTTGAATTTGAATTATGTTTATTCCATTTACTTATGGTCTTGGCCAAGTTTTAAATTGGCCTTTAAATATTCCTTATTTAATATTTCTTTATTTATCTTATAAAATCCATATCTTTTTATTTATAGATCCAAACTTGGTGACTCTAATTTGTAAAATCTTGTTTGATATTTATTTATCCTTTTAAATATCTTTAGGATTAATTGCTCACCATTTGGTATGGATTTTTAGATAGGTGCTTTATTAGCTTTGGAAATTCAATTTCCTTATCTTATTAAATTCATAAGATTTTATCTATGGCTCCAATTTAAGTGAAACCAATTCATATGGTTTTATAATATCTCTATTAATCATTCTTGACCATTTATAAATATTTGCTAACAAATTTTATATGGATCCAATCCATGATCTTGGAGATATCTTGGAAATGATTTTATTCCATTAGGGTTTTAGGGTTTGGATTTATTTTCCAAGTGTTTTAATTTCAAGGTGCATTTAAGAAGAATGCATTTCCCTTGATTTGAATTTGGTTGGATTCAAACATTACTCAAGTTTGTTCAAGATGAGGTTTTTAAGTTTCATTTAGAAACAAAAAGTTTCTTTTCACCCTAAATTTCAACAATTATTTATTTTGTTTATTTATTTTTCACATTAAAAAATTTGGAAAATTTTGGGATGTGACAGGCTACCACCCTTAAAATAAATCTCGGGAGAACTAGATTACTTCTTGGCTTGCTTGGAATCTTGATGTATCTTCTCTAGGCACTTGTTTGAATAATGGCCTAGGTCTTTGCATTTGAAACACATCACTTGGCTGATATCTTTCTTTTCCTTTGGTATCATTGCCTCTTGTTTCTTTCCTTGGTTCTTCTTCTTTTCTAGGCATTCATTGGCATAGTGTCCCATCTATTTGCAAGTGTAACATTGCTCTTGGGTAATATCCTTCTTACTAGGGTTGGGGCATTTCTTCTTCTTCTTGGGTCTCTCTAAAGCTAGGAGTTCTTCTAGTTCATGCTCTTCATATTTCACCACGAAGTTGGGAAATCTTTCTCTCTTCGTGGGGCAGTTACTAGAGATATGACCTTCTTCTTCACAAGAGTAGTAACACTTTGTGGTCACTTTGGATTTGGCCTTATGATGCGTAGTTTTGACTTTGCCTTCATCCTTATTGGTAGAACTTGTTCCCTCATTGGGGTTTACAAACTGTTGATGCACTCCACCTTGTTTCCTTTGTTGAACTATGGAATAGATGGGACATTGGATAGGGACATGATTATTTCCTTCACATAGGAAACAAGTAGCTTGAGATGTGGGGCATTGATTAGTTGGATGTTTCTCTTCACAATTGGGGCATTGATCTTCATGCTCTTTTGAAGTGTGATCCTTGTCTCCACAAATATTGCAAGCTTGAGTTCCTTCTAGAATATCATCTTTGACATCCTTGTTGTCACAAACACCTTGGGAAAGGTTGTCTCCCATGTTGATCATTTGGTTTGTCATCCTTTGCAACAATTGGGTTTGGGTTTGCAAAAACATTTGCATGGTTGGGTCTAACTCATTGTTGTTGGCCCAAAATTGAGTTGTCACTTGGTTCAACTGGGTTTGGGTTACTATGAGTTCTCTCATGTTGATCTCTTGGTTGTTGTGGTCACCATCCTTGATGTTGGAGTTTCTTGGAGTAGTCATCTGTTTGGGTTGGATTGGGATTAGAGTAGGCAAAATATTATAAGGAAATAATTTTAATTACACACAACAATTTTACACAAGCAATGTGCAAGCAATCAAAAACAAACATTCCAATCAAACAACAAAGTTTCAAGCACATTTTTAAGCAACAAAATATTTTTGCTACACCACATAAGTTGGTGGGTTTGATCTAAACTTAATATGGTGGTCCAACTATATGGTTCACTTGAGATCTTCCCATTATTCTTTGTTGTTTCTTCTTGAATGATATCATGGTTTCCTTGGAAAAATTCTTGTGTCTTGGTCACAAAACTTCAAAGGTGATGATGGTTCCTTCTAAGCTGTGTTTCCTTAGTCTTCAAGTCTTGAGTAATATTTCTTGTCTCACTTGTAGTCCTTAGTGATATCCAAGTTGATGTCCTTGGTGAAATTTAAAGTTGAAGTCTTTGTCCATGGGGGAGGCTTTGTCCATCAACTTTGAAATAGAAGAGATGTAGAATCAAACCAAAAGGTTGAGGAAAGAGTTTACAAGATTGTTTGTAAATAAGTTTTGGAACAAATACAACTCCTATTTTTCTAAGGGGTTTTGTCCAATCCTAGGTTTACAATCCTACCGGCAACACAGTGCTCTAATACCATCTGTAGAGGTCCCAACCTTTAATAAGGTAGATATCCCTGTGTTTACAATGCTAGTCCCTGGATCAATAGCTAGCATCCACAGTTAAGATGTAATATCAAGAAACAAAGGTCATAATACAACTTTATAACCAGGAATAAAATAATTCATTACATCTTACATAGCTCATTTGGCTAATTCATTACAGTGCAGCAGAAATAACTATATAGCATAGAGTCCTTCATCTTCAAAGTGCCACAAGCAATCATGTTGGTTGTAGACTTGTAATTCTAATTCAACACACTTCACTAACATCAAACAAACCTGCAAAATAATAAGTTACAGCCACAAGGGTCAATACATTTGAATTGTATTGGCAAGTGATACTATGGTAGTATAGTGGAGTCTATCATCTATATGCATTTGGCTAAGTGGAGCTTAGGCTTGATTTGCTCAAAATTGATTTTCCTTATCATTTGAAAAATACTAAGTTTTGTTTGTCAAAATCACCCAAGGCATCTGTAGCACCCTGGAAAAACCACTACTAGAAAATCATGTGGTAAATAATACTTTGTGCATAATCATGACATCTGCATGCATCTATTGGCAAAAACTATTTTCTAAAAGCCTTATTTTATTTTCTAGATATCCCCCCTCTTTATTTCAAATATAAAACCCTAGGTACGCATGGGTGTTCTATTTGCCTAAACCAATTTTGCTAAAAGCCATATTTTTGTTTTCTATAAATACCCCTCTCTATTTCAAAACGTAAAACCCCCGGTCCGCCCGGATGTTTTGTTTGCCTAAAGTATTTTACCAAAAGGATATTTTAAAACTAAATAAAATAATAAAACTATTTCGACCGAAGAGGCAGTATAGCCGGTCAGGCCAGAGGCCCAACCGGCCAAACCACCTATTATCCGGCCCATCTAAAATAAAACCCTAATCCTAAATCCCTATAAACCCTAGATCCCCTACCCCCCAACTCCCCCACCTGCCGCCGCCACCCCCGTTTGAACCCACACATACACGACACGGCAGCGCCCGCGCCCCTGGAAACGCTCATGAGCCGCACCTCACCAATCCCGCTAGCGACAACCGTCCTGTCCCTACCCCTGCCCTCGATCCTAGCGTCCCGCACCCCCGCTCCTCACCTTCCTCTCGTCTGGATCCCCGCCGCTAGTGCCGCATCGCCCGACCAACCGGCCCCAACCCGCGCGACCACACCCTGTGACCCCGAGCTTCTCCTGCGCTGGCCTCCCAGGTCCGCGTTCGGCCGCCGCTCCCCTCTCCTCGCGTGAGAACAACCGCCACCAGGACCTCCTCGGTGCTGAGCGCCTCTCGCAAGCTTCCTTGCCCCGCCGCCGGTCGCCTGCAAGTGCGCGAGCCCGTCGCCGCCTCTGGCCGCCAGCACCAGGCCCCGTCGCCGACGTTCCCTGCAGCGATGAAGCTGCCTCTCCATCCTTCCGGCCTCGCGCGCCCATGTACTGTCTCTGCCAGGTCGTCGTCATGCACCTCCTCAAGGGACCACCCAAGCTCCTCGGCCTCTCTCTCAAGCCCTGCCGCGACCACGCCGCCATCCCAGCGTCGGCCTCCTCCTGCGTGTAACCTCTGCGCCTGGTCGCCCTTCTCCGTCTCCTCCTCGACCCGGCTTAGCGCCGAGCGCCTCTGCTCTGGCCGCCTGCGCCCGTATGTTCCTGCAGCACCGTCAGGCCCACCCCTTGGCTCATGTTGTTTCTAATGAATCAACACCGGTGAGAGTGGTACTGTATGTACCTGTGAACAATTGATCGCCCTGAGATCTGTCCAGTGGTGCACTGATGTGTTATTGTTGCTGTGACTGTGGACAACCCTAAATACAACCGGTGCCTGATCGCGGTCGACCACAAGTTTTGCTTCATGGATCCGGAGTATCCAAAGCCCCTTGACCCGGAACCGAAGATTGCCCGAACGCCAAGGTCTTCTGCACAGATGCGGATCCGATGCCCCGTTCACGGAGTCCGAAGACCGATACCACCGAACCCGAGAGCCAAGGTCGCCTTCCCGGATCCAAAGACCGATCCCGTCAAACCCCAAGACCTTCGCCCCACCAATGTGTGACCCCTTTCCAAGCCCTTATTTTTATTAAATGATATATACCTTGATGCATATTAAATTGTTCATGTCGCATACATATTGTGTGGTTTGGGGGTCTTAGGCCGATTCACCTAAATTAAATATGGAGGCCATATGTGGGCGAATCTAGTCTAATATGGGTACCATTTAAATTTGTGCATCGAACCAGTGAAATATTCTGCCTTGGTAAGACAACATTTAAATTGCTAGGTATCTAAACGACATGAACCTAATAATTAATTGTTGGGACCCCGGTTCCGCTAAATATTGACTAATTGCATCGCATCTTTGCCATGTCATATCATCATACATGCATCATGCCCGATCTTCTACCATAGTATAAAATAGTGCATCCGGTGTTTCTTCTAGTATTTTGCTTCTTCACGGATTAGACCGATGAGTTGATGCGAGTGTCGACCCGATCTTCGGATGAACCTTCGACAATGTTTTTCAGGCGAGCATTCCCCCCTTTCTACCTATTTTACATTTCTAGTCTTTATTTCCTCCTGTTGATCTATTGCTATCTGTGTTGCGATGCTATATATTCCATACCCCGCTATACTTCCCTGCAGCCCTTATATTGCCATGGACACATCCTATTACCTGTTGTTTGGTAGATAGTCGGCCTTGCGAGTCGTAGTTGCTTGCGCAGGTGATGTGTCGCTTCGTCGATCTTCCATAGTTGTTGGAGTAATGCCTTATGTTTAATGTTGGAGACGATTATAACTTTAATTACCGTTTAATAACTAAAATTGAAGTAGGTAAATAATGTAGAGGCACAGGTGGGCAATAGATGTTATTTGGTTTTTAACCGTCCACTTGTGTCCCGTAGGACCCCGAGTACTTGATACCTGTTCTATGAATATTCGCACTATCCGCATGTGGGACCATGAATCCCCCTAGCCAGAGCTTGAGTCATATTTATTTCTTGGGTCCACAAAGTAGTTTGGGGCTTTATTACTATCCTGTACTTATGCCATGCTTTACTCCTTTATTTACGATTGCGCGTGGAGCGCCTGTACTGTTTAGGTAAGTGGAATGTTTCCGCGGTATCGACAAGCCCAGTCACACTTTCGGGTTCCCAGTCGTTTACAGCCATTGACACAAACCTCTGGGTCCGTTTCGGAGCCGGCCAACTTCGTCGCGGGTAGCTTGGTGGGGTGGCCCCCTGAAATTTATATGAATCTTGCAATTGCTCTATCGTGATGCCTCATTGGGTTTTTATTTGGTTTTTCCCGAGGCTGATCGTGCGTGTGTTGCTATTTGTGCCCCCCTACAGGGTAAAACTTTCTGAAAGCCGTGTCCACGGTTATGGACGACTTGGAGCACAGTATCTCGATCATAGACAACTATAACTAAAGTAGTGCTATAAATTTGACTTTATAATGACTAGTAATCAGCTTCACTATAATAGAATGGCTAAATAAAAGTGCCAACAATTGCTGGTTTGGGTTGTCACCTGTTACCATTGTATCCGACTAGTAAGTATTGCAACTACAAGGGAATGGCTAAATAAAAGTACCAACAGCTGCTGGGTTTTGGGATGCCTCATGTTATATGTATCTGACTAGTAAGTACTACAACTACAACGGAATGGTTAACTAAAACTGCCCACTGCTTATTATATCAGGATGAATCATGCTATCTATATCTGACTAGTAATTGTCGCAATTATAACGGAATGAATAAAACTGCCAACTGTGTGAGTTCCTCGGTTGACTTCCTCGTTTGGTCTCGAGGGGGAAATACCAGGATGGGTATGCTTGGGATAGTTTCAGGTTGGATCCGAATAGGTATTTCTTATCCCTATCTGATAGCCGCCGGTTGTATTGAGTCTCTATAGGATGTTTAGTGCATGCTGCGCTGCCGCTTCAGTCCACCATACCTATGTAGGCGAGGACCGCCGAATTCTCGTCTCGCCGTGTACTAGCCTTAGTACTGACCGCTCTATTTTTCCTTTGCCCTTTGTCGGCACCCCTTTTGTTTAAGCATGTTAGAAGATCGACGTCGCTAGCAGGGTTACCCTTCCGGCTTGGCCTGGGCAGGGCTATGGACGCCATTGGTTATTCTTCAGAGCTCTTAGCCCAATTTGCATCTTCTCCGTACACGGATGCTGTATCATTTTAAAGGTGATTTGGATCTTTGTATTGTATATCTGTATTCTTGACTCATGGAGTCGCTGTTGTATATATCTGTTCTATGGGTTCCATCGAGGACTATTGTGTAATGATATTACTTCGTTTTCCACCCGCACGAAAGTGCCTGGTGGGCAACTTTGAATCGTTTCTATGCGGGTTTGGCGGGAACCGCTAAAACTTGCATAGGGCCGATTCTGAGGGTGTTACAGCATCTCCCAATAGAAATTGGTGATCCTTCAACCCTTGTTCAACCACAAAATTTTAACTTAGAAATTTGGATGAGGAGATTCTTGATAGCTTACATGTCTTGATGCTCAAATTGTCCTTTACCAGGGACATGGCTAAGTACTTAGATTTTACACTCTACAAAGGTGGTGCACTTTCCCCACAAGACTTGGTTTCACCAAGATAAGATCTTTCAGAAGCCTTCCCTTAGACCAGAATGGACGCTCTCCAACCTATCAATCCCCTACCACCAATTGTCCATTTGGCTAAGTTATTGCAACCTATATGATCCAGGCAGAGCCCATAATGCCAAGTGGCTGTACTTGAAGCTTCTCAACATTTGACATCTCAAATCTCTTTGTTCCTGGGTGGCATTCCACAAGTGAGATACACAAGGTAAACCATAGAAATGGGCCTTGTATAACCACTCAACACAAACCATTCCTTCCATTCCACCCAGGTTGATTCATTCACTTAGTTGTTTTATTAAATAAAACACAATTCCTTGACATAGAAATATTCCATAGCATGAATATAATCCACCGTTGTTTTCTACTAGCTAAGCTAAGCATGATAGTAGTAGGAATCTTAACTTAGGAAATTTCTACTAAGGTTTCATCTACTAGGATTTCCCATGGCATAGTTTACACTTAGCAAAAATTCCATGCAAGTCCTACTTAGAAATATCACTAATGCATAGTGAAAATAATGGGAAAAAAGTATGGAGCATCACTTGCCTTTTTGGTAGAGAATTATAAGTTCACTCCTTGATCTTGCAATATTCACACTCTTCAAATTCCACTACAATTCAATCAAGCAAGCAAATATCCAATCTACCATTCAAGCAAACATCACATAAAATAATAGAAACAAAGCAATGCATGCAATCATGCTAAAGATTGTTTTATTTGGAAAAGTGGTTTCTAACTTGTTATAAACATTCTAAAACACATATTGGTCATTTTATATAAGTGGCAAAATCATTTGCAAAAGATTTTACTTATAAACCATTTTTTAACCAAATCAATATTTTATGTGGTTGAAAATGCTTTTTAGCAAAGTAATAATCTATAGGGTTCACAAATATATTTTTAAATCATAAAATTTTGTGTTTAGGGTCAGAGAGTTTAAATCAAAACATTTTCCCAAAGGGTTTCCTCCAAAAGCATTTTTAATATATAAACATTATTTTTATTTGACTAGAAATGTTCTAAATCAAAGATTTATTCTTTTGCTTCACAAAATATGTTTTTGAAACCACAAGTTAATTTAGATGGTCAGTAGGTTCAAACAATCCATTTGCCCAAAGGTTTTATCACAAAAATAATTTTAGGATGAATTTTATATTCAAATTTTTCCTACACATGTTTCTGCACAAACAACCAGTTTAACAGAAGCAACTTACTAAACAAAGTGCATGGTTGGAAAGTAATTGTCTTGCTGATTCCATTGATATAAAATTTGCAAAATTTGGACGTGTGGATCAAAAGTTATGGATTTTACAAAATTGAACATCTAATAGATCAATTATGTTTTTATAACAATAGACAGGGCCACGTGGAATGATCTGATTGGTTGAAAACATTTCACGCGGATCAAGCGATGCAGGCCGTTGGATTAAATTAGATCGACCGGCACAGAACCAAACTTACCTCTTCATTTAATGAATCTTTCATAGCCGCCAGATCTACATCCTACGGTTCCTGGCGTCTTAACCAAAACTTGGCGGCGCTCGACGGTGGCTGACGGCGGCGCTCTCGGTCTTGGTCGTTGCCGAGCCTAGGGAACGCGCGCGGGCAAGTGGGGAGTACTGGGAGGTGCGCAGGACTCTGTGGAACACGCTCGTGTGGTTGAGGGGGAGAGAGGCGACGGGAGTGGCCGGAATCACTCACGAAGCTCGCCGGAGACCGCGACGGTGTAAGCGGAAATGGGGACGGCCTGGGGGCACAGAGACCCAGGCGAGAGAGGGGAAAGAGAGAGGGGACGTAGGCGTTTATGTACGCGTGATTACTGGCGAGAATTTATCACTCATTCAATCGAATTTAAACCTCGAATCAAAGGCAGAAACAGTAGGTGAGGGGCGAGGTCGTCGCGGTGGGGAAGACGCTGAGGTGGCGATGGGGTCCGTTTGTCAGCTAAAGAGAGATGGGGAAGGTGGGGTCCAGAAGTTAGCGGCTGAGTGGGTCTGGTCTGCGGTGAAAAAGAAACGCTTTGGGGAGAGGAGAGAGGTGGGCTGCTGGGCTTAGTGGGCTAGCTGGGTTGGGCTGGCTTCTGTTATTTTTTTTGTTCTCATCATTTTTCTTTTTCCATTTCTATTATTCTGTTTTGATTTTTTTTAATCTTTTCAAACAACTATTTGCATTAAAACTTCAACCAAACTTTGTGTATATCAAATATTGTTTATTGATACACTTTAAATCCAAAATTAGAATATTTCTTTTATTCTTTTTAGGGTATATTTATTATTTAAAACAAAGCCCTTACTTTAAAGTAAAATAAGATCAAATATATTTTTAATCCCTTATTTAGTTTCAATTTTTCACAAAACCTTTTCAGTAAGTTTTATTCATTTATTAGGGTGTCAAATAATTCACTTTGAATTATTTGGAATATTTTTTAATATGATTTATTAATCATTTAATTTGGGTATTTGTCTTTATTCCAATGAAATCAATTATAGTTTTAATTCCATAAATTTTATTTAGGTGATTTCTGTCATCCCATTTAAGTTAATTAAACAACTTTTATTCCACTTGGGTAAATTTCCAAATACCATTTTCCCATGATTTAATTAATCATTCTTATTAGGGAGTTTGTTTTAATCCAATGGAATAGAATTTGGTTAAGGCCATATTATTTTATTTCCATATTATTTATTCATTTAATTAATTTGAATTTGAATTATGTTTATTCCATTTACTTATGGTCTTGGCCAAGTTATAAATTGTCCTTTAAATATTTATTATTTAATATTTCTTTCTTTATCTTATAAAATCCATATCTTTTTATTTATAGATCCAAACTTGGTGATTCCAATTTGTAAAATCTTGTTTGATATTTATTTATCCTTTTAAATATCTTTAGGATTAATTGCTCACCATTTGCTATGGATTTTTAGATAGGTGCTTTATTAGCTTTGGAAATTTAATTTCCTTATCTTATTAAATTCATCAGATTTTATCTATGGCTCCACTTTAAGTGAAACCAATTCATATGGTTTTATAATATCTCTATTTATCATTCTTGATCATTTATAAATATTTGCTGACAAATTTTATATGGATCCAATCCATGATCTTGGAGATATCTTGGAAATGATTTTATTCCATTAGGGTTTTAGGGTTTGGGTTTATTTTCCAAGTGTTTAAATTTCAAGGTGCATTTAAGAAGAATGCATTTCCCTTGATTTGAATTTGGTTGGATTCAAACATTACTCAAGTTTGTTCAAGATGAGGTTTTTAAGTTTCCATTTAGAAACAAAAAGTTTCTTTTCACCCTAAATTTCAACAATTATTTATTTTGTTTATTTATTTTTCACATTACAAAATTTGGAAAATTTTGGGATGTGACAAAATCAATCTTTACCCGCTGGTGTGTTTTGACAGATTTCTGCCATCATTTGCATTTGCTTCTTATGTTGATTCCCTTTCAGATATTTTTTTGGTATTTTGGAAAGGAGTTGATACAGTAGCTTTTGTTTTGATGGATTTCAGTTGAAGTTTGAAACCTAAAGGTTTATTTTTTTGCATACACTAATGTTGCCATTGAGGTTTGTGTAAGGCCTTGTATGAAAGGAATTTTTAGGAGATGGAGAGAAGGAATCTGCAGAGTCCGTCTTTGAATAGGTAAAAGTGGTGAAAACAGAAGGTTCGTGAAAACCTTATCTTTCTATGTTGTTTTTATTACATACGGAAGGTTACGATACGAAGCAGAGGAGGAAACAGAGGCCAGGGTGGCCACACCCACCCTAGGCGCGGACCCGAGCTGGCCGCGCCTGGAGGGGGTGTGAGCCCCTTGAACTTCGTCTGCGCCTCGTTTTCGCACAGTACCTTCCTTATGCATTGAAACTTTGTAATATATACCCCCTGATCCCCCGAGGTTCGTATATCGTGTTCTCATCGTGTTTTTGTTTTGATCTATTTTTGTCAGGAAATCTTCTCAAGTTTAGAGCACCATGGTATCCGCCAACAACGATGGCAAGAAGCCCGAGGAAGACGATCCTCAAAACCCCAAGGAGGAGGAGATCTTGGTGGAGGATGGAGAACACATGGAGGAGGAAGAGCATACGGACACCCGTGCTACCGTCGGAAGCATTGGAGTTGTGGAAAACCCTACCAAGCTTAGGAGGACAGCACATATGTCTACAGGAGGGAAAACCCCACGTCATGTCCTCGCTCCACGATCACCTCCTTCACATACCAGGAACCCCTTCCATACTCTCTTAATTGAGTGACATTACCAAAAGGTGCCCAAAGGGAATTTGCCCTCTGTTTGGGATCTGCCTCGTTCTAACCATGCAGGGAAGAAACACACTAAGAAGGAAGAGTGGGGAAAGAATAACAAGGACTGGGATTCTCGGCCCAGCATGATCATGAACCGCATTGAGCATAATTCGGAGTTGATTCGTACTCTAACCTTCAAGATTGAGGATTTGAGGTAACTGATTGAAGAGCTTATCAAGAGAACACCACCACAACCGAAGGAGTAATTCGTCATCAGGTTTGGCATCCCCTTGGCTTGTTCCAAGTTTGGGGGAGTGTCGCGGTATCACATCATTATCTTTTACCTTTTTAGTAGAGCTATATCTTTGGTAGAGAAGTTATCTTATAGGTTGGTTTGCATTGTGAAAGTATCTCTCCTTTAGTTGGTTACCTTTGTATCCCTTGGTGTGAGTGCCTTTATGGAATATTAATGAGAAGTTTCATCTTTTACTTTTTGCACTTCTTATTTTAGTTTGCAATATCTATTATATGATTGATCTTGTTGATCAGTATTGGTATCACTTTGGGAGCATCAATTAGATCTAAATTGGTTTTGGCAAACCAAGCTCTGGTCAGTAGCAACACTTTTTGAGGTTTGAAAGGAAAAGAGAAAAAACTTACAGGTATTTTGTATCATTTATTTTCTTTCTTGATTGTCTCATAAGCTTAGTGTTCTTTATTTAAGATCTTTTGTGTCTTCAAGGAAGATTACATGTTTGTCTTTATCACTTGTAGGTTTTCTTTTTTCCTTCAACTCTTTTGCTTGCTACCCAGCCTTGCTAGCCAAAAACCTGTTTTGAGAGGGCATACTTCTCATGCATCCAACTCCCTTAAACCAAAAACATGTGCCATTTGTGTGAACCATATCTACCTATTAGCATTATTGATATTCCAAGCAAATTCTCAAGCTTCATCTATCTTTTGAATTAAAAAAATTATTTTGTTATGTGAAAACTAGTCAGTAAAACTCTCACGAACTTGATGGCACACCTTATTTTCTTGCCCCTAATAAACTTGAACCATTGTGTCATCGAAGTTGTATATGCTTGCATCTATACGTTAGGATTAGCAGAACTGTGCTGTCACGGGGAACGCTTTCAACACTTATGGATACATATCCATTTGATATCATGCTATTTTATTTGCGGATGGTGTCCGTGTGAAATAAAAGGGGAGCTTGTAAGTCCATGGAGTTATGTATGTGTGTTAGAGAAACGTCTGGGCCGCTATCCTAAGCCATGCCTAATCATGGTGGAAACTTGCAACATAACCATAGTGATCAATCTGTGAAGCATCCTCAATAAAAACCTATGCAAATAGCAAATAAAAAGATCGCTGGGATGCTCACTATCTGCTTGCCTTGTAATTTTGATTATGGGATAGCTCCTGTATCATGTGCAAGGGGTACCCCGTTGGCGGTTCTTTATGATACACATGTACTTACAATGACAAGAAATTACCGGTAATTAAAGTTGAGTAGCATGAGGAGCGACCCTCGTACTCAAGGGACATGAGATTGCCAACTTATATTTAGTCAAGCATATACTCCATCTTTGTTCACTTTAACTTTAATCACCTCAATATGCTTATGATAGGGGCAATGAGAGCTCAAATCTAGTAAGTACCATAATCTTTTGGAAGCTCTTTATGAACTTGAAATCCCTGCTTCCCTCTATGAAGGGCCTTTCTTCTACTTCTAAGCCGAGTCAGTAAACCTTTTCCTCTCTATCTCCAACAAGCATTTGAGTTGTTGTGTTTCAAGCATTCATATGATGATTTATTCAATCATTTTCTTTATCTTCCTTGTTTGCACAAGACTCTTATCTAATGAGTATTACTTTGAAAGCCTTCATTGTGAAAAACATGTTATGTTTGAGCAAAGAGTACCCTTGTTGTGAAACTTCTACATAAGCTTTATTTGTGAAACTGTTTGCTAGTTGTTCTCTGACCAAGAACAAAGTTTGCCAATCCCAATTATGATTTATCTTTATGCATCTCTATTGTGACTCCTATACTTGTTGCAAGCTAAGTTATATAATGGTGAGTTGCTTTCTTCTATGAGTTGTGTAATGGTCAGTGTGATGCTTCTTGTCTGTATTATTTTATCGACACTTCACTCCATAAACCCGTGGACATGTTTACTGAGCTCAGCTTCCGCTTGGGGACAAGCGAAGGTCTAAGCTTGGGGGGAGTTGATATGTCCAATTTACATCACCATTCTATATCATAATTTTCCTCTATTCATTGATATATTTCATATTAAGAGGTGTTACTTATGGCTTTTCATCTGTTTTTGCATGTTGGATGATTCTTGGAGGATGAACTACTAGAGTCAGGATTCTGATGGAAAAAAGAGGTGTTTTGATGCAATTTCTCAAAGATTGAAAAATACCAGAAAAACTATGGAAAATCCTATTTTCCTAGAAGATGAAGAATGCCAGAAGGGGAGGCGGAGATGCCCTAGGTGCGGGCCACCCCTTGGCCGCGCCTATAGGGGTGTGGCCCATCTGGCCCACCTCTAGCTCCGCCCTCTCGCCTATATATTCTCCTCGAAACCCTAATACACAGGGAGCAGCCATAGAAATATTCCGCCGCCTCTGCCGGGCGAAAAACACCGAGAGAGAAAGAGCTCTCCGGCAGACAGATTTCTGCCAGGAAAATTCCTTCCCGAAGAGGGGAGATCATCGCCATCAACACCGTCATCAAGCTATACTTCATTGGGATCATCATCATCAACATCATCCACACCATCATCTCCACCAGCACCATCATCACCACTTCATCCCGCTGTAACAATTGTGTTGAATCTTGCATAGTTCTTAGGGGAAACTTTCCCGGTGTTGATTACTATTGCAGTTGATGCTTGTGAGTGGAACCATTGGATTACTGTTTATGTTCAGATTGTTATCCATCACCATATCATCTTTGATCTTGATCCACATGATGTCTTGTGAGTAGTTCGATTAGTTCTTGAGGACATGGGAGAAGTCATGTTGTTAGTAGTGGATTTGAGTTGAGATATTATTCAATGGTTTAGTATTTAAGTTGTGGTGCTATTATTCTAGTGGTGTCATGTGAACATCGACTACATGATACTTCACCATTTATGGGCCTAGGAGAATGCATTGTGTATCTGGCTACTAATTGTGGGGTTGCCGGAGTGACAGAAACCTGAACCCCTGTTAGGACACCATTGCACAAGGGAGTGTAGGATCTTAGAGTTTAAGGTTGTGGTTAGGTTTAGACCTTAATTTCTTTCTTGTAGTTGCGGATGCTTACAAGGGGTTTAATCACAAGTATGTATTAGTGCAAGTAAGGTCGGTACATTAGCACAGGTTCACCCACACAACACTTACAATACCAAAGAAGACTACTTAGTTATTTGAAGCGAAAGCACTTGACAGAATTCCCATGTGTCCTCGAGAACGTTTGGTCCTTATTAGTATTTCCACCGACTTATCCTTTGCTAAGAAAGGATTGGGCCACTTGCTGCAATTGTTTGCTGTTTTATTTACTTGCATTTTGTTTATTTGCTTTATCAGAAAACCCCTAAAAATCCGTTTGCTAAGTATTTACAGAGATTTCCTGCTCCATAGCACTAGTAAACACTTTCTGCTCCTCGTTGGGATCGACACTCCTATTTATCGAAAGTACTACGATACACCCCCTATACTTGTGGGTCATCAAACACATTTGGTATTATAGAGCTATTCATAGCCTACCATTATTTAACTCATTCAAAAAACTTGATTAAGTGTCAAACATCTCATAATCTTTATCCTACGTGGCAACTAATAAGCCACTAAGATGAATGTTCACACACAAGAAATTGTTGAAGCTCAACATTAAGTGTTACATTAGGGATTGCATAACCCTCAACATGTTGGATGAACATAAACAAATATCTAATGAATTTATCCTTGAGATTTGTGTTCATATGCTCTAGTTTCTCGATGATCACATTATTTTGGAGAACATGCCTTTAAAAATGCTTCATTTTAGATCTAAACCACAATACCGTTAGGCAGAAGGTGGAAAAGAACTTAATAAAATGCAGCAAATGATTGTAGAACGATTGGTCAGAAATACAATCATAGGCCATATGCTACATCATAATGGACGTTTGGATGATGAACTTGCCACTTTAACATAAATGTGTGCTTCATAATGTTCATAAGGGATACAATCATAAGCCAACTGCTACATCATAGTGGACATTTGACTGGCAAACTTGCCACTTTAACATTCATGTGTTCTTCATAATACATTAACCTAATCAAAGGGAACATTAGTGCTATTTGCTTTCACTCTCCAAATAAGACTTATCATTGTTTCCATCCTAATCAATGAATCAACACATTCATAATTGTAAGAAAAGTGAGCATGCTATCACATATTTAATGAGACATTCAATTGTACCCCTCGAAATATGGTAAGCTTACCACAATTTCGATGAGGCCTCATCATTTAGCTTTCTTACATAATAATTGTGCCATAGAACACATAATTATTACAAAACATTCTTTCATTGAGGACATAAATACTACACCACATGGTGAGATTAACATCAAGGGCACCGCTAGGAATCGGCGCATGATATTTTCTTCCTATCGGACCAATGTTTGGCCATAGAATTTTAGGCAGCTTTGACCATACGATTTTCAACCAGTTCTGCGCGGTTGTTTCCGTGAATCTAGATATGATTGTACAGGGAGAAATTGTGCGCGTGTCTATATACTCCCGAAGGTTGTATTCTCTAACAACTGGCATCTGCAGATGCTAGGAAAATACATATTTGCATTTGTCTATACGATAAATCAATGCTTTTTTGTAAAGAAAAAAGCTCCCAGTAATGGCTTCTAGTATGTGCTCTCGTAATTCACGCATGACGTTAACATCTCCTGCCTTTCATCCCCAACCGGTTTTGGGTAGTACCCTAATCCAGAGGTGGAACAATAAAGTGCGTAGGACACGCAAACACCTTGGTGGATGGGCAAGACACACAACTGGTATTCTTTAAAAAATAAAACGACTCTCGTCTATCATAGATGACCTCGAAGCTTTAGCAGAAGATCGTTTGTTAACCACACAATAAATTGATCTCAAAAGCCAAACGAATACGGAGTTAGCACACCTTCTGCGTGAAGAGGAGCTCAAATGGTATCAAAGATCTAAAGCTCAATTTATTTTGTATGGGGATTCGAATACTAGGTACTTCCATAGTGTGGCCCATGGCTGACACAAGAAAAAACTTATTCGATCCTTATTGCATGATGATGAGACGATTGAGGGACAAGAGCAGTTGAAATATTATATTACAAGTTACTACAAATATTTGTTTGGAGAATCAGAAGAATGTACCTTCTCCTTGGATGAGTCCCACACAGACGATATACCTCAAGTTTATATTGAGAAAAATGACTTATTGACCACTACCTATTCTGAGGAGGAGGTCAAGAAGCCTGTTTTCCAAATGGAACATAATAAAGCCCCTGGTCCTCATGGCTTCCTATCTGAGTTTTACCAAACCTTTTGGGATATTATCAAAACAGATATTCTTGACATGTTTTTTGCTTTGCACGTTGGTCAATTAGAATTGTTCAAACTAAACTTTGGAGAAATTATCTTACTACCTAAAATTAATAAAGCAGAACATATTCAACAATACAGACCAATCTGCCTTCTTAATGTTAGTTTTAAGATTTTCATTAAAGTAGCTACTATCGGGTTAAAATCAGTGGCTGATCATGTAGTTCGCCCATCTCAAACTGCCTCCATGCAAGATAGCAACATATTTGACGGTGTGGTTACCTTATATGAAATAGTGCATGGACTACATAGGAAAAAACTGAACGGGTCATCTTAAAAATTGATTTTGAGAAAGCCTATGATAAAGTCAAATGGCCTTTTCTTCAACGGACTCTCAGAATGAAAGGTTTCTCTTATGAATGGAGTGCTTTAATCAAAAGTTTTGTATCAAGAGGTAGTGTGGCCATAAAATTCAATGATGACGTTGGCAATTACTTTCAGACTAAAAAAGGGCTTAGACAAGGAGATCCACTATCACCAATGCTATTTAACATAGTGGCTGATATGTTATCTGTCTTGATTGAGCGTGCAAAATCCGAGGGCCAAATTGAAGGGTCTATTACCCATCTATTAGATGGGGTATATCTATACTTCAGTATGACGATGATATAATTCTTTTTATGGAACACGATCTCGAATAGGCGAAAAACCTGAATCTCACATACTTTCAGCTTATGAACATCTATCGGATTTGAAAATAAACTTCAATAAAAGTGAATTGTTTTGTTTCGGAGAGGCTCAGGATGAGGTTCACCTTTACGCTGAAATTTTTGGCTATAGTCAGGATGCTTTTTCGATTCGCTATTTGGGCATTCTGGTTCACTACCGTAGGCTCACAAATGTTGAATGAAAAATCATTGAACAAAGATTACAGCTGAGGCTGTCTAGTTGGAAAGAAAAATTATTATCCATTGGGGGAAGATTGGTACTCATTAATTCAGTACTCGGTAATATGGTAGTATATATGATAGTTTTCTTTCAACTTCCAAAAGGAGTCTTGAAACAATTGGACTATTTCCGATCAAGATTCTTTTAGCAGGGTGATAATGAGAAAAAGAAGTATAGACTGGCTAAATGGAGTATACTTTGTCGCCCCAAAGAATAGGGAGGCCTGGGTATCCATGATCTGGAGATCAAAAATACTGCCTTACTTAGTAAATGGCTCTTAAAATTATTATCTAAAGAGAGGATATGGCAAACTTTACTTAAAAGAAAATATGTTGGATCAAAAGCGTTGTCCCAATTGGTTTGGAAACCTGATGACTCTCACTTTTGGGTCGTCCTGATGGCAACAAAGAAACATTTCTTCTGCTTCGGTACATTTTCTATTAAGAACGGGTGTAAGATACGGTTTTAGCAGGATAAGTGGCTTGGCACTACTTCACTCCGCGAACAATATCATGCTTTGTATTCCATAGTCTAGTATAAGGAGAAAATGTTCGCCACCCTGCTAGGATCATCGCCCCCCCCCCCCAACGTGACTTTTCAGAGGAATTTAATTGGTGCAAGGCTTGACTCTTGGATCATGTTGATGCATCGGTTAACAGATGTTCAACTGTCAGCTAGGCACGATGAATTCCGTTGGAATCTGAGTGAGAATGGATCCTTCTCTGTTAGTTCCTTATACAATGCCTTAATTCAGCCAGTCTTACCAATTTTAGATAATATGATGATTTGGAAGATGAAGATACCTCTCAAAAATAAAGTCTTTGCTTGGTATCTCCATCGAGGGGTTATCCTTACTAAAGATAATCTTATTAAGCGGAATTGGCATGGGGATCCTAGGTGCATATTTTGTTAGCATAATGAGTCAATAGAACAACTATTTTTCCAATGCAATATCGCCAGATCTATATGATCAGTTACCCAAGCAGCTTCTGGCTTGTATCCACCGAGTAGTATTGCTAACATGTTTGCGAATTGGCTACACGGTATTGATCGCAAGTATAAGTTAATTCTTCGGGTAGAAGCGATTGCCATTATAAGGTCGCTTTGGCTATGTAGAAATAATAAAGTGTTTAATGATGCAAATTGTTCTCTTCTGGAGGTTATTTATAGATGCACATGCACCCTTCGATCTTGGGCTGCACTACATCATGTGGACCATCGCGAGCTTTTCACGGAGGTGTGTACGCGGCCGGAGGACACGGCGCGAGATTTATTCACCTGGCATGGCTGGCAATATAATCTGCGGATTGAGCTACCTTCAGCTCCTTAAGCGTTTTACAATTTCTCATTATGATATGTATTCTGCCTATATTTTTATATTCAAGTATGTTTGGATCTTTGTAATTTGGTAGCTGTGTGCATTCTAGTTATGTAGAGGCCGGTTGTAATACTTAAGACCTTTTTAAGTAATAAAATGCCCTTTATTGGAAAAAAATGGAAGGATTATGTGAAGCGCAATTGTTCTAAGTAAGAAGCATGCGATATATTACATGATGCAGTGATTTATTTTTAGCCTCGGAGCAAATATATTGGTGCTAGGAAGCACAAGTCTTATGCTAGTAGAATCCATGGACTCGGAACAAAGCAATGTAGGAATTTTTGAAGCACATCCCTATGTAATAAAAAGCCTACAAATGATGTGCGGGAAGCACCGTTTTCATGTGCAATGTATTTTTTATCGATGAAGCAACTTAGATATGGGTTAGGAAGAATCGTGTGGTTTGAAAATTTTGATCCCCACGAGCTCGTGGATAGGTACTATGAATCATAACCATGAAGCACACCACACGGTGATCACGGCGGCAGAACACATCTTGCGGTTGATGCGCCCGCCGAGGTTGATCCCCCGCGAGCTCGTAGTCCGAGAACCACGAATTAAACTTCACCATATGCAGTGATTTCTCGCTGTACTCACCCTCGCCATGATGTGGCACGCTCCTGATTGCACTATCGCCATGCCTGATGCAGTTTTTGGTGCTCCTCTTGCCTCCCTCGTTGGCCTGGAGGGGCATGCTTGAGATCTTGGCCACGGACCCCATGCAGCCTATACGAGAGCCACCAGAAGCTTGGGAGGCATCAGGGAAGGGCCGGATACGGTGGCAACAACAAGTGGAGAACGTGAAGGATCGAGGGAAGCGATGGCTCCGACCGTGGTGGTGACTTTAGGGATCATGGACGAGATATGGTGTGGTGTCCATGGTTATATAGTTCAACCTTGCGTCGTTGGATGCTTTGCTCCAAATGACCAACTAGATGATAGTCCAGAGGTTTGTTTCTTATCGGACCGTGATAGTTAGTATTTTCCTAACATCAAATGATGCCATTAAAAAACAGAATGTTCAAATGAACAAACAAAATGTTTTCTAATGCTTTATCCTTTATTGTCCCCATATCAAAATTCTTTTTCATTGCTAGAAAAAATAATTAAATCTTTATGAGCTTCATTGACCTGAATATAAATCAAGCTTAATTGTTGTCCTAGTCCATATAAAAGGTGGGTTGAAAATGGAAAAGAAAATTATTTTTTTTGGAAATGACACATGAAAATAATTAACGTTGGTCAAAATATTTTCATATACCATGGTAACATCTTCTTATAAATAAAATCTCTAATAAAAATTTCTCGTTGGTTCCATTTTGACTAGAGAAACTCAAAATCACATAATAATCAATAAGAATATTTGCCAAGTTTATAGCCGACATTAACATAAAACATCAATAGAATGCAACCTACCGTTTTATTAGACACATGGATTCATAGTTCATCACTGATCATTTTTTCATCAAACTTTGACACCATAATTTTAAGAACATCAAGCAAACGTGTCAAAGTTTATCATTAAAACCTTCAAGGCATGGTACAAAATACCATTCATTCTTAATATTTACATTAATAATAATAAAAATAATGACAGTTCACTGATTAAAAATTATACATACATTCATAACAAAAAACAAATTACCATTAACCACAAATATTTTCCAAATAACAGTTGCATGAATGTTGACCAAACAACATCCATCGGTAAACAATAATTGTCAAATAAAAGACAATACATGACCATGATAATAAATATCACAATGAAATTCTCTAAGAAAGAACATCCTTGTTGAGAGAATTAACGATAAGTATATCAACATCATTATGAGCCTTCATTACCTTTAGGTAGTGGATGCCAAAAGATATAAACTACACGAACAAATTCCTTTAGCAAAATTGCTCAACAACATTAGGCCATATAGTGTAGTGTGGAAAACCGAACCAAACGACCATAGCCATTTTACTTAAGGCGGCTTCGGCCGATTAGTGATGATCACATCATTAAGAAATTACGTATCATGATATCAACATAAACTCAATATGACCATATCATAAAAATGCCATATTAATGACATCAACATAAACTTCATGATTAAATAAATTTCTGAACAAAAATGTTCAGAGACTTAACGGAGATAAGCATTATTGTGCTTGAAATTAATACCATTTTATTACATTATATGTCATCCTTAAATTATATTATATTAAAAGTGGTGATCATTGTATAAAAATAAAATGCCACATATGACATATAAGAAAGCTTTTAAACTGTATAAGATGCACGGAAAATAGAAGGACCTGAAAACTTCATCATAAATATGAGACATCATCATTCTCATATTAAATATCATATTGAAAAAAATCGAATTGATATTTGATATCAACATTAAAAAATCCCTTCCATTTATTCAGAAAGTATGGAAATTCTTTATTCAAAATTTTTTAGACAACTTAAATCTTTAAAAACATCAATCCTAAAACATAAAATGCACTGAAAAATATCAAAAATTATCAAAACCACTTTGGCCATACACATCCACATCGGCCTGTCAGAAAACCTAGCCCAACAACACAATTCATAGTCATAGTAGGGAAAGGTTTCTGTTGGGCTTACATAACTTGGGCCGTAGCCCAACAAGTTTAGCTAGCTAGAATAATCTTCTTTATAGAGTAGCTAGAGTAATCTTATTATAACGGAGGTATGTTTTACCAAGTTTAGCAAGCTTTCATGTGATAAAACATACCTCCGTTCTAATAAGCAAAGCTTATATTTAATTCTAAAAGTTAAACTACATTACCAACATTTTAGAGAATATTATTACTACATATACAATCTAAAATTTACACCGCTTGCCCAGACTATAATAACTGATTTTAATCTCGGCTTGGATGACTCCATGGATAACTCCATGAATCTGTTATTATAGAGTTATCCATTTTAAAGACGTACAATTGATGACTTTCCTAAGTGTATGTGGAGTAGCTCCATCACATTCATTAGCAACGTGGATGGATGCATGGAGTTATCCAAGCCGAGATTAAAATCGTAGTCCTCGGAAAGTTACGTTGGCAGGGCACCCATGCACTGCAGTGCCAAATTAGTCATGCTCTTCACGATCACGACGACTAAAATGGACTGACATTGCTAATACATTTGTGTTATGTTTTGTTTTATACATCCCACATAAATACGGCATATTATCCTGTGGTGTGAGCTCTCGGAAGCCGGAACAGAAAAACCCTGTGATGCTTACACTAATTAACTCGATGCCATTTAATTTCAGATCCGATTCCGGATGCTGTTATGTACCTTCCCTAGTGGGTCTGTAGCATCACGTGGCCATGGATTTAAATCGGGTTGAAACACTCAAATAATGAAATCTCAGCAAATAAATACGGTATTACCTTCACAATTTGAACAATGTTACTGAATGTTACGGTTCTTGAACACTCGTCTACTCTCAGTCCTGATCCAGATCGATGCTAATTATTGTTGAAATAATTAGCAGTTTTCGCATTAATTTAATCCAAGTATAAATTATGACGAAATAATTTTCAAGACTAACTAGCATACGCATAGTAGACATGTATCATACGGACAAGTGAAAACCTAGCACATCTACGCATAGTGCAATACTAGTGATCATCATTGAAAATAGCAGGAGGGCAAAGAACACGTACGAGTTCGTCGATGGTATGACCAACGGCGCAACAGAAGTGGAGCCACCACCAGCGACAGCGTCGTTAGACATGGCAATGAAGTCGAGGGAGAGCTTGAGCAGTCGCGTCTAGACGCTCCCCAAAAACCTTATTGCCTCACTCCCGGTGCAGGATCAGAGAGACGGGGTTCCGGAGGCCTGCTCTCCCGAACGACCGTGCACGCAGCCGGCGGGATGGAGTAGCAGAGGGCAGCACAGAGAGATAGAACGGCGATACGCAGGTAGACAGATGCAATCTAATTGCTGGTAACTGCTACGGTTTGCGTCTGACTGCTTATATAGTGCGGGTCGGGTAGGACGTGGGGCAACAGTCCACGACCGAGTCAGTGCTAGCCCACGATATGGAAACGGCCGGTTAATTAACGCGTCCGTAATGACGCATAAATAATACACAATTAATTTTCCCAAAGAGCAAAATAAAGCTCGACTCAGCGAGATTCCCGCAACCCGCGGCGCGCGCGCGTCGTGACGAGGCGAGGCGTGGCGTGGCGAGGCGGACGGCGTCGGAGGAGGAGTGCGCGAGGGCTTCTCTTCTTCTCACACCTTAGTGAGTGGTGCAACACTCTACTATATAAGATGGTCCAACTCCCCTTCCACTAGCAATGTGGGACTAAACTTTGGCACCACTAGCACACACATGAGCTGCCATGATAATGGGCCAAAGAGAATTTCAGAATTTGTGTTTGTTATGGGCCAAAAGCCCAACATCAAATATGCCTCAAATTCCAACAATCCCCCACAAAGTTTTATTGGAACATCACACCATTTTGTTCCAAATCACTATTTTGATATACCAGCGTTTTTCAGTGGAGACTGTTAAGTTGAACTTCCACCTAGAGCATTAGACTACGCTAATCAACAACTGTCAATGGACTAAGCCTTGAATTGCCAGTTTTGTGTAAATGAGTTTCACCTAATGTCATACTGATACTAGGCTGCCGAAGGCCACCCCTCGGGTGGAGCATATAAGTCACACTCCTGGCCTTTTTCATGAGCTTCCTAGAGATTACCCTATCTCATAGACTGTGACCAGCAGTCGGGCTCACATAGGTGCGTTCTTTCAAGACTTCTCTGTAGGATAGCATCTTGGCTTATACAAGCCTATGAACACATTAAGAATAAGTCAACCTGCCATACAGATCGTGAGAGTAATGCATCTTCAGCGGAGTGGGTTAATAAAAGTTACTCTCCTCCAGTTAGCCACTGGCTTGTTTCCCTAGGTCCTAATTCACGGGATCTCCGATCACATAGGTTGGGTTACTACCATGGTAACTCATGTGGGTCTCAAACCCATATCCTTTGATGCAATATCTATCACATTTCTTGATAGACCTTTTGTGAAAGGATCTGCTAGATTCTTAGCTGTTTGGATATAATCCAATGCTATTACTCCGGAGTTTCTCATTTTCCTAACAGATGCCAATATTCTCTTTATATATCTTGATGACTTCATATTATCCTTTGAGCTACTCACTTTGACGATCACAGTTTGATTGTCGTAGTTCATAAGAATAGCCGGCACAGGTTTATTAACAACCGGCAAGTCAATCAAGAGTTCACGAAGCCAATCTGCTTCGACAGTAGCTGTATCTAGTGCTGTGAGTTCTGCTTCCATTGTTGACCTCGTTAAGATGGTATGCTTGCAAGACTTCCATGAAACAGCGCCACCACCATGAGTGAATACATATCCACTTGTGGCTTTCAACTCATCAGCATCAGAAATCCAATTTGAGTCACTATACCCTTCAAGTACCGCAGGGTCTCCGGTATAGTGAATACCATAACTCGATGTACCCTTTAGATAGCACATTACTCTCTCAAGAGCATGCCAATGATCATCTCCTGGATTGAAAACAAACCGGCTAAGTTTGCTCACAGCAAACGCGATGTCAGGCCTTGTTGCGCTAGCTAAATACATTAACGAGCCAATTATCTGAGAGTATCTCAACTTATCTCTAGTTGTTCTTTTGTTCTTTCGAAGCATCTTACTAGGATCATATGGTGTCGGTGAAGGAGTACAATCTGAGTAGCCAAAGCGACTCAACACCTTCTCCACATAGTGAGATTGCAGAAGTGTAATTCCGCCATTCTCATCTTTCAGCAGCTTAATGTTTAGAATAACATCAGCTTCTCCAAGGTCTTTCATGTCAAAACTTTGAGACAAGAAACTCTTGACCTGTTCGATGACAATCATATTTGTCCAAAAAAATCAGTATGTCATCAACATACAAACAAAGTATAACTCCTTCGCCCCCACCATGGCGATAGTATACACATTTGTCGGCTTCATTTACAACAAAGCCAGCAGATGTTAAAGTTTGATCAAACTTCTCATGCCATTGCTTAGGTGCTTGTTTCAGTCCATACAAAGTCTTCAATAGCTTGAACACCTTGCCTTCTTGACCATTTACTACGAAACCATATGGCTGATCCATATAAATTTCCTCATCCAACTCTCCATTAAGGAAGGCTGTCTTGACGTCCATTTGATTAACGATAAGACCATGTGAGGCAGCCAATGAGAGTAGAACTCGAATAGTGGTCAATCTAGCCACAGGCGAATAAGTATCAAAGAAGTCTTTGCCTTCTTTTTGGGTATAACCCTTGGCAACAAGCCGAGCCTTGTACTTTTCAATCGTACCATCAGGCCTAAGCTTCTTTTTGAACACCCACTTACATCCTACAGGTTTGCACCCATAAGGACGATCAGTGATCTCCCAGGTTTCGTTTGCCATGATGGAATTCATCTCGCTACGAACAGCCTCTTTCCAGTAGTCTGCATCAGGGGATGCATAAGCCTCTGAAATAGAGGTGGGAGTATCATCCACGAGATAGACAATGAAATCATCACCAAAGGACTTTGCAATCCTCTGTCTCTTGTTCCTTACAGGAACTTCATTGTCTACCTCCTCAGGAATTTCATCATGTGCTCGTTCATAATATTCCATGGGAATAGCAGGTTCAGGAGTTTCAACAGATTCATGTCTATATGTACTAGGCATATCTTTCATCGGAAAAATATCCTCAAAGAATTTAGCATCCTTAGACTCCATAATTGTACCGATCTTCATGTCAGGTACCTCATATTTCACCACTAGAAATTTGTATCCAACGCTATGATGAGCATAGCCAAGAAAGACACAGTCTACGGTCTTTGGTCCAAGTTTACGCTTTTTGGGAATTGGCAAATTCACCTTTGCCAAGCAGCCCCAAGTACGTAAGTACGAGAGTGTTAGTTTTCTCTTCTCCCATAATTCATCGGGAGCAGTTTCATTGTCTTTTGTGGGAACTTTATTCAGGACATGACATGATGTCAATATCGCCTCCCCCCACCATGCCTTGGATAAACCCGAAGTACCTAACATGGCGTTAACCAAGTCTGTTAGAGTACGGTTTTTCCTTTCGGCAACCCCGTTAGATTGGGGAGAATGGGGAGGCGTCCTCTCATGAATAATGACATGTTCCGCACAAAATGAATCAAACTCATTAGAGAAATACTCTCCACCACGATCTGACCGGACTCTCTTAATCTTTCTCTCAAGTCGATTTTCAACTTCTGCCTTATAGTTTTTAAAGTGGTGTAGAGCCTCATCTTTAGTTTTCAAAAGATATACATAGCAAAATCTAGTAGAATCATCTATCAACATCATGAAGTATTTATTTCCACCTTTGGTCAACACACCATTCATCTCATATAGATCTGAATGTATAAGCTCTAGTGGTGCCAAGTTTCTTGCTTCCTGCACAGGCTTGTGAGGCTTGCGCGGTTGCTTAGCTTGAACACACTCTTGACATTTAGAGCCTTTGGCTAGAGTGAAACTCGGAACTAAATTCATCTTAGCTAGCCGTGTCATACAACCAAAATTAATGTGACAAAGTCGTGAATGCCAAATATCGGTATCATTGCCAGGGGCACAAATATGGTTCACAACCTTATTACAAAAATCTGATAGGGAAATACGGAACAAACCGCCGCACTCATAACCTTTACCAATAAATTTTCCATACTTAGATATGACTACTTTATTGGACTCAAATACCAACTTAAAACCTTCTTTGTAAAGAAGGGAACCACTAACGAGATTCTTATTTCTTGAGGGCACATGTTGCATGTTCTTCAGCTGCACGATCTTTCCCGAAGTAAACTTCAGATCCACCGTGCCAACACCACGAACAGAAGCATGCGATCCGTTTCCCATCAAGACGGAGAGATCTTTGTGATCTGATAAGAAGAAAACAAAGAGATATCAACACACACATGAATATTAGCATCGGTGTCGATCCACCAATCTGTAGATTGACAAATTGACAAAACAGTAGGTAAATTACCATACCCGGATGCACCCTTATCATTGTTGCTCATAGTCACGTTGACAGACTTAGAGTTCTGTCCATTTGGATTCTTCCTTCCTTTGCGCTGCTTGCAGTTTGGAGCCCAATATCCAACCTCGCCGCACACAAAGCAGGGATCCTGTGACTTGTTCTTCTTATTATTTTTGAAGTTGGTAGTATGAACGGCCTTGGTCTTCCCCTTGAACTTGTCGTGGAAGTTCTTCTGCACCACATTGGTGCTTGACTGGGGTGCCTCGGCTCCCTTTGGGTATGCGTATTTTGTCTTTGCCTTTTCCTCAAGGTCCAGAAACACAATGAGATTCTCAACAGACATCTCTTGCCTCTGGTGTTTGAGGTTAGTGGCAACACTCCTCCAGGATTGAGGAAGCTTTGCAATGATGCATCCCGCAATAAATTTGCCGGGCAACGCACACTTCAGGAGCTCAAGTTCTTTTGCAATGCACTGAATCTCATGAGCCTATTCAACGACAGAACGGTTTTCAACCATCCTATAGTCATGAAACTGCTCCATGGCATACAGTTCACTGCCAGCATCAGTAGCATCGAATTTTGCTTCGAGTGCATCCCACAGTTATTTGGCATTGCGCATATGTAAATATGCATCCACCAACTTGTCCCCAATGACGCTTATGACACAACCCACAAAGAATATGGTGGTCTCCTTGAACGTCTTCTCCTGTTCAGGAGTGATTGTTCCTTCAGGATTACTAGCCGATACCTAGAAGACATCCATAGCCATCAGCCAGAGGGTACACTTGGTTTGCCAGCGCTTAAAGTGCGCACCCTAAACGGGTTCGGTTTCAGACAAGCGGCAAAGACTTGACGCGAAAACAGCCTAAAATAAGGTTTTTGGATTGTTGAAATAATTAGCAGTTTTCGTATTAATTTAATCCAAGTATAAATCATGACGAAACAATTTCCAAGACTAACTAGCTTACACATAGTAGACATGCACCATACAGGCAAGTGAAAACCTAGCACATCTACGCATACTGCAATACTAGTGATCATCATAGAAAATAGCAGGAGGGCAAAGAACACGTACGAGTTCGTCGATGGTATGACCAACGGCGCAACAGAAGTGGAGTCACCACCAGCGGCAGCGTCGTTAGACATGGCGATGAAGTCGAGGAAGAGCTTGAGCAGTCGCGTCTAGACGCACCCCAAAAACCTTATCGCCTCTCTCCTGGTGTAGTATCAGAGAGACGGGGTTCCGAAGGCCTGCTCTCCCGGACGACCGTGCATGCAGCCGGTGGGATGGAGTAGAAGAGGGCAGCACAGAGAGATGGAACGGCGATGCGCGGGTAGGCAGATGCAATCTAATTGCTAGTAACTGCTACGGTCGGTTAATTAACGCGTCCGTAATGACACATTAATGACTCATAATTAATACACAATTAATTTTCTCAAAGAGCAAAATAAAGCTCGGCTCAGCGAGATTCCCGCGTCCTGTGTCTCGCGCGTCGTGGCGGGCGGCGTCGGAGGAGGAGTGCGCGAGGGCTTCTCTTCTTCTCACACCTTAGTGAGTGGTGCAACACTACTATATAAGATGGTCCAACTCCACTTCCACTAGCATTGTGGGATTAAACTTTGGCACCACTAGCACACACATGAGCTTCCATGATAATGGGCCAAAGAGAATTTCAGAATTTGTATTTGTTATGGGCCAAAAGGCCAACATCAAATATGCCTCAAATTCCAACAATTATTTTCCTGATGTGCTTTCTTTTATATGTCCCACAAAAGTACCAGATTTATTACAATTTGGTGTCAGCTCTCAGAATTGACCAAGCCATAAGATGCTTAAGCTAATTAATGGGATAACATTTAATTTTAGATGATGGAGAGATTAGCTGGCCTAATGCATATTCTATATCATGTACCTCATGGTGTTCATCAATCTGCCGGAAAGATGCTGCTCAGGGGGGAGTCCTTGTAAGGTGCATGCGGAGGAGCTCCATCACATCCATTACCTGCGCGGATGGAGGTGTCCAACACGGAGGTGGCGTTAGACTGTATATTTGTAACACAATTGTAACTGTATCTGTATTGTACCCTTTGGTACCCATATATATGTGATAGGCCACGCACCAGATGCGTTGAGCCAGTTTCCACCAAACCACTGTTTAACATGGTATCAGACTAGGTTTCGAAACCCTAGCCGCCGCCCCCTGCCCTTGGCCGCCGCCGCCTCTCTCGGTCGCGCCGCCGCCGCCAAGATCGCCATCATGAGCTCCTCTGGCTCGTCCTCGGCCTCTTCCGCTGCCCTGCTCGGCTCCTCGCCGTCCCCTGCCATGATTCCCCCGCAGCTCGCGGCGATCCTCGCCGCCAGCACCATAAGCCAGATGGCTTCGTCCTCAACCTCGCGCCCCCTGTACCTCGGCGCCTCGCAGTTCGCCCCCGGGTTCCTTCCACCGCCACCGTCCTATGTGTCGGCGCCGCTGGTGCCGTTTAGTGCGGTACCGCCCCTGCCCCCATCGGTGCCATCGGTGCCCTCGGCCTCGCCGTCGATCGGCCTCTCCTCGACTGCAGTCGAGGTTGCAGCGCCGCCCCTCGTCTCTACCGGGGCCGATGTCGCCGCCCCTGCTGGATCCCCGGTCACCGAAGGTCCGAGCACTGGTCCCTACCAACTCACGCACCTCATCACGGTGCGCCTCTCGCAGGATAACTTCCTGTATTGGCAGGCGCAGATCCTCCCCCTCCTCCGCAGTCGTCACCTTGAGGGCTTCGTCGATAGGAGTCACCCGTGCCCGCCCCGCTACGTCTCCACCGTCACGACCACCGGCACCCGGGTCTCGGCTGAGAACCCGGCGTACCGCACCTGGGTTGCGCAGGATCAGGCTATCCTTTCCGCGCTCCAATCGTCGCTGACGGAAGGTGTTGCTGGCTTAGTCGTCTTTGCTGCCACGTCTCACGACGTATGGGCGACGATGGCGGACAGCTTCTCCGCCAACTCCTCGGCTCGTGCGTCGGCCCTTCGCTAACAACTCCTCGAGTGCAAAAAGCTCGACTCCTCGGCACACGTCTACTTCAAAAAGATCAAGACAATTGCCGACACTCTGTCCGCCATCGGGCAGCCGCTTCGCAATGAGGAGTTCACGGACTTTGTTCTCCGCGGCCTCGACCACGACTACGACAACCTGGTTGAGGCGGTCCGGGGCCGTGACACGCCCATGTCCCCACGGGACTTGTACTCGCGACTCCTCTTCACCGAGCAGCGCGTTGCCGCCCGTCACGCTGAGCTGCAAGGCGACCCCCACGCCAACGCGGTCTACCGTGGGGCCGCTCCTGGTGGCTACAAACAGCCGCGCCCCCCTGCTGGCCCGCCCACGGGAGGTGGTGGTCGCCCGCCTCCTCCGCCGCCGCAGCCCCGTGGTCCTCCTGTGTCCACCGATCGTCGTGGCCGCCCCAATGACGACTGCCAGCTCTGTGGCATCCACGGGCACTACGCCTCTCGTTGTCACCGTCGCTTCAAGAAGGACTTCCTTGGCATCGGCAACGACGGGCGCGGCAACGAGAAACAGGCCGCCATCGCCGAGTAGAGTGGCTACTCCGGCGGAGGAGGGTACACCCCGTCGTACCCGATCGACCCCGCCTGGTACTTCGACACGGGTGCCACCGAGCACATGACCAACGCGGCTGGTCATCTTCAGGCGCAGGAGCCCTACCGCGGCCATGACCACGTCCGCACCGCTGACGGCTCAGGTATGCCCATCACTCATGTTGGTCAGGCCTCCCTTCTGTCTAGTTCATCTCGTCGGCTTTGCCTTCGTAATGTTCTTCGTGTCCCACTTGTCACTCGTCCTTTACTATCTGTTCGTAAGTTTACTCGTGATAATGACGTGTTTTGTGAATTTCACCCGTCTTATCTCCTTGTTAAGGATCGGGTCACACGGGAGGTTCTGCTTAGCGGTCGCATACATCACGGCCTGTATGCGTTGGAGGCGCCGTCTACGCCGGAGGTCTTCAACGCTGTCCGCACGTCGGTGTCCCATTGGCATGCTCGGCTTGGTCATCCTGCGTCTCCCATAGTCAGCCATGTTTTGCATCGACATGAGCTCCCTACTTCGTCTAGTAATAAAACTTTAGCCGTTTGTGATGCATGTCAACAAGGAAAGAGTCATCAGTTACCGTTTGTGTCTTCCTCTCGAGTTGTTACTACACCTTTAGAGCTTGTGTTTTCAGATGTATGTGGCCCTGCCCAAACCTCTGTCAGTGGTCATAAATTTTATGTCAGTTTCATTGATGCCTACAGTCGCTTTACGTGGCTTTATCTCTTCAAAAGCAAAGCTGATGTGTTTAACGTGTTCTTACAATTTCAATTGCATGTTGAGAGACTCCTAAAGCATAAAATCATTCATGTTCATTCGGATTGGGGGGGTGAATACCGCAACCTTAATTCTTTCTTTAATAAGCTTGGGATATCTCATCGTGTATCATGCCCACACACACATCAGCAAAACGGTGCTGTCGAACGCAAGCACCGACACATAGTTGAAACTGGCCTTACACTTCTTGCTCATGCCTCCGTGCCTTTTCAGTTTTGGAGTGATGCTTTTACCACTGCTTGTTTCTTGATTAATCGTACTCCCACTCGAGTGTTAAAAATGAAGACACCGCTTGAACTGTTGTTTAATGAACTCCCTGACTACACTTTCTTTAAAGTTTTTAGTTGTGCTTGTTGGCCCCATCTTTGCCCCTACAACAGTCGTAAGTTTGAGTTTCGCTCCAAAAAGTGTGTCTTCCTTGGGTATAGTGCTCTTCACAAAGGGTACAAGTGTCTCCATGTTCCAACAAATAGAGTATATATTTCTCGTGATGTCGTGTTTGACGAAACTTTGTTTCCTTTTTCGAATATGCCATCCTCTCCGTCATTGTCTACATCCACTTATAACTCCATTGTCTCGCCTGACCAACTTGAGGATGTTGCATATTCGCCTGTGTTATTGCCTAACCACGGTGCAGGTACCGGACGTGGCGCTCGCCTCGAGCTCCTTCATGAACCTGAGTCGTGTGGCATCCCGCAAAACCACTACTAGAAAATCGCGTTGAATTTGTGCAATGCATCGTCATCATCATGCATTGTTTGCATAAACTATTTTTGAAAAGCCTGGTTTTGTTTTCTAAACGCCCCGTCTTTATTCAAACGCAAACCCGGGGCGCCGGAATATTTTGTTTTGACTAAATATGTTTTGCAAACGGTCCGTTTAAATAAATAAAACATTGCATTATTTTTAGTGGGGCAGTCGAACGGGCCGAATGACCCGAACGACCACCCCAGAAAAATACAAACGGCCCACCCCATTAATCCTACAGCTACCAACTAACCTACCCAGCCCTCCCCTCCACCTCACCCCCTCCTATCTCGAGGCGCCACCTCATCCTCCCTCACCACTCCCACCACTCAGATGCTGCCACTTGGCCTCCCCCTCTCTCTCACCCAGCCACCTACCCTCACACCCTGGCCACACACACCGGCGCGCAGCCCCCGCGTGGCCCCACCCGATCCCCACTTTCCCCTGGGTCCCACCCCTCTGCCCCGCCTCCCCCACACGCCGCTCCTGCCTCCCCCGCACTCGCCCCACCCCCTTCTTCCTCTTCCTCCCGCATCCCCAACCTCCCTCCTCTGCTGCGTCTGCCCGGCGCCCTCAACCTCCTCGCCGGCGGTCCCGCTCGCCCCCTCCTCCCTCACCGCGTCCCAGGCCGCCGCCGGCATCCTCCTCCGCCTCCACCGCAGCCACCTCCCCCGCCCGCTGCTCGCCCCTCTCCCCGAGCCGCGCCCCGGCCTCCAACCCCCTCCGCCGCGTCCGCTCCGGCGAGCACCGCGCCTCTCTCGCCGGCCGCGCGCGACGCCCCTCCGTCGCCCGCCGCGCCTCCCCGCGCGCCTCCTCCGAGCTCGCCCGCCGGGCCGCCCGAGCCGCCGTCTGGCGCCAGTACCAGCCTCCGCGCCGCCTGCGCCTCCCGCGAGCCGGCCCCGGTCTGCCTCTCCAGCGCCGGCGTCCGGCAGGTCCTCTTCCTCCGCCTGGCGCAGCCGCTCTCGGCCTCGCCCCGACGAGCTCGCCGTCGTGCCTCCGGTTCTGCTTGCTCGCGTCCGCGATGATGCGCATGTACTTGGTTGCTCGGGTGAAGAAGCCAGGACGTGGTGGTCGTGTGGAGATGTTGGCCGCCACAGCTCTTTTCGGCTTTCACTTGGGGTTAATCATGGTACTGCAGAAGACCGAGGACCGGTAGCGGACGATGTGACCCGGGTAGCCCATCTTGTGCGTCAAGCCTTCTTCGGAACCCGAAGACGCCGAGACCCTGGACACCAAGTTCCCCCCGGTTTTTGAAGCCCGATCCCGCCAAGATCTTCTCGACATCAGGGCCTTCGTTACGGTTCCAACAAGATCTGCCACGCGGAACCGAAGACCGAAAAACGCCAAGCTCTCCTGCAGGACCCCGAAGACCGAGCTCGACATGCCATGTTCTCCCTCACGAACGCCATGATCTTCGTCACGGACGCCGAGACCCCTGAACCCCGGAGACCCGAATCTGAGATCATCGCCACAAATCGACAAGGATTTCCGCATGGGACGACAAGTACTCCGTCATGGACCCGATTGAAGTAAACCCGAAGACGGTAGATGCGACAAGTACTTCTCCCTAGATCCAATGTCCGAGGACTCGGACACCAAGGTCACCAACGCGGAACGACAAGATCTCCTTCCGAAACGATACGCGACCGACAAGATCTGCACGACGACAAGAGCAACCCCGACCCGGAAGAATCCGATGCGCCCCCGACCCCAAACCAAGCCCTGCTTCCCGGTTGCGACAAGACCTACCCCGTTGGTCGAGAATGTTACGCCAAGATCGAACCCCAGACCCTGGACCCTGAGACCGACCCCGAACCCCGGAACCCCAAGTTCGTCGAGAACCCCTAATGTGTGAACCCCTTCCCGAAACCCTATTTTATAACATAATACAATTGTTGCATATTAAATCATTCATCTCGCATGCACATCATGTGGTTTGGGGGCCTTACGCCGATTCACCTAATAAATAAGTATGGGGCCCATATGCGGGCAAATCTAGTCTCATATTGGCCTCATTTAAATTTGTGCATCGAACCGGCACCATATCTTTCCTTGTTAAACAACATTTAAATTGCGGGGGTTTTAAACAACTTGAACCATGTAATTAAATGTCGGGACCCCGGTTCCACTTAATATGACCTAATTGCATCGCATCTTGCCATGTCATACATCATACATGCATCATGCCGATCTTCTGCCGTGTATTAAATATTGCATCCGGTGTTTATTCTAGTGTTTTGCTTCTTCGCGGATAAGGCCGTTGAGTTGATGTGAGCTTCGCCCCGATCTTCGGTTGAACCTTCGACAATGTTTTCAGGCGAGCATCTCCCCCCTTTTTACCTATCTTACTTTTATAGTACTTATTCCCTCCTGTTGATCTATTGCTATCTGTATTGCGATGCTTTAGTGTAACACCCTCAGAATCGGACCTATGCAAGTTTTAGCGAAACCCGCCAAACCCCGCATAGAAACGATTCAAAGGTGCCCACCAGACACTTTCGTGCGGGTGGAAAACGAAGTAATAACATTACACAACAGTCCTCGATGGGACCCACAGAACAGATATATATAACAGCGACTCCATGAGTCAAGAATACAGATATAATATACAAAGATCCAAATCACCTTGAAAACGATAGAGCGTCCAGCTACGGACAAGATGCAAATGGGGCTAAGAGCCCTGAAGAATAACCAATGGCGTCCATAACCCTGCCCAGGCCAAGCCGGAAGGGTAACCCTGCTAACGACGACGATCTCAAAACCTGCTTAAACAAAAGGGGTGCCGACAAAGGGCAAAGGAAAAAGAGGAGCGTCAGTACTGAGGCCAGTACACGGCGAGGCTAGAATTCGGCGGTCCTCGCCTACATAGGTATGGTGGACTGAAGCGGCAGCGGCAGCATGCACTAAACAACCTATAGAGACTCGATACAACTGGCGGCTATCAGAGAGGGGTAAGAAAGACCTATTCGGCTCCAACCTGATACTAGCATCAAACAAACCCCTCCTGGTGTTTCCCCCTCGATACCAACGAGGAAGTCAACCGAGGAACTCACACAGTTGGCAGTTTTATTTATTCAGTTATCGTTGCAGCAATTACTAGTCAGGTATAGATACTTGTCCTGATAAAAGAAGCAGTGTCCCTTTTAGTTATTCATTCCGTTGTAGTTGCAGCAATTACTAATCAGATACAGATGGCATGATATAATCCCAAAACCCAGCAGTTGTTGGTACTTTTATTCAGCCATTCCGTTGTAGTTACCATACTTACTAGTCAGGTACAATGGTCGCAAGCGACAATCCAAAACAAGCAATTGTGGGCAGTATTATTTAGCCATTCCATTATAGTGAAGCTGATTACTAGTCATTATAAAGTCAAATTTATAGCAATAAACTTTAGTTATGCTTGTCTATGGTCGAGATACTGTGCTCCAAGTCGTCCATAACCGCGGACACGGCTTTCAGAAAGTTTTAACCCGGCCGGGGTGCACAAATAGCAACACACACACGATCAACCTCGGAAAAACCAAATCAAAACCCAATGAGGTCTTCACGACAGAGCAATCACAAGATTCAGAAATATTTCAGTGGGCCACCCCATTGAGTAGAACCGCAACGAAGTAAGCAAGCTCCGAGACGGACTCAAGGTTTGCGACAATGGCTGTAAGCGACTGGGAACCCGAAAGTGTGGCTGGGCTTGTCGATACCGCGTAATCACTCTGCTTACCTAAACAGTACAGTGTGCTCCTCGCACAAATTAAATAAAGCAGTAGCATGGCATAAGTACAGGATCGTAAATAAAACCTCAAACTAGTTTGTGGCCCCAAGAAATAAGACGGAATCAAGCTCTGGCTAAGGGGGGCCCATACTCCCCATATGTGGATAGCGCGATAAATCAAGGAACAGGTATCAAGTACTCGGGGTCCTACGGGACACAAGTGGGCGTTCGGAAACCAAATGTTATCTATCACCCACCGATGCCTCTGCTTACTTCAATTTTAGTTGTTAAACAGGAATTAAAGTGAACAATAAGTAAAACTATGATCATCTCCAACATCCACATGCGGCAATACCTCAACAACTGTGGCATATGACGACACGCAACACCACTTGAGCAAGCGACTACGACGCGCAAGTCCAACTATCTACCAAACAATAGGTAATAGGATGTGTCCAAGGCAATATAGGGCTGCACGATATATCACAGGTACGGAAACGAAAGCATCGCAACACAGATAGCAATAGATCAACAGGAGGGAATAAAGACTATAAAAGTAAGATAGGTAGAAAGGGGGAGATGCTCGCCTGAAAACATTGTCGAAGGTTCATCCGAAGAACGGGGCGAAGCTCACATCAACTCAACGGCCTTATCCGCGAAGAAGCAAAACACTAGAAGGAACACCGGATGCAATATTTAATACAACGGCAGAAGATCGGCATGCTTATGATATGATGCATGGCATGGCAAAGTGCGGTGCAATTAGGTCATATTAAGCGGAACCAGGGGTCCCGACAATTAATTAGGCGGCTCAAGTTGTTTAGATACCCTGCAGTTTAAATGTTGTATTATCAAAACAAAAGATAGTACCGGTTCGCTACACAAATTTAAATGAGGCCAATATAAGGCTAGATTTGCCCGCATATGGGCCCCATATTTAATTATGAGGTGAATCGACATAAGGCTCCCAAACCAATGATATGCATGCGGGATGACAATTAAGTATGCAACAAGTTGATATCATTTATGAAAATAGGGTATCGAGGGAAAAGGGTCACACATTGAGGGGTCTCGACGATCTTGGGGATCGGGGGTTCGGGTCGGTCTCAGGGTCCAGGGTTCGACGGAACGTTCTCGGGCTCCGGGGTTAGGGTCTTCGGATCGGGGTAGATCTTGGCGTTCGGGTAGATGAACTTGGCGTGGCGTCAGGGCGCATCGGGTTCTTCCGGGAAGGAGAACTTGTCGTTCAGGGTCTCGGTGTCCGGGTGAAGCACTTGTCGTTCATGGAGATCTTAGCGGCTCGGAGGGGTTCGAGGAATCGGAACGGTCTTCAAATTCCGTGAGGAAGATCATGGCGTCGGTGTGGTCGATCTTGTAGCTTCCACGGTTCGGTCTTCGGGTCCGGCCTTGGCGCTTCGGGCCGGCCTTCAGGGGTCCAGGAAGGCGATCTTGGCGCTCGGGTTCGGCGGTATCGGCTTCGGACTCCGTGAACGGGGCATCGGAGTACTCGAGTCCGTGAGGGCGATCTTGTCGTGCCGTGTAGACGACCTTGGTGTCACGGTGGTCGTTTTTGGGCCGGTACCGTGGTCTGTGAAAGATCTTGCCGTACCCGTCGAAGAACTCGGATGCGGGTCAGGTGTCGGTGGAGCACTTGATGTTCCACGTAGAGGACCTTCGGGTTCGGCCTGCGGGGCTTGCAGAGACGACAGGCGGACGGCAGAACCGGGGCCAGGGGACCCGGCGACGGGCTGGCTCAGGGGCACGGGGTCGGACCCGAGGAGGGCGGCGGAGGAGCTGAAGGGAAGGGCCGCAGCGACGGCAGGAAGCCGCGACCGACGGCGACGGGAGGCGCGCTGCTGCTGGTCGGCGACGAGGAGCCGGAGGAGGGAGGCGGTTGCGGGAGTGGAGGGCGGTGCGGAGACGGGGGATGCGGCCGAGGCGCTGGAGCGGCGGTGGACCGGAGGTGGGCGCGCGGCGAGGCGGGAGGGTCCGGCGGCGAGGGGCCGTCGGGGTCGGGCCAGAGGTGGGGGTCGCGCTTGAGGGAGAGGCCGGGGACGGCGGTGTCCTGGGCCAGGCGGGGCGGCGTCGGGCGCCAGGGGGAGCGGGGAGGGGAGCCGGCGGTGGAGCTCGCGCGGGCGGCGACGCTGGTCCGGGCCAGAGGAGGCGCAGCCGGCGGGCGAGGGACTGCGCGCGGAGGGGAAGGAGAAAAGGCGGGCTCAGGGCGGCTGCCGCGGCGGCGCGCCGGGGCGGGGAGCGAGGCAGGGACGGGGAGGAGGAGGATGGGCGGGTCGCCGGCGGCGGGCTGGTGGCCAGAGGTGGGCGAGGCGCCGCGGGGTGGCGAGCGGAGGGTGGGGGTGCGGGAGGAGGCGCAGGGGGGCACGCGACGGGGAGGAGGAAGATGGTGGTGGGGCCGGGTCGCGGGCCAGGGGAGGCAGGGGAGGTTGATCGGGGGGAGGTGGGATCGGACTGAGGGGGGTGGGCCGGGGGTGGACCTGGTCCAGGGGTAGGTGGCTGGGGATTTGGGCAGGTGGCCACGCGGGGGCCCGCGCGTCAGGGAGGGAAGTGGGGTGGGTGGCTGCTGTGGGGAGTGCGTGTGGGGCCAGGGGGTAGAGAGGGTGGGTAAAGGTGGGCTGGGTGAGAAAGAGGGGGAGAGGAGGCTGGATTGTTGAGGTGGCAGGTGGGTAGGTTTTGGGTGAGAGGGGGAGGTGGCACGATTTGGTTGGTGGGTAGATTAGTATTGGGTGGTTTTAGGATTTAGGTTGGGCTGTTTTAAATGTGTGTGTTTGTTTGGTTCTGCTCAAATTAAAACAAAGCCACTTTGCAAAATAGTTTTTAGGGAAACAAAATATCCGATACGCTCGGGGTTTTGTGTTTGAAAATAAGAGGGGTATTTGTATAAATCAAAACTAGGCTTTTTAAAATACTGCAGACAACAATGCATGATGATGACGATGCAAAGCACAAATTCCACGCGATTTTCTAGTAGTGGTTTTGCGGGATGCCACAATTCGACACCACTAACAAAGGATCTCGCCCTCGAGATCCGCCTCATGGTACCGGAAGGAATGTCGGCGGTCTGCGTCTTCTCACTTCGTGTAGATCCTCGCGACACCACTAACAAGAGGTCGTTGTCCGTGACCTTCGAGGGAACACTCCGGAACAAAAGGTCGAAGGTAGAGGTTTCAACAAATAAGCCACCCCTAACTTCCGTGAACGGAGTAAAACCGCTGGATCCACTGATTCGATGTACAAGAGCAAATGATAAGAGTAGTGGTATGGTAGCTACTCCATCCCGCACTCAAACCATTACTCTGCACACGAATAGGCGGATTATGCAACCAACTCTCAGGATTCAGACTGAAGATCTCGACAAGCGAGGTTCGGAACAAGGGAGTGATGCAGTCTCTGCATCGGATCTGACGTAGATGATGTCGTCGCGTCGGAAAACACCGGAAGGCACAACAAGGAACAAGGAATGGTACCACAGTAGACGGATTCATCAGGCAGCTTGAACACCGGACGGTAGTACACCGTTGACAAAGGAGGAAGCGAAACCCTGAAGGTACGACGGAACCCAACCACGAGAATTCCTGGACTTGAAGAAAGGTAAGAGAGTAGATTCAAAACACGCAAAGGTAAGAGGAGAACAGCAGAGGGTAAGGAGTAAAATCAGACCTAATCAGAACTATCCAACCGTGTTTGCAAAAATAGTTTTGACACTCTACGGCGGCCGTTAGCTAGGTTATCCTACAGGCTGGACTTGTGGGCTATCGCAACTGCTGAGCTCTGATACCACTCTGTAACACCCTCAGAATCGGACCTATGCAAGTTTTAGCGAAACCCGCCAAACCCCGCATAGAAACGATTCAAAGGTGCCCACCAGACACTTTCGTGCGGGTGGAAAACGAAGTAATAACATTACACAACAGTCCTTGATGGGACCCACAGAACAGATATATATAACAGCGACTCCATGAGTCAAGAATACAAATATAATATACAAAGATCCAAATCACCTTGAAAACGATAGAGCGTCCAGCTACGGACAAGATGCAAATGGGGCTAAGAGCCCTGAAGAATAACCAATGGCGTCCATAACCCTGCCCAGGCCAAGCCGGAAGGGTAACCCTGCTAACGACGACGATCTCAAAACCTGCTTAAACAAAAGGGGTGCCGACAAAGGGCAAAGGAAAAAGAGGAGCGTCAGTACTGAGGCCAGTACACGGCGAGGCTAGAATTCGGCGGTCCTCGCCTACATAGGTATGGTGGACTGAAGCGGCAGCGGCAGCATGCACTAAACAACCTATAGAGACTCGATACAACTGGTGGCTATCAGAGAGGGGTAAGAAAGACCTATTCGGCTCCAACCTGATACTAGCATCAAACAAACCCCTCCTGGTGTTTCCCCCTCGATACCAACGAGGAAGTCAACCGAGGAACTCACACAGTTGGCAGTTTTATTTATTCAGTTATCGTTGCAGCAATTACTAGTCAGGTATAGATACTTGTCCTGATAAAAGAAGCAGTGGCCCTTTTAGTTATTCATTCCGTTGTAGTTGCAGCAATTACTAATCAGATACAGATGGCATGATATAATCCCAAAACCCAGCAGTTGTTGGTACTTTTATTCAGCCATTCCGTTGTAGTTACCATACTTACTAGTCAGGTACAATGGTCGCAAGCGACAATCCAAAACAAGCAATTGTGGGCAGTATTATTTAGCCATTCCATTATAGTGAAGCTGATTACTAGTCATTATAAAGTCAAATTTATAGCAATAAACTTTAGTTATGCTTGTCTATGGTCGAGATACTGTGCTCCAAGTCGTCCATAACCGCGGACACGGCTTTCAGAAAGTTTTAACCCGGCCGGGGTGCACAAATAGCAACACACACACGATCAACCTCGGAAAAACCAAATCAAAACCCAACGAGGTCTTCACGACAGAGCAATCACAAGATTCAGAAATATTTCAGGGGGCCACCCCATTGAGTAGAACCGCAACGAAGTAAGCAAGCTCCGAGACGGACTCAAGGTTTGCGACAATGGCTGTAAGCGACTGGGAACCCGAAAGTGTGGCTGGGCTTGTCGATACCGCGTAATCACTCCGCTTACCTAAACAGTACAGTGTGCTCCTCGCACAAATTAAATAAAGCAGTAGCATGGCATAAGTACAGGATCGTAAATAAAACCTCAAACTAGTTTGTGGCCCCAAGAAATAAGACGGAATCAAGCTCTGGCTAAGGGGGGCCCATACTCCCCATATGTGGATAGCGCGATAAATCAAGGAACAGGTATCAAGTACTCGGGGTCCTACGGGACACAAGTGGGCGTTCGGAAACCAAATGTTATCTATCACCCACCGATGCCTCTGCTTACTTCAATTTTAGTTGTTAAACAGGATATAAAGTGAACAATAAGTAAAACTATGATCATCTCCAACATCCACATGCGGCAATACCTCAACAACTGTGGCATATGACGACACGCAACACCACTTGAGCAAGCGACTACGACGCGCAAGTCCAACTATCTACCAAACCATAGGTAATAGGATGTGTCCAAGGCAATATAGGGCTGCACGGTATATCACAGGTACGGAAACGAAAGCATCGCAACACAGATAGCAATAGATCAACAGGAGGGAATAAAGACTATAAAAGTAAGATAGGTAGAAAGGGGGAGATGCTCGCCTGAAAACATTGTCGAAGGTTCATCCGAAGAACGGGGCGAAGCTCACATCAACTCAACGGCCTTATCCGCAAAGAATCAAAACACTAGAAGGAACACCGGATGCAATATTTAATACAACGGCAGAAGATCGGCATGCTTGTGATATGATGCATGGCATGGCAAAGTGCGGTGCAATTAGGTCATATTAAGCGGAACCAGGGGTCCCGACAATTAATTAGGCGGCTCAAGTTGTTTAGATACCCTGCAGTTTAAATGTTGTATTATCAAAACAAAAGATAGTACCGGTTCGCTACACAAATTTAAATGAGGCCAATATAAGGCTAGATTTGCCCGCATATGGGCCCCATATTTAATTATGAGGTGAATCGACATAAGGCTCCCAAACCAATGATATGCATGCGAGATGACAATTAAGTATGCAACAAGTTGATATCATTTATGAAAATAGGGTATCGAGGGAAAAGGGTCACACATTGAGGGGTCTCGACGATCTTGGGGATTGGGGGTTCGGGTCGGTCTCAGGGTCCAGGGTTCGACGGAACGTTCTCGGGCTCCGGGGTTAGGGTCTTCAGATCGGGGTAGATCTTGGCGTTCGGGTAGATGAACTTGGCGTGGCGTCAGGGCGCATCGGGTTCTTCCGGGAAGGAGAACTTGTCGTTCAGGGTCTCGGTGTCCGGGTGAAGCACTTGTCGTTCATGGCGATCTTAGCGGCTCGGAGGGGTTCGAGGAATCGGAACGGTCTTCAAATTCCGTGAGGAAGATCATGGCGTCGGTGTGGTCGATCTTGTCGCTTCCACGGTTCGGTCTTCGGGTCCGGCCTTGGCGCTTCGGGCCGGCCTTCAGGGGTCCAGGAAGGCGATCTTGGCGCTCGGGTTCGGCGGTATCGGCTTCGGACTCCGTGAACGGGGCATCGGAGTACTCGAGTCCGTGAGGGCGATCTTGTCGTGCCGTGTAGACGACCTTGGTGTCACGGTGGTCGTTTTTGGGCCGGTACCGTGGTCTGTGAAAGATCTTGCCGTACCCGTCGAAGAACTCGGATGCGGGTCAGGTGTCGGTGGAGCACTTGATGTTCCACGTAGAGGACCTTCGGGTTCGGCCTGCGGGGCTTGCAAAGACGACAGGCGGACAGCAGAACCGGGGCCAGGGGACCCGGCGACGGGCTGGCTCAGGGGCACGGGGTCGGACCCGAGGAGGGCGGCGGAGGAGCTGAAGGGAAGGGCCGCAGCGACGGCAGGAAGCCGCGACCGACGGCGACGGGAGGCGCGCTGCTGCTGGTCGGCGACGAGGAGCCGGAGGAGGGAGGCGGTTGCGGGAGTGGAGGGCGGCGCGGAGACGGGGGATGCGGCCGAGGCGCTGGAGCGGCGGTGGACCGGAGGTGGGGCGCCGGCGAGGCGGGGGGGGGGGGGGGGGTCCGGCGGCGAGGGGCCGTCGGGGTCGGGCCAGAGGTGGGGGTCGCGCTTGAGGGAGAGGCCGGGGACGGCGGTGTCCTGGGCCAGGCGGGGCGGCGTCGGGCGCCAGGGGGAGCGGGGAGGGGAGCCGGCGGCGGAGCTCGCGCGGGCGGCGACGCTGGTCCGGGCCAGAGGAGGCGCAGCCGGCGGGCGAGGGACTGCACGCGGAGGGGAAGGAGAAAAGGCGGGCTCAGGGCGGCGCGCCGGGGCGGGGAGCGAGGCAGGGGCGGGGAGGAGGAGGATGGGCGGGTCGCCGGCGGCGGGCTGGTGGCCAGAGGTGGGCGAGGCGCCGCGGGGTGGCGAGCGGAGGGTGGGGGTGCGGGAGGAGGCGCAGGGGGGCACGCGACGGGGAGGAGGAAGATGGTGGTGGGGCCGGGTCGCGGGCCAGGGGAGGCAGGGGGAGGTTGATCGGGGGGAGGTGGGATCGGACTGAGGGGGGTGGGCCGGGGGTGGACCTGGTCCAGGGGTAGGTGGCTGGGGATCTGGGCAGGTGGCCATGCGGGGGCCCGCGCGTCAGGGAGGGAAGTGGGGTGGGTGGCTGCTGTGGGGAGTGCGTGTGGGGCCAGGGGGTAGAGAGGGTGGGTAAAGGTGGGCTGGGTGAGAAAGAGGGGGAGAGGAGGCTGGATTGTTGAGGTGGCAGGTGGGTAGGTTTTGGGTGAGAGGGGGAGGTGGCACGATTTGGTTGGTGGGTAGATTAGTATTGGGTGGTTTTAGGATTTAGGTTGGGCTGTTTTAAATGTGTGTGTTTGTTTGGTTCTGCTCAAATTAAAACAAAGCCACTTTGCAAAATAGTTTTTAGGGAAACAAAATATCCGATACGCTCGGGGTTTTGTGTTTGAAAATAAGAGGGGTATTTGTATAAATCAAAACTAGGCTTTTTAAAATACTGCAGACAACAATGCATGATGATGACGATGCAAAGCACAAATTCCACGCGATTTTCTAGTAGTGGTTTTGCGGGATGCCACATTTAGTTTCCGTACCTGTGATATACCGTGCAGCCCTATATTGCCTTGGACACATCCTGTTACCTGTTGTTTGGTAGATAGTTGGACTTGCGCGTCGTAGTCGCTTGCTCAAGTGCTGTTGCGTGCCGTACAGTGCCACAGTTGTTGAGGTATTGCCGCATGTTGATGTTGGAGATGATCATAGTTTTACTTATTGTTCACTTTAATTCCTGTTTAACAACTAAAATTTGAAGTAAGCAGAGGCATCGGTGGGTGATAGAAAATATTTGGTTTCCGAACGCCCACTTGTGTCCCGTAGGACCCCGAGTACTTGATACCTGTTCCTTGATTTATCGCGCTATCCACATCCGGGAGGTATATGGGACCCCCCTGAGCCAGATCTTGATTCAGTCTTATTTCTTGGGGCCACAACTAGTTTGAGGTTTTGTTACTATCCTGTACTTATGCCATGCTACTTCTGTATTTAAATTGTGCGAGGAGCACCTGTACTGTTTAGGATCGGGACACGTTTTCGCGGTATCGACAAGCCCAGCCACACTTTCGGGTTCCCAGTCGTTTACCGCCGTCCACCCAAACCTTGAGTCCGTCTCAGAGCTAGCTTACTTCGTTGCGGTTCTACTCAATGGGGTGGCCCCCTGAAATAATTCTGAATCCTGTGATTGCTTTGTCGTGAAGGCCTCGTTGGGTTTTGATTTGGTTTTTCCGAGGTTGATCGAGTGTGTGTTGCTATTTGTGCACCCCGGCCGGGTAAAATTTTCTGAAAGCCGTGTCCGCGGTTATGGATGACTTGGAGCACAGTATCTCGACCATAGACAAGCATAACTAAAGTTTATTGCTATAAATTTGAATTTATAATGACTAGTAATCAGCTTCACTACAATGGAATGGCTAAATAATACTGCCCACAATTGCTTGCTTGGGTTGTCACTGGCGACCAATGCACCTGACTAGTAAGTATTGCAACTACAACGGAATGACTGATTAAAAGTACCAACAACTGCTGGGTTTTGGGTTTACATCATGCTATCTGTATCTGATTAGTAATTGCTGCAACTACAACGGAATGAATAACTAAAAGGGCCCACTGCTTCTTTTATCAGACAACTATCTATACCTGACTAGTAATTGCTGCAACGATAACTGAATAAATAAAACTGCCAACGGTGTGAGTTCCTCGGTTAACTTCCTCGATTGGTCTCGAGGGGGAAACGCCAGGATGGGTTTGTTTGATGGTAGTATCAGGTTGGTTCCGAATAGGTCTTTCTTACCCCTCTCTGATTGCCGCCAGTTGTATCGAGTCTCTATAGGTTGTTTAGTGCATGCTGCCGCTGCCGCTCAGTCCACCATACCTATGTAGGCGAGGACCGCCGAATTCTAGTCTCGCCGTGTACTGGCCTCAGTACTGACGCTCCTCTTTTCCTTTGCCCTTTGTCGGCACCCCTTTTGTTTAAGCAGGTTTTGAGATCGACGTCGTTAGCAGGGTTACCCTTCCGGCTTGGCCTGGGCAGCGTTATGGACGCCATTGGTTATTCTTCAGGGCTCTTAGCCCCATTTGCATCTTGTCCGTAGTCGGACGCTCTATCATTTTCAAGGTGATTTGGATCTTTGTATATTATATCTGTATTCTTGACACTTTGAGTCGCTGCTGTATATATATCTGTTCTGTGGGTCCCATCGAGGACTGTTGTGTAATGTTATTACTTCGTTTTCCACCCGCACGAAAGTGCCTGGTGGGCACCTTTGAATCGTTTCTATGCAGGTTTGGCGGGTTTCGCTAAAACTTGCATAGGGTCGATTCTGAGGGTGCTACAGAGTGGTATCAGAGCTCAGCAGTTACGATACCCCACAAGTCCAGCCTGTAGGATAACCTAGCTAACGGCCGAAGTAGAGTGTCAAAACTATTTTTGCAAAATCGGTTGGATAGTTCTGATTAGGTCTGATTTTTACTCCTTGCCTCTATGCTATTCTCCTCTTATCTCGACGTGTTTTGAATCCGCTCTCTTCTCTCTCTTCGAGTCCAGGATTTCTCGTGGTTGGGTTCCGTCGTACCTTCAGGGTTTCGCTTCCTCCTTTGATAACGGTGTTCTACCATCTGGTGTTCAAGCTGCCTGATGAATCCGTCTACGGTGTTACCATCCTTTGTTCCTTGTTTGTGCTTTCCGGTGTTTTCCCGACGCGACAACATCATCTACGCCAGATCTGATGCAGAGTCTGCATCACTCCGTTGTTCCGAACCTCGCTTGTCGAGATCTTCAGTCTGATTCCGAGAACGGCTGCATGCTTTTCTACTGATAGTGCGGAGTAATAGTTCGGGTGCGTGATGGATTGGCCCCCATGCCGACTACCCCTTGTAGTCGCTTTTGTACATTGAAGTTGACGAGAATGCATCGGTTCCCTCTTTCCATCGAAGTAGAGGTGGCTTTATTTGTGGACACCTCTACCTTCGTCCTTTTGTTTCCGGAGTGTTCCCTCGACGATCACGGACAACAAACCTTGTTAGTGGTGTCGCGAGGATCTACACGAAGCGAGAAGATGCAGATCACCGACCTTCCTTCTGGTACCATGAGGCGGATCTCGAGGGCGAGATCCATTGTTAGTGGTGTCGAATTGTGGCATCCCACAAAACCACTACTAGAAAATCGCGTTGAATTTGTGCAATGCATCGTCATCATCATGCATTGTTTGCATAAACTATTTTTGAAAAGCCTGGTTCTGTTTTCTAAACGCCCCGTCTTTATTCAAACGCAAACCCGGGGCGCCGAAATATTTTGTTTTGACTAAATATGTTTTGCAAACGGTCCGTTTAAATAAATAAAACATTGCATTATTTCTAGTGGGGCAGTCGAACGGGCCGAATGACCCGAACGACCACCCCAGAAAAATACAAACGGCCCACCCCATTAATCCTACAGCTACCAACTAACCTACCCAGCCCTCCCCTCCACCTCACCCCCTCCTATCTCGAGGCGCCACCTCATCCTCCCTCACCACTCCCACCACTCAGATGCTGCCACTTGGCCTCCCCCTCTCTCTCACCCAGCCACCTGCCCTCACACCCTGGCCACACACACCGGCGCGCAGCCCCCGCGTGGCCCCACCCGATCCCCACTTTCCCCTGGGTCCCACCCCTCTACCCCGCCTCCCCCACACGCCGCTCCTGCCTCCCCCGCACTCGCCCCACCCCCTTCTTCCTCTTCCTCCCGCATCCCCAACCTCCCTCCTCTGCTGCGTCTGCCCAGCGCCCTCAACCTCCTCGCCCGCGGTCCCGCTCGCCCCCTCCTCCCTCACCGCGTCCCAGGCCGCCGCCGGCATCCTCCTCCTCCTCCACCGCAGCCACCTCCCCCGCCCGCTGCTCGCCCCTCTCCCCGAGCCGCGCCCCGGCCTCCTTCCTCCGGCGCGACCTCGCTCGCCAGCAACCGCCGCCTCCTTCGTCGCCGACCACCCCTCTTCCGCCTCCTTCCCCACCTCCGGAACCATCCCCGTCACCCGCCGCCAGGAGCCCCACGGCCGCGTCGCTCCCTACCCTCGCTCGCTGGCGCCGCCGCTCTCCAACCCCCTCCGCCGCGTCCGCTCCGGCGAGCACCGCGCCTCTCTCGCCGGCCGCGCGCGACGCCCCTCCGTCGCCCCTCCGTCGCCCGCCGCGCCTCCCCGCGCGCCTCCTCCGAGCTCGCCCGCCGGGCCGCCCGAGCCGCCGTCTGGCGCCAGTACCAGCCTCCGTGCCGCCTGCGCCTCCCGCGAGACGGCCCCGGTCTGCCTCTCCAGCGCCGGCGTCCGGCAGGTCCTCTTCCTCCGCCTGGCGCAGCCGCTCTCGGCCTCGCCCCGGCGAGCTCGCCGTCGTGCCTCCGGTTCTGCTTGATCGCGTCCGCAATGATGCGCCTGTACTTGGTTGTTCGGGTGAAGAAGCCAGGACGTGGTGGTCGTGTGGAGATGTTGGACGCCACAGCTCTTTTCGGCTTTCACTTGGGGTTAATCATGGTACTGCAGAAGACCGAGGACCGGTAGCGGACGATGTGACCCGGGTAGCCCATCTTGTGCGTCAAGCCTTCTTCGGAACCCGAAGACGCCGAGACCCTGGACACCAAGTTCCCCCCGGTTTTTGAAGCCCGATCCCGCCAAGATCTTCTCGACATCAGGGCCTTCGTTACGGTTCCAACAAGATCTGCCACGCGGAACCGAAGACCGAAAAACGCCAAGCTCTCCTGCAGGACCCCGAAGACCGAGCTCGACATGCCATGTTCTCCCTCACGAACGCCATGATCTTTGTCACGGACGCCGAGACCCCTGAACCCCGAAGACCCGAATCTGAGATCATCGCCACAAATCGACAAGGATTTCCGCATGGGATGACAAGTACTCCGTCATGGACCCGATTGAAGTAAACCCGAAGACGGTAGATGCGACAAGTACTTCTCCCCAGATCCGATGTCCGAGGACTCGGACGCCAAGGTCACCAACGCGGAACGACAAGATCTCCTTCCGAAACGATACGCGACCGACAAGATCTGCACGACGACAAGAGCAACCCCGACCCGGAAGAATCCGATGCGCCCCCGACGCCAAACCAAGCTCTGCTTCCCGGTTGCGACAAGACCTACCCCGTTGGTCGAGAATGTTACGCCAAGATCGAACCCCAGACCCTGGACCCTGAGACCGACCCCGAACCCCGGAACCCCAAGTTCGTCGAGAACCCCTAATGTGTGAACCCCTTCCCGAAACCCTATTTTATAACATAATACAATTGTTGCATATTAAATCATTCATCTCGCATGCACATCATGTGGTTTGGGGGCCTTACGCCGATTCACCTAATAAATAAGTATGGGGCCCATATGCGGGAAAATCTAGTCTCATATTGGCCTCATTTAAATTTGTGCATCGAACCGGTACCATATCTTGCCTTGTTAAACAACATTTAAATTGCGGGGGTTTTAAACAACTTGAACCATGTAATTAAATGTCGGGACCCCGGTTCCGCTTAATATGACCTAATTGCATCGCATCTTGCCATGTCATACATCATACATGCATCATGCCGATCTTCTGCCGTGTATTAAATATTGCATCCGATGTTTATTCTAGTGTTTTGCTTCTTCGCGAATAAGGCCGTTGAGTTGATGTGAGCTTCGCCCCGATCTTCGGTTGAACCTTCGACAATGTTTTCAGGCAAGCATCTCCCCCCTTTCTACCTATCTTACTTTTATAGTACTTATTCCCTCCTGTTGATCTATTGCTATCTGTATTGCGATGCTTTAGTTTCCGTACCTGTGATATACCGTGCAGCCCTATATTGCCTTGGACACATCCTATTACCTGTTGTTTGGTAGATAGTTGGACTTGCGCGTCGTAGTCGCTTGCTCAAGTGCTGTTGCGTGTCGTACAGTGCCACAGTTGTTGAGGTATTGCCGCATGTTGATGTTGGAGATGATCATAGTTTTACTTATTGTTCACTTTAATTCCTGTTTAACAACTAAAATTTGAAGTAAGCAGAGGCATCGGTGGGTGATAGAAAATATTTGGTTTCCGAACGCCCACTTGTGTCCCGTAGGACCCCGAGTACTTGATACCTGTTCCTTGATTTATCGCGCTATCCACATCCGGGAGGTATATGGGACCCCCCCTGAGCCAGAGCTTGATTCAGTCTTATTTCTTGGGGCCACAACTAGTTTGAGGTTTTGTTACTATCCTGTACTTATGCCATGCTACTTCTGTATTTAAATTGTGCGAGGAGCACCTGTACTGTTTAGGATCGGGACACGTTTTCGCGGTATCGACAAGCCCAGCCACACTTTCGGGTTCCCAGTCGTTTACCGCCGTCCACCCAAACCTTGAGTCCGTCTCGGAGCTAGCTTACTTCGTTGCGGTTCTACTCAATGGGGTGGCCCCCTGAAATAATTCTGAATCCTGTGATTGCTTTGTCGTGAAGGCCTCGTTGGGTTTTGATTTGGTTTTTCCGAGGTTGATCGAGTGTGTGTTTCTATTTGTGCACCCCGGCTGGGTAAAACTTTCTGAAAGCCGTGTCCGCGGTTATGGACGACTTGGAGCACAGTATCTCGACCATAGACAAGCATAACTAAAGTTTATTGCTATAAATTTGACTTTATAATGACTAGTAATCAGCTTCACTACAATGGAATGGCTAAATAATACTGCCCACAATTGCTTGCTTGGGTTGTCACTGGCGACCAATGCACCTGACTAGTAAGTATTGCAACTACAACGGAATGACTGATTAAAAGTACCAACAACTGCTGGGTTTTGGGTTTACATCATGCTATCTGTATCTGATTAGTAATTGCTGCAACTACAACGGAATGAATAACTAAAAGGGCCCACTGCTTCTTTTATCAGGACAACTATCTATACCTAACTAGTAATTGCTGCAACGATAACTGAATAAATAAAACTGCCAACAGTGTGAGTTCCTCGGTTGACTTCCTCGATTGGTCTCGAGGGGGAAACTCCAGGATGGGTTTGTTTGATGGTAGTATCAGGTTGGTTCCGAATAGGTATTTCTTACCCCTCTCTGATTGTCGCCAGTTGTATCGAGTCTCTATAGGTTGTTTAGTGCATGTTGCCGCTGCCGCTGAGTCCACCATACCTATGTAGGCGAGGACCGCCGAATTCTAGTCTCGCCGTGTACTGGCCTTAGTACTGACGCTCCTCTTTTCCTTTGCCCTTTGTCGGCACCCCTTTTGTTTAAGCAGGTTTTGAGATCGACGTCGTTAGCAGGGTTACCCTTCCGGCTTGGCCTGGGCAGGGTTATGGACGCCATTGGTTATTCTTCAGGGCTCTTAGCCCCATTTGCATCTTGTCCGTAGTCGGACGCTCTATCATTTTCAAGGTGATTTGGATCTTTGTATATTATATCTGTATTCTTGACACTTTGAGTCGCTGCTGTATATATATCTGTTCTGTGGGTCCCATCGAGGACTGTTGTGTAATGTTATTACTTCGTTTTCCACCCGCACGAAAGTTCCTGGTGGGCACCTTTGAATCGTTTCTATGCAGGTTTGGCGGGTTTCGCTAAAACTTGCATAGGGTCGATTCTGAGGGTGCTACAAGTCGCCAGGACCTGCTCCTGCTGGCTGCGACGTTGATCGCTGCATGGATCATGCAGCGGACACGCGCCCCGACCGTGTCGCCTGTGCGGTCGGCTCGCCGTGGGCCACCTTCGCCTCCTCTTCCACCCGCGCGGTCTTCACCGCGTGCGTCGCCACCGCCCGCCTCTACTGGGCCGGCGTCACCACCGCCTGCCTCACCTGGGCCGGCCTCTTCCCCGACCGTGTCGCCAACGCCTCCTGGGCCGGCCTCGCCACCGTCCGTGCCTCCGCCTGGGAGCTCGTCTCCTGCAGTATCGCCCCCCTCTACTGATGAGGTCGTCGATGAGCCCCCCCCCCCCGCCCCTGTTGCGCCTCGTCCGCATACACGCAGTCGAAGTGGTATTCATCGGCCCAAGGAACGCACCGACGGCACTATTGCATGGATCGCTGCCTGCTTAGCTCAAGCGCAGTCCGATCCTACTGCTGAACCCCGACACTATCAAGCAGCGATGAGTATTCCTCACTGGCGTGCTGCTATGGACCTCGAGATTCAGGCTCTTCGTCAGAATGGCACCTGGCAGTTGGTCTCTCCTCACCCAGGTATTAATGCCATTGATTCCAAATGGGTCTTCAAGGTCAAACGGCATGCAGATGGCTCTATCGAGCGGTACAAGGCTCGGCTGGTTGCTAAAGGCTTCAAGCAACGGTATGGTCTTGACTATGAGGATACTTTCAGTCCTGTTGTCAAGCCAACCACGATTCGGCTGCTCCTTTCACTTGTTGTTACTCGAGGTTGGTCCCTTCGTCAGTTGGATGTTCAGAATGCGTTTCTGCATGGTGTTCTTGAGGAGGAGGTCTACATGCGTCAGCCTCCTGGGTTTGTTGATCCCGATCGCCCTCAACACCTCTGTCACTTGGTGAAAGCGTTGTATGGTCTCAAACAGGCTCCTCGAGCTTGGCATGCTCGTCTGGGTTCTGCGCTTCGTGCTCATGGGTTTGTTCCCTCCACTGCTGATACTTCATTGTTCATCCTTCAGCGGCCAGAAGTCACCATGTACATTCTGGTCTATGTTGATGATATCATCCTTGTCAGCTCCTCTGTTGCGGCGACTGATCGTTTGGTTCTGGCTCTCGGTTCTGATTTTGCTGTCAAGGATCTGGGCAAACTTCATTATTTTCTTGGCTTGGAGGTCACTTATCCACATGATGGTCTTGCCCTTTCTCAGCAGAAGTATTCTCAGGATCTGTTGCGTCGTGCTGGCATGCTGGATTGTAAGGCTGCTACTACTCCCATGTCTTCCACTTCGTCTCTCTCTGCTGATGATGGTACTCTGCTCTCTGCTGATGGTGCTACTGAGTACAGAAGTCTTGTTGGGGCTCTTCAGTATCTTACCATCACACGACCTGATGTTTCATATGAAGTTAACCGTGTCTGTCAGTATCTTCATGCCCCTCGAGAGCCTCACTTGACTGCTGTCAAGCGTATTCTCCGCTATGTTCGGTCCACTGTTTCATATGGACTGCATCTCCGACCGGCACCCTCTGGTGTGCTCTCGGCTTTCAGTGATGCGGACTGGGCTGGTAATCCAGACGACAGGCGATCCACGGGGGGATATGCAGTATTCTTTGGTCCTAATTTGATCGCCTGGAGTGCTCGGAAACAGGCTACGGTTTCTCGTAGTAGCACTGAAGCTGAGTACAAGGCGGTTGCTGATGCTACTGCTGAGCTTATTTGGGTCCAGTCCCTTCTTAGAGAGTTGAAGATTTCTCACAGTCAGCCTCCTGTCCTTATTGTGATAACATCGGTGCTACATACCTCGCGTCGAATCCGGTATTTCATGCCCGAACGAAACACATCGAAGTTGACTATCATTTTGTGAGAGAACGTGTTGCAAAGAAGTTCCTGCAGATCAAGTTTATCTCCTCCAAAGATCAACTTGCTGATATCTTCATCAAACCGTTGGCTCTCCCGTTGTTCATAGGCTGTAGACGCAATCTGAACTTACTGACTACTTCAGGCTACAGTTAAGATTGAGGGAGGGTGTTAGACTGTATATTTGTAACACAATTATAACTGTATCTGTATTGTACCCTTTGGTACTCATATATATGTGATAGGTCACGCACCAGATGCGTTGAGCCAGTTTCCACCAAACCATTGTTTAACAGATGGAAATGCAGGCTGCAGATAGGAAGATGTCATAGACGGTCTCGTACATGTCGAGCACCACAAAGATGGCCCTTACCGACTGATCCGCGCCCAGCTGTGCCGACTAACATGGACTGACATTGCTAATATTTGCATGTTTAAGTACACATATGTTATCTGTCCAATGCAAGTACCACATGTTACCATGTTGTGGGAGCTCTCAGAAGTCAGAACTGATCAGACCTTGTGACACTTAAGCTAATTAATCTGATAAATTTAGTTTAAGATGCTCGTGGTGCACTACTGGAGTATAGTATTCGAGCTGTGATGGTATGTAGAGATTAACCGGCCAAGTGGAAGTGGGGTAATGGCCAGCAGTTTGTACAAGTTGAACTGTAAGGGTACCTCAAAAATTGATAAGAGCATCTAATCTTGATTGCAGGTGATAACGCAGCCTCCATGGCCATATACAATCCCATAGGGTAGGAAATTTAAAAGAATAGTAAATATAAAGGATCGGAATGCCCTGCCTAATTGGACCCTATGGACACAGAAAATCTCACACATGGTTGTTTGATTGCAGCAAAGGATTTTTACCATGAGGTCTCACCTCATGCAAAGTTTCAGGCAAAAATGAACTACAGAATTCTTATGGGAACTAATCCTATAGGATATAATCCTGTGACTCAAATGGATTTGAAAGAAAAAATTCCATAGGATCCAAATCCTATTGAAATCCTAAGACAATCCTGAGAATCAAATGATGCCTTAGGCATTGTTGTATCGTATAGTAGACTCTACATGGCCTCCGTCTTGACCAGAATAGCAAAGGGATGTTGTAATATGGCGTCATCCGATTCACCGAGTAGTAATAGGCTACTCGTAACCTTTGGCTCATCAAACATCCAGAAACTAATTGTGATTAATCCTAATCTACTACTTCCTCTATTTCGTCGTGAAGGACTCCAGCAGCACCTCCTGCTACTCGTGCATCTCGTCTTCTTCCTCCTCGGCCTGCCGCTCAGCCTCCTCCTACCATTCGAGGTGCGGTGAATAATCTTCTGGCGTCGCATTCACCGTGTCCTCGTTGTTCTCCAAATTCATTTCGCATTCGTCATCTGAGGAAGAGCATTCGAAGTACTAGGGGGAGGAGCCGTTGTCGATGTCTGGCGGGGGGAGGGGTGCTCCTCCTCCCCAACTGGAGTTGCTTTCTCCTCCTCCACCATAGTAGAGGCATCCGCAGCACGACGACACTATGGCAACATGTTGGATTATTAGGCATAATTTTCATGATTAATTTCAGAATATAAATCATGACAACAGCACCTACAATCACGTGAACCTCTAACATACTAGATGTATTGATCAATATGAACAGTAGAAGATTATACGCACTAACAGCCATAGTAAAACAACAGATCTGTTGACGATGTACGTACTGATCGGTTGTCGATGTAGTCGCCGTTGGTGCAGTAGCCTGACGAAGAAGTCGGCGTTGAAGACGACGCGCACGAGGTCCGGCTTGATGACCGGGAAGACGCGCCGTGATGACGAACTTGAGCAGTCACACGGAGCGCTTTCCAAAAACCTTATTCGCCCTCTCCCGTACAAGATCACAAAGGCGAGTGGTTCCGGAGACCTGCTCTCCCGACCACCGGTGCACGCCGGCAAGCGGGATGGAGTAGACTACGGTGGCGGCGCAAGCAGAGAGGATGGCAAAACCCTAGATTGGTTTGGTGTCGTACGTTGTGGAAGCCGCACAGGCATTTATATAGAGCGGCTCGGAAATCCCGTACAAGACACGAAGATCCGGAAGCGACCCGAATCCGCTAACTGTTGACACGTCTACATTTTCCTGAGCAGTAAAATAAAGCACGGCTCGATTCCCGCAACCCGTGGCGCGCGTCGCGTCGCGTCGTGACGAGGCGAGCGGCGGCGTCGGAAGAGGAGCACTCGTGTAGCTCTCTTATTGTCACTCACTTACAAAGTGGTGCAACACTCCACCTTATAAGGTGGTGCAATTCTCCTTCAACTTTCCATGTGGGACTAAACTTTAGCTCCCACTACTCTTGCCACACACATGAGCTGCCACCAAGTTGGGCCAAATCAGGCTTCGAGATACATGGGTTTTGAGATTTAGAGAACTGAAATCACACATGGATCTAATGATTTAGCCCATTATTTCTAACACAATAGGCACTGGCATGCACAAGACAGTCAGATGGTCTTATTATTGTGATTCATATCTAAGTGTATCTACTCGTAGAGCTGGTGTATGCCAAGACAGCGGCGAGGAAGGGACTTATGGCTCAAGGCTATAAAGCTGCATCGCACAACGCGTACGTCGCACGCGGAGAAGAAGAAGTGGCTACGCACACGTCTAATGGAATAATACAAGGAGAGGCGACCAATTCACTACACACTATTCCCTCCGTTTAGAAATATAAGATGTTTTAGGTTTATGAAGAAGATGTATCTAGACATATTTTAGTGTCTAGGTTTAAATGAATTTAGACACTAAAAGATGTCTAGATACATCTTATTCACAAACCTAAAACATTTTATATTTCCAAACGGGGGAGTATGTTTTATGGCTAAACATGTGAGAAAGGGCATAGAAAAAGAAATGGTGAAAGTTGGACAGAACGTCGCAAGAATCAGACACATAGTTATTGGATAGGAATCATGGAGGATGTCATTTCAGTAAGCATACAATTTCCTAGGATAAGCCGTATGTGATGTATTTGTTACGGTCCTAGAAAACATTCAATGCACGATATCCTCGCGAATGGGCATGTCTCGACCGAAAACAAACAGTGGTAATTTTGCGGCGTTAGCGTTCTTCTGCATCACACACGAAAAAAACCTTTAGTGTGCGAAAGAAGACTTAATACACCCGATCAGTACTAGTTTTTTTTAGCAAAACCCGATCAGTATTAGTGAACTATACAAATTAAAGTTATAATGGGCCAAGAAAAATGCAGCCCATAAATAAAATAAAATGCATCAGGGGCGAAGTCCTTGCAACGGATGGCAAATAAGATCATCGGAGGTTTTTGTTTGGACTTTTTCTTTGCGAAACCAAGTACACATACACTCAACGAAATAAGAAAAATGATACTCTTCTCCAGGGATGGAACCGTTTCATCCCACGGGTCTGCCGTCTGCACTCGGGTCATGCACTGATGTTGTGGACCCTACCCACCTATAGCTTCCTTATCCTATTGTATTCTCCACCGCAAAACTAATCGAGAAGAAATCCTCCACGCCTCCGCTCCCTACCGGCAGGAGAGCCTCTCCGCACGCCTCTCTTCTCCTGCAATGCGCCTCCTTCTCCCACCTCGTCGCCTCTGTTCCTCTGCACCTTGCATCCCGCCGCGCGCCCCTAGCATGTCGTCGGGTTGTCCTCCCTTGGAGCGGAGGCGTGGCAAGGCCTCTGTTCCCTTGGAGCACCGCCGCCGGCGCATCGGTCGCCTCCATCGATGACGAAGGTCGCAGAGGCAGGCGCGGCAAGTGGATTCCATGGCAGATGCATGGCAATAGGTGGACACGGCAAGTGCCGCTTCGCATGCACCACGACCCCCCTGCATCGGAGGCATGTCCTTTCCGGTGCTCGCACCGCCGAGCCCTCCTTCCCACTCCCTCGTTGTCGTGTCCCCCGATGGTGGAGACGCTGCTCTGTGAAGATTATGTTGATGCTACCGCCAGCAGCCAAAGATGTTACCGTCGGTATCTGACGGTTTTGTCAGCAGTTGGTGATGTTGCTGCGACATGGGGTGTTGCTACTAATGCAAGAGGGTCCTGGAGATGCTACGGACGGTGGGCGGCTTTGCTACCCTGGGTTTACCTCGCCGGCCCTCTTCCTATTTCTCTCCGCGTGTTGTGAGCTACTCCGACAAGCACAAGGACGATGGCTGGCACGCACATGCCGAAGTTGGGTGCTAGGAGCTGCCTAGGGGTCCGGCTTATGGCCGGCAGCGATGCTACAAACATCCCGGCTTGGATCCGATGCTATAGTTGCGGCGGCGTTCGCTGCAGCGTTAGGGCGCTCTGCTACAAGCCAGCCACGAAGCTCGATGTCTTTGCTACGAGCGTTTTGCTACCTTAGTGTATTTTTTTGCTATGTATTTATATATTTTTTGCTACTTTTACACTATTATTTTGCTACAACCGATCTCTGCGGTTTTGCTACAAGGTCTCCGGCGGGAGTCTCCGACGATGTCTTCGGCGATGTACCCTTTGCTATATTAGAAAAAACATTTTGCTACAACCATTTTGTGGTTATGCTACAATAGGGTAAATTTTTTGCTACGAGGGCTTCGGCGACATTATTCCCGGCGAGTATATCCGGCGATGTCTACGGCGAAGTCAGTTTTGCTATATTAGAATATTTTTTTACTACAAAATCGCCGGCGAGGTCTCCGGCAAACTCTCCGGCGAGGTCTGGTCTTCTTTTTCTGAAACGAACCATTTTCTGATACGTGTAGCAAAAGCGCGACTATTTGTAACAAAAACGGATATATTTATAATAAACACGAGTATATTTATAGCAAAAACAAGATTTAAGACTTTTTTGGGAGATACGTGTCATCAGTAGACCCGGGGTATTTTGGGAAATTATCCTCGGGTAAAAGTGCGACCCAAGAAATAAATGCACACACGCACACCCGAATGACCGAGTCCGAGATATTGATCCAGCAGGTCCTGAAAGTGAAGAAGCAAACCCAGAAATCTTGTTGTCGATGGAAATATGGCTCCCACAAAAAAAATATTTTCTCCTTTATAAAACATCAAAACGTTAAACCTGGGTTTAAAATCTGCGGCCTTTGCTCATGCTTCCTTCCTAAGCGTGTAGCCACGTTTGATTCTCAAGTTTGGGCTTTCATACGGGATACATTGCTGAAGCCTGTGATTTTTCGCGAACCATGCGCGGCAGAGCATTGAGACGTCCTCCCAGAAAGCACCGTTGTGCACCTCCCTCAAGTCAACAAAGGTGCTAGCCTGTCCAGATCATACATTCGCGCATATAACCCAGCCGCTTCATGTCCCGCGAGCACATCTCTAATCCGTCAGTAGTACTCGTAGGACAATAATCGCCATGGATCGGGGAAACGAGAGTCTCCTCTCTTCTCCCCCTCCAAGAGACAGCTACTACCGGTGCAGAGTTCTCATGGTCACACTAGTCTCCGTTGCCACTCTGCTTTCTGTCGCCACCTTCCTCCTCTACCCCTCCACCGTGAACCTCTGCACCAACTCCCCCGACGCGGCCTCGTGCCACGCCATTGTGTCCGCCGCCGTCCTAGCATCATCCCCGAACGCCCACCGGAGCCAACCGGCACAAGTCCTCCGGGCAATACTCGCCAGGTCACTCGACCAGCATGACGCGGCCGCCGCCGTGGTGTCTGGCATGCACCGGCGCACCGGCGACCCGAGGCAGCGCGCGGCGCTCTCGGACTGTGTCCAGCTGATGGAGCTCGCGCGCGACCGTCTCTCGGACGCGGCGGACACGGCCCCTGTTTCGCCGGACGACGCGCGTACGTGGCTCAGCGCGGTGCTCACCGACCACGTGACGTGCCTGGACGGCCTCGACGACGAGACGCTGCGCGACGCCGTGGGCGCGCACCTGGAGCCACTCAAGTCCCTCGCGAGCGCGTCGCTCGCCGTGCTCAACGCCGTCGACCCGGGCAACGACTCTCGGGACGAGACTCTCGCCCAGGTAGTAGCCGACAAGTTCCCATCGTGGGTGCCGACGAGAGACCGTTCGCTCCTAGTAGAAGGCGCGCGCGCCGTTCAGGCGGACGTGGTGGTGGCCAAGGACGGGAGTGGCAAGTACAAGACGGTGAAGGAGGCGGTGGACGCGGCCCCGGACGGCGGCAAGAGCCGGTACGTGATCTACGTCAAGAAGGGGTTGTACAAGGAGAACGTCGAGGTGGGGAAGAAGAAGCGCGAGCTGATGATCGTCGGCGACGGCATGGACGCGACGGTGATCACCGGCAGCCGCAACGTGGTCGATGGCTCCACCACTTTCAATTCGGCCACTCTAGGTGAGGATGCTTTTTTTTAGCTCTGTCTTTTTTCTCTCTCTGCTTTCTGTCATTCCTAGACTAGATTCGTTCTGATTTCCTCATCTGTAAGCGCAATCGCACATGCCGACAGCTTTAGTATGTTGATTTATTCAACTTTAGTTTCCTCCTTGTTAGAGGCAATTCGTTTGTTCCTTTCGTTCTCTCTCTATGTGATGATGAAGTGTCGCATTAAGCGGCAGTGCCCGTAAGGCCGAGCTCGAAATCCTGTTTCCTCTGCTCTAGTGCCGAAGTACGATGTGAAAAGAGTTCAGTGCGACTAACACCATCATTTTAGAAAGGGCATGCATTAGCTGGATAAGTCTGGCACCGGTTCTTTCTTTTTAAAGAAGAATGTCCGGTACCTGTTCTTACGAAATATAAGAGGAAGAGAATAATGAAGCTTCCGGTGCTAGGTGTGCCATACAGTTAGCAAAACTAATGCCAATTACCAGAAAAGAATCGACAATGGGATGTAGACCACGATCACACCGATAGATAGATCGACAATGCCATACACACAATATACTCCACCTAGAACACGGGCGTTCCCGGAGTATATGGGAGTAGTTATCAAGGGCATTTATTTTGCACTAGCAGTCTACTCCACCTAGTCTTGGCCGACCAAGCGCGACGGCGATGCATCATGGACACCATTAATTTCCCACATGCGTGGTCTCTCCAAAATGGTGCATGCATGCAGCGGTGGCAGGGGACGGGATCATCCTACAGGACCTGAGGATCGAGAACACGGCGGGGCCCGAGAAGCACCAGGCGGTGGCCCTGCGCGTGAGCGCCGACCGCGCCGTCGTCAGCCGCTGCCGCCTCGACGGGTACCAGGACACCCTCTACGCGCACCAGCTCCGGCAGTTCTACCGCGGCTGCGCCGTCTCCGGCACGGTGGACTTCGTCTTCGGCAACGCGGCGGCGGTGCTGCAGCGCTGCGTGCTCACCGCGCGCCGGCCCATGCGGGGCCAGAAGAACGCGGTCACCGCGCAGGGCCGGACGGACCCGAACCAGAACACGGGCACGTCCCTGCAGCGGTGCCGCGTCGTGCCGGCGGCCGACCTGGCGCCGGTCGCGCAGGCGTCCCCGACGTACCTGGGCCGCCCGTGGAAGGCCTACTCGCGGGCGGTGTACATGCAGTCGTACCTGGACGGGCACGTCCACCCGAGGGGCTGGCTGGAGTGGGACGGCGACTTCGCGCTCGGGACGCTCTTCTACGGGGAGTACGGCAACGAGGGGCCCGGGGCCGGCACCGCTGGGCGGGTCAGGTGGCCCGGGTACCGCGTCATCACGGACCGGAGCGTGGCCGCGCAGTTCACCGTCGGGCAGTTCATCCAGGGCGCCTACTGGCTCAACGCCACCGGCGTGGCCTACGACGAAGGGCTCTGATCCGCGCTTACCGGCCCCTTCCTCGTTTGGCCGGTAGATCTCGAATCCTCGAGTAGTAGTTTTCACTGGATTGGCCGTTATGTCACCAATGATTCCTAAATAAAAGCTAGTTTTCACTCAGCACTCATGTGACTTGTTGTAATCCTGTAGCCGCAGTACCTACTGTACAAGCATAAAATCGCAAGTTGATCTGAATGGAAGGTGCATTTCAGGTTCGTTTTGGTATGTACTATTAGTCTGAATCAGTTTCTTTTTCATTTCAAGTTTCATAATTCACAGGCACATTACTTGCATGCATGATTCGAGATCAAGAAGAAGAAGAAGAGGCTCCTTCCTCTCTAGTTTGGACTAAGCTGTAAGCTTTGCTCCCCTAAAGCAAAAGACTGTAACTATCGGACAGCATTGTAGGTTGGAGCAGACAAAAAAGAGTACAAACTCTCTACTGAGAAAAGCAGAGCACGTACTCTGCTAGGAAAAGCAGAGCACAGACCAGACCTGAACCTTACGCACTGCTCCGATTCTTTGCAGAATCACTGATCTCATACATAAACCGAAGACGGAAGCTTTTGGTAAATGGTACCAAGACAAAAAAGGAAAGAATGAAATGATTGAGTAGCATCTGCTATACGGCATTCAGACGGATCAACACACTCATTTAGTACTGCCAGGTACTCAGACTAGCACCTGCTGGTCACTGCTATGATCGATTCACATAAGTTGTGCAGAAAAACTAGAAATTGCGCACCATTTAGTTCTAGCAGTATATTCAAACGGTGCAGATGGGACATCTCTGAACTGCACAATGATATGGCGACCATCACTGACACATGAACATCAATGTCAGAATCTAGTGCAACCTCTACAAATCGAAGAGAGGGAAAGATAAAAAAAACTGAAATTCTGCACGAACATAAGATAGTGGCCAGGACCGAATTCAGCGAATTGGATGGAACAGTGGCTCGTACGACGCCTTAACTTCCTCGTCATCCCACTCCAACTCATCCCACCACTCTCTTGTGCACTGTACTTCATTCAGCGCTCCAGCAGCGAGTTTCAGCTTCTTCAGACTAGGACACTCGACGACCTTCAGGCTCTCCAGTGAGGGGAAGTGCAGCATACATGTGCCACTGCTCAGCGTCCTGAACTTTGCCAGGCCATGTAGATACAGCTCCTTAAGGTTAGGGAATGGTGTGATCACTTTACAAACTTCACCTTCATCTGTTTCTTGGTCTTCTTCGACGAGAGTAATCAGCTCCTCCAACCCATGGCAATACCAGATGAACAATGAAGACAGATTCTGGACGCACCCACCTTTGTAGACAATCTTTACCTTAAGAAGGCTCTGAAGGATGACGCCATGCAGGTTTGGGAGGATCGGCTGATCTTCATCAACAAGTTCACCCCGCCTTTGCAAGAAATCATTGGGGAGTACAGTGCTGGGATCATTTGCCTTGCTACCGTCGATGATCAGCTCCTCTAGATCGCTGCAGCTTGCGATCCACACTCTCTTCAGGTTTGTCATGTTATTCCAGAGGTTGCTTGAAGGAAGTTCTATCTTTGTCAGGCTAGCACATGTTTTTATCAGCAGATTTCTTGTTGAACCAGCGAGGCGATTTGACCTTGACAGCCTCTCTAGAGCCTCGAGCGACTGTATTGTAATATCGATTGCCTTGAGCCTGCGTAGGCTTTCGAGCTCCTGAAATTCAACACCATTTCCACTTTCACCGACTTTCCAGTCTCCGTAACTAAGATCCATGTACAGAACCTGCAACATTTTGAGGCTATCTATAACACCACTTGGGATCATTTCAAGTGCGGGCATATTGGAGAGAAGCAGGAACCGTAGAGTGACTAGAGAACCTAGCTCTCTTGGCAGTGATTTGATGTTTGTGTTATACAAATCAAGATACTGCAACTCAACTAATGAACTGATCCCTGAAGGTAGTTCACTGATAGAGGTATGCGAGAGATCTAATACCCTGAGAGATGGCATGAACTGGAAGAAGCCGTCACATATCTTATCCAATGCAGGGTTGACTTGTAGCATCAAGGTTTTCAACAAAGGGCAGTTAGGCTTCTCATACAACTCAAGGATGTTGTTCCGCATGAAACAAATCCGCTCAGCATCACTCCACTTCTCTACACCCGGCGCCTCCTTCAGTCCAACACCGGCACGGACAAGCCATTTGGTCTCTTTTCTGCCGAACTCTGATGCTATCCACAGAGCCATCGCACGGACCATGGGATGCATGCTGATGTGTTCCTCATCTTGACCTCTGTCCAGCAGAGATGCAATCTTGAGATCACCGAGAAGGTCATGCCCTTTGTTATATATCTCATCCATCTCAGTGTACAGATCATCTATGAAGCCTTCACCAATGCAGTAGCCTATGATCCAATCCTTAGAAATGGAGAAGTCCTCTGGAAACAGGGAGCAATATAGCAGGCAGAGCCTCAGCTTGTCACTGGGCAAGTTATCATAGCTGTCCTTGAGAGGAATAAGAACGTCCACCTCCATGCCAAGAAGTTGCCATGGGGCAATCTTTAGAACAGTGATGGCGTGCTTCCACTCTTTTGCAGTGTGCTTGCTAGCCATCGCCCGGCCGACGGTGATGAGAGCGAGTGGTAGTCCACCACACTTCATGGCCAGTTCCTGCGCGTGGTGCCGAATATCTTTGCTGGCACGCATGAGGTGCTCGCCAACCTTCTCTCGAAAGAGCTCCCACGCAGGCTCCCATGGCAGGCACTCTATCTTGAGCTTGCGACGGACATCCATTCGATCGCACACATCCTCGATTCTCGTTGACACGATGATCTTGCTCTTGGAGTTTTGCTTGGGAACCGGAATTCCGAGCATCCTGAAGTTGAGTGGCTCCCAGAGGTCGTCCAACAGAAGCACAAAATTCATCTTGGTGAGCACCCTGTAGAGCACCCCAGCACGCTCCTTTGGCGTTCTGTTCTCCCAACTCACGCCGAGCCGGTCGCCAATGATCTTTTGGATGTCGTCCAGACTGAACTCCTTGCCAACTTCGATGTAAATGACGACATTGATGTCCTGCGAGCTGATGAGGAACTCATTGTTAAACTTGTTCAGCAGAGCCGTCTTGCCAACCCCGGCCATGCCGTAGATGCCGACGACGCCCACATCGCTCCCCCTGACGCACGCGTCGAGCTCGTGGAGCAGCGCGCCCATGCCGACGACGGGCACGCTCGGCATCTCCTCGAAGCGGACCTGCACGAGCTCGTCAGCGACCTTGTGGAAGGCGCCCTTCTCCTTGAGGCCAGTGGCCTCGCTGAGCATCTCATCGGCCTTCTGGCTGAGGAGGTACGTGGCCTTGACGCCGGCCGCCTGGTCGGGCGGGAGCTGCAGGCGCGTCTGGTATTCGCCGTTGATCCGGGCGGCGGCGTCCTCGAGCTTGGCGACACACTCGAGCCACCACTTGACCTGGCTGGTGGCCTCCATCCCCTGGCGCTCGGCGGTGTCCACCATGCGCTTGACGTCGTCGCGCTTGCTCTTGAGCTCGTCCATCTCGTGGCCCAGCGCCTCGATGTAGTCGCCGCAGGACATGACGTACCCGAACGTCCGAGCGAAGTAGTCTTTGAGGGGCCGGAACACCGTGTCCATGAAAGACGCCACGAACTCCATTGGCACGAGTCAAAAGCTTCAATCCTCACCGAGAAAGGTCTGGATTTCCTTGCGCCCAAGGCCAAGAACCTGATTTGGGCACGAATTGAAGGATCCCTGTGCTGGCTGCCGAAGGGAGAGGAGCTGAAGCTGAATGGGGACTGATCCTTGAAGTGGGGCGCGCATAGGACACGGAGAGGGAAGGATCTGACAAGATGCAATTAGCTAGTGTGGGCGGGGAATTCTGGGGAACTCACAAGGTACAGACAAATCGGGTGAAGGTTCTGTGAGAACCATAGGAAATGAACAATATGGTGGCTGGGCTCCGCGATGTGGAAGAAGGTGGCCGCGCTGACATAGGCGAAGACTTGACTGAGCAAAGCTCGAGTCTCCGGCAGGCTTACGGTGAGGGAGGAAAAAATCTATTTTAAACCCTAAACTCGTAGGGGTATAGCCATTTAAACCTTGATGTTCAAATCCCTATGGTTTGTACCCTAAACTATTGAATCCCGGTTTAAATTAGACCTGGACCTATTTGATCAAGTTGACCGGACGCTACGTAAGCAATTTTTTACAAAAAAGCCTTTGCATAATTATATATTCCTATTATGTGATCCCTAACTCCCGCTTCTCGCGCCTAGAACGGAGCAGCAACGCTGCGTGCGCTCTGGTGTCATCTCGCCGACACAAGTAATTCAAAGTTTTTCCTCTATTAATTTCTACAGCCTACATCTTCGTGTTTTCTCTGAACAAAATGCTCCAGGTTGCAGTAAAATTCTGATCCCCACATTTTGACTAGTTGTTCGTGCATGTTCTTGCCCGCCTACGATCGACCTAGGCTCGCCTCGCAGATCTCCTTGTGGAGACGACGTCGTTGGCCATGCGGTAGCAAGTCACCACCGTGTTCCAAGTGGCGGTGGTTGTGTCAGAATTCAACATTCAGTCGAACAGCCTCCGGGCATCCGATGTTCTGCTGGATGCGATGAGGGCAGCCAGCATGGCATTGATGGCGACCCCGTCCATGCATGACATCTCGTCGAACAATATATCGCTGTGGGACTGTGTCATCCCGTAAAACCACTACTAGAAAATCGCGATGTTTTTATGCATTGCATCATCATGACCGCATGCTCATGTCATCATGCCACATTGCATTTGAGCCTCGTCATCATCTTGCGATTGCTTGCATAAAACTATTTGCGGAAAGACCTGTCTTTATTTTCTAAACGCCCCGTCTTTGTTCAAACGCAAAACCCGGGTCACCGGATTATTTTTGTTGTTGTTGTGTTGCTATCGGTTTGCAAAAGCTTTGTTTTAAACAAATAAAATATTTAATTATTTTTAGTGGGGCAGTCAAACGGGCCGATTCGACCCGGACGACCACCCCCAGAATTAAATCGGTCCACCTAAACCAGCCCCTCTAATTCCTAGCTCACCCGACCTAATCTACCCACCCCTTCAGCCACCTCACCCCGGCCAATCCCCACCCGACACGTCACCCTGACCCAAACTCCTAGCCACTCCTAATCTGCCACATCACCCCCCAACCCCCACACTCAACACCACCTGTCCCACACTCTATCCACCAGCCCCACCCTCTCTCCTTCTCTCACCCTAGCCCATCCTACCCACTCTCCTTACCCTCTCCCTCACCCCTGGGCCCCCACCCCGCCTGGGTCCCACCTGCAGACCCACCCGACGCGCCCATCTCCCCCCCGGATCCCACCTCCCCCAGCCGACCCCACCTCCCAGTCAAACCCCCCACCCCGCGGGTCCCGCACCCCAGTTCCCCTGGCCTACCCCGCGTCCCACCGTCCCGGTCCCACCTCCCGCTCCTCTCTCCCCTCCCCCATCCTCTCCCTCTCCCGTCCACGCTCCCTCGCCTCTGCTCACCCACCGCCCCCGCTCACGCCACCGTTTCCCCCCTCTCCTCCAAGCTCGCCGCCGCCCTCTGGCCGGAGTCCGCGCCTCCCGGCCCTCCTCCTCCTCCGCTCCGGCGCCGCCACCCGTCCTCCTCCCCCGAGCCTCGCCGCCGGCCGAGCCACCCTCTGCCTCACCGCGTCGACCGTCCTCCCCGGCCTCGCCCAGTTCGTCGTCGACGGTCGCCGGGCGCCGCCCTCCTCTAGCCCCGCCTCGCCGCCCTCCTTCCCTCCGTAGGCCGCCGGCGCCTTCTCGTCCGCCGCCTCCGGCCAGGTCCGCCGCTGCCGGCCTCGCCAGGCGCCGCCCTCGGCCGTTCCGCTGATCCTTCTCTGCCCCGAGCCGGCCACCGTCCTCCCTGTGTCGGCGTGGTGCTCGCCAGCCCCAGGCGCCGCGGCTGCAGGATGTGTCTCCCTCTTATGCCGACACCATGTGGTGGTGCTGTCCGCCAGAGAAGCTGCTGTCGACATGCGTGTGTGCCCCTGTGCGTATGTGTTGTATGGCTACTGGTGTGGTGCCAGTACAAATCCCGACGGCCAAGGTTGCGTCCATCTTCGTTCAGGGTTGTGAGCAACGATATTGAGCGCACCATAAAGCCATCGCCAAGTTCTTCCCAAGATAAACCTACACCAAGTTTTGGGGCGACAAGATCTTCTCGGCGACAAGACCAATATTAGAGCCTCGAGAGCCCTGGCATGGACCCGAAGCCCGATCCCGCACCCGGCGTCGTATCAAGTTCTCCTTCCCGGATTCAAGGACTCCGACCTGGTGCGACAAGTACTTCTATCCGAGCATAAGACCGGTCGAAAACGCCAAGATCTTCAATCGGAACGCCAAGTTCGTCACCCTGAAACGCCAAGACCGTACCGATACGAGGACCCGACAAGATCTTCGTGATGACAAGATCGGCACCGACCCGGGGCGGGAACGATGCGCCCCCGACACCGAACCAAGACCTTCCCGGATGCGAGATCGATCCCCGTCGAACCCTGAGACCGAACCCCGAAACCCCCAAGACCTTCGACCCCAGATGTGTGACCCTAAGCCCCTATTTTTATAATGATATATAAATTGTTGCATATTAAATTGTTCATGCATGCATATTGTCATGTGGTTTGGGGTCCTTATGCCGATTCACCTTATAATTAAATATTGGGCCCATATGCGGGCAAATCTAGTCTCATATCGGCCTCATTTAAATTTGTGCATCGAACCGGTACTATCTTTTGTCATGTTAAAATAACATTTAAATTTGCGGGGTAGATAAACAACTTGAACCACTTAAATATTTGTCGGGACCCCGGTTCCGCTTAATATGACCTAATTGCATCGCATCTTTGCCATGTCATACACCATGCATGCATCATGCCAGTCTTCTGTCGTAGTATTAAATATTGCATCCGGTGTTTGTTCTAGCGTTTTGCTTCTTCGCGGATAAGGCCGTTGAGTTGATGCGAGTGTCGATCCGATCTTCGGTTGAACCTTCGACAATGTTTTCAGGCGAGCATCTCCCCCTTTCTACCTATCTTACTTTATAGTATTTATTCCCTCCTGTTGATCTATTGCTATCTGTGTTGCGATGCTCTAGCTTCCGTACCCGTGATATCCCCTTGCAGCCCTATATTGCCTTGGACACATCCTATTACCTGTTGTTTGGTAGATAGTTGGACTTGCGCGTCGTAGTCGCTTGCTCAAATGCTGTTGCGTGTCGTCAAGTACCACAGTTGTTGGAGTATTGCCGCATGTTCAATGTCGGAGATGATCATGGCTTTAATTATTGTTCACTTTAATTACTGTTTAACAACTAAAATTGAAGTAGGTAAGCAGAGGCACCGGTGGGTGATAGATAATATCTGGTTTCCGACCGCCCACTTGTGTCCCGTAGGACCCCGAGTTCTTGACACCTGTTCCGAGATCGAGCGCGCTAACCACAGGTGGGGAGATATGGGCCCCCCATCGATTAGTACCTGATTTCAAAGTATTGTACTGGGGGCCACAACTAGTTTGAGGTTTTATTTACTATCCTGTACCTATGCCATGCTTTACTGCTTTATTTACGATTGTGTGAGGAGCACGCTGTACTGTTTAGGAAGCGGAGTGTTTTCGCGGTATCGATAGTCCCAGTTTTGGGATTTGCTGTCGCTTACAGCCACTGACGCAAACCCTGAGTCCGTCTCGGAGACCGGCCGACTTCGTTGCGGGTGTACTTAGTGGGGTGTCCCCCCGTGCTTGCTTTGGGTCTGGGAACGTCGTGACTTAGGCCCCGCCGACATACCGATGGGTGTATGTTAACTGATCTGGCAAAAAGGGTCGAAGTGCTTGTGGATACTTTGGTGCACCCCTACAGGGTTTAATCTTTTCGAGAAGCCGTGTCCGCGGTTATGGACGACTTGGAGCACAGGTCTCGATCATAGACAACTATAACTAAAGTTTACTGTTCTAATTTGACTTGTATCCGATATGACTAGTAATCAGCTTCACCACAACGGAATGGCTAAATAAAAGTACCAACAACTGCTGGGTTTTGGGATATCTCATGCCAATTGTATCTGACTAGTAAGTGTTGCAACTACAACGGAATGGTTAACTAAAACGGCCCACTGCTTATTTTATCAGGATGATTATCTATACTTGACTAGTAATTGCTAAAACAATAACCGAATAAATAAAACTGCCAACTGTGTGAGTTCCTCGGTTGACTTCCTCGTTTGGTTTCGAGGGGGAATACCAGGATGGGATTGTTTGGTGTTAGCATCAGGTTGGTTCCGAATAGGTCTTTCTTACCCCTCTCTGCTCGCCGCTAGTTGTATCGAGTCTCTATAGGTTGTCTTGTGCATGCTGCCGCTGCCGCTTCAGTCCACCATACCTATGTAGGCGAGGACCGCCGAATTCTAGCCTCGCCGTGTACTGGCCTCAGTACTGACGCTCCTCTTTTCCTTTGCCCTTTGTCGGCACCCCTTTTGTTTAAGCAGGTTTTGAGATCGACGTCGTTAGCAGGGTTACCCTTCCGGCTTGGTCTGGGCAGGGTTATGGACGCCATTGGTTATTTTTTCAGGGCTCTTAGCCCCATTTGCATCTTGTCCGTAGTCGGACGCTTCATCTTTTCAAGGTGATTTGGATCTTTGTATATTATATCTGTATTCTTGACTCATGGAGTCGTGTTGTATATATATCTGTTCTGTGGGTCCCATCGAGGACTGTTGTGTAATGTTATTACTTCGTTTTCCACCCGCACGAAAGTGCCTGGTGGGCACCTTTGAATCGTTTCTATGCGGGTTTGGAGGATTTCGCTAAAACTTGCATAGGACCGATTCTGAGGGTGTTACAGAGTGGTATCAGAGCTCAGCAGTTGCGATACCCCACAAGTCCAGCCTGTAGGATAACCTAGCTAACGGCCGAAGTAGAGTGTCAAAACTATTTTAAAAAAAAAATCGGTTGGATAGTTCTGATTAGGTCTGATTTTACTCCTTACCCCTCTGCTGCTCTCCTCTCACCTCTGCGTGTTTTGAATCTACTCTCTTACCTTCTTCTAGTCCAGGAATTCTCGTGGTTGGGTTCCATCGTACCTTCAGGGTTTCGCTTCCTCCTCTGATAACGGTGTTCTACCCTCCGGTGTTCCTGCTGTCTGAGGAATCCGCCTACTATGGTACCATTCTTTGTTACCTCTCGTGCCTTCCGGTGTTTTCCGACGTGACGACATCATCTACGCTAGATCCGATGCAGAGTCTGCATCACTCCTGTGTTTCCGAACCTCGCTTGTCGAGATCTTCAGTCTAATTCTAAGGGTTGGTTGCATAATCCATCTGTTCGTGTACAGAGTAATGCTTTGAGTGCGGGATGGAGTCGCGACCATACCACTACCCTTATCATTTGCTTTGTATATTGAATGGTGGATCGATGCAATTTTACTCCGTCCACGGAAGCTAGAGGTGGCTATATTTGTTGATACCTCTACCTTCGACCTTTTGTTTCCGGAGAGTTCTCTCGACGATCACGGACAACGACCTCTTGTTAGTGGTGTCGCGAAGATCTACACGAAGCGAGAAGATGCAGATCACCGACCTTTCTTCCGGTACCATGAGGCGGATCTCGAGGGAGAGATCCATTGTTAGTGGTGTCGAATTGTGGCATCCCGTAAAACCACTACTAGAAAATCGCGATGTTTTTGTGCATTGCATCATCATGACCGCATGCTCATGTCATCATGCCACATTGCATTTGAGCCTCGTCATCATATTGCGATTGCTTGCATAAAACTATTTGCGGAAAGACCTGTCTTTATTTTCTAAACGCCCCGTCTTTGTTCAAACGCAAAACCCGGGTCACTGGATTATTTTTGTTGTTGTTGTGTTGCTATCGGTTTGCAAAAGCTTTGTTTTAAACAAATAAAATATTTAATTATGTTTAGTGGGGCAGTCGAACGGGCCGATTCGACCCGGACGACCAACCCCAGAATTAAATCGGTCCACCTAAACCAGCCCCTCTAATTCCTAGCTCACCCGACCTAATCTACCCACCCCTTCAGCCACCTCACCCCGGCCAATCCCCACCCGACACGTCACCCTGACCCAAACTCCTAGCCACTCCTAATCTGCCACATCACCCCCCCAACCCCCACACTCAACACCACCTGTCCCACACTCTATCCACCAGCCCCACCCTCTCTCCTTCTCTCACCCTAGCCCATCCTACCCACTCTCCTTACCCTCTCCCTCACCCCTGCCCCCACCCCGCCTGGGTCCCACCTGCAGACCCACCCGACGCGCCCATCTCCCCCCGGATCCCACCTCCCCCAGCCGACCCCACCTCCCAGTCAAACCCCCCACCCCGCGGGTCCCGCACCCCTGTTCCCCTGGCCCACCCCGCGTCCCATCGACCCGGTCCCACCTCCCCACCTCGCGCTCCTCTCTCCCCTCCCCCATCCTCTCCCTCCCCCGTCCACGCTCCCTCGCCTCTGCTCACCCACCGCCCCCGCTCACGCCACCGTTCCCCCTCTCCTCCAAGCTCGCCGCCGCCCTCTGGCCGGAGTCCGCGCCTCCCAGCCCTCCTCCTCCTCCGCTCCGGCGTCGCCACCCGTCCTCCTCCCCCGAGCCTCTCCGCCGGCCGAGCCACCCTCTGCCTCACCGCGTCGACCGTCCTCCCCGGCCTCGCCCAGTTCGTCGTCGACGGTCGCCTGGCGCCGCCCTCCTCTAGCCCCACCTCGCCGCCCTCCTTCCCTCCGCAGGCCGCTGGCGCCTTCTCGTCCGCCGCTGCCGGCCTCGCCAGGCGCCGCCCTCGGCCGTTCCGCTGCTCCTTCTCTGCCCCGAGCCGGCCATCGTCCTCCCTGCATCGGCGTGGTGCTCGCCAGCCCCAGGCGCCGCGGCTGCAGGATGTGTCTCCCTCTTATGCCGACACCGTGTGGTGGTGCTGTCCGCCAGAGAAGCTGCTGTCGACATGCGTGTGTGCCCCTGTGCGTATGTGTTGTATGGCTACTGGTGTGGTGCCAGTACAAATCCCGACGGCCAAGGTTGCGTCCATCTTCGTTCAGGGTTGTGAGCAACGATATTGAGCGCACCATAAAGCCATCGCCAAGTTCTTCCCAAGAGAATCCTACACCAAGTTTTGGGGCGACAAGATCTTCTCGCCGACAAGACCAATATTAGAGCCTCGAGAGACCTGGCATGGACCCGAAGCCCGATCCCGCACCCGGCGTCGTATCAAGTTCTCCTTCCCGGATTCAAGGACTCCGACCTGGTGCGACAAGTACTTCTATCCGAGCATAATACCGGTCGAAAACGCCAAGATCTTCAATCGGAACGCCAAGTTCGTCACCCTGAAACGCCAAGACCGTACCGATACGAGGACCCGACAAGATCTTCGTGACGACAAGATCGGCACCGACCCGGGGCGGGAACGATGCGTCCCCGACACCAAACCAAGACCTTCCCGGATGCGAGATCGATCCCCGTCGAACCCTGAGACCGAACCCCGAACCCCGGAACCCCCAAGACCTTCGACCCCAGATGTGTGACCCTAAGCCCCTATTTTTATAATGATATATAAATTGTTGCATATTAAATTGTTCATGCATGTATATTGTCATGTGGTTTGGGGGCCTTATGCCGATTCACCTTATAATTAAATATTGGGCCCATATGCGGGCAAATCTAGTCTCATATCGGCCTCATTTAAATTTGTGCATCGAACCGGTACTATCTTTTGCCATGTTAAAATAACATTTAAATTTGCGGGGTAGATAAACAACTTGAACCACTTAAATATTTGTCGGGACCCCGGTTCCGCTTAATATGACCTAATTGCATCGCATCTTTGCCATGTCATACACCATGCATGCATCATGCCGGTCTTCTGTCGTAGTATTAAATATTGCATCCGGTGTTTGTTCTAGCGTTTTGCTTCTTCGCGGATAAGGCCGTTGAGTTGATGCAAGTGTCGATCCGATCTTCGGTTGAACCTTCGGCAATGTTTTCAGGCGAGCATCTCCCCCTTTCTACCTATCTTACTTTATAGTATTTATTCCCTCCTGTTGATCTATTGCTATCTGTGTTGCGATGCTCTAGCTTCCGTACCCGTGATATCCCCTTGCAGCCCTATATTGCCTTGGACACATCCTATTACCTGTTGTTTGGTAGATAGTTGGACTTGCGCGTCGTAGTCGCTTGCTCAAATGCTGTTGCGTGTCGTCAAGTACCACAGTTGTTGGAGTATTGCCGCATGTTCAATGTCGGAGATGATCATGTCTTTAATTATTGTTCACTTTAATTACTGTTTAACAACTAAAATTGAAGTAGGTAAACAGAGGCACCGGTGGGTGATAGATAATATCTGGTTTCCGACCGCCCACTTGTGTCCCGTAGGACCGCGAGTTCTTGACACCTGTTCCGAGATCGAGCGCGCTAACCACAGGTGGGGAGATATGGGCCCCCCATCGATTAGTACCTGATTTCAAAGTATTGTACTGGGGGCCACAACTAGTTTGAGGTTTTATTTACTATCCTGTACCTATGCCATGCTTTACTGCTTTATTTACGATTGTGTGAGGAGCACGCTGTACTGTTTAGGAAGCGGAGTGTTTTCGCGGTATCGACAGTCCCAGTTTTGGGATTTTCTGTCGTTTACAGCCACTGACGCAAACCCTGAGTCCGTCTCGGAGACCGGCCGACTTCGTTGCGGGTGTACTTAGTGGGGTGGCCCCCCGTGCTTGCTTTGGGTCTGGGAACGTCGTGACTTAGGCCCCGCCGACATACCGATGGGTGTATGTTAACTGATCTGGCAAAAAGGGTCGAAGTGCTTGTGAATACTTTGGTGCACCCCTGCAGGGTTTAATCTTTTCGAGAAGCCGTGTCCGCGGTTATGGACGACTTGGAGCACAGGTCTCGATCATAGACAACTATAACTAAAGTTTACTGTTCTAATTTGACTTGTATCCGATATGACTAGTAATCAGCTTCACCACAACGGAATGGCTAAATGAAAGTACCAACAACTGCTGGGTTTTGGGATATCTCATGCCAATTGTATCTGACTAGTAAGTGTTGCAACTACAACGGAATGGTTAACTAAAACGGCCCACTGCTTATTTTATCAGGATGATTATCTATACTTGACTAGTAATTGCTACAACAATAACCGAATAAATAAAACTGCCAACTATGTGAGTTTCTCGGTTGACTTCCTCGTTTGGTTTCGAGGGGGAATACCAGGATGGGATTGTTTGGTGTTAGCATCAGGTTGGTTCCAAATAGGTCTTTCTTACCCCTCTCTGCTCGCCGCTAGTTGTATCGAGTCTCTATAGGTTGTCTTGTGCATGCTGCCGCTGCCGCTTCAGTCCACCATACCTATGTAGGCGAGGACCGCCGAATTCTAGCCTCGCCGTGTACTGGCCTCAGTACTGACACTCCTCTTTTCCTTTGCCCTTTGTCGGCACCCCTTTTGTTTAAGCAGGTTTTGAGATCGACGTCGTTAGCAGGGTTACCCTTCCGGCTTGGCCTGGGCAGGGTTATGGACGCCATTGGTTATTTCTTCAGGGCTCTTAGCCCCATTTGCATCTTGTCCATAGTCGGACGCTTCATCTTTTCAAGGTGATTTGGATCTTTGTATATTATATCTGTATTCTTGACTCATGGAGTCGTGTTGTATATATATCTGTTCTGTGGGTCCCATTGAGGACTGTTGTGTAATGTTATTACTTCGTTTTCCACCCGCACGAAAGTGCCTGGTGGGCACCTTTGAATCGTTTCTATGCGGGTTTGGCGGATTTCGCTAAAACTTGCATAGGACCGATTCTGAGGGTGTTACAGGGACTGGGCATCGCATGGAGCCTGGGTTGGTGAGTTCCACTCGCATCACGTGTGGCCGGTAGCTGCGGAGCCGTGTGTGACGAGTTCACGATTCCCTGCAGGACTGTGTCCGCCACGACACGCTGCTTGTTTCCGTGGCTCCGGCGGCCGGCTCGCCATAGCTGCGCGCTCGAATCGAGATGGAGAGTGAGGGGAGGGACAAGATATATTGGAGAAGAAGGTTCTGGCAAGTATGGTCCACATGTCAGTGAAGTAGTCTATAATCCCGGTCGGGTTCACTGCTTTCCCGGTGTGCCAAACAGGTTCAGGGTTTGATTTAGACCGGGATTCAATAGTTTAGTGTGCAAACGACAGGGATTTGGACGTCAAGGTTTAAATTGTCAGACCTCTACGAGTTTAGGGTTCAAAATAGACTTTTTCCGGTGAGGAAGGTGGCAAGTGTTGTGGGCTTGACTCCGCCACGCTCTCGTTGGCGTCCGGGCTGTTTGTACTTTGTACGGTACTTTTTGAGAACGTTTATGCTTTATTAATCATGGGAACATAGAGTCAATACAAATAGTTTTCCAAATATACATCGGGGGCACATCACGCCATATAGACACACTAGCAAACTCGGAAGAAACGAGCTAAACAATGCGCATCAACATTTAGCCCGCGAAAAATAAGGATGCAATTTTATCTATGGATCTGGGTATTCACGGATATTCGACCCGGTGGGCAAGGGTATGGAGGCATAATTACATCCACGGATTTCATGGGACAAATATCCGCTAATTCATGGGGCGGGCATGGGCAGTAGTTTCGCTCCACGGATATCCAACAGATAACCAGCTGCCACGTGGGACCCACATGTCAGTGAGATTATTTTTATGTATACAATATTTACTCAATAAATGGCCCCAAATTTCAAGCCACAGGGCCCAAAAGCCACCTAAGCAGTAATCCTAATTAATCCCAATTCCCCCAATTACTGTATGATGTAACCCCTAGCCCAGGTCGCATTTGTGTCGCCGCCCCATCCCCGGGTCGTACTCGAGTCAGCCGCCAGGAGTCAGGCGACCACTCAACATTTCTACTATGCATTGCTATATCTATTGAATGTATGAAATGTTGTATTGGAAACTTGTAATAAAAAGCATTCTCTAAGACTGTTATGAGACATCTATGTACTTTGTGATGTTAACGTGTGATATTTTAATTACTATGTGGTTAAAATATTATTGCTATGATATTTCTATGTATTATCCATATAATATTTGTTGAAATGCTGTCGGAAATTGCTATTATATTGTAGCTATGCATAATATTATTATGATTATTGTATACAGTGTGTAAATCAATGGATATCCATGTATACTAGATATTCGGCGGGTTCAGATCTGAAACGACATTCATGCCCATGGATATCTTCGTGGACGGGCTAGAGTGAGTTTCATGGATTTGAATTTGGTTTTGCTATATCCATCCAAACCCGCTCCATTGCCATCCCTAGCAAAAAACATGCATAAAAAACAGATTAAAAAGAGGCAGCCAAGAATTTAATGTCCTGGATCAAAGAGCCACATCTGGAACGATCCTTCTCTCTGACCTCAATTCTTTGCATCACTGATTTGCAATCTGATGCTAGCGGTGCGTACACAGTGGTAGTGCAGACTTTTCAACAAAATGAACTCATTAGAGAGGAAAGATTTGAAAATGTGCGCGGACATAAAATGTTCGATTGTACTTATGTGAGAATATTCTTTCTGAATTTTTAAATATTTTACAATATATTTAAAAATATTTATTTGTACGCGTGAACCGAACACAAATACTCAATATCATACACTGCTAAACTTGATCGTGGGCGCTGCTAGCAGTCGGACGCCGATTACTTGCTTCCGATCGAACAAGACAACGTCATCGTCAGTACGCCCTCCACCTTTATTGCTTCCTTGACGGACGCCCATGTACAGCTTAATTGCTCCCAGTTTCTTCATCTCCTTCGACGTCTTCCTGCGTCATTTCTAGCTTCCATCCGGCGAGTTGCTACTCGGCCTTAGATTCATAGAAAATGGCGCATCTGAAAGAGAACATCGAGTATCCTCCGTATATTAACCCCTTTTTCAGACGTGCTTCCTGTGTGATTGATCCTATGCTGAAAGCCAAGTTGGGTGGAGCTCTGAGGGGTGAAATTCTTCCCAGACATGAACACCTTGGGAACCCAGCCGTTCTTATCCATGGAGATGGAGAGGTACAGTACCCTTCTTCTCAATCAAGATGTATCTGTGTTTATTCCTATGTTTTTTCTAGTTGTTTCTTTGTTAGCAATCTTAGTGGTGTGAGAGATCCGTGGGGGAGTTTTGAGACGATCTTGGGAATAATTCCTTTTAAAATTGATTGTGGGCTTCTCGACGAATATTCTCCAGATGTTTGGAAATTGCTGATTTATTATTCGGACGAAGCATTAATTAAATTTGGTAGAAGCTCATCTTCTTGTCTGTGGTAGCAAGTTTCATGTATCATTTAGATTTTAAGTTGAAATAGTAGGTTGTGCAAAAACGATCAGCATAGAGTATTATCATTTGAAGATTACTTGTCAGTGTATGTAAGCGTAGTGATACTTATAGTTGGTGATAAAAAAAAATTTGTAATGGTTGTACGAAGCATTGTCTATGTTACGTGGAAGCTCGCATTTTAGTCACATGAAGCAGGTTTAATGGATCAAGTAGATTATCAGTTGATTTAGTTGTTGTACATATGAGAAGCATGTAGTAATAACAGCTTTCGTTGATATAGATATGAGGTTGAATTTGATTCAGTTGCTGGAAGCATACGTGTCAGCATTTGAAACGATCATTTTAGTAGGAGCATGCTAACAGTAATATTGTTGGAAGCATACATGTCAGTAATATTGATGGAAGCATACATATCTGCATGTGCAATGATCATGTATATGCAGATTTGTTGTTATGTAGTAGTACAGTTACTGGAAGCAAGTTTCATGGATCATGTAGATTTATAGTTGCTTGAGTTGGTATACATGTAGGAAGCATCTAGTAATATTTCTAGAAGCATAATATTCCTTGAAGCATACACATCAGCATATGGAAGCTATATATTGTAAATGATTTGTAGAATTGTAGTTGATTGAGTTGGGCTGTAGGTGTTTCACGTGATGAAGCAACGAATATTAATAAAAAGAAGCATGTAACTGATTTAATGGATGAAAGGATCGTATGGGCACCTAGAGGGGGGGGGGGAGGGTGAATAGGTGCTACTTCAAAATTTCTTCTTTTTCAAATTAAGGTTTGACAATAAGGTAAATTCTCTAGATAATGCAACTACGGTGAATTTACCTATATGAAAAAATGCAAGGGCTACCACAACACAAAGTAGTAACAAGTAAGTAAGGTGCGGTAAAGGATAGAGGTAACCGAAAATTGGACGCGGAGACACAAAGATTTGTTTTCCGTAGTTCCTTCCTTTTGAGGGGAAGTACGTCTACGTTTGGAGAGGGGGTGGTTTCAAACCACCAACGCCACAAGAGGCCTCCCTTGTTCTCCGATGAATCTCACCCCAATGGGATCGATTCACCTTCCACTATATCGGCAACCTTCAAGGTGGAAGCCGGCACCGCTACAAGTTTGGGGCACACATCCACAACTTAATCGGAGGCTCCCAAATACAAGCAAGCTGTCAAAGCAATCAAAGACAAGCTTGTAAGAACAACAACACGAGCTAGGGTTTCCAACAAAACACTAGAGAAAAGGGGCCCTCAATGAAATGAGGGGGAAATGAAGATCTCTTTTGGTGAAGTAGTAGATCGGGGACTCCTCCTTCGATTCCCAAAAGATCAAGAACTTTGGGTGGTTGGATGATGAGATCTTGAGAATTTGAGTGGCTCCAATGGACTCCAATGGTGGGCAATGACTTTAATGAGCTGAGCGATTTGTCCCAAGGTAGGTGGAGGGGTATTTATACCCCTCCACAAAATAAATGGCCATTGGAGCATTAAATGACCGGTAGTACCGGTACTCAAGCGGTAGTACCGCTTGCAAGCGGTACTACCGGTCCAGTACCGGACCAAGTACCGGTGGAGACCTTGTTCTTCAGAAATCTTCAGTCTTGGGTGGTACCCCCTTGCGGTACTACCCCCAAGCGGTAGTACCGGACGTAGTAAGCGGTACTACCGGTTCGAGCGGTAGTACCGGTCCCAAGTACCGCTTGGTACTGACCAAAACGGAGAGGGGAGGGTGTTAGTCAGTATGCAGCGGTACCGATGAGCGGTACGACCGCCTCAAGCGGTAGTACCGCTTGTACCAAGCGGTACTACCGGTTGGGCCGGTAGTGCCGCTCCGTGGTACCGGTGGGTACTGACTAGTACTCACCCTTCTCACTTTTGATTGGTGCCAACCGGTAGTACCGGTGTCAAGCGGTAGTACCGGTGTCAAGCGGTAGTACCGGTTGCAGGTCCGGTACTACCGGTTGACACAGAAGTTTCTGCAAGGGGAAAAAGCTATGCCATGACTTGTGCCTTCTTTTATCAATCCTGTGATAAACTCAGTACATGGTTAAATCGATAAATGTATTGTTATCAAACATCAAAACCAGAGGGATAGAAAAATGCTCTTTCAATGGAAACCACTTGTGTTGCTTAGTTTCTGATTAAATCATAAAATGCTTCCTTGTTCAGGATGTTCAAATGCATATGCCAGATAGCTCTTCAATTCCAGATAGAGTAGATGTTGAAGGCTCCGGGCAGTCGTGTTCGCAGTTTGGAATGGTTATCAACAGCGTCGACGAGGCACAGTTGTTTTATAATGGTTATGCTGAGAAGCTAGGATTTGGAAGCAGGATAGGTTGCTCAAGAAGGTCCCAGAAAAAAGGATGTGACCATTTAATTAGGAGGGACTTCGAGTGTGCGCACGCTCGGAAGGACAAAGTTGCTGGTAGTTCTGTCGATGAGGCACTAGATCCGGAGGTGCTTGATGAAGTGGGTGAAGCAACAAAAGCAACACCTGATTCTGATAATTTTGGCAGTGCGGCATCTGCAGGGAAAAGGAAAAGAAACAAGATGAAGCATCATGATTGCAAGGCTCGAATGTCAGTTGGGCTGAGGAAGGATAAATGGGAAGTAACAATTTTCATTGAGAAACACACACATCCACTGATGAGTAGAGAAGAGTGGACACGGTATTACAGATCGCATCGTAAGGTGCCCTATGAGGACTACATGTTGATCAAGACATTGCACAATCGGAATGCCGACACATCTCTCATCATGGCCACACTTGGGGACCTTCATGGAACTCTCAGGACATTGCCATACACAAATCGTGATGTTACAAACATTCGGACAAAGCTAAGAAATGAGGCTTCGCATAGCGACATGTCCAAAACAGTAGAGTATTTTCAGAAGATACAAGCGGAGAGTCCACAATTCTACTTGTAGGGATTCGTAGGATGGAAAACAAAAAATTTCTACCGCATACAAACAAACAAGCCAAGATCTATCTACTAGATTGTAGCAACGAGTTGATAGAATAACTCACCCTCGAAGATTCCAAAGTATTTAACGATAGCGGATTCTCGTGGGTGATGTAGTCGTACTCTTGCCGATCTCAAGATCGTGTAGACGATCCTTCTGGCGCTGCGTTCCGGCAGTGCTTCTGCAGTCGGTCACACGTTCGGTACTCGATGAAGACCTTCCTCTCCCTTGTTCCGGCAGGCAGCAGAGGTTGTAGCACTCTCCTCGCGATTCCGGTAGCACGACGGCGTGGTACCGGAAGTAGAGGGGAGATCTCGCAGGGCTTTTCCTTAAGCCGGAGCGAGTATGGTGGACTATGAGAGAGGCCTTGGTGATCTAGGGTTTAGAGGCACCAAGGGAGGAGCCTAGCCGGCGGCTAGGGTTAGGGTTTCACCCCAACTTGGCGAGTTGGTGGTGCCCTAGGCGGCGGCAGCAGGGGGTGGTGGCGCCGGCGGCTTAGGGCTAGGGTTTGGGTGGTGAGAGGTGTAGACTAGAGGGGCACCCCTGCCCCTCCTTATATAGGTGGGAGGGCGCCGGTTGGGAGAGGGAGTCCTCCCCCAACTCGGCCTCCTTGGCCGGCGGTGGAGGGAGGAGGACTTCCTCCCCAAGTAGGTTTCCTACTCTCCCTCCACCAAGCAAACTTGCCGTTTGACTTTTTCAAATTGACGTTTGACTTTTCAAACTAGGATTTGATTTAACCCTTTATTTTGCTCAGCGATGACACCTAGTACATGATTCAATCATTCCAACTTGTTATGACACATTCATGTACCCTTCCCCTCCGGAGTGCCGAACCTTCCGGACCCTTCTAGAACATTCCCGATGAAAACACTGGAATCATTCTCTAACCCCGAAACAGGTCTTTCCTTATATGAATCTTATTCTCCGGACCATTCCGGATCTCCTCGTGATATCCCAGATCCCATCCGAGACTCCGAACAACATTCGGTCTCTTGCTCATCATTCAATATCTACTCAACAACATCGAATCCTTAAGTGTGTCTCCCTACGGTTCGTGAATTATGCGGACATGATCGAGACACTTCTCCGAACAATAACCAATAGAGGAATCTGGAAATTCATATGGTTCCCACATATTTCTACGATTACTTTGTGATCAAATGAACCACTTACATACGATACCAATTTCCCTTTGTCTCACGATAGTTTACTTATCTGAGGTTTTGATCGTCGGTATCTCTGCATACCTAGTTCAACCTCGTTACTGATAAGTACTCTTTTCTCGTTCCCGTGATATGTGATCCCTTGTGAGCCAGTCACATGCTTGCAAGCCAATTGGATGACATTCCACCGAGAGGGCCCAGAGTATATCTATCCGTCATATGGATGGACAAATCCCACTTTTGATCCATGTGTCTCAACCCATACTTTCCGAACACTCAATGTCACCTTTATTATCACCCAATTACGGTGTGGTGTTTGATGTCATCAAAGCATCCTTCTGGTGATGGTGATAAGCATGATCTTATGGTTGAAGGAATTAGGTTACTATGTATCAGAAAGCATATAGAAATTGAACTATTAAAATGACTTGATCTTTATGCTACGCTTATCTATAGGAGTATGTCCATCATACCATTCTCCTAACGATATGATCTTGTTGTTAATAACATCTCAATGTTCATGATAGGGAAACCTCAATCATTTATTAACCAACAAGCTAGTATTATGAAGAGGCTTTACTAGGGACTCTAATTTAGTTTACAAATCACACAAGTATTAATGTTTCCTTGTTAATACTGTTATAGCATGAATGTAAACATTTATCATAAACACAAAGATATAATAATAACTATACTTATTATTGCCTCCAGGGCATATCTCCAACAGTCTCCCACTTGCACTAGAGTCAACTAATCTAGATTACATGGTAATATACCGAACACCCATGGCAGTCTGGCGTTGGTCATGTTTTGCCCTCAGGAGAGGTTTAGTCAACGGATCCGCCACATTCAGATCTGTGTGTACTTTGCAAATCTTTATGTCACCATCTTGGACATATTCTCGAATAGCGTGAAACATAGCTTGATGTGCATCAGCTTCTTGTGTGACCTTGGTTCTTGCGCATTGGCTATGGCGCCCATGTTATCACAGTAGATAGACATTGGGTCCAACGCACTTGGAACCACACCGAGCTCTTTAATGAACTCCTTCATCCATATCGCTTCTTGTGAAGCCTCTGAAGCAGCCATGTATTCCGATTCAGTTGAAGATCTCGCCACAACGCTTTGCTTTGCACTCCTCCAGCTAACTGCTGCACAATTCAAAGTAAATACGTATCCAGATTGAGATTTAGAATCATCCGGATTGGTGTTCCAACTAGCATCGGTGTAACCATTAACAACGAGCTGTTCATCACCTCCATAAGAAAGAACCATATCATTAGTTCTTCTCAAGTACTTAAGGATGTTTTTGACCGCTGTCCAATGATCCACTCCTGGATCACTTTGATATCTTCTAGTCAAACTAACATCATATGCAATGTCGGGTCTAGTACATAGCATGGCATACATTAGAGATCCTATGGCTGAGGCATAGGGAGTCTTACTCATCCTTTCTCTATCTTCTGCCGTTGCTGGACTTTGAGTTTTACTCAAGGTCGTATTGGGCAACATGGGCAAGAACCCTTTCTTGCTATCTTCCATTCCAAACCTCTTTAGAACTTTGTCCAAATATGTACTTTGTGACAATGAAATTAGGCGTCTCGATCTATCTCTATAAATCTTTATGCCTAATATGTAAGCTGCTTCGCCAAGATCTTTTATTGAAAAACTATTATTCAAATATTCCTTGACACTATTAAGAAGGTCTACATCATTCCCAATCAACAATATGTCATCTACATATAGTATTAAGAATGCTACAGAGCTCCCACTCACTTTCTTGTAAATACAAGCTTCTCCATAAGTTTGTATATAACAAAAACTTTTGATTACCTTATCAAAACGTTGATTCCAACTTCGGGATGCTTGCTTCAATCCATATATGGACCGTTGAAGTTTTCATACCTTGTTAGCATTTTTAGGATCGACAAAACCTTCGGGTTGCATCATATACAACTCTTCATCAATGTCTCCATTGAGGAATGCTGTTTTGACATCCATCTGCCATATCTCATAATTATAATATGCAGCGATTGCTAACAAAATCCTCACAGACTTTAGCTTCGCTACTGGTGAGAAAGTCTCATCGTAGTCAACTCCTTGAATCTGTCGAAACCCTTTTGCGACAAGTCGAGCTTTATAGATAGTAACATTACCATCAGCATCTGTTTTCTTCTTGAAAATCCATTTGTTCTTGACAGCCTTCCGGCCATCCCGTAAGTCCACCAAAGTCCATACTTGGTTTTCGTACATGGATCCAATATCGGATTTCATGGCTTCTTGCCATTTATTGGAATCTGGGCTCATCATCTCTTCCTCATATGTCGCAGGATCATCGGTGTTGTCCACCAACATGACACTCATAACGGGATCATACCAATCAGGAGTGGTACGAGTTCTCATTGACCTGCGAGGCTCTATAGCAACGTCGACCGAAGTTTCATGATCATCATCATTATCTTCCTCTCTTATTGGTGCAGGCACCACAGGAACTTCTTCCGGTGCTGCGCTACTCGCAAGTTCGAGAGAAGGTTCGACAACCTCGTCGAGTTCTACTTTCCTTCCAGTCACTTCTTTCGAGAGAAATTCCTTCTCTAGAAAGGATCCATTCTTGGCAACGAAGATTTTGCCTTCGAATCTATGATAGAAGGTATACCCAATAGTTTCCTTTGGGTGTCCTATGAAGACGCATTTTTCCGCTTTGGGTTCAAGCTTGTCCGGCTGTAACTTCTTTACATAGGCTTCGCAACCCCAAACTTTAAGGAACGACAATTTAGGTTTCTTCCCAAACCATAATTCATACGATGTCGTTTCAACGGATTTAGATGGTGCCCTATTTAAAGTGAATGCGGCTGATTCTAATGCATAACCCCAAAATGATAGCGGTAAATCTGTAAGTGACATCATAGAACGAACCATATCTAAGAGAGTTCGATTACGACGTTCGAACACACCATTACGCTGTGGTGTTCCCAGCGGTGTCAATTGTGAAAGTATTCCGCATTTCTTCAAATGCTCGCCAAACTCGTAACTTAGATATTCACCTCCACGATCAGAACGTAGAAATTTAATCTTCTTGTTACGTTGATTCTCCACCTCACTTTGAAATTCCTTAAACTTCTCGAAAGTTTCGGACTTATGTTTCATGAAATAGATATACCCATATCTACTCAAGTCATCCGTGAAGGTAAGAACATAACGATAACCACCGCGCGATGCTACACTCATCGGACCACACACATCGGTATGTATGATTTCCAACAAGTCCGTAACTCGCTCCATCATACCAGAAAATGGAGTCTTAGTCATTTTACCCATCAGACATGCTTCGCATCTTTCAAGCGATTCGAAATCAAGTGATTTAAGAAGTCCATCGGAATGGAGTTTCTTCATACGCTTCACTCCAATGTGACCAAGACGACAGTGCCACATATAGGTCGAGTTATCGCTCAATTTCAAACGTTTAGCTTCAATGTTATTTATATGTGTATTTCCACTATCGAGATTCAATAAGAATAGACCATCTATCAAAGGTGCATGTGCATAAAACATATTACTCATATAAATCAAACAACCATTATTCTCGGACTTAAAGAAGTAACCATCTCGCAATAAACAAGATCCCGATATAATGTTCATGCTTAACGCAGGCACCAAATAACAATTATTTAAGTATAAAACTAATCCCGATGGTAGATGAAGAGGTAGCGTGCCGACCGCGATCACATCAACCTTTGATCCATTTCCTACGCGCATCGTCACCTCGTTCTTCGCTAGTTTCCGTTTATTCTGCAGCACCTGTTTCGAGTTACAAATATGAGCAACCGAACCAGTATCAAATACCCAGGAACTACTACGAGTACTAGTGAGATACACATCAATAACATGTATACCGGATATACCTTTCTTCTTGATGTTTCCATTCTTCAAATCCGCCAAGTACTTTGGGCAATTCCGCTTCCAGTGACCTTCTCCCTTGCAGTAAAAACACTCAGTATCAGGCTTAGGTCCAGCCTTGGTTTTCTTCGTCGGTGCGGCAACTTTCTTACCACCCTTCTTGAAGTGTCCCTTTTGCTTAGACTTGCCTTTCTTGAATTTGGTGGTCTTATTGACCATCAACACTTGGTGCTCTTTCTTGATCTCCACTTCTGCAGATTTTAACATGGAGAAGAGTTCTGGCAACTGCTTGTTCATGCTTTGCATATTGTAGTTCATCACAAAGTTCTTGTAACTTGGTGGTAGTGATTGGAGGACACGATAAATCCCCAAGGCATTAGGAATCACTATACCCAAGCTTTGGAGTTTGTTTGCGTGCCTAGACATCTTAAGCACATGCTCACTGACGGAGCTGCCCTCTTCCATCTTGCAGTTAAAGAACTTTTCAGAAGACTCATAACTCTCAACTGTCGCGTGAGTCTCAAATATCAATTTGAGTTCACGGACAATATCATGTGGGTCTGAGTTATCAAACCTTTTCTGAAGCTCCGATTCCAAACCATACAAGATAGCACACTGAACTGTGGAGTACTGATTCTTCCGAGCGAGGTAAACATTCTTTACTTCATCGGTAGCATCAGCTGCAAGCGGGTCACCCATCGGTGCATCCAGCACATAGGTCAAATTACCAGCATTGAGGACAATCCTCAAATTGCGGAACAAATCCGTGAAGTTGCTTCCATTGTTTTTCAACTTTTCTTTCTCTAGGAATGCATTAAAATTGATGGTAGGGGCCGCCATTGATCTACAACATATTTGCAATAGTTTAAACTAAGTTTATGACAAATTGAGTTCTAATTAATAGTTAAATTAATCTAGGTGAACTCCCACTCAAAACAATATCCCTCACATTGTTTTAGTGATCACACGAACCAAATCCACCACATCAAAACCAATCATCACGAGAGTTGATGTAGCTTCAATGGCGAACAATCAACATGTTCATCATATCTACTATATGACTCATGCTTTACCTTTCGGTGATCTGTGTTTCGAGACCATGTTTGTACATGCCAGGCTCGTCAAGATCAAACCTTAGCTTCCGCATGAGCAAATCTGGCTTGCTCACGTTGTATACACTTGCAGAATCTAACACACCCGATCATCACGTGGTGCTTCGAAACAACAAGCTTTAGCAATGGTGCTTACTAAGGATGAACACTTTAGAACTTGAAATTTATGTGCATGAGGGATCATCTTATAATGCTACCGTCGTTAACTAAGCAATACAAGATGCATAAAGGATTAACATCACATGCAATTCATAATATGTGATATGATATGGCCTTTTGTAACACCCTCAAATCGGCCCTATGCAAGTTTTAGCGCTTCCCGCCAAACCCGCATAGAAACGATTCAAGGATGCCCACCAGGCACTTTCGTGCGGGTGGAAAATGAAGTAATATCATTACACAACAGTCCTCGATGGGACCCACAGAACAGATATATATATACAACAGCGACTCAATGAGTCAAGAATACAGATATAATATACAAAGATCCAAATCACCTTGAAAATGATAGAGCGTCCGACTACGGACAAGATGCAAATGGGGCTAAGAGCCCTGAAGAATAACCAATGGCGTCCATAACCCTACCCAGGCCAAGCCGGAAGGGTAACCCTGCTAACGACGTCGATCTCAAAGCCTACATAAACAAAAGGGGTGCCGACAAAGGGCAAAGGAAAAAAGAGAGAGCGGTCAGTACTGAGGCCAGTACATGGCGAGACTAGAATTCGGCGGTCCTCGCCTACATAGGTATGGTGGACTGAAGCGGCAGCGCGGCATGCACTAAACAACCTATAGTGACTCGATACAACTAGCGGCTATCAGAGAGGGGTGAAAGACCTATTCGGAACCAACCTGATACTACCACCAAACATACCCATCCTGGTGTTTCCCCCTCGAGACCAAACGAGGAAGTCAACCGAGGAACTCACACCGTTGGCAGTTTTATTTATTCAGTTATCGTTGCATCAATTACTAGTCAGGTATAGATAGTCATCCTGATATAATAAGCAGTGGGCACTTTTAGTTAACCATTCCGTTGTAGTTGCATCACTTACTAGTCAGTTACAATTAGCATGAGACATCCCAAACCCAGCAGTTGTTGGTACTTTTATTTAGCCATTCCGTTGCAGTGAAGCTGATTACTAGTCATATCGGATACAAGTCAAATTATAGCAGTAAACTTTAGTTATAGTTGTCTAAGATCGAGAACTGTGCTCCAAGTCGTCCATAACCGCGGACACGGCTTCTCGAAAAGATTTAACCCTGCAGGGGTGCACCAAAGTATCCACACGCACTTCGACCCTTTTTGCCAGATCAGTTAACATACACCCATTGGTATGTCGGCGAGGCCTAAGTCATGACGTTTCCCAGACCCAAAGCAAGTACATGGGGGCCACCCCACTAAGCTACCCGCAACGAAGTCGGCCGGTCTCCGAGACGGACTCAGGGTTTGTGTTGACGGCTGTAAACGACTGGGAACCCGAAAAGGTGACTGGGCTTGTCGATAGCGCGAAAACGTGTCACGGACCTAAACAGTACAGGTGCTCCTCGCACAATCGTAACTAAAGCAGTAAAGCATGGCATAAGTACAGGATAGTAATAAAGCCCCAAACTACTTGTGGCCCCCGGTACAATACTTTGAAATCAGGTACTAATCGATGGGGGTGCCCACACACCCCACCGGTGGTTAGCGCGCTCGATCTCGGAACAGGTGTCAAGAACTCGGGGTCCTACGGGACACCAGTGAGCGGTTAAAATCCAAATAACATCTATTTTCCACCTGTGCCTCTGCATTTACCTACTTTCAATTTTAGTTATTAAACGATAATTAAAGCCTTGATCATCTCCAACATTAAACACGCGGCAGTACTCCAACAACTGTGGTACTGGACGACACGCAACAGCACTTGAGCAAGCGACTACGACGCGCAAGTCCAACTATCTACCAAACAACATGTAATAGGATGTGTCCAAGGCAATATAAGGCTGCAAGGGATATCACGGGTACGAAAACTAGAGCAACGCAACACAGATAGCAATAGATCAACAGGAGGGAATAAATACTATAAAAGTAAGATAGGTAGAAAGGGGGAGGTGCTCGCCTGAAAACATTGCCGAGGGTTCATCCGAAGATCGGGTCGACACTCGCATCAACTCATCGGCCTAATCCGTGAAGAAGCAAAGCACTAGAAGAAACACCGGATGGACTATTTAATACTACGGCAAAAGATCGGGCGTGATGCATGTATGGTGTATGACATGGCAAGGTGCGATGCAATTAGGCAATATTAAGCGGAACCGGGGGTCCCGACAATTAAATATATGGTTCTAGTTGTTTAGATACCCCGCATTTTAAATGTAGTATTAACATGGCAAAACATAGCATCGGTTCGCTACACAGATTTAAATGGAGACAAACTAAGACTAGAATAGCCCGCATATGGTCTCCATATTTAATTATATGGTGAATCGTCAGAAGGCCCCCAAACCACATGACAATATGTATGCAAGCATGGCAATTTTATATGCAACAAGTAATATTATTTATAAAATATAGGTCACGAAAAAGAGGGTCACACTTTGGGGTTCGGCGAACTTGGGGCTCGGAGGGGTCACACATAGGGGCTCGCCGAGAGCATCTGTAGGGCATGGACTTCACCTCGGCATTGAGGGCACCGCTGCACAAGGGCAAGCCATGGGCGGTTCACGGGGACAGACCGATGCGGTTCCGGGCGGCTGCGGTCGGGGCACTAGGGGCGTCCAGGACCGGCCGAGCCGAGGCCCCACTGAGAGGAGAGGTGGCCGGAGACGGGGCGCGAGCGGGGGCTCGGGGCGCGATGGAGGACGGGCCCCAGCGACTGGTGCTGCCGGGCGAGGTGGAGGCGGGGACCCCATGACTGCTGGGTTCGGGCGGGCTTGGAGATGTGCTCGGGGGGGAGGATCCAGCGCTGTAGAGGAGGCCTGGCGGCGCTCTGCTGCAGACGGAGGGGCGGTCCTGGCGGCGGGGTTGGACCTGGGCGGCGAGCTCGGTGGCGGTTGCTGGCGAGCTAGGGATGGGGCGCGCCGGAGACACGGGGCCGGGCCAGAGCTGGAGCTTGAGGTCGGGGGCCTGCACGACGGTGGCGTTGGCTTGGAGAAGAGGCGGCCGGGCGCAGGACCAAAGGCGGCGGGGAGGCGGAGGACTGGCGCGGTTGTGGCCGGGGCCGGGAGGAGGGCGGCCGGTGAGGACGGAGCTCGGAGCCGCGACAGGAGCTCCGAGCCGGGGTCGCGCGAGCAGGGAGAGGGAGGAGGAAGGCCGAGAGAGGCACGGGCCGGTGGGGAGCGAGCGGGGATGGTGGACCTAGGGAGATGGGCGCGGTGGCGGCGTAGGTGGGGCCAGGGGGAAGACCCGAGGTGGGTTGTCGGTCGGCTAGGGGAGCCTCTCGCGCAGGGAGTGGGCGGATTTGGCCTGGGAGCAGGTGGCGGGGCCACGTGTGGCGGCTGGGGGGTTAGGGGTGAGGTGGCAGGCACTGATTGGGTGGGGTTTTGGGCCAGGGGGATGTGGCGAGCCGTGAGTGGCTGTGGTGATGTGGAGGGGGCTGGGTAGACTAGGGTTGGGTAGGAAAAGGGTTTAGGTAGTCCGGTTTTGTACTGGGGGTGGCCGACTGGGTCGGATCGGCCCGGTACGGCTGCCCCTAAAAATAAAGTAAATATTTTATTATTTTAAAATGGGGCTTTTGAAATCCATTGGTAGACGAAACAAAATAATCCGGAGACCCGGGTTTTGTGTTTGAATAAAGACGGGGCGTTCGGAATACAAAAAAATAGATTTTTCGAAGATAGTTTTATGCATACAAATGCAAGATGACATGACGATGCCCAAATGCAATGTGGCATGATGACATGAGCATGCGGTCATGATGATGCAATGCACAAAAACAACGCGATTTTCTAGTAGTGGTTTTAGCGGGATGCCACAATTCGACACCACTAACAATGGATCTCGCCCTCGAGATCCGCCTCATGGTACCGGGAAGAAGGGCGGCGATCTGAATCTTCTCGCATCGTGTAGATCCTCGCGACACCACTAACAAGAGGTCGTTGTCCGTGATCGTCGAGAGAACACTCCGGGAAACAAAGGCGAAGGTAGAGGTATCAACAAATAAAGCCACCTCTAACTCCGATAGAAAGAGAGAACCGATGCATTCTCATCCACTTCAATGTACACAAGCGAATAGAGTGAGTAGTCGGCATGGGGGCCAATCCATCACGCACCCAAACTATTACTCTGCACAATCAGTAGGAAAGCGTGCAACCATTCTCGAAATCAGACTGAAGACCTTGACAATCGAGGTTCAGAAACAAAGGAGTGATGCATACTCTGCATCGGATCTGGCGTAGATGATGTCGTCGCGTCAGAAAACACCGGAAGGCACGAGAAGGAACAAAGAGAAGTCCACCAGACGAAGGATTCCTCGGATAGCATGAAGACCAGATGTAGAAACACCATTACCAAAGGAGGAAGCAAAACCCTGAAGGTACGATGGAACCCAACCACGAGAAATCCTGGACTCGAAGAGAGAGAAGAGAGTGGATTCAAAACACGCAGAGGTGAGAGGAGAGCAGCAGAGGGGTAAGGAGTAAAATCGGACCTAATCAGAACTATCCAACTGATTTTGCAAAAATAGTTTTGACATTCTACTTCGGCCGTTAGCTAGGTTATCCTACAGGCTGGACTTGTGGGGTATCGCAACTGCTGAGCTCTGATACCACTCTGTAACACCCTCAAATCGGCCCTATGCAAGTTTTAGCGCTTCCCGCCAAACCCACATAGAAACGATTCAAGGACGCCCACCAGGCACTTTCGTGCGGGTGGAAAACGAAGTAATATCATTACACAACAGTCCTCGATGGGACCCACAGAACAGATATATATACAACAGCGACTCAATGAGTCAAGAATACAGATATAATATACAAAGATCCAAATCACCTTGAAAATGATAGAGCGTCCGACTATGGACAAGATGCAAATGGGGCTAAGAGCCCTGAAGAATAACCAATGGCGTCCATAACCCTGCCCAGGCCAAGCCGGAAGGGTAACCCTGCTAACGACGTCGATCTCAAAGCCTGCTTAAACAAAAGGGGTGCCGACAAAGGGCAAAGGAAAAAGAGAGAGCGGTCAGTACTGAGGCCAGTACACGACGAGACTAGAATTCGGCGGTCCTCGCCTACATAGGTATGGTGGACTGAAGCGGCAGCGCGGCATGCACTAAACAACCTATAGAGACTCGATACAACTAGCGGCTATCAGAGAGGGGTAAGAAAGACCTATTCGGAACCAACCTGATACTACCACCAAACATACCCATCCTGGTGTTTCCCCCTAGAGACCAAACGAGGAAGTCAACCGAGGAACTCACACCGTTGGCAGTTTTATTTATTCAGTTATCGTTGCATCAATTACTAGTCAGGTATAGATAGTCATCCTGATATAATAAGCAGTGGGCACTTTTAGTTAACCATTCCGTTGTAGTTGCATCACTTACTAGTCAGTTACAATTATCATGAGACATCCCAAACCCAGCAGTTGTTGGTACTTTTATTTAGCCATTCCGTTGCAGTGAAGCTGATTACTAGTCATATCGGATACAAGTCAAATTATAGCAGTAAACTTTAGTTATAGTTGTCTAAGATCGAGAACTGTGCTCCAAGTCGTCCATAACCGCGGACACGGCTTCTCGAAAAGATTTAACCCTGCAGGGGTGCACCAAAGTATCCACACGCACTTCGACCCTTTTTGCCAGATCAGTTAACATACACCCATCGGTATGTCGGCGGGGCCTAAGTCATGACGTTTCCCAGACCCAAAGCAAGTACATGGGGGCCACCCCACTAAGCTACCCGCAACGAAGTCGGCCGGTCTCCGAGACGGACTCAGGGTTTGTGTAGACGGCTGTAAACGACTGGGAACCCGAAAAGGTGACTGGGCTTGTCGATACAGCGAAAACGTGTCACGGACCTAAACAGTACAGGTGCTCCTCGCACAATCGTAAATAAAGCAGTAAAGCATGGCATAATTACATGATAGTAATAAAGCCCCAAACTACTTGTGGCCCCCGGTACAATACTTTGAAATCAGGTACTAATCGATGGGGGTGCCCACACACCCCACCGGTGGTTAGCGCGCTCGATCTCGGAACAGGTGTTAAGAACTCGGGGTCCTACGGGACACCAGTGAGCGGTTAAAATCCAAATAACATCTATTTCCCACCTGTGCCTCTGCATTTACCTACTTTCAATTTTAGTTATTAAACGATAATTAAAGCCTTGATCATCTCCAACATTAAACACGCGGCAGTACTCCAACAACTGTGGTACTGGACGACACGCAACAGCACTTGAGCAAGCGACTACGACGCGCAAGTCCAACTATCTACCAAACAACAGGTAATAGGATGTGTCCAAGGCAATATAAGGCTGCAAGGGATATCACGGGTACGAAAACTAGAGCAACGCAACACAGATAGCAATAGATCAACATGAGGGAATAAATACTATAAAAGTAAGATAGGTAGAAAGGGGGAGGTGCTCGCCTGAAAACATTGCCGAGTGTTCATCCGAAGATCGGGTCGACACTCGCATCAACTCATCGGCCTAATCCGTGAAGAAGCAAAGCACTAGAAGAAACACCGAATGGACTATTTAATACTACGGCAAAAGATCGGGCATGATGCATGTATGGTGTATGATATGGCAAGGTGCGATGCAATTAGGCAATATTAAGCGGAACCGGGGGTCCCGACAATTAAATATATGGTTCTAGTTGTTTAGATACCCCGCATTTTAAATGTGTTATTAACATGGCAAAACATAGCATCGGTTCGCTACACAGATTTAAATGGAGACAAACTAAGACTAGAATAGCCCGCATATGGTCTCCATATTTAATTATATGGTGAATCGGCATAAGGCCCCCAAACCACATGACAATATGTATGCAAGCATGGCAATTTTATATGCAACAAGTAATATTATTTATAAAATATAGGTCACGGAAAAGAGGGTCACACTTTGGGGTTCGGCGAACTTGGGGCTCGGAGGGGTCACACATAGGGGCTCGCCGAGAGCATCTGTAGCGCATGGACTTCACCTCGGCATTGAGGGCACCGCTGCACAAGGGCGAGCCATGGGCGGTTCACGGGGACAGACCGATGCGGTTCCGGGCGGCTGCGGTCTGGGCACTAGGGGCGTCCAGGACCGGCCGAGCCGAGGCCCCACTGAGAGGAGAGGTGGCCGGAGACGGGGCGCGAGCGGGGGCTCGGGGCGCGATGGAGGACGGGCCCCAGCGACTGGTGCTGCCGGGCGAGGTGGAGGCGGGGGCCCCATGACTGCTGGGGTCGGGCGGGCTTGGAGATGTGCTCGGGGGGGAGGAGCCAGCGCTGCAGAGGAGGCCTGGCGGCGCTCTGCTGCAGACGGAGGGGCGGTCCTGGCGGCGGGGTTGTACCTGGGCGGCGAGCTCGGTGGAGGTTGCTGGCGAGCTAGGGATGGGGCGCGCCGGAGACACGGGGCCGGGCCGGAGCAGGAGCTCGAGGTCGGGGGCCTGCACGACGGTGGCGTTGGCTTGGGGAAGAGGCGGCCGGGCGCAGGACCGAAGGCGGCGGGGAGGCGGAGGACTGGCGCGGTTGTGGCCGGGGCCGGGAGGAGGGCGGCCGGTGAGGACGGAGCTCGGAGCCGCGGTAGGAGCTCCGAACCGGGGTCGCGCGAGCAGGGAGAGGGAGGAGGAAGGCCGAGAGAGGCACGGGCCGGTGGGGAGCGAGCGGGGATGGTGGACCTAGGGAGATGCGCGCGGTGCCGGCGTAGGTGGGTCCAGGGGGAAGACCCGAGGTGGGTTGTCGGTCGGCCAGGGGAGCCTCTCGCGAAGGGAGTGGGCGGGAATTGGCCTGGGAGCAGGTGGCGGGGCCACGTGTGGTGGATGGGGGGTTAGGGGTGAGGTGGCAGGCACTGATTGGGTGGGGTTTTGGGCCAGGGGATGTGGCGAGCCGTGAGTGACTGTGGTGATGTGGAGGGGGCTGGGTAGACTAGGGTTGGGTAGGAAAAGGGTTTAGGTAGTCCGGTTTTGTACTGGGGGTGGCCGACTAGGTCGGATCGGCCCGGTACGGCTGCCCCTAAAAATAAAGTAAATATTTTATTATTTTAAAACGGGGCTTTTGAAATCCATTAGTAGACGAAACAAAATAATCCGGAGACCCGGGTTTTGTGTTTGAATAAAGACGGGGCGTTTGGAATACAAAAAAATAGATTTTTCGAAGATAGTTTTATGCATACAAATGCAAGATGACATGACGATGCCCAAATGCAATGTGGCATGATGACATGAGCATGCGGTCATGATGATGCAATGCACAAAAACAACGCGATTTTCTAGTAGTGGTTTTAGCGGGATGCCACACCTTTCTTCTTTGTGCTTTCGATCTCCATCTTCAAGCACGAACATGATCTCCATCATCACCGGCATTGCATCAAGTTCAATGGCGCCGTTCCATGGTTGTCGTCCACCAGCTTCAACTATTACAACTACTTTGAATAGACACACAGGTCTTAACGGAATTTAAAAGACAACCATATGGCTCCTGCCGGTTGCCAACTTACAATAAGGAACATTGCATACATCATATATAATCACAATCATGGCCATATCACATCACAGCACACCCCTGCAAAACAAAGTTAGACGCCTCTAATTTCTTTGCATATTTTACGTGGTTTGGGGCTTTCAATAAGTGTCGATCTAACTTACGAACAAGAACCACAACGTTGATGTTTGAACTATCAAGTGCCCGTTGTAAATTGGATCTATACAATAATGGGAGAGACAGACACCCGCAAAGCCACTTATGCAATACAAGTTGCATGTTGAGCGTGGAGCAAGTCTCATGAATGATGTCATGTAAGGTTAGCCCGGGCCGCTTCATCCCATCATACCGCAAGATGCAAAGTACACAAGAAGCAATTGATAATAAAATCACCACCACCCATGATGACCATTGTGTTCTACTCGTGCAACAGATCTACATATAGACACGGCTCTGATACCACTGTAGGGATTCGTAGCATGGAAAACAAAAAATTTCTACCGCATACAAACAAACAAGCCAAGATCTATCTACTAGATTGTAGCAACGAGTTGATAGAATAACTCACCCTCGAAGATTCCAAAGTGTTTAACGAGAGCGGATTCTCGTGGGTGATGTAGTCGTACTCTTGCCGATCTCAAGATCGTGTAGACGATCCTTCCGGCGTTGCGTTCCGGTAGTGCTTCCGCAGTCGGTCACACGTTCGATACTCGATGAAGACCTTCCTCTCCCTTGTTCCAGCAGGCAGCGGAGGTTGTAGCACTCTCCTCGCGATTCCGGTAGCACGACGGCGTGGTACCGGAATTAGAGGGGAGATCTCGCAGGGCTTCGCCTTAAGCCGGAGCGAGTATGGTGGACTATGAGAGATTCCTTGGTGATCTAGGGTTTAGAGGCACCAAGGGAGGAGCCTAGACGGCGGCTAGGGTTAGGGTTTCACCCCAACTCGGCGAGTTGGTGGTGCCCTAGGCGGCGGCAGCAGGGGGTGGTGGCGCCGGCGGCTTAGGGCTAGGGTTTGGGTGGTGAGAGGTGTAGACTAGAGGGGCACCCCTGCCCCTCCTTATATAGGTGGGAGGGCGCCGGTTGGGAGGAGGGAGTCATCCCCCAACTCGGCCTCCTTGGCCGGCGGTGGAGGGAGGAGGACTTCCTCCCCAAGTAGGTTTCCTACTCTCCCTCCACCAAGCAAACTTGCCGTTTGACTTTTTCAAATTGGCGTTTGACTTTTCAAACTAGGATTTGATTTATCCCTTTATTTTGCTCAGCGATGACACCTAGTACATGATGCAATCATTCCAACTTGTTATGACACATTCATGTACCCTTCCCCTCCGGAGTGTCGGACCTTCCGGACCCTTCTAGAACATTCCCGATGAAAACACCGAAATCATTCTCTAACCCCGAAACAGTACTTTCCTTATATGAATCTTATTCTCCGGACCATTTCGGATCTCCTCGTGATATCCCGGATCCCATCCGAGACTCCGAACAACATTCGGTCTCTTACTCATCATTCCATAACTACTCAACAACATCGAATCCTTAAGTGTGTCTCCCTACGGTTCGTGAATTATGCGGACATGATCGAGACACTTCTCCGAACAATAACCAATAGAGGAATCTGGAAATTCATATGGTTCCCACATATTTCTACGATTACTTTGCGATCGAATGAACCACTTACATACGATACCAATTTCCCTTTGTCTCATGATAGTTTACTTGTCCGAGGTTTTGATCATCGGTATCTCTGCATACCTAGTTCAACCTCGTTACTGATAAGTACTCTTTTCTCGTTCCCGTGATATGTGATCCCTTGTGAGCCAGTCACATACTTGCAAGCCAATTGGATGACATTCCACCGAGAGGGCCCAGAGTATATCTATCCGTCATATGGATGGACAAATCCCACTTTTGATCCATGTGTCTCAACCCATACTTTTCGAACACTCAATTCCACCTTTATAACCACCCAGTTACGGTGTGGTGTTTGATGTCATCAAAGCATCCTTCCGGTGATGGTGATAAGCATGATCTCATGGTCGAAGGAATTAGGTTACTATGTATTAGAAAACATATAGCAATTGAACTATTAAAATGACTTGATCTTTATGCTACGCTTAACTCCTAACGATATGATCTTGTTGTTAATAATATCTCAATGTTCATGATAGGGAAACCTCAATCATTTATTAACCAACAAGATAGTATTATGAAGAGGCTTTACTGTTGGAGATATGCCCAAGAGGCAATAATAAAGTGGGTTATTATCATATCTTCATACTTATGATAAATGTTTACATACCATGCTATAATTGTATTAAACGGAAACATTAATACTTGTGTGATTTGTAAACTAAAATAAGAGTCCCTAGTAAAGCCTCTTGTTAAACTAGCTTGTTGGTTAATATATGATCATGGTTTCCTGATCATGAACATAGAGATGTTATTAACAACAGGGTCATATCATTAGGAGAATGATGTGATGGACATACTCCTATAGATAAGCGTAGCATTAAGATCAAGTCATTTCAATAGTTCAATTGCTATATGCTTTCTGATACATAGTAACCTAATTCCTTCGACCATGAGATCATGCATATCACTTTTGCCGGATGGATGCTTTGATGACATCAAACACCACACCGTAACTGGGTGGCTATAAAGGTGGCATTGAGTGTTCGGAAAGTATTGGTTGAAACACATGGATCAAGAGTGGGATTTGTCCATCCATATGACGGATATATATACTCTGGGCCCTCTCGGTGGAATGTCATCCAATTAGCTTGCAAGCATGTGACTGGCTCACAAGGGATCACATATCACGGGAACGAGAAAAGAGTACTTATCGGTAACGAGGTTGAACTAGGTATGCAGAGATACCGACGATCATAACCTCGGATAAGTAACCTATCGTGAGACAAAGGGAAATTGGTATCGTATGTAAGTGGTTCATTCGATCGCAAAGTAATCGTAGAAATATGTGGGAGCCATATGAATTTCCAGATTCCTCTATTGGTTATTGTTCGGAGAAGTGTCTCGATCATGTCCGCATAATTCACGAACCGTAGGGAGACACACTTAAGGATTCGACGTTGTTAGAGTAGTTATGGTATTATGAGAAAGAGACCGAATGTTGTTCGGAGTCTCGGATGGGATCCGGGATATCACGAGGTGATCCGGAATGGTCCGGAGAATAAGATTCATATAAGGAAAGTCCCGTTTCGGAGTAACGGAATGATTCCGGTGTTTTCATCGGGAACATTCTAGAAGGTTCCGGAATGTCCGGCACTCCGCGGGGGAAGGGGTACATGAATGTGTTATATCAAGTTGATATGATTGCATCATGTACTAGGTGTCTTCGCTGTCCGAAATAAAGGGTTTATTCAAATCCTAGTTTGAAAAGTCAAACGGCTAGTTTGAAAAGTCAAACTGCCAGTTTTCGGAAAGAGGAGAAGGAGGATTGGTGGAGGCCGAATTGGAGGAGGGTTCCTCCCTTGGCCGGCGCACCACCAAGCCGACTTGGGGAGGGACTCTCCTCCCCTTGACCGGCCCCCTCCACCTATAAAAGGAGGGGCAGGGCTCCCCTCCTAGAACACAAAAGTTCATATCTTCTACCTCCGGTTTAGAGCCGTTTTGGTTTAGAGCTTCTAATTGCTTTAGCCAGCGGTTTAGAGCCTTCTAATCGATTTAGAGCCTTCTAATCGATTTAGAGCCTTCTAATTGGTTTAGAGCCTTCTAATTGGTGTGTCTAATTACTAGACCACTAATAGCCTCTCTCATACTCCACCATACTCGCACCGGCTTAAGGCGAAGCCCTGCGGGATTTCCCCTCTACTTCCGGTACCACGCCGTTGTGCTGCCGGAATCGCGAGGAGAGTGCTACAACCTCCGCTGCCTGCTGGAACAAGGGAGAGGAAGGTCTTCGTCGAGTACCGAACGTGTGACCGACTGCGGGAGCGCTGCCGGAACGTGGCGCCGGAAGGATCGTCTACACGATCTTGAGATCGGAAAGAGTACGACTACATCACCCACGAGAATCTGCTCTCGTTAACCGCTTTGGAATCTTCGAGGGTAAGTTATTCCATCGACTCATTGCTACAATCTAGTAGATAGATCTTGGCTTGTTTGTTTGTATGCGATAGAAAATTTTTGTTTTCCATGCTACGAACCCCTACATTTACTAGGGACTCTAATTTAGTTTACAAATCACACAAGTATTAATGTTTCCTTGTTAATACTGTTATAGCATGAATGTAAACATTTATCATAAACACAAAGATATAATAATAACTATATTTATTATTGCCTCTAGGGCATATCTCCAACACTACTATGCTATCAAGCTTGATGAGAACAATGCTGTTAGGGCTCTTTTCTGGGTGGATGGAAGGACACATGAGTTGTACCGGAAATTTAAAGACTGTGTATTTTTTGACACCACATTTTGCACGAACCGATATGACATGCCCTTTGCACCAATTTATGGCATAAATAATCACATGCAAAGCATAATGCTTGGATGTGCATTGATACCGGATGAGAAGAAGGACACCTTCAAATGGGTTTTTGAGGCATGGATGGATGCTATGGGTCAAGAACATCCAACCTGCATAATGACGGAACAGGACCAAGTAATGGCTGGTGCTATAGATGATGTTTTCCCTGGGACGGTTCATCGGTGTTGCCTATGGCATGTGCTTCGGATAGCAAAGGATAAGCTTGGAACATTATTTCGTACACGTGAGGACTTTGAGAAGGAATTTTTTTACTGTATCTATGGAGCAGATACTATTGATGATTTTGAGAACATGTGGCAGTTGATGTTGTCGAAGCACAGTTTGGTAGAAAACGAACACCTGGTCAACATGTGGGGTTGTAGGGATACATGGGCACCAGCGTTCTTCAAGAAGAATTTCTTTCCTTTCACTGGTACAACAGGGAGGTCCGAAGGGTTGAACTCGTTTTTCAAGAAGCTCGTGCATCCACATGACTCAGTATGGCAATTTGTGAAGCAGTACGAGTACATTCAGGAAACAAGGTTGGATCGAGAGGACAACGCTGGTTTTCTTGGGGAGGCGACAACAACAGCCGTTTGGTCCAGGTTTGTATTAGTTAGAAACCTTGAGGTAGTCTATGTAGCATGAACTGATTTTTCTTAATTTATGTGTTTTTTTAAATGTTTGTTGCAGTTATAAGATTGAGGAGCAAGCATCCAAATTTTATACAAGAGCTGCTTTTGGAAAATTCAGGGAATTCATGGAGATGACAACGGCATATAGCATATACCCGGTTGCCGGTGAAGGGGTGAAGTTTGAGATTCACAGGAATGATCCAAGAGCACAGAAGATTAGGATTGTAAGTTTCGAGCAGCAGGAAAACTCGTACATGTGCAGCTGCAACCGGTTCAATGTGAATGGCATGTTGTGCCACCACATCCTGAAGGCTATGGTACACACAAACGTGCAAGAAATACCTGCTTCATAGGTGGTCCGAGGCAGCTACTGTTTGTGAAGCAAAGAGCAATATACCATTTTCTGGTTCTAGCATAATCCCAGATACCAGCACACTCAGGTATAATGCCCTATGCAAAATGATGAATAAGTTGGCGGCAAAAGCATGCTTCAGCACAGGATCATACAAGATTGTTGAAGGTGGGGTGGAACATTTGAATTCCTTAGTTGATAATTTCCGGATGTCTGGCGGTGTGCTGGAACCTGAAACAGGCGAAGAACCAGAGGTAGCAAACAACAATCTGCAGAATCCTCCTAGGTCAGCCAAGAAAGGTCGTCCATCAGATAAAGAAAAGAGGAGGAAGCCTCTGGTTGAGATTCGCCAGGAGGAAGCAAAAAATAAGGGAACTAAACGGAAGAATTATGCATGTTCAAAATGTCGTGAAACCGATCACACCAGGAGGCATTGACCTTTTTTGGCATTGGAGAACAAGCAAAATGCCGAGCGTGAGGAACAATTGAGACGTGAAACGGAGCTTACACTTTGAGGCTTCCAACATGTGTATCTATTAGTAAGGTGGAAACATTGAAAATGGTTTTTTTCATTTGTATAAGCATTGTACTTCTAAAAATATATCGATATGGGGTCTAACGATTTAGTGAGTTTCTGATTGGAGAGTTACATCGTTTTGGTTTCGTGTGCGTATCCAGAAGCTTGTGCTTCATGATAGAGAAGCATGCACAATAAATAGATGAAAAACATGGCTTCATGTTTGAAGCAAACTTAACAAGTCTTTTTATTAATGAGGTATGAACTATGGAGTGATCTAAATGTAGCAGTATACAATGAACTGGTGTTTCTGTTTAAATAATCCATTGTTTGTGGCAAAAATTTAGTGTTTTTGAGACTCTGCTGATTTAAATATCGTGGAAGACACTATGTCTAATTATTTGTTTATGAAAATCATGGCATTGAACCAAGTTTCCGAGCATTTTTAAAACAACAAAGGGTTCTAATATTGGAATACGGTATGTTTATAAGATGCTTCAGCATGGTTTTCTTGGAAATGATTCATTACAATGTAAGCATCTATTTTATTTGCATAGTTCAAGGGGTATTTATAGCACGAAGCTAACAGTTGTAGTCAATGGAAGCACGTTTCTTAACATGTAGAGTAAGAATGCAAACGAGAAAGCTCCAGATTATGTATGGAAAGAAAATGTCACGATGATTAAATTGAGTGACAAACAATATAAATTTTGGTATCATTCACGGGTTCTGACCAATTATTACAGCGTGCGTAATGGTTTAGAAAAACAGGGTAAATAGATGATGCTCCGTCTCAGACGGATTTTGACTGCGAAATATTTCAAAAAGGAACAGAAACATTCATGTAAACAGAGTAGTGCTTCGGCACTGCGATAGATTGGGACCGAATAAAAGCATTTATTTCTTCTTGAGCACCCACGTAGGATTAGCCTTGTTCAGCTCCGATGTCATGATCATGTGGGTTAGCACCATTCGATGTTGCAAAATTTCCTGAACAAAAATAGGAGGGTAGTGATTAATGTGAGCAATGGTACAGGTGTTATAAACTATTCAGATATGCTTCATGTATTGCAGGAACACTATTTATGAAAGCATAAAGTAAGAATATTTGTCCAAGTTTATGAATTTTCGGACATACCGGGTCAAAGGGCTTCATTGTCTTGCCATCCCACATATTTATGAATACCATTACGAATACTCCGCAGTCAAATCTGGAAACAAAAACTAAATCACACCATTCTCTAGTTTCAAAAATAGGTAGGTCTAGACGAATGCTATTTTTTGCATGGTAAATTTCTTACATGGTGGTTTGTTTACGTACGTCCTGAGGATTGTTTTGGATAAACTGACTGAAGTTTGTTCTTGGGAATGCTTTGATATGTGATGCCAGTGTGATAAAATTATCGACCTGTGAATTAGCAAAAAAATTAGTCAGTGGAAGCAAGAATTTTAGTGGTTGCTAGAAATAGAAATGATGGGATCACCAGGGTAAAGAGTAGATGGAAGCAATTACTAGGGAGGTGCTAACCAGAAATATGGAGTTGTATATTCATGAGTAGACATAAAATTTTAAATGGTAAATTACTAGATAATACGGTTGTTTTAACAAAAAATATTGTCCCGGTAATGTTGAATGGATATATATTTTGACACCTTGTAATAATTTCCTTTTTCTTAGAAAAGAGTGCATAAACGGGTTGACGGAAACATGTGGTGTTGAAAAAAGAATGTCCAATTAGCATTTGGAAAAACTATATGATTATAAGGACATTATTATGCAAAATGAATAAAAAAATAAAAGGAAAGTGTGTACCAGGTTGTGTGCTTTCTCGTATACTTTGTTCTTGTTAGCATTGATCATAGAGTCGAGGAAATTGACTTGTTTGTGGAGTAGGTTGATGGACACTAGTACCCAGTGCTCGCTGTCTACTACAACAAAGTATAGCTGGGAGATCCACAAAGAAAGAAGCATATTTTTTGGCAGCGTGTGAGCAATCTCCAGAGACGATACAAACTAAAAATAACCAAATTTTGTAAAATTACCATGTCCTTTGATTTGAGCATATGATCTTTATAAGCTTCCGTGAATTCTTTTTGGCAACCAGCTAGGTCAAATTTTGCTTCAGGTACACATAATTTTGCCTACAAAAATTAGGATGTAGCATGTACAATGCGTTAGACTATAAATAAGTTCGAAGAATGATATTTGGGATTAGTAACGGCAGTACGATCAAGGACTGGGAGAATGCAAACTTTGTGCATGTAGGCTCGCTGCTTGAAGCAACATTAGAAATCAAGTTGAAGTGCCTGATGTAAAGCTCCATGACGTGGGTGTCAATTCTCCCGCGAGGCTTGAGAGCTTCACGGAAGTCTTCGTATGATATGTGATATTTTCCAAAATCAACAAAAGGGGGCCTGGTCAAGTACACGAATTCCATTATTGATTCAATAGTTTGCAAGGAATACATGAAACTTCAAGTAGTAATTTATTGATGAGTGTTACCTCTCTTCTCCAACAAGAGGCGGCCTTATGCACCTTCTCGTAATGTACGTATCATATATATCCTTTGATACATCGGTAGCTTTGAGCTTCTTGAGAATCTTTTGGTTTGCTTCAGTTTTAATGCCAAGGAAGGCTTTTTTTTACGGTTTTTCTTTTTTTGAGTTTGAGTGCCAACAATGCTTGAAACTGAGTACGTGCGGAAGGTGCATGAAACAAGAACAATATTGGTAAAGTAGCTTGAAAAGTTAGAAAAGGTTGTGTGTGTGTGGTTAACATCATATGCGCAAGAATATGTGGCTTTGATAAACAGTAATGTGTATATACAGTAGGTGGTAATGAATAAAATATTTATAGGTGTTTGGTGGAAATTGAGTAAAAATGCTATCTTGTTTGAAATAAAACTCAAACAACACTCTACGGGATTGAAGCATCATGTTTGTTTGGATGGAAACATTTTTTATAGTATATTTAAATAGTCTTATGCAACTCGTTGGTGTGTATAAAAAAAGAAAGAATGCTTTCATTAGTTACTGAGCACCTTTAATTAATGAATGGATCCTTATTTTTTTGCTACAAAAAGCAATGAATGGCTAGAAAGTTTTGAGGATCTTACCTAGTTCTGATGGTTGGCAATCATTCGCAGACGGTGGGATCTGCGATGTTTTGATGGCTGGTGAATCATTTTGTTTGTCAGCCAGGGTTAGTGTGGTAGTTGTCACACATTTTTCACCTGGATGTTTCTGGATCGATCCTCGTGTCTGTACACCTGTATTCATTGAAATAATCATTTAGTGCATATGTGTGGTACGTCATATTTAAAAAGAGAGGCAGAAGCATGGATTGATATGTTCTCTAGTAAAATATATAAAGTTGTTCTGTGATTGAAGAATAAAACTTGACAAGTTTATGTAGGACAAGAAGAATCTATTTTGTTTTTTGATCAGTAGAAGCACAATATGTTTTATAAATGCATTTTCATATTGTTTGTGTCAATTACGTAGGAAGCTTGGCTGTATAAGTAAGTGAGCAGCGTTCAAATTGATATGCAGCAAATTACATTACATGTGGACTTACCTAGCTTTGATGGTTGGGATTCACGGTGAACCGATGGTGGTTGCGGTGAAAGTAGGATGCTTGAGAAATCATATTGTCCATCTTCGTGTGCAGGTGCTGTGGATGTAGTATTTTTTGCAGCACTTGGTTTATTATTCTCCGGATGCGTGTGTGTGCCTGTATGTATGTCAGTATTCAGCTGAGTGTGAAGTATGGAACAAGATGGATTTTGAAACCAAAAAATGGCGAGTATGAATGAATTACAACACATGTAGTAGGAAACTTGGTGAAGGTTGTTTTACTAAATCTCAAACTTCCCAAATTATATGTAGTAGGAAGCATCAAATTTGATAATGAGAAGCGCATGGTGTCCAAATGGTTGGAGTAGCAAGAAAGAAATTAAATGGTGTGTTGCATGGAAGCACTGAAGTGTCGGCTATGAATCAATTAATTTAGCATGTGCAGAACCATGCATAGGTGTACTATTCTGACCTATTTTTTTTGGTTGTGAATCATTGGTAGGTTGTGATGGGATCGAATTCTGGGGGGCTGGCGAAGCATTGTGTTTGCCATCATGTTTTGGCATGGAATACCCTACCATGGAAAGTGAATATATTAGATAAATGAGTGACAACCACATAATCATAAATTCAAAGAAGCCATATAATGTAAAGCTTCGAGAAGTGGTATGCATTACCTGATGTAATATTTGGTTCCAACGGGCTTGGTGTGGGGCTGTTGCGGGCGGCGTCAGAGGATTGTAGGTTGGTGGGTGCAAATTGCTGGATCCAAGTTTCCCCAGGTGGCAGAAGATCGAATGTAGGACATTCCATGTCATCGCCCCGAAAACGTGTATGAGTAGCTGGGCCACTAGATTCGTTTTCCGTATGGGCAAGTCTGGAATTAGATGCATCCCTCGTATTTGCTGATTTGCCAGCGCTTTGCTCTACCTGTTCTGCAATCTTACTGGCTTCCACCCAAAATTGTGTATTGGGTGTTGTTTTAGGGTCAGAATTCTGGGCACCTTCTTCGCCGAACACGGGTTGCTCAACTGTGGGCGAGGATATTATGGGATTGGGAGATCTCAATGGGGAAGTAACGGGAGTGGTGGCTCTGGGAGGTGAGTATAACCCATCTGTAGATGTGGATTTTTGCTTGATGGCTACAAATACTTCGGAAGCAAATTGGGACATGTGCTTGTCGTGAAGTTTCGTCAATCTGTCAACATCCTCACGCCATAAAGATGTGTACTTCTCCTGGATTGTCTTTAGATACTCGGGGAGCCCCTGCAATAAGGTCAATATTTATGTTAGATTAAACCGTAGGTTGATTGTTGTATAGCAAAAAAATAAAGGTGACATTACCTCTGGTAAAGAAAAGGTGTGAGTTCCGCTTCTGTGGAGATGCTTCCTGGTGGACAGAAAGTATGATCAAAACACTAATAGGTTTTTTTTAGGAAATGTAGTGGAAGCATGCACAATTTTCCTGAATGAAGCATAAAACATGTAATTTCAAGAGTACCTGAACTGAATGAGTGATGGATACTTCTTTATTCTGTTGTAAATTAGGTGGGGCTTCTAAAGCTTGGTTTCCTAAGTTTGTATCCACAAAAGCATACGGGGTGACGTTGAATGCACGGAACTACAAAAATATAATGTGTAGAAAACATTAAAATGGACATGCAGCGCAATGATGGCTACATAGTGGGGTCAGATTTTGAAATGACTCACTGGTCGGGCACCGTATGTATGTGGAGATAATAAGAGCCTGCTTTTGTCATGCTTAACAACAAACTTTAAATCAGCATCTGAAATATTGGAAGCTCTAGGGACGGCATAGTTAATCCGGCGAGTGGACAGAGTTGACACGGGGAAGTACAAGTGATCCATGTAAACAATCTGCATGAAATTTATGGTGCAAAAATGTTTTCTCTATTAAAATTAGACTTCTGATTCAATAGGCCCCTGAAGGAAATGAAAAAAAGTTTAGGCGCGATCGAGGGCTGGGATGGATGGATACCCCTTCGTGCCTCGGGGTAGGATTGGTGTTGGGAATATACTATATGGGTGTCCTCATAGCATGTCTCTTATCCGACTAACCCGGGTGGCCCATAGTCGGTAGCATGGCCTATGGCCTGCTGGGCGGCCCAGTTAGGTGGATCCAGAAGGGAGGCCCATGCCGGATAAAGGAATGCTACGGTGGAGTCACCAGCGTACCCGGAGCCTTGGAGTGCAAGATACACAAGACTAGTAATAGACGGTATAGAACTCTGTAACCTGTCCGGCTAGGACTTTTCCCTGTAACCCTAGGACCTGATGACTATATAAGCCGGGCCTATGGGAGGCTTTAGGGCACGATAACTTAGACTTTCTAGTCACCTCGCACAACGAACCTAATCTCTGTAACTCGACGTAGTGATTTATAGCAGGAGTAGGATTCCGCCACCGTTGTGGGATCTGAACCTGGGTAAGCTGTGTTACCTCGTACCCGTCAACCGTCCTCCTTACCCCACGTCTCTAAACACGCACTGTGAGGACCCCTCCATGGCGTACTCGTCGGCAATACCACGACAGTTGGCGCCCACCGTGGGTTGAACAAAGCATGTCCCAAAGATTCGTTTGTTTTGCCTCGCATTGACCAAGTCATTGACTCGACGGCTGGTTCAGAACTTTTGTGCTTTCTCGATGCATACTCAGGATACCACCAGATCAAGATGAGGAAGTCGGACCAATTGGCCACTTCGTTCACTACCCCGTACGACACGTTTTGCTATGTCACGATGCCTTTTGGGCTAAAAAATGCAGGTGCTACCTACCAGCGGACAATGCAACATTGCCTTCACGACCAAATTGGTCGGAACGTTCACGCCTATGTGGACGATATCGCGGTGATGTATAAAAAATCAAATGACTTAATCTCCGACTTAAAAGAAACCTTTGATAATAAATACAACATGATGCTCAACCCCAAGAAGTGCGTCCTCGGGGTTCCAGCCGGCAAAATGTTGGGCTTCATCATTTCCCAGCGGGGAATCGAGGTCAACCCGGAGAAAATCAAGGCCATCTTAAACATAAACCGTCCAACATGTCTAAAAGATATCCAACGACTAACAGGTTGTGTTGCAGTAGTTAGTCGGTTCATCGGCCGACTTGGAGAGAAGGATATGCCGCTGTACAAGTTGCTGAAGAAGGCGGACAAATTCACATGGACGGACGACGCAGATGCATCATTGAAGCATCTCAAGGAGATTCTTTCCTCAGCGTCCATCCTTGCAGCACCCGAGCCTGGAGAGCCCCTGTTAATTTACATGGCGGCGACCAACCGGGTTATCAACATCGTCGTCGTGGTAGAGCGGAAGGAACCAGGCTATGAGTACGGAGTTCAACGACCAGTTTACTACGTAAGCGAGGTCTTGACGGAGTCCAAGCAGCGTTACCCGCACTACCAAAAGATAGCTTATGGAGTATTCCTTGCTTCTCGGAAGTTGAGGCATTACTTTCAGGAGCACCCAATCACAGTAGTGAGCAAGACTCCACTGTCCGACATTATCAACAACATCGATGCTACATGAAGGGTCGCGAAGTGGGGCATTGAACTTGCCGCCTTCGAGATCACCTACAAAAGACGCGACGCTATCAAGTCACAAGCTTTGGCGGATTTTATTGCAGATTGGACGGAGATGCCAGATGCCACTCCGTTGCTGGAACCAGAGTACTGGGTGATGCACTTTGACGGATCAAAGTTGCTCAACGGCTCGGGGGCTGGTGTATTGCTGCAGTCACCAAAAGGAGACAAGCTACACTACATTCTGCAGATCCACTTCGAGGCTACAAACAACATGGCGGAGTATGAAGCACTCATTCACGGACTGCGTGTAGCCAAGGATATTGGCATCAAGCGCATAGTTTGCTGTGGAGATTCCGACTTGGTTGCCCAGCAGGTGGCTGGCACCTAGAATGCGCGGAACCCTATGATGGCGGCATATCGTGACGAAGTGGACGAGATAGCCAAGAGCTTCTTGGGCTACGAAGTCAAGTATGTACCTAGGGAGCAAAACGAGGCAGCTAATCTATTGTCTAAGCTTGGATCAGGGCGCAAGAAAATTCCGCCAGGAGTTTTCCTAGAGCATCTACACACACCATCCGTGAAGGGCGCCGACATCGACAACCCGGATAGAGCTGATTCTTTCGTCAACATGGTGACAAAGACCCCTCCGGCTTGGACTAAACCGTTCATGGAATATCTCGAACACGGAACTTTGCCCGACGACGAGGTCAAAAGATGGCAGATAGTACGACGAGCAAAGGGTTATGTTATACCATAATCAATGGGCAACTCTACAAAAGGAGCATTACTGGTGTATACCTAAAGTGTGTTTCCCAGCTAGAAGGTATGAAAATCCTACGCGAAATCCATCTCGGAGATTGCGGGCATCACGCCGCTCCTCGATCGTTGGTCGCGAAAGCCTTCCGACAAGGATTCTGCTGGCTGACCGCGAAGGCGGACGCCGACAAGATGGTTGAGACATGCACAGGATGCCAGTATTATGCCCGACAACCACATGATCCTGCTGAAGAATTACGAACAATACCAATAACTTGGCCGTTTGCAGTCTGGGGGCTAGACATGGTGGGGCCGTTACAAACGACACCGTGTGGGTTTACGCATCTGCTTGTAGCAGTTGACAAATTCACCAAATGGATAGAAGCTAAACCCATTAGAAAGCTTGATGGGGCAACTGCCCTTAGATTTGTCCGGGATCTAGTGGTGAGATTTGGTCTCCCACATAGCATCATCACCGAAAATGGAAGCAACTTGTCACTCGGAGAAGTGGAGGCCTATTGCTGGGACAAAGGCATCTGACTCGACCTTGCATCTGTGGCACACCCATAATCCAATGGTCAAGTTGAGCGAGCCAATGGATTAATTCTGCAGGGAATCAAGCCACGTCTTGAGGCACCGCTACATAGAGCAGCTGGGGCCTGGGCGGAAGAATTGCCATATGTGCTGTGGAGTTTACGAACTACACCCAACAGATCCACCGGCTACACCCCCTATTTCATGGTATATGGAGCAGAAGCCATCCTACCTTCCGACATCCTCCACGATGCACCAAGATTTGCCGCCTGCGACGAAGATGATGCTGAAGAATCTAGACGCCTAGATGTGGACCTTCTCGAGGAGGAGCGCGTTTTGGCATGCCAAAGATCCGCCATCTACCAGCAGAAGCTACGCAGCTACCATAGTCGCCGCGTCCGGCATCGCTCGTTTAAAGAGAGGGATTTGGTGCTCCGACTTAAGCAGAAGAAGTCACACAAATTATCCCCGCCATGGGAAGGACCGTTCATCATAAGCAAGGCGCTGCTCAATGGGTCTTACTACCTTGTCGAAAATCGTGAACTCAAGGATAGGCCCAATAAGGATCATAAGCGTAAGCGACGTGACCCGGATGATGACTACCCGGAGCTTGATCGGCCATGGAACATAGCACAGCTACGTCCTTTCTACACTTAGCATTTTTTATCTAATCGTGTACCTCTTATATGATCAATGAAATAAAGCTCTTTGGTTCACTCATATTGCTTAGTCTTTTACCTCCTTTAGTGTTCATTTTTTGGATCATATAAACCTTTATGCACAAGCTTTGCGATTGCACTTGTGAAAATTCCGCCTACGGGCGCTAGCTTAAGTTTTCTGGTCTACACGTTCTTTGTTGTTTTTATGTGGATTCTGGAGTAGTGACTTTTGGCACTTATTGTCGGCGATTTTGTGCTCAGGTTATTGACGGTGCCATTGGGCATCATCACCTAAGCGCATGGTTTCGACAACGAGTCTTCCGACTCATGAAAAGTCAAGCATAAGAACCAGAGTAACGGATAAGCCAGCACTTGCTTAAAAAATATATACATACTGGGCATTAATTCTTAAGTAGCAGGATACGACAACCACTGTTTTCCTCCTTAAGATTACATCACCAAGTTTTTTCAATGCACACTCTAAAGGTGAAACAAGAATTACAAAGTGTTTTTCACTCCTTGGGTGCAGGGGACTTGGAGGCCGCATCATTACCAGCCGGAGATTCACCTTCAGCGTCACCACTGTGAGGAGACTCAGAGGATTCAGGGTCGGCGTTCTCGAGAAAGTTCTTGGGCACGAAGACGTCGACGTCCACCAACTCGGCAACCCTGGTGTCATAGCCCGCGAGTGATGACAGGATAGCTTCGTGATCGATTTCCTTGCCGTCATCATCCACGTCGGGGATACCAGACATCACCGTGTCGATGTCGGCACCTTCATAGTGTGCCTTCACCATGGACAACGCCATCCTTGCGCCAGCCCATGCACATGAAGCTTTCCAGCTTGCGACACGCTCGGGGGCTCGGCGCAGAATCTCCGAGTACTTCACCATGGAGTCCGAGGCCTTGATATAAATTTGGAGGGGCTGGGCGATCTCCTTGTTTTGGGTGATGGCGGTGTTGATGAAGTTGCCGGCAAGAATCATGCATTCCTTGTCCGAAGCAGGCGAGCGGGTTAAACCCAGGGGCGCTGAAAATTCCGACAATGATTGCATGAGTTCAAAAATTATAAGTATCCAGACTACAGAGGTACAAGGCGGAGGATACTTACTGAAGATGTTGGCCTTAGCCTACCAGACGACGTCCGCCAAGGATTCCTTCTCTTATTGGAGGAGCTTGAACGCCTCGCTAAGGCGAAGGTTTTGCTCATCGGCAGCTTGCTTCTGATCCTTTAGGATCGCAAGCTCCTCCTTCAAGCGGTTGATCTCAGCGGAGGCAGAGTCTTGCAGGGCTTTCATGGAGTCCTCGTGCATCTTCAACATTTGTTCCCTCTCCTTCTTAAGGATCTTGTTCTCGCTGTCCAGCTGCTGGATGTGCTTGGACTGCTCGACAATATCCTTAGCCTTGGCGACATGCTCTGCAAGTCGGAGAAAACAAAGTACACAGTGAGTACTCGAAGAAGGAAGGCACAAAAGTAAGACGGAAATACGCAAAAAGAAAACAGACTCTTTTTTTTGATGATCTGTTCCTTCAAGATGGTGGTTTTACCCTTTTCATCTTCAAGGTCCGCGCGCATCTTCTGGTACTTATCATTGGCCATTCCCCTCCGAGCATTCTCGTTCCGTGGAAACAAATACAAAGTCAAGTCGTTGTTCAGTCTACTTGGAGCCCCTAGACGGAGATTTTCCATCTAGGTGCTCGGGGGCTACAGCGAGAGTTTTTAACTTAGCAATATGCTTAGCTTTTCTTTAAGCATCTAGTCGGAGCTAATTCAGTTCTCAACTAGAAGCTTGGGGGCTACAGTATAAAGTTTTAACTCGGAAAATGCTTAGCTTTTCTTTAAGTATCTAGTCGGAACTAATTCAGTTACAACTAGAGGCTTGGGGGCTACATCACTTAAAATTATGAACACTGTGTATGCTACTCTTAAAGCATCTAGTCGGAATAATTCATTCCATCTAAATGCTTGGGGGCTATAGTGCGAGTTTTTTTCTAACTTAGTCACTCTTAGAGCATATAGATGCAAAACCAATGGTTTTCCGTCTACATCCTCGGGGGGCTACAGTTGGATACTCATATGAAATGCAGAAGGTAAAGTAAAACTTACAAGTGCGATGATCTTGAGGTTTGTAGCACTCTCGGCCAGCAGCTTGCCAAAGGAAACGATGTTGCTTCGCAAGATGTCTGCTTGATGGAGTGGCTCCTCAAGACCGCACGTCGGAGATGACGGCACTCCTCCAGGAACCGTAGTTGTGCTACCCGGCGTAAGCACTGAGAAAATAATCTTTGGCAACTCGAGGGGTTTCTGGGGAGCAGAGGCGCCGACTTCGGCAGAAGTACCAGCACCCACCACTGCCTTGCCGCTACCGATGGCATCCTTAGCCGGAGCTTCAGCCATTTGAAGAGCAGCGCTCTCCTGCGTCGCCTGCTCGCCGACAACTGCGAGTTCGGTAGAGGCTCCAGAATCCACTTCCATGGCGGAAGGGCCTGGTGCCTCTTGGGCTTGGGAGCTTGTCGGAGCGGAGGAGGGCTTGGCATCAGGAGTAGCAGGGGCAATGGCGGGGGAAGAGTCGCGATGCAGCATATCTTTGATATTTATAGAAGCCCCAAGAGTCTTGGAGGACTTCTTGAGGCTGGTTGTGGCTTTCTTCCTGAAACGTGCAAAATGCATAAGTACAGGAATAAGACAGATAAATGAGACAATGTCGGAGAATAAGAAGCTTACACTAGGGGGGGCGCTTTAGCAAACATCCCAATGGCTTTCTTCTTTTCCGCCTCCAGGGTAGCAGTACTCTTTTTGGAGGCTCCACCCTCCGTCTTCTTTTTCTTGCCTCCGTCGGCAGCATCAGAGGTGGAGCTCTTCCGCTTTCGCGCCAACGGGGCATCATCGTCGGACACGACCGTGACTTCCTTCATCTTGGGATCGTAGATTTGGGCGGCCAGGTTGCCCTCCTCTAGATCGCTAAGCTTTTAAGTGAGAAATCATTGTGTTAGACAAGATGATATTGGCAAGACGGAAAAACTGGAGTAATGTCATACACAGAAAATAAATGTCTACCTTTGGGCACTTTCTGTTTACGAACATGTCGTAGGTGAGGGTGAAGCCACGCTTCTTGTCCTTCACCTTGACGATGTCCTTAAGACGGAACTTGACGGAGTCGCTCGAGAAGTTGTCCTCGGAGATCTGGAGGGTATCCCTTCGGTCGCCGGTGTACTCGTGCATAATCTTCGTACGGTGCTGCAGAGGTTGGATCCGCCTGATGAACCAGCACATGCCTAGGTCCAAGCCGGTCAGACCCGTCTCTACAAACCATTCGATCCGCCTTATTGCGCGAGAAGCGTTGAGGTCGGAAGGAAGGGAGGCATGGGACCGCCATGTGGGGACTTCGGCGGTGGCTCCATCCACAAAGTCCGGGTATGTTACTTCTCGGCCCGACAAAGGAATGTCGGGGCCGTAGAAGTACGTCCGCTGCCAATTCTTGCACGACTCGTGGCTGACGATGTCGGGGAACCGCCGGCCAGGTCGGATCTTGAAGATGGTGCCGCAGTTTATAAGCTCCTCCTTGCTGTGTCCGGCTTCACGTTTGACGGTAAAAAAGTAGACAAACAGATCTAACCTAGGCCTAAACCCTAGTCAACCCTCGCAAAGTTCCGCGAAGTTGCTAAGCACTAGGATACTATTGGGGTAGAGGTTGTGGGGTTGGACCTTGAAGTGATTCAAGGCGGATAGGAAGAAGTGGGAGATGGGCAAAGAAACGCCGCGTACCAATTGCGCCTTGAGGTATACCTTCTCTCCAGCTTGGGGAGAAGGGGTCACCTCGCCGGCCGGCGCCGCCCGCCAGACGAGTCCCTCCGTCGCAGGGAGGTAACCCTCAGCGACCATCTCTTAGATGTCGCGGCCGGTGATGTCCGAGCCGCGCCAGTCGCCCTTGTGCGAGTCTGGCTCCTCTTCCAGGGGCTCCAGCGCCGCCAGGTTATGGTCACCGCCGGTGGTTTCTATCACCGCCGATGCGGGAATAACCAGACCCTCTGGGGGCACGACGATGGAGCTCGCCGGCTTCACCGCGGCTTCGCTCGACGCCGCCATTGACGGGGATGAACTGCTGCTAGCCATGGAGGAGGGAGAGGATGCGACTGGTGCAGAGAGAAAGGCTAGGGTTTCTCGAGGTTTTCACGGAGAGCTCGAGGAGGCGCGCGACTGGAGGAAGAAGACGATGACGCGAGAGAATGGGGTGAAAAAGTGGCAAGTGTCCCACGACCGCTATTTATCTTACTCTGTGTCAAGATTCGTGCAGCTAATCGGACGGTTGCTGCGTAGACGACGTGTTCGTGAACATGGGCGGTAATTTTGCCACGTCTCCAACCGTCGCCGCCAACGGTTCGTATCGCTCGCGCGGGAAAATCGGATATGATTATGTTCTCTGCATGTGTGAGTTACGAGGCGTCGCTGACCTATAGCCAACGTCGTCATAACTGACATGGTAGATGAGCCATCCCATCGAAGATTCCGGCATGGACGGATTTAATCCGACAACTGGAGCGTACGATGGAAGATTCAGCATTTCTCCGACTTACTCACAGAAGACGGAGAAAACCTTGAAGGGTTATTTGGGAGGACTACAAGATATTTCTTGATGATTTGCCGACATCCATCTAGACGGAGCATTCGACGGGAAGAGGCAAGACGGCGCAAGATCTCGGAGTTCTCCGGGGGCTACTGTTGGGGATATACTATATGAGTGTCCTCATAGCATGTCTCTTATCCGATTAACCCGGGTGGCCCATAGTCGGTAGCATGGCCTATGGCCTGCTGGACGGCCCAGTTAGGTGGATCCAGAAGGGAGGCCCATGCCGGATAAAGGAAGGCTACGGTGGAGTCACCAGCGTACCCGGAGCCTTGGACTGCAAGATACACAAGACTATTAATAGACGGTATAGAACTCTGTAACCTGTTCGGCTAGGACTTTTCCCTGTAACCCTAGGACCTGACGACTATATAAGCCGGGACTATGGGAGCCTTTATGGCACGATAACTTAGACTTTCTAGTCACCTCGCACAACGAACCTAATCTCTGTAACTTGGCGTATTGCCATTATAGTGATTTATAGCAGGAGTAGGATTCCGCCACCGTTGTGGGATCTGAACCTGGGTAAGCTGTGTTACCTCGTACCCATCAATCGTCCGCCTTACCCCACGTCTCTAAACACGCACTGTGAGGACCCCTCCATGGCGTACTCGTCGGCAATACCACGACAATTGGCATACAGAAAGGTTAGATCGCGCGCGTAGATCCCGCCAAAGCCCGTACAGGCCCGAAGCGGATTAGTATGCGCGTATTCTGCAACGCGATGTGGATTACCGTCGTCCAACTCAGTTGTCTGACGTGGCAACACCTCTACGAAAAAAACACCTCTACATGGTTTGCTGGGCCGCATTTCTGTTCCCGCCGGTGGGCCGTTTGTGTTGCACGCGCGGATAAGAGCGGGGGCTACGATACAAAAGCGAATGAAAAAAATAGCAATACATCGGGAAGGCGCACCCCCCTCACCTCCGACGCGGTGCACGTCTGACACCACCCATGCGACTATGTCATCATGACGCGTGCAGGGACGCGTGCACCGTTCTATCAGCGTCGAAGTGAATTTTCAATCAACTTAATGGAGCATCCAATCGGTCGCATCGTTGCAGTTCTCTGCCTGCCACGTGTGCACAAAACTTCTTTGAGAAGGCAAATCGCACAGTAGGGGAGAGTACGGTGGGGTGCATAAGACTCGTCTGCCTAGCCTTTTTGACTATCTACCTCCACTAGTCACTAGCGCCCTCCTCCCTTTCTTCTTCCTCCTGCTCATCCCTCTCCTGCTCCCTCCCTCTGCGCAGCCATGGATCCCTCTCGGAAGCGTGCCGCAGCGACAATGCGCGTGGAGAGAAAAGAGAGAGCTCACCGCGCCGCTTTACGCACTGAAGAGTCACAACATATGCTCATGCCCGCGGGCGAGGGTTCCTCCGGGTAGGTCATGTACTTCTTCTCCTTAATAGTGTTATCCAACATTCTTCTTCTCCTTAATCATCACCTACTTCTCTTTCTTCAGAGCCGTCGGTTCACCGACAGACATGTCCCCCCCAGATCCCCGGAACAGCGAGGTAAATAATATACACTGGGGTTTTTGCGACTAGGATTTGGGGTTTTTTCTCCTGGATCTTTTCCACACCGCCCATTTCTGCATAAAGCTCGTGTGCTATAATGACACGTTACTGTTGTTCCTGTTCCGTGATAGGACTGAAACCACGTATTCTTTGTCCCTGGAAAAGAAGCCAAAACTCAACAATAATGTGGATGCTTGGATTAATGCACGAATAAGCAACCACAGGGAGAAAATGCAAACACAAGAGATGGAATTACAACATCTCAAATTAGATGTGAATACCCTTACTAAGGAGCGCGACGAGCTGAAAAGGGACAACGCTGCCTGGAAGAAACTAAATAAGAAGATCCAAGCCTCGAACCGACTGAATACATCCATCAACCAGGGGCTCTCGAAGGATAATGCGAGGCTAAAAGATGATAATGTCAATCTTCGTGTCGAGAACAAGATCCTGCTTCGGAAGCTCCAGGCTTCACACAGTGAGAAGTTCAAGATCAGGCGGGACATGCTCGTACGTCGCCTAAAACTTGAAGAGATTGAGGACATAAACCAGCAGCTCCTCGCCAGCTCCTTGCCAGGCTACGACTGTAATGTAGCAGACTTTCCTCGGTGCTGCTCTGCTGAATTGAACTATGTGTTTCTATTTTGCAACTGTAAACTGAACTATTCGAACAATGAGTTGCAATGGGAGACACCTTTTGCGTAGTCCGAAAACTATCTGCTTTCCTGTTGTTTCTATCTACTGTCACCGCCATGTTGGACAAGTGTCAATTTTGTTGTAAGAAAAACTTAAACTTAGATATTACACACACTCAACCGTGCATTAAAATTCAAATTAGGTATTCCAAACTCAACTTCAAATAGTTGCAAAAGGAGGTAGCCACGATCGGAAAAGAGTGGGTGGGCCACTGGCGGGGGTCCGCAGAGAGAGAGAGAGAGAGAGAGAGAGAGAGAGAGAGAGAGAGAGTGAGTTTCGTAAAAAAAAGAGAGAGAGATTTTTTTGACACAGAAGAGAGAGAGAGATTGTTGGCGAATGGGGCCACCGGGTGCGTGAGAACCGTGCATATACCATAGGCATGTCCGAGGCGCACCGTGCGCATGTGAACTGTGTAATACCATACTAGCGCATGTCCGCGGTGCACTGTGCGAGAAGGTGCGCATGCGTATGCTGTTGAACCGTACACGCGTGAACTGCGGGAGCACGAAACGTCGGCGTCTCACCATATACAGCCCATCCATCTGTCTCTCTCCGCCTACCCTCATTCAATCCATCACGCCACCTCTTCCCAACTCCCCCTAGGCCCCTACCCACTACCCTTCCCCACTCCTCTCTCCGCCGACCAGGAAAAAACCCTTTCCCATTCCGCTGCACTTCCCATTCCGGCGATGGAGCACACATCCGACGCTGTCACCGCAGCGAAGGAGAAGGCCGTGATGCTGGCGTTAGCCACGGAGGAGGCGGCCAGAGCCGCGACGGAGGCACAAAATGCCGCAAGGACTTTAATCACAGCCGCAACGGATGCGAAAGATGAAGCGAAGGCCATTGCTGAAGGCCGGCCGAACGGTCCCTCATCGGCTCCCGCCGCTATCAGTACTTGTGCGTACAATCTTGGGAAGCAGCCGCAGGATGACGACGAGGAGGTCGAGCTCATCATGTCGCCGCCGCTTGCCTTTGACGAGAACATCATCGGCGACGAGGAGGAGGTAAGTTCCAATTAATGGATTATGTGCTTGGGGCCTAGGGTTTTCGGTTAGCGTCAGATTCGTTTGTTATCTATTAAGATTGGGGCCTAGGGTTTTCACTTAGTGTCAGATTCGTTTGTTATCTGTTACGATTGATGTGCAATTAATGGATCTGTGGATTATTGTTAGCTAGGCTTCGATTATGGACATAATCGATTAATATTTGTGGATCTGTGGATTATTGCTAGCTAGGGTTTGATTATGGACAGAATCGATTAATATTTGTGGATCTGTGGATTGTTGTTTTCATTTCGATAGATTAATGCTAGCTTGACCGACGGAAGTGGTTTATCTGCTTGATCCTTACTTTCTGTTATTGCTAGCTGGAGACTGTTATGCTTCCTTTGTTAAGCATTCAATTTTAGTTGCAGTTTCTACATATTTGCTTCACATGTGTATTTTGTATATTTCAGCAGGCTACTGATGATGTTGACAGCGATGTCGACTCGTGTCAAAGGAAGACCAGGGCCACTCTCAAAAATCTTAAAGCGGGAGAGGGGGGGTTCGACCGGTTCCGGAGTGAACCCTGGACTGATGGCATGAACAGCTGCCCCTTCTGCAAAAGGAGCATAAAGATGGACTTCCAAAGCATCCTACAGCATGCTGAAGGCTGTGGATCTGGCCGTGTCAAAGTTGGGGAAACTGTCAATGTCCACGGCTTCAGGGCCAATCACATGGCCTATGGCATCTTCCTCAGGAACAAACTAAACCGAGCTATCGAGGCCGGTCGTGTGCCTGCTCCCAAGCCCAAGCCACCGAAGGTTGAGGGTTTGGGCAGCAGGAAGCAGAGGAAGCGGGACAGGGAGGAGCGGGACCGGGAGGAGGCGGCGAGGAGGCAGTGATGTAATGATGTGCCTATTTGTGTGTGCTGCTGCTGCTGGTTTAAGCAGCATGCTTTTGTTTGAACTGTGTTTATGTTGGCTGCTTAGCAGCGTTTGTGTTGAACCTCTGCCTTATCAAGTTTGTGTTGAACCTTGCTTAATTAGTTGCTTGTTATGTTTCTGCATTTTAGATTCTTAATTAGTTTGTGTTGAACCTTGCTTAATTAGTTGCTTGTTATGTTTCTACATTCTAGATGCTTACTATCTACATTTGTTTCTATACATGCTGGTGTGTGGCGGGATTTCCTATTTCAGAAAGGTTCAAGGGAAATAGTTAAGGAATTGAGAAATAGATGCTGGTATAGATTTTCTACCAAATTGGGCAAAAAGGAATGAATGAGGTGAGCCTGGCAGAGGTAGACAAAGGAAGAAAGGAGGGAGGGGGAGAGGGAGAGGGAGGGTTCTTTGACTTGTTGCCAAATTGGGTTGGCTGGTTGCGTTGCCCTATTGTAGCCTTATTTTGCTCTTCTTTCCTTTTTCATATAGTAGTTGATTTACAAACAAGCCTGTTTTGTCTCACCTGAACCTCTTTTTCCAAAAAATGACAAATCTACAAAAAGCCTGTTTTGTATCACCTGACCCTCTTTCCTTCATGAAATAACCTCAAATTTTTTTACACATTCTAAAATATGCAGACTTAGCCCAGCCCAGCTCCTGTTCCTGTGCCCGTGTTATCGCTGCAGCGGCTGCTTTCTTATTTGGGCCGGCCCAACCGCGCCCAGCAAACGCGCGCGGGTATGACGGCGTAGACGCGTTAGGTATTTACTATTTAGTCACTCCACGGTCGCCTCCGCCCACGACTCGCCTCCTATCCCTCCTCACACGAGCGCCTCCACACGACAACAACCTCAAAATTCCATCGAGGACCGCCTCCAGTATTCAATGCCTGTGACGACACAGGTTCATGGATTAGAGGTTCAAGGATTAGAGGTTCAAGGATCAGGTATGTTTTCGCTAACTCCTATATGAAAATCTAGAACGAGTGATGTACAGAAATTTTGTCAGATCTAGAGGAAATACGATAAAATTTTAAAAATGCATTACGATCATAATTGTGTAGATCGGATCTACATATGAACTAGTACAATAACACTCTATTATATGTTAGCACTGAAAGCATGTCGTGTCAGATCTATATGTACTATTAAGAAAATTGTACTTCCTCTGTTTCAAAATATAAGATGTTTTAGTTTTGTGAAAAAAATGTATCTAGATTTAATTTAGTGTGTAGATTCACTTCAAACTTGAGTGAACCTACATACTAAAATAAGTCTACATACATTTGCTTTACAAAACTAAAACATCTTATATTTTAAAACGGAGGGAGTATTATCTAATGGACACTACTCGGTGCTTTGGAATATCACGCGTGTTTATAAACATGCAAACCGTGTTCAAGTATCTAAAATAAGAGGTGGTAGAATATAGATTACTTTATTCTAAAAAGTTTTTGTACATGGCACTTTCTGGTTAGGTGGAGGAGTATGCTCGCACTCGTCATGCTCGTGCCGCTCTTAAGTTGCATAAACCTCTGCATATAAGAGGTATGTAATGTAAAATTAAAAAAATCAATGCAGTTATAATATTGCTGCTTATGTATGTATTTGTTATATGCAGGTCCCAGAATAAAGTTCGAGAAAGAATTTGAATGTTTCTGCCATTATGGCAACCGTGTGGCGATGGATGATGCCGAAATTAATGTACTAAAGTATGGAGTTGATAAAAACCTCCCAAAAAGACCATTTTATGTATGCACCATAAATAAATCAAACACCTTGAAAGGCAAAGCAAAAATGGTAAAACTTTTGAACTAGTAACAATTTTTCAAAATGTTACATTACTACTATTAGGTACTGACATTTGTATGTATATATTGGTGTAATCTATATGTAGTACTTTTTGAGGAGCTTCACCATGGAGCATATTGTTCCATATATTGAACTACCAGCAAACATTCAAGTATTTTGTAACAATATGGAAGTTGCAAAAGTTAAAATGGTGATGGCCAAGTCAAACACTAGAGGAAAACTGAAATGTGGAGGTGCCATGATAACATCAAAGTGGATGGAGGTTGTGAACAAGTTTGATATGAGAGCTGGTGACATCTTTGTGTTTTGGTTCCGTGGTAGCTCGGCTGGCCTCAAGCTCCTTATTAATCATCTGTGAAATCAACATGCAGACCATGCAATGTTGTCATGTGTCCACAATTGCCACAAAGTGTTTCTAGCCAACTTAGTAATCACTAAGTTGATGAATTCAAAGTCCTTAGCCAAGCCTATAGATCTCTATAGGTTGGCTAGAAAGCCCTTCATCAACTTAGTGCTTATGTGATGATAGAATAGTACTGTAATTTATAAGTTAGAACTGTCACAAACATCATGGCTAGGTCAAATTTACGAGCATCATGGCTAGAAACACCATCATCAACTTAGTTCCACTATTTCTTGAATTTATTTTAATTTCTGGTGCTTCTTTCAAACTAAGGCAAAAACCACGACAGGTGAGACTCTGAATCAGTAATCACAACTTGATTTCTATGAGTAAAGCTGAAAGATAGTACTTACACATAATTATGAAAGCCGCCACACGGAATTCTGAAAGCTACCACACTGAATTCTGAAAGTACTAAAAATAAATACATTGCAATTTATTACTTCGAAAAGATCTGAACACGCTAGCGATTGAGCAAATAACCTAGGCTATTCAGCCCTATATATTTCATCGGCGCCCGCTCCCGTGTCCTGCAGGAGAAATTCATTGAACTCCCCCTGTCTGCAATGTGCTGCCAGTATCTTGTCGAGAAGGTAAGTCCTCGGTGAACGTTCCAGATCATGTTGACCAAAGCCATCTGCAAGTCTTGGTACCCCATCCCAGGCCTTAAGATCATGATTGTACGCTCTGATATAAGAAAGATCCGCGTAGTAGATGCAACCGGCTAGGACTGTACTAGGGTGCACTCTAGTGTCGACGGAGATCGACCGGTTAAAATGAACGAAGAAGGCACGGCTGCCAATGTCACCTACAGCCTCGAGATAGCGTTTCTCCGTGTCCACCCGGTAAAGCACCGGTTGACCTTCAGCGAAAACCCCACCCAACACAAGAAGCAGATCACCTTCTGAATCCTCAAGGTAGAACTTGTAGGCTCCGTGTATCTTTTCAAAGATTGGACCTGAAATTATTCTGGCCATCTTGACTGTGATCGCGCGCTGCTCCACCTGGATGTTGGTCGACACGATGTCTCCACCATCCTGTACTGCATACACTTCACCACGGAATGGGGTAATGCATCGCACATCGGACGGATAAATTCCTTCTCCAAATACTCCATCGAAATCCCCTGTCGGGGTGGCCTCATCGTCCCAAGCAATAGAATTCTCATAATGTGTGGAAACAAACACCATCATGGGGGACTTCGTGACGGCTACAGATGCCACAAGATTTGATGGTATCTGCGCCTGAAACTCAGTGTTGAACTTACGAGTGAGTGGGTTCAGAAGGCGAATCTTGTGCGGCTCTTCCCTCTGAGCAATAACGACGACGCCACGATAAACACCGATGAAGTAGAACCTTTTGATGAAGAGAACAGTTAGCCCTAAGATGTATGTACAATGGAAAATACTCTCTTTGTTCACTAATATAAAACAGAGCTTCTAGATATTTAAAAATGTACTAGATATATATATCCTAAATGAGTGAACCTATACAATTAAACTTTGCTTAAGAATTTTCAAGAACATGCATGTTTAAGAACCTACTCCCTCTGTCCGCAAAATTTTGAACATATCTGGGGAGGGCCCCGCAAAATTTTGAACATATCTGGGGAGCGCTCCCTCCGTACGGCATCACGTACCTAACCTGCGATTAGATCAGCTATCCTCTTTGATTGTATCGTATGAAGGCACATTGCACCCTGGTTCCTGCCTCGACCTCGACTCAAAACTGGTAATTAAACTAACAGTGGTTAAGTAGTACATCAATGCTATTTATGCTGCATGCCATTAAATTACAAGGATTATGCAATTCTGTTACATGTACATAATTACACCATAATTATGCAACCTTTGTTCTATCATACATATAATCAAATTTTCCTATTACTACAACTTGCCAACATAACTGATGCAATTCGACCATCTCACTATGACAACATCACTACTAGTTGATCCATAAAAGAAAGATTTCACAAAGGGCAACATCATTCAATATGATTAACTAATATATCAAATATATTTATGCTAGATGACAATAAATAACAAGGATTATGCACTTATGTTACATAAATATAAAATACAACAAATGCAAACTTTCTTCTTTCAAATATATGACCCAATCTTCTATTACTTAAACATGGCAACAACACATCAACAATCCCAACATCACACCATGGAAAAATCACTACTACATGATCCATGAAAGAAATATTCCAAAACAGGTAACATTTAAAACTCTACAGACCTTTTCAGGATATAGCATTGCCTGCATCAACTAAATCTGATGCCCATACATGTTATAGCCTTAGATAGTTAGGAACCAATGTTTAAAACTTGCAAAATTGAAGAGGCAGCTGGCGTAAGTCTACAAGTATTGCAGCCACAGAAACAAGGTAACCTAAAAGGCTAAGATTATTCTATTAATTGTCATAGAGTAGAGGTATAAACAACATAAACCACCAGGTAGTTCAATAACAGATTATGAAGACGATCTGACTGAACTTTCAGGACAACTCTCTAGTTCAAGTGTCCAAAAACAGCCGCCAAGGTCTACTGAGTATGCTAATACAGTTTAGAGCATGCAGCCATTTACCATTTGATCACCGTGCAAAAATCAAAGAAAAATGATAAACTGATATTGCACTATACTAACTACTTAAACTACACTGAATATCATATCTTAGGGACATCCCTCGGAGCTAAGCATTCATTTAATAGAACTAGTCTAATATATGATCATACAAGTTCAGGAAAAAAACTACAACAAAAATATGCATGCAACATTGTGTAATTTCATAGTTAATCATCCCGAATAATCCGATGCACTGAACTATTTCCTAGGGCTAGATATATGCTGCAACAAATAACTTTCGTTGAAATATATAAATACCCAAAAAAAATCTACACCAGGAATCTACAGAACCAAGCTTCCATCCAAAGAATCCCTAACAGATGTCAATCCCTAATACTGATATAGCTAAATCTACAGAACCGAGATTCCATCCAAACAATCAAAAGAGGGAAAACGGAAGTTAGCTGAAAAAAACCGCTTACCTGCATCACAGCAACCTCCTGAGGCTGCACCGGCGACAGATCCTCCCCAGTGCCGAGCACGACGTTCAGATCTAGCCGCTCCGCCTCGTCGACCTCCGCATCCAGCATCTCCTCCTCTCCCAGAGCCGCATAGGCCAAAGCGGCCGTACCACCACCGCCACCGCCATGGTGCTCGACCTCGTCGACTGCATCTGGGCGGGTCACGGCTCCCATCCCCACCCTAGCAGACCGCCCGCATCGGCTCCGGAGCCCACTCCCGCAATCGCCGGAGTCGAAATTGCGCGGAGGAGGACGACACCTAGACCAGAAGCGGAGGAGACGACGACGTGAGGTAGGGTTTCTCGCTCGTCACTCCTTTCAGTATCAGGTGAGACAAAAGGGAGGAGGGGGGAAATGGTGGGGATCTGGCGACACGGAGCGGCCGAGAGGGATCTTATACGTCCCGTCGATTTGTTTCCGCTGACGTCACCGGCGCACGTGACGTCCACCTCATACTACCAACATTGCATGGACTCTAGACCAATTGTTCACTTTCATCAACTTGTGCTTGTATGTGTGAACACTTGGTCACCGGCGCACGTGACGTCCACCTCATACTACCAACATTTCATGGACTCTAGACCAAGTGTTCACTTTCATCATGTTGTGCTTGTATGTGTGAACACTTGGTCAACATGATCCCACCTAGTACTCTCGGTCCCAATTTAGGTTGCAATATAAGATTTTATCAAAGTCAAACTGTATAATGTTTGACCAAATAGTTTGATACAACTATAAACTAATACGGTGCCAAAATAATATTATTAGAATTGTCTTGAATTATATTTTCATAATATATACATTTTATATCACACATATTTATATTATTTTGTATATTCTTGGTCAAACTTTGCAAAGTTTGACTTGCACGCAAAATTATGCGCAACATAATATGGCATGGAGGGAGTAGATCGAAGTTGATGAAGGTGTTTCCACACAACTCAAATAGGTCTATATTGCATAATATGTTGGCATAGTCCAGATCGACAACAAGCGCAGGCTTCGCCAAGGCACACGCTCCTCGTTGCAGAGAAAGGCTTCACTAGCAAATTCAGAGCGAGTGTGATTGTGAGAGAACGAACAGAGACAAGTACTTTGTGCTGCTAAAACTTCCTAGTCTAGGGTGAAATTATAGACTTATATATATCTGAGTTAGTTAGAAACACCTTGATCACCTTCTGGTTGAATGAGTCAACGATTGGTCAACGTGTGATCCCAACTAGTTTTTAGATGTAACTATATCATTCCACTCTTATATCTATATCTATCAAGCAGGTGGGATCATGTTTGCCAGGTGTAGTGACTCACACAACCACTAAGTTGATGACGGTGGTTCTAGCCATCCCAGAGAGGTCTAGACCCCATGCAATTTTGGTATGGCCCCACATTTGCCACAAGCTAGTGTGTGTCATGGCTTGGCAGACTCAAAATTATAGCTAGATCTAGCAAGTAGGTAGGATCATGTTGGTCAGGTGTGATGACACATACAACAACAAGTTGGTGAAGGTGTTTCTATCCAGCCCAGAGAGGTGTCCCATGCATGCAATGTTGGCATGGCCCCACATTTTCCACAAGCTAGTGTGTTTCATGCCTTGGCATAACACTTTTATAGCTAGATCTATCAAGTGGGTGGGATCATGTTGCTAGGTGTAGTGACTCACACAACCACTAAGTTGATGATGGTGGTTCTAGCCAGCCCAGATAGGTCTAGACCCCATGCACTGTTGGCATGGCGCCACATTTACCACAAGCTAGTGTGTGCCATGGCTTGGCATAGAAAAATTATAGCTAGATCTAGAAAGTAGGTAGGATCATGTTGGCCAGGTGTATTGACTCACACAACCACTAAAGTTGATGATGGTTTTTCTAGCCAACCCAAATAGGTCTAGATACCATGCAATGTTGGAATGGATCCACATCTTCCACAAGCTAGTGTGTGTCATGGCCTGGCATAGCACTCTTATAGCTAGATCTATGAAGTGGGTGGGATCATGTTGGTCAGGTGTAGTGACTCACACAGCCACTAAGTTGATGATGGTATTTCTAGCCAACCCAGAGAGGTCTAGATCCCATGCAATGTTTGCATGGGCCCACATTTGCTACAAGATAGTGTGTGTCATGGCTTGGCAAACTCAAATTTATAGCTAGATCTAGCAAGTAGGTAGGATCATGTTGGATAGGTGTGATGACATATACAACAACAAGTTGGTGAAGGTGTTTCTATCCAGCCCAGAGAGGAGTCCCAGGCATGCAATGTTGGCATGGCCCCACATTTTCCACAGGCTAGTGTGTGTCATGCCTTGGCATAACACTTTTATAGCTAGATCTATCAAGTGGGTGGGATCATGTTGCTAGGTGTAGTGACTCACACAACCACTAAGTTGATGATGGTGGTTCTAGCCAGCCCAGATAGGTCTAGACCCCATGCACTGTTGGCATGGCCTCACATTTTCCACAAGCTAGTGTGTGTCATGGCTTGGCAAAGAAAAATTATAGCTAGATCTAGCAAGTAGGTAGGATCATGTTGGCCAGGTGTAGTGAGTTACATAGCCACTAAGTTGATGATGGTGTTTCTAGCCAACCCAAATAGGTCTAGATACCATGCAATGTTGGAATGGACCCAGCTCTTCCACAAGCTAGTGTGTGTCATGGCCTGGCATAGCACTCTTATAGCTAGATCTATGAAGTGGGTGGGATCATGTTTGTCAGGTGTAGTGACTCACACAGCCACTAAGTTGATGATGGTGTTTCTAGCCAACCCAGAGAGGTCTAGATCACATGCAATGTTTGCATGGGCCCACATTTTCCACAAGCTAGTGTGTGTCATGGCTTGGCAATCTCAAATTTATAGCTAGATGTAGCAAGTAGGTAGGATCATGTTGCCCAGGTGTGATGACATATACAACAACAAGTTGGTGAAGGTGTTTCTATCCAGCCCAGAGAGGTGTCCCATGCATGCAATGTTGGCATGGCCCCACATTTTCCACAAGCTAGTGTGTGTCATGCCTTGGCATAACACTTTTATAGCTAGATCTATCAAGTGGGTGGGATCATGTTGCTAGGTGTAGTGACTCACACAACCACTAAGTTGATGATGGTGATTCTAGCCAGCCCAGATAGGTCTAGACCCCATGCACTGTTGGCATGGACCCACATTTGCCACAAGCTAGTGTGTGTCATGGCTTGGCATAGAAAAATTATAGCTAGATCTAGCAAGTAGGTAGGATCATGTTGGCCAGGTGTAGTGACTCACATAGCCACTAAGTTGATGATGGTGTTTCTAGCCAACCCAAATAGGTTTATGTCGTGGGAATGACCACGGCAGATGCTGCAATCGGCAGCGAGTAGTAGAACGAGGGGCAAGGGCGGCCAGCCATCTGCGGTGCGAGATGAGGGCAAAGACACAGGGATTTACCCAGGTTCGGCCCCCCGGAGGGTAAAGACCTACTCCTGCTAGATTGTATTTTGGAGGTGATTACAATGGGCGAACTCGGCGACTAGGCGGCGAGTTGCTTGGGTGTATGAGGGAACGTGTCTCTACTCACCCCTTAGGGAGGTTTATATAGGCTCAGCTCCCCTAGGGTTTACATATCTCAACCGATTCGGTTACAACTTTGGCAATCGTCTAACCTAGACCGACTGGGCCTATCTACTCGCCTGGGCCTTCAACTTCCAGTCGCCTGGTACCTTGCTGGGCTTTGATCCACTCGCCGTTCTGCAGGCCCACTCGCCAGTCCTTGGGCCAGTCGGAAACGTCCTGCTGAGTATACCCCAGTAGGCGTATCCCCATCAGTAGTCCCCGAGGCCGTCGTTGATTAGGCGTGGGTGGCTGCTGGCAGTCGGAGTATACGGCTTCAAGTTGGCATCCAGTCGAATCATCGGCGGGCTCCTGCATGAAGGAATAAATCCAGCGAACCGAGTTGCGTCTTGGGCGAGTCGAGCCAACGGGACGCGGTCTCGGCGAGTGACTTAGCGAGCCGAGTGGCAGGAGGTGGACCGTCGGGCATGGTCAAACTAGCCGTTAAGGTAACTCAACGGTAATTTTTGGCGTAATCATTGCGCGGTAACGGCCCCCTAATTTGGCGGGCAACTCCCGCTATATATAAGAGGAATGGTAGGCTATCGCAAAGCCAACCGCCCACCGTTTCTTCCGAGCGCACACATCTTCCTTCCTTCGATTCCGCGATCCAATCGACCCGCAATCCTCCGACCTCCAAACAAATCCTCAGCCATGGCCCTCTCCACTGAACCTTGGGGTAGATCCAAGTGCACCAGGGCGCAGCTGGCCTCCTTCGAGGAGGCCGGAATCCTGCGGGCCGGCTGCTGGCGTATCCCCGCAGCCGGAGAAACGACCCCAAACCCGCGAGAGAGAGAGAGTTCATCTGTTTCACCAGTCACCTCGAGCGGGGGTTAGGGTTTCCCACATCCTTGTTCTTCCGGCGTTTCTGCGCCTACTACGGGATCCAGCCCTCAGATCTGGGTCCCCATAGCATCGAGCAGCTCGCCATCTTCGTGGCGTTCTGCGAGTGCTACTTGGGCTGCCGGCCTTACTTTCCCTTGTGGCAAGATCTGTTCCACGGACGGATCAGCCGCGAGGAGGCGGGCGGCCCAATGCTAGCCGCGGGCGGCTTAACCTTCCAACTCAAATCCAAAGCTTCCTTCTTCGACCTGATGCTGCCGGCCAAAGCAGCGAGCGACTGGAAAAAGTCATGGTTCTACGTGACCGAGGCGACTCCGGAGGACGAGGCGGCGATCCCGCGGTACTCGGCCAACCGTTCCGAGCCACGCCATCTCCAGGTCGGCAAGCTCCCCGACGACCAGCGGATGGTCGTCGATGAGATGCTCCAGACCATCCGTGGTCTGAAGAAGAAGGGGCTCCAGACGGTGAACTTGTACAACTGTTGGCTTGGGCGGCGGCTCGTTCCGCTCGCCCAACGCGAGCACTACATGTACCAGTACACGGGCCGAGGAGACTCGACGAAGGCCTGCCTCGCCGAGTGGAAGCTGGAGGACTACCTCTCGGCGCTGAAGAAGATCTCCCAGGCAGCATACACGGATGCGCAGGCCGGGGTCCCTCCTTACACCGCGAAGCGTCCGGCTCCGACGGTAATCCTTTTATCTTGTTCGCAGTCGCAGCATGTGCAGTCGCGGCAATTCCAACTTTGTTTCGTGTTTAACGCAGCTGTTCCAAGTGGTGGAAGGGTGGCTACCACCCGCCGATGACGAGAGCCCCGGGCCATCCGCCCAGGACACAAGCGAGTCGCCACCCGCCAAGGGTAACGAGGACGACGAGGACGAGTCCGAAGAGGAGATTGCCCCACTGGTCCGAAAGACCCGCGGGCAACGTCAGCGCGATATCGAAGCGAGCAGGAGCCTCGAGCGTCATGACGATGACGAGGAACTCCCAGAAACCACCTCGCGCCGTCAGGCCACTCCCGCGAAGAAGAAGAAGAAGGAAGCGAGGGCCCCCCTGAGGAGGAAGACGAAGCCGCCGAAGATGGCCTCACCGCCGCATTCAGCGAGCAGCTCCGATGCTCATAGCTCGTCCGGTGACGGCGCGGCCCCGGTGACAACCGCGCTAGATGCGCCATCCGTGGAGGCACCGCTGGCTTCAATGCCTCCGCCCTTTGCGCCGGTCTCCGGGCTAGGGAAGGCTCCGGCTGTGGCAACTTCGCCTCGCAAGGAGGTCCCGAACGTGGCGGTCTCGCCTCGCAAGGAGGCTCCGGCCGCGGCAGCTCCACTTCGCGAAGAGGTCTCTGCCGAAGGCGTCCCGGAGGCGCCAACCGCTACCTCAACGTCAAAGAGGCCATCCGTATCCTGGGCCCCCGACGTCCTGGAACTGGGGCTTAGGCGCCGATTGGGCCCTGAGCTGGAGAAACCGGCCAGCCTTCGTACAGGGCTGCGTTTCATTCCAGTCGCCAAGTGAGTGCATTTGGCCTTCTCTTTTTTCTTTTAGTACTTCGATTGCCTTTTATTGATTTGACTCGACGTGCAGGACCGGAGTGAAAAAGATGGGCCACCCGACGGTGGCCAAGGTGCCCTCCGCCACTAGCGAGGAGGATCCTTCCCGTAAGAGGAAGGTGGACGAGGTCGCCGCCTCCACGGAAGGCAGCAAGAAGGCCAAGGGCGACGACATCGTCGCTGTTTCTGATGACGCGGCGACCGCGCCGGCTAGACCCGCAATGGAAGCAACCGCGTCCACGAAGGAGGGCATTTCCTTGCCTAGACCGGAGGAAGCGAGTTCCTTTGGGGCGGGTGCCTCGATTGCTACCTTCCCCCGCTTCGTGACCAAGGCGGCCACGGCAAGCGGGGCTGCGCTTCCGAGCCTCACTCCAGGGACCGCCGACGCTGAAACCGACCAGCGTCGCGGGCACACGCCGGCGCTGCTCACGTCTGTGGACGCAGTACAGCTTCATGGCATGCTTGGTGCGGCCATCCAGGTACCTCCAGTCCCCGAGGATCAGGTCGGTGCTTAGCAGCGGCTTGATCCTTATAATTTCTCGTTTTGTACTTTCGAATCCAGTCCCCGAGTGCATATGCGCTAAATTTTAGCGGGTATGCACTGAGGAATTTTCGTGGTTGCCAGTCCCCGAGTGCGTACTCGCTAAATTTTAGCGGGTGGGCACTGAGTAATTTTCATGGTCGCCAGTCCCCGAGTGCGCACTCGCTAAATTTTAGTGGGTGGGCACTGAGTAATTTTTATGTGTACTGACTTTGAAGGTGTACAGGGTCTGCAGCTGGAGTCGGCAGAGCGATTGGCTGCGAAGCAGCGTGCTGAGAAGGAGATGGCCACTCTCCAGGAAGCAAACAAGGAACTTCAGGCTGCTGCTGCACAGGCGGAGGTAGCTCGCCAGGAGCTTATTCCTGCTGGGGAGCTGGTGGTGGTGCGATCTGCGTTAAGTGCTGCTGAGCAGAGGGTCGCCGACCTCGAGCGCGAATTGCGGGAGGCAAAAGAAGAAGCGAATTCGGCGAATGGGAGAGCTAAGGCCGCCATTGCGGCCGCCGAAGAAGACCGCAAGGTGTCGGAAGCCCTCATTGTTGGGCTTCAGGACGATCATACGTCGCTTCAAAGCTTCATCACGGGACTCGCCCGCCCGTTACTTGGTGAGTGCGTCTTCCCTGTCTTTCAATTGTATTGTTTGTGGTTTCTGTGGTACTCATAACTGTCTCCTTCTAGCAGGTCGTGTGATTGGTAGCCACGAAGAAGCGAGCTCTCTTGACGCGAAGCAGTGCGTAAGCATGCTCGTCGACTCGGCGACGCTGTCGGCGACGTGCATCCGCGCCTACCTTCAAGAGATGTCGCCCACGGAGGTTATTCCCAGTGACCTCGTTGAGGTGTGGGAGTACTTGGAGAAGGCGCCCGCGGTCGTAGAGTTCATGACGCGGTCGGCGTTTCGGCGCGGAGCGTCGACAGCGCTAAACCTTGGGCTCGCCCACTTCCCCGAGGACTTCGACCTCGACGATGTGACGAGTGGGTACCCTTCGTCGACGGGCGCGGTGGATCTGTCCGAAGTTCTGACGTTGCAGGAACGTGCCGCCGCGTACTCGGAACGCGTCTCGGCGATGGGCGACCTCCTCCCCTACCAGGAAACGGTCGTCGCGCCAAACGACCCCGAGCCGCCGCATCGTGACTTCAAGGTTGAACAACCATTCCGCGCGGCGATGGCGGGTGAGCTGACGACGTATCCGTCGAACCCGTACACCGCGTTCATCCGGAAGCGCCGGGATTCTGGTGCGTCGTCTTCAAAGCCTGCAGAATAGTGTAGTGTTCCTAGATAAGTTAGCAGCAGTTCTGCCGAACAGGCATAGTTTGTAATGTAAGACAATGCGATGTGCGATTGAATTGGATGTTGTGTCCATTTTGCTAATAATTTTCGTGTTTTGGATTGATTTTGGATGAGTCCCCGAGCGCGTCCGCCCTTTTGTGGGGTTCACCTTGTATATGATGTTTGTTGTTATCGTGTGTTTTGTTAGTTTAGTCGACTCGCCCGAGCTCGTAGAGCCAGTCGCAAGGCGACTCCCTTGAGCGCTCTGTACTTTACCGTTTTCCCGGACGCGAACGGGGTCGGGTGGCCGAGTCCCCGAGCGTGGTACTTGGTATTTCGAGGCGCGACTCGAGGGTGGTTGAGGACTGAGCGCGTTGGTATGGGCGCATCACTCCTGCCTGGCCCGGGGGGTCAGTCGCGTGGCGAGTCCTGGGCGTGCTCTCTTACTTGACGTTTTCCCTGACCGATCGCGACGAACTGGTATTCAGTCCCCGAGCGTGGTACTTAGCCGTTCGAGTCGCTACGCCGAGGATGCGGAGGACCAAGGCCGCTGTGAGAAGCGAGGGCAGTTGTCTTGGTTTGCAAAACCAGTCGAGCTAGGCGACTCCAATGGGGCTCCGGATTGGCGTTTTTCGTGGACGACGCAGGACCTGAGATGACTCAGTGCTCTTACATCACACTACTTGGCCGTGCCGGTCGCTGTACCAAAGGTTGACTTCTGCATGTTAGCATGACGCTGTTATTACGAGTGCGAGTGGCACAAGGCATGGAGAGTAGACGCAATTTGCGGTAACTGTTTCTTTTATTTCATAGCGACTGGAGAGTACATATGTGGGGTTCTAGGAGTAGAACTTCCGGAGGAGATTTACATTCCATGGCCGCTTGACATCGAGTTCGCCGTCTCCGCGGACGTCGATGAGGTAGTAGGCGTCGTTGCCGAGTACGCGCCCGATAGCGAATGGGCCTTCCCACGGAGGGGAAAGCTTGTGCATGCCCTTCTTGTCCTGGATGAGGCGTAACACCAGGTCGCCTTCCTGGAAGGTGCGGGTTTTTACCCGTCGGCTGTGGTAGCGGCGGAGCCCTTGCTGATAAATGGCAGTGCGCGATCGGGCGAGGTCGCGTGCTTCGTCGAGTTGGTTGAGCCCATCTTGGCGGGCCAGCTCGTTTGCGGCCTCCGTATAGTGGACGACCCGCGGCGAGTCGTGTTCTAGGTCGGTGGGCATGACCGCTTCGGCGCCGTAGACCATGAAGAAGGGGGTGAATCTCGTCGACCTGTTGACCGAGGTGCGGATTCCCCAGATGACGGAGGGTAGCTCTTCGACCCAGCATCCAGCGGTGCGCTCAAGTGGTACTTGGAGTCGCGGCTTCAGACCGTGGAGGATGCTTTGGTTGGCTCGTTCCGCCTGACCGTTGGATTCCGGTTGTGCGACTGACGCGAGGTCGAGCCGGATGTGGTGCTCTTCGCAGAATTCGGCCATTGCTCCCTTGGCAAAGTTCGTGCCATTGTCCGTGATGATGCTGTTGGGGAACCCGTAGCGGTATATGAGCTCGCGTAGGAACTTAGTGGCGGTCTTCCCGTCGCATTTCCGGACTGGCTTGGCCTCAACCCACTTCTTGAATTTGTCGACGGCGACCAGCAGGTGGGTGTAACCGGAGGGGGCCTTCTTGAAGGGGCCTACCATGTCCATGCCCCACACAGCGAATGGCCAGGTGATGGGGATTGTTTTGAGCGCCGAACTTGGTACGTGCGTCTGGTTGGCGTACTTCTGGCACCCGGCGCATCGCTGGACGATATCGACAGCGTCGGCGTGTGCGGTGGGCCAGTAGAACCCGTGTCGCATAGCCTTGGCGACCAGGGAGCGCGCGGCAGCGTGGTGGCCGCAGTCGCCCGAGTGGATGTCGTGTAGAATTTTGCGTCCTTCAGCCGGTTGGACGCAACGTTGGAACACGCCGGTGACGCTGCGCTTGTGTAGCTCGCCGTCGATGATGGCGTAGGACTTACATCGGCGAGCAATCATTCGAGCGCTTGTCTCGTCTGTGGGCAGGGTGCCGGTCTCCAGGTAGGCGATGTAGGGCTTGGTCCAGTCGTCGGGCTCGGTGATGAGTGCGACCAAGACTGCCTCTGGTTGGAGAGGGACTCCGATGTCTATCTCCCTCGGGGGAGAGACTGATGGTTTGGATATTGTGTCGAGGAACACGCCGGCGGGTGGTGCGAGTCGAGCCGACCCGATGCGAGAGAGGGCGTCGGCCTCTTCGTTTTTCCGCCTGTCGATCCACTCGACAGAGTAGCCGGTGAAGTGGCCGCCCAACTTGTCCACCTCTTGGCGATACGCCGCCATGGTAGGGGAGATGGCGTCGCAGGTGCCGGCGACCTGTCCCGCAACGAGGTCGGAGTCTCCGTAGCATCGAAGGCGATTGACACTCATCTCCTTTGCAGCTCTCATGCCGTGGAGTAGGGCCTCGTACTCAGCCATGTTGTTGGTGCAGGGCGTGAATTCGAGGCGGAGGATGTAGCGGAGCTTGTCGCCCTTTGGTGAAGTCAGCACTATCCCCGCGCCTGCACCGTCCGCGTTCTTGGACCCGTCGAAGTGCAGGTTCCAGTAATGGAGGTACGGCGGTTTTTCAGGCTGCTGGGCCTCCTCCCAGTCGGCGATGAAGTCTGCCAGTGCCTGGGACTTGATCGCCCTTCGTGGCTCGTATTTAATGTTGTGGACGCCGATCTCGACGGCCCACTTGGCGACCCGCACGGTCGCCTCGCGATTGCGGATGATGTCTTGTAGTGGTGCTGAGGAGACGACCGTGATCGGGTGCTCCTGAAAGTAATGCGGCAGGCGCCGCTGAGCCCTGAAGACCGCGTATACTAGCTTCTGGTACTGCGGGTATCGCTGGCGCGACTCGGTGAGGACCTCGCTGATGTAGTACACCGGCCGCTGGACCGGGCGCTCCTTTCCTTCCTCTGGTCATTCGACGACCATTACGACACTGACGACGCGCTCGGACGCCGCGACGTAAACCAGCATGGGCTCTTTGTCAGCGGGTGCGGCGAGTAGTGGTGCGGCGAGTAGCACCTTTTTGAGGTCGCAGAGCGCGTCGTCCGCCTCCTTGTCCCACTGGAAGGTGGGATTCTTGCGCATCAGGCGGTATAGGGGCATCGCCTTTTCGCCTAGGCGAGGGATGAAGCGACTGAGAGCCGCTACGCGCCCGGCCAGCTTCTGGACGTCGCGCAAGCACTCGGGTTTGCCGAGCCGGGCGATCGTGTCGATCTTCGTTGGGTTTGCCTCAATCCCTCGTTTGGAGACGACGTACCCTAGTAATTGCCCGGCGGGTACACCGAAGGTGCACTTTCCTGGGTTAAGCTTTATCTTGTACCTCCGCAGGTTGGCGAAGGTCTCCGCTAGGTCGGCGAGTAGGTCTCCCTGGCGAGCGGATTTCACGACCACGTCGTCGATGTAGACGTGGATGTTGCGGCCAATTTGGCTCGCGAGGCATTCTTGCATGCACCGCTGGTAGGTCGCCCCAGCGTTCTTGAGGCCGAAGGTCATGGCGGTGTAACAGAATGCTCCGAATGGCGTGATGAACGCCGTCTTCTCCTCGTCCTCGACGGCCATTTTGATCTGGTTGTACCCGGAGTAGGCGTCGAGGAAACACAGCGACTCCGAGCCCGTGGTTGAATCGATTATCTGATCGATCCGCGGGAGGACGAACTGCTCCTTTGGGCAGGCGCTGTTCAGGTTTGTGTAGTCGATACACATTCTCCAGGTCCTGTTTTTCTTCTCGACCAGGACTGGGTTTGCCAGCCACTTGGAGTATTTGATTGGCCGGATGAAGCCGGCAGCGAGCAGGCGCTGCACTTCCTCGGCGATTGCTCGACGGCGCTCTTCATTGAAGGGCCGTAGCGACTGCTTGACTGGTCGCACTTTGGGGTCGGCGTTTAGTTTGTGCTCAGCGAGCTCCCTAGGGACACCAGGCATGTCGGAGGGTTTCCATGCGAAGACGTCCCTATTCTCACGAAGGAACTCGATGAGCGCGCCTTCCTATGCTGGGCTCAAGCCTGTCCCGATCGTCACCGTCTGGCTGGGGTCGCCTGGGACCAGCTCGACGGTGCGAGTGTGCGTCGTGGCCTCAAAGGTTGAGGTGTTTGTGCCCTCGGAGTTGGGCTTCTTGAGTATTGTGGGGTCATCATTGTTGACCCCGCTCGCGTATTTGGCGAGCTCGTCGGCGTGATTAGCTTCTGCCGCGATGACGGCGTCGGCGAGTTCGGCTCCTTTGGCCTCGCAGTCGGCGGCCATGTCGGGGTCGCCGTTGATGGTGATGACGCCGCACGGCCCGGGGAGCTTCATCGCGTTGTACGCGTAGTGGGGCGCCGCCATGAATTTGGCGAACGCCTGGCGCCCCAGTACGCAGTGGTAAGGACTGTCGAAGGGCACCAGCTCGAAGACGATCCGCTCGGTGCGGAAGTTTGCCGGAGTGCCGAACGTGACTGGCAGCGTGACTTTGCCGATCGGGTACGCCTTCCGACCGGGGACGATGCCGTGGAACGTAGTGTGTGTTGTCTCGATCATCGACTGCGGGAGCCGCAGCCGCCTGAAGGTGTCGAGGTAGAGGATGTTGATGGAGCTGCCGCCGTCCATCAGTGTCTTGGGGAGCCAGTAGTCGCCAACCTTGGGCTTGACCACCAGGGCGACTCGGCCTGGGTACTCGATGCGTGGCGAGTGGTCTTGCCGGCTCCAGGTGATGGGTTGTTCCGACCAGTTTAGGAACTGGGGGACGTCTGTTTGGGCCACCGCGTTGACGGCGACGGCGCGGGCGATGACTTTCTTCTCACGCTTCGTGTTGAAGCCCGTGAAGGTGTGGAGCGAGCCGGCTACTTTGCCGAATTTTCCGCCATTCGGCGGGTCGTTGTCGGTGTCCTCCCGCGCGTGCCGTGCCTTCTCGATTTCCCTGAGGGTGTGGCACTCGGCGGTGGTGTGCGTTGCGGGCTTTCCTTCCCTGCTGTGGAACGCACATGGTTGGTTAAGGAGTGCCGCGGGATCGAACCTTGGCTTGTTCTTGTAATTGCCGCCGTCGCGCCGTTGCCCTCCGTCGCGGCGGTAGCTTTTGGGCTCGCGTTGCGCGTGCCCAGCATTGGCGACGAAGTCGACTCGCCCGTCGTTGCGGCGCTTGCCTGTGAGGCGGGTGCCGCTGTAGCGCAGGTCGGTTCGTCGTCCGCCGTCGTTGCCACTCGTGCGGCGTTGCCCCCCTGATTCGTCGTCGATGTCTTGGTTGGGATCCTCCTCGGCGTACCGTTTGGCGATCTCGAGGAGGTCGGGGATGTTGTCGAGCGTGCGGGCGTGTCGCTTGAGCTTGGCGACTAGAGGCTCGTAGCGGCACGAGGTCTTGAAGCAATGGATCGCGGTGTCCGGGTGGATGCCGACCGCGTTGTACCAGAGCTCTTGCCACCGTTGGACCCAGTTGCGGGTCGACTCGCGGGGTCCCTGGACGCATCGTTCCAGGTCCTCGATGGTGGTGGCGCGGGTGTAGGAGCACTCGAAGTGCCTGACGAAGGCGTCTCGCATTTCCTCCCAGGAGTCGATACTGTCCTGGGGAAGCGTGTTGATCCATTGCCTGCACGTCCCCTCCATCATCAGTGGGAGGTAACGGGCGGCGAGTAGGTCAGTGTGACCCGCGATCCCCATTGCCATGAGGTATGTATCGAGCCAGACTGCGGGTCGTACGAGGAGTCGTACTTTTCTATCTCCTTTGGCGCCTTGAAGTTTGGCGGGTACTTTTCGCCTCGGATCATTGGTCCGAAGCACTTAGGCCCTAGTCGACTGAGCGACCCCATAGGCTCGCCATCGTGGCGATTATCTAGGGTGTGCCGCAAGTCGTCGGGCTGGCGTGCGCGCCAGTTTTGGTTGTTGATGATGTGAGTGCGGGCGTCGATGGGTTCTCCGTTAGCGGCGACGAAGTTGGTCGCCGGCCTGGGATCGTTGGTGGAGAGTGCCGCGTTCGCGGGTCGGCGTTGGAGCTGCAGTGGCTCTGGCGGCGGGCAATTGAGGGTATTTGCCGCCGCTGGGCGGCCGCTTGAGGCCGCCCTGCTTCCTGAGGAGCGTGAGTGTACTCGCCCTTGCGAGTCGGCGCCCGCTTTTTGCTGCTCCACGGCCTTTGTGAGCAGGGCCCTAACATACTGGATTTGCAAGGCGCCGTCGCCGGTGGCCGTGATGCTATCGGCTGCTGCTCGGCCTGCCACGAGGTTGTCCATCGGGGTGGAGAACAGTGGTAGGCCGTTCGCGTCTCGCTCCCGTGAGGAGACGACTATGCGCGGCTGGTCCCTGGGAGGGGTGCGGTTGGGTGGTGGTGGGGCGCCCATCGCCGTTGATCCTGGCGGGGGACGAGCGCTTCCTCCTGGTGGCGTGTTCTCGCAGATCGCGCGCTCGGCTATGCGAGCCGGGTTGTTCTCGTCGTCGAAGTTCAGGGCGCGCCCCTGAACGGTGGGGTTCAAGCGTGACCTGATCCGCTGCTGGTGGTAGCGTGACAGTTCCTGCGCTGTCACTTGCTCGAGGCAAAAAAATTCGCGCTCGGCCTGCTCCTTGCGTACTGCCTCCGCTAATTTCAGGCGGAGTTCCTCGACCTCCGTTGCCGTGGCGTTGGGAGGGATTGGGGTGGAGAAACGATCCTCCGACAGATCGGCGCCAGTGGCCATGTAGGTCGCGGCGTGGCGACCGGTTCCGTCGTGGAGGTCGGCGGAGTTTTCCGACCCGGAGTCGAAGTCGAAGATCCCGAGGATGGAGGGGTCCTCGAAATCTCCCGCGTTGGAGACCTGAGCAATGGAGCCCGCGGAGGAGGCCGCGGTGATGGATCCGGCGAGTGACGCCGGGGTCGCCGAGTCGGCGTCGTCGGTGAGGGCCGCATCTTCTGCGGCCGCTGAGCTCTCGGCCACGTTGCTGTGGGCCGAGTTGTACTCGGAGGCGAGGCGGTGGATCGTGCGGACCTGGCTCTCGGAGAGCCGATCGCGTGGTGGCGACTCGCGGATGCGAGCCGAGTCCTCCGAGGTGGTGACGTCGGTGAGGCCGACGAAGAGGCTGATCGTGCCGATCGGCAGGATCATGCTGTGCGTGACGGGTCGTGCCGCCGGGACGTAGCTTCTCGGCAAGATCTGGAGCATCTCGCCGATCGCTATCATGCGGCCGGTGGCGACCGTCTCGTTGACGGGCAGATTGGATCTCGCCGCAGAACACCGGCCAGACCGGCCAGGCCCCACGGTGGGCGCCACTGTCGTGGGAATGACCACGGCAGATGCTGCAATCGGCAGCGAGTAGTAGAACGAGGGGCAAGGGCGGCCAGCCATCTGCGGTGCGAGATGAGGGCAAAGACACAGGGATTTACCCAGGTTCGGCCCCCCGGAGGGTAAAGACCTACTCCTGCTAGATTGTATTTTGGAGGTGATTACAATGGGCGAACTCGGCGACTAGGCGGCGAGTTGCTTGGGTGTATGAGGGAACGTGTCTCTACTCACCCCTTAGGGAGGTTTATATAGGCTCACCTCCCCTAGGGTTTACATATCTCAACCGATTCGGTTACAACTTTGGCAATCGTCTAACCTAGACCGACTGGGCCTATCTACTCGCCTGGGCCTTCAACTTCCAGTCGCCTGGTACCTTGCTGGGCTTTGATCCACTCGCCGTTCTGCAGGCCCACTCGCCAGTCCTTGGGCCAGTCGGAAACGTCCTGCTGAGTATACCCCAGTAGGCGTATCCCCATCAGTTTAGATACCATGCAATGTTGGAATGGACCCACATCTTCCACAAGCTAGTGTGTGTCATGGCCTGGCATAGCACTGTTATAGCTAGATCTATGAAGTGGGTGGGATCATGTTGATCAGGTGTAGTGACTCACACAGCCACTAAGTTGATGATGGTGTTTCTAGCCAACCCAGAGAGGTTTAGATCCCATGCAATGTTTGCATGGGACCACATTTGCCACAAGCTAGTGTGTGTCATGGCTTGGCAAACTCAAATTTATAGCTAGATCTAGCAAGTAGGTAGGATCATGTTGGCCAGGTGTGATGACATATACAACAACAAGTTGGTGAAGGTGTTTCTATCCAGCCCAGAGAGGTGTCCCATGCATGCAATGTTGGCATGGCCCCACATTTTCCACAAGCTAGTGTGTGTCATGCCTTGGCATAACACTTTTATAGCTAGATCTATCAAGTGGGTGGGATCATGTTGCTAGGTGTAGTGACTCACACAACCACTAAGTTGATAATGGTGGTTCTAGCCATCCCAGATAGGTCTAGACCCCATGCACTGCTGGCATGGCCCCACATTTGCCACAAGCTAGTGTGTGTCATGGCTTGGCATAGAAAAATTATAGCTAGATCTAGCAAGTAGGTAGGATCATGTTGGCCGGGTGTATTGACTCACACAACCACTAAGTTGATGATGGTTTTTCTAGCCAACCCACATAGGTCTAGATACCATGCAATGTTGGAATGGACCCACATCTTCCACAAGCTAGTGTGTGTCATGGCCTGGCATAGCACTCTTATAGCTAGATCTATGAAGTGGGTGGGATCATGTTGGTCAGGTGTAGTGACTCACAAAGCCACTAAGTTGATGATGGTGTTTCTAGCCAACCTAGAGAGGACTAGATCCCATGCAATGTTTGCATGGGCCCACATTTGCCACAAGCTAGTGTGTGTCATGGCTTGGCAAACTCAAATTTATAGCTAGATCTAGCAAGTAGGTAGGATCATGTTGGCCAGTTGTCATAACATATACAACAACAAGTTGGTGAAGGTGTTTCTATCCAGCCCAGAGAGGTGTCCTATGCATGCAATGTTGGCATGGCCCACATTTTCCACAAGCTAGTGTGTGTCATGCCTTGGCATAACACTTTTATAGCTAGATCTATCAAGTGGGTGGGATCATGTTGCTAGGTGTAGTGACTCACACAACCACTAAGTTGATGATGGTGGTTCTAGCCAGCCCAGATAGTTCTAGACCCCATGCACTGTTGGCATGGCCCCACATTTTCCACAAGCTAGTGTGTGTCATGGCTTGGCATAGAAAAATTATAGCTAGATCTGGCAAGTAGGTAGGATCATGTTGGCCAGGTGTAGTGGCTCACACAGCCACTAAGTTGATGATGGTGTTTTTAGCCAACCCAAATAGGTCTAGATACGATGCAATGTTGGAATGGACCCACATCTTCCACAAGCTAGTGTGTGTCATGGCCTGGCATAACACTCTTATAGCTAGATCTATGAAGTGGGTGGGATCATGTTGGTCAGGTGTAGTGACTCACGCAGCCACTAAGTTGATGATGGTGTTTCCAGCCAACCCAGAGAGGTCTAGATCCCATGCAATGTTCGCATGGGCCCACATTTGCTACAAGCTAGTGTGTGTCATGGATTGGCAAACTGAAATTTATAGCTAGATCTAGCAAGTAGGTAGTATCATGTTGGCCAGGTGTGATGACATATACAACAACAAGTTGGTGAAGGTGTTTCTATCCAGCCCAGAGAGGTGTCCCATGCATGCAATATTGGCATGACCCCACATTTTCCACAAGCTAGTGTGTGTCATGCCTTGGCATAACACTTTTATAGCTAGATCTATCAAGTGGGTGGGATCATGTTGCTAGGTGTAGTGACTCACACAACCACTAAGTTGATGATGGTGGTTCTAGCCAGCCCAGATAGGTCTAGAGCCCATGCACTGTTGGCATGGCCCCACATTTGCCACAAGCTAGTGTGTGTCATGGCTTGGCATAGAAAAATTATAGCTAGATCTAACAAGTAGGTAGGATCATGTTGGCTAGGTGTATTGACTCGCACAGCCACTAAGTTGATGATGGTTTTTCTAGCAAACCCAAATAGGTCTAGATACCATGCAATGTTGGAATGGACCCACATCTTCCACAAGCTAGTGTGTGTCATGGCCTGGCATAGCACTCTTATAGCTAGATCTATGAAGTGGGTGGGATCATGTTGGTCAGGTGTAGTGACTCACACAGCCACTAAGTTAATGATGGTGTTTCTAGCCAACCTAGAGAGGTCTAGATCCCATGCAATGTTTGCATGGGCCCACATTTGCCACAAGCTAGTGTGTGTCATGGCTTGGCAATCTCAAATTTATAGCTAGATCTAGAAAGTAGGTAGGATCATGTTGGCTAGGTGTGATAACATATACAACAACAAGTTGGTGAAGGTGTTTCTATCCAGCCCAGAGAGGTGTCCCATGCATGCAATGTTGGCATGGCCCCACACTAGCCAGCCAAGATAGGTCTAGACCCCATGCACTGTTGGCATGGCCCCACATTTTCCACAAGCTAGTGTGTGTCATGGCTTGGCATAGAAAAATTATAGCTAGATCTAGCAAGTAGGTAGGATCATGTTGGCCAGGTGTAGTGACTCACACAACCACTAAGTTGATGATGGTGTTTTCTAGCCAAACCAAATAGGTCTAGATACCATGCAATGTTGGAATGGACCCACATCTTCCACAAGCTAGTGTGTGTCATGGCCTAGCATAGCACTCTTATAGCTAGATCTATGAAGTGGGTGGGATCATGTTGGTCAGGTTGTAGTGACTCACACAACCACTAAGTTGATGATGGTGTTTCTAGCCAACCAAGAGAGGTCTAGATCCCATGCAATGTTTACATGGGCCCACATATGCTACAAGCTAGTGTGTCGTGGCTTGGGAAACTCAAATTTATAGCTAGATCTAGCAAGTAGGTAGGATCATGTTGGCCAGGTGTGATGACATATACAACAACAAGTTGGTGAAGGTGTTTCTATCCAGCCCAGACAGGTGTCCCATGCATGCAATGTTGGCATGACCCCATATTTTCCACAAGCTAGTGTGTGTCATGCCTTGGCATAACACTTTTATAGCTAGATCTATCAAGTGGGTGGGATCATGTTGCTAGGTGTAGTGACTCACACAAGCACTAAGTTGATGATGGTGGTTCTAGCCAGCCAGATAGGTCTAGACCCCATGCACTGGTGGCATGACCCCACATTTGCCACAAGCTAGTGTGTGTCATGGCTTGGCATAGAAAATTATAGCTAGATCTAACAAGTAGGTAGGATCATGTTGGCCAGGTGTATTGACTCACACAGCCACTAAGTTGATGATGTTTTTCTAGCAAACCCAAATAGGTCTAGATACCATGCAATGTTGGAATGGACCCACATCTTCCACAAGCTAGTGTTGTCCATGGCCTGGCATAGCACTCTTATGGCTAGATCTATGAAGTGGGTGGGACCAGTTGGTCAGGTGTAGTGACTCACACAGCCACTAAGTTGATAATGGTGTTTCTAGCCAACCTAGAGAGGTCTAGATCCCATGCAATGTTTGCATGAGCCCACATTTGCCACAAGCTAGTGTGTGTCATGGCTTGGCAAACTCAAATTTATAGCTAGATCTAGAAAGTAGGTAGGATCATGTTGGCCAGGTGTGATAACATATACAACAACAAGTTGGTGAAGGTGTTTCTACCCAGCCCAGAGAGGTGTCCCATGCATGCAATGTTAGCATGGCCCCACATTTTCCACAAGCTAGGTGTGTCATGACTTGGCACACCTTTATAGCTAGATCTATCAAGTGGGTGGGATCATATTGCTAGGTGTAGTGACTCACACAACCACTAAGTTGATGATGGTGGTTCTAGCCAGCCCAGATAGGTCTAGACCCCATGCACTGTTGGCATGGCCCCACATTTGCCACAAGCTAGTGTGTGTCATGGCTTGGCATAGAAAAAATATAGCTAGATCTAACAAGTAGGTAGGATCATGTTGGCCAGGTGTATTGACTCACACAGCCACTAAGTTGATGATGGTTTTTCTAGCAAACCCCAAATAGGTGTAGATCCCATGCAATGTTGGAATGGACCTACATCTTCCACAACTAGTGTGTGTCATGGCCTGGCATAGCACTCTTATAGCTAGATCTATGAAGTGGGTGGGATCATGTTGGTCAGGTGTAGTGACCACAACCCACTAAGTTGATGATGGTGTTTCTAGCCAACCCAGAGAGGTCTAGATCCCATGCAATGTTTGCATGGGCCCACATTTGCTACAAGCTAGTGTTGTCATGGCTTGGAAAACTCAAATTTATAGCTAGATCTAGCAAGTAGGTAGGATCATGTTGGCCAGGTGTGATGACATATACAACAACAGGTTGGTTAAGGTGTTTCTATCCAGCCCAGAGAGGTGTCCCATGCATGCAATGTTGGCATGGCCCCACATTTTCCACAAGCTAGTGTGTGTCATGCCTTGGCATAACACTTTTATAGCTAGATCTATCAAGTGGGTGGGATCATGTTGCTAGGTGTAGTGACTCACAGAACCACTAAGTTGATGATGGTGGTTCTAGCCAGCCTATAGATAGTCTAGACCCCATGCACTGTTGTCATGGACCCACATTTGCCACAAGCTAGTGTGTGTCATGGCTTGGCATAGAAAAATTATAGCTAGATCTAGCAAGTAGGTAGGATCATGTTGGCTAGGTGTATTGACTCACACAGCCACTAAGTTGATGATGGTTTTTCTAGCCAACCCAAATAGGTCTAGATACCATGCAATGTTGGAATGGACCCACACTTTCCACAAGCTAGTGTGTGTCATGGCCTGGCATAGCACTCTTATAGCTAGATCTATGAAGTGGGTGGGATCATGTTGGTCAGGTGTAGTGACTCACACAGCCACTAAGTTGATGATGGTGTTTCTAGCCAACCCAGAGAGTCTAGATCCCATGCAATGTTTGCATGGGCCCACATTTGCTACAAGCTAGTGTGTGTCATGGCTTGGCAAATTCAAATTTATAGCTAGATCTAGCAAGTAGGTAGGATCATGTTGGCCAGGTGTGATGACATATACAACAACAGGTTGGTGAAGGTGTTTCTATCCAGCCCAGAGAGGTGTCCCATGCATGCAATGTTGGCATGGCCCCACATTTTCCACAAGCTAGTGTGTGTCATGCCTTGGCATAACAATTTTATAGCTAGATCTATCAAGTGGGTGGATCATGTTGCTAGGTGTAGTGACTCACACAACCACTAAGTTGATGATGGTGGTTCTAGCCAGCCCAGATAGGTCTAGACCCCATGCACTGTTGGCATGGACCCACATTTGCCACAAGCTAGTGTGTGTCATGGCTTGGCATAGAAAAATTATAGCTAGATCTAGCAAGTAGGTAGGATCATGTTGGCTAGGTGTATTGACTCACACAGCCACTAAGTTGATGATGGTTTTTCTAGCCAACCCAAATAGTTCTAGATACATGCAATGTTGGAATGGACCCACATCTTCCACAAGCTAGTGTGTGTCATGACCTGGCATAGCACTCTTATAGTTAGATCTATGAAGTGGTGGGATCATGTGGTCAGGTGTAGTGACTCACACAGCCACTAAGTTGATGATGGTGTTTCTATCCAACCCAGAGAGGTCTAGATCCCATGCAATGTTTGCATGGGCCCACATTTGCCACAAGTAGGATCATGTTGCCAACTGCTGAGTCACCAACTAGAAGTTGATGCTGGTGTTTCTAGCCAACCCAGAGAGGTCTATAGCCAATGCAATGTTGGCATGGGTCTACCAAAAAGGGGCTCATCATGTCTTGGCATAGCAGTGTTATATTATATCTATCAACTAGGTAGGATTATGTTGTCCAAAGTGATGACTCATACTACCACAAGTTGATGAAGGTATTTCTAGACAACTGAGATAGGTCTAGATCTGCCACAACTGTGCTATGCCTTTGGATGATGCACACCCGTAGCACGTATAGCACCATGCCAACATTGCATGGGTTCTTGACCTATGGGAGTTGTCTATGAACACCTTCATCATCTTTGTGGTTGTATGAGTCAACACTTGGTCAACATGATCCCACCTAGTTGTTACATCAAAACTATACAACTACTATGCCAAATCATGACATTGATTCTAAGTAAAAGTGGTATGCCCATGGCATGATACACTCTTGTGCCTCATATAGGCTCATATATCCCAACATTGCATTGGGCTCTAGACCCATGTGAGTTGACTAGAAACACCATCATCAACTTGTTGTAGTATGAGTAAAAATGCTATGCCATGGTATGATGCACACTTGATGCTACACTTATATATATGTGTATGCCTATGCATAGTTGTTCATGTGTTTTCGGTGCTCATTTTTAATTTCATTAATTTACAATGTAAGATGCATCGATAATTGGAAGTATGAAAAACCCGTGATGCATATTCCATATGACACTCCTATTGTTTGAATTTGAATTAAAGAAAACGAGACCTAAATGGTCAACTTATTGTAGTAAACTAAATATACTTCTGCTGAAATTTCAGGTAATTTATATTTGAAGTATGTTCAATCACATACATGAAAAAATTGTGTGACGATAGAAATTGGAAGCGGGCGCTAGATAAACAGGCCGGCCTAGTAACCCTGTTGCTCTGGTCATGCTATTTCACGCCCGTACGCGTACGCGACGTTTATGGCGTACCTGGTGGTGGAGGAGTGACGTGGGCAAAACCGAAACGGCGACACGTATAAAGGGTTCGTCGGATATTCGTCTCCTTTTCCCCACCCATTTACCCCAAAATCGGGAAGAATAAAACCCTCGTCTCACTCCATCGACTCCAGCCCCTCCCACTCGATTCTTCTCCCTCTCCCCGCACATTCGTCGACTCCGCCAGCGATGAAGGCGGGAGCAGCGCAGCCGACGCGGCCGCTGCTACTATGGACAAGAAGCGCGCCGTCACCGGCATAGATGCGGTGAAGGAGGTAGGTTGTTCCATGGAAGTGCGGTTGGTGGTGTGGCCAAGTTGGCCGGTTCGTCGCGGTGGCGCCGGATCAGGACGAGAAGGAGAATGTGGCGGTCGTTGAGGCGGACGTGCTGGATCTGCGCGAAGCACGACTCCGACGAGAATCTGGTGGTGAAGGCCCAGCAGCTTGCGGTGGTGCATCTATGTGTTTTCTTTAACCTCCACTTCTCATTTTTAGTACTTATAACTAGTGTTTGATTTTTAGGGTTGATTCTTAGGATTTGAATGTTAGTACGAGGTTGGTGTAGTACTTAGTTCAGTGGTCAACACTTTTTGGGGGCATTGAAGAGTAGATGGACACTATGTGCATCGTTGATAGCACTTTGCAGAGAGGATCATAGATATTGAATCTTTATAGTTTGAAGAATTATGTGTATGACAAAATTTCTCTAGATTGTATTGACACATCTTCGGCAACTGACAAGTTAAATATTTATGTGCTATATAAAAAATATAATTTATGATATCTAATCATTCAGAAAAAGTGTACACATGTTAATAAATTATTCATCTCTAGACATTACTAAAGATGTATAAATGCATCATGTTTACACAGTCTAAGTGCACCACACAAAAATTATATATTAGGAGCTTTAAATTTGTTCCTTTTACCCAGAGCTTAAACGTTTAATTTTCATGAAATGATACTGCAAATTTATGTGTCTGAAATTAAGTATGTGTGTTCTTTGACAACTTTTATATGTATGGAATTATTATTTTCAGTCTTGTACTATTTGCCGAGGGAGCATGTGTTTCAGGGTGTAGTTTTGTTCATGCATTGTTTATATTCTAGTTGCTGATCGATCTACTATATAATTATTACTTGTGATCACCAACAAATAGATTGTAAGAGACCCTGACCACAAAAAAATAGACTTATTTTATAATCTTGTGGCTCATCACCTATATAATGATTCTTGCCAACAATTATACATGCAAGCTTTTATTTGTCATTTATTGAAACACTGGTATCTGTTGTGAACTATGCACTGGATTTTATCAAATTTCTCCCATTATTTATAGTATTGAGTTTGAACTTTGGCATCATGGAATAGGTTGGCAGTTGCATCTTATATGTGTCATATATCTTGTTCTCTCTTGGTCATTGCAAGTGGACCATAATGAGTTCTATTTTATTTTTGTGTACCTTAAACTGTGCATGAATACTAATTGAATGTTATGTATCATCTAAGTGTTTCTCATTTAGATGGAAAGTTGGTGTTGCTTTTGCAGAAGGATAGGGCCCTTTTTTTGCTTGTTTTTGCAATAGACATATGCAAATCTAAGACACCTTGTAATCAGTACATAGACGTGACAGTAGTATGTAATCTGTGAAGATTGCCCCTCTTTTGGGGTTCTTTATGTTCTTGAAAGTGTTTTACAACCTTTTGTAATCTGTCTGACGTGTTTAAAATTACAATACTGCGTTTTATTTGAATTACAAGGTTGTGTAGGTTTAAACTTGATAATCATACGGAGACAATTAGAAAACTTAATTTTATTTACAATACCCTATTATCCGGTAGAATCCTAATGATAAATCAGAACCTATTATCATGTGCTATGGAATCTGAAGTCAAATTCCATACTTTCAAAACAAGGCTTTAAATTGAATTGTTGCTGGTCTAGTGGAACCTGACAATGCATTGAGAGATGAGGATTTCATTTCCTTCCATTGCCTTAATCCATAATTTCAGATAGTATTTGAACTTAGAAGTTTTTTCTCATATTCTTTATATTATAACCTGCCAATTATTTGCTTTCCATAATTAACCTCTTTTCAAATTAGATCATGTGAGCTGAAGTGTTGTTTATTTATTCAAAAAGGAAGGGGGCAGCAGAAGAGCGGCAGAAGAGGAAGTGGCACCTGGGGTACTCCTCCGGCAGAGACGAATCGGTGAGTTTTATTGACAGATGTATAGACTGAAAGAGGCCTTGATCAAAGTATAAATTGCCAGCAATTATGCATGCCAAGCTTTTATTTTTCATTTATTGCCCAGATTTACATAGTCATTTATTCAAACACTGGCATCTTTTGTGAAGAAGGCACTCGATTTTATCAAATTAATGGTTACCTACTAGTTGTGTCTCATTTAGATGGAAAGCTGGTGTTCCATTTGCAATAGGATAGGCCTTTGTTTGCTTGTTTTTGCAATAGACAATATGCAAATAAAAGACATCTTGTCATCAGTATATAGATGTGACAATAATAATATGTGAAGATTGCTCCCCCTCTTTTGCGGTTCTTTATGTTCTTGAAAGTGTTTTACAACCTTTTATAACATGTCTGATGTGTTAATATTACAAAACTAAGTTTATTTGAATTACAATATGTGTAGTCGAAATTGATAAGCATACAGAGATGAGTAGTGTTTAGATATACATGACAGTTATAAATTGACAGTTCATTTTCATCATAGTAGATGATTTCATTTCCTTCCATTGCCTTAATCCATAATCAGTTATTTCTGGATGGAGGGAGTACCTCTTTTCAACTTATTATACTCTGCTCCTGTGAGCTAAAGAGTTGTTTTATTTATTCAAACAGAAGGGGAGCCAGCAGAAGGTGGGTACAGAGGAAGGTGCACTTTGGTACTCCTTCGACAGAGACGAGTCGGTAAGTTTCTAATAGATGTATAGACTAAAAGAGGCCCTAATATAAGTAAAATCTTGCAGCAATTATACATGTCAAGCTTTATTTTTCATTTATTGCCCAGCTTTTATTTGTCATTTATTCAAACACTGGAATCTGTTCTGAAGAACCACACTGCAATTTATCAAATATTAAATGTGTCTCATTTAGATGGAAAGTTGGTGTTCCATTTGTAGGAGGATAGGGCCCTTTGTTTTGCTTGTTTTTGCAATAGACAATATGCAAATCAAATATACCTTTTCATCAATACATAGATGTGATAGTAGTATATAATTTGTGAAGATTGCTCCCCTCTTTTGGGGTTCTTTATGTTCTTGAAAGTGTTTTACAACCTTTGGTAATCTGTCTGATGTGTTAAAATTACAAAACTGAGTTCTTTGAATTACAAGGTTGTGTAGGTTTAAACTAGATAAGCATACAGAGAGAATTAAAAAACTTAATTTTGTTTTACAATACCCTATTATTCGGTAGAATCTTAATCATAACATCAGAAGTATTGTCATGTGCTATGAAATCTGTGAAATACTTTCAGATCAGGGATTTAAATTGAATTGTAGCTGGACTAGTGGAACCTGACAATGCATTCATAGATGAGTAGTGTTTAGATATCCATCATAAAGGATTTCATTTCCTTCCACTGCCTTTACCATAATTTCAGATAGTATTTGAACTTAGAAGTTTACTTCCCATTAATATTTCTATTATAAACCTGCCATTTTTATTTCCATAATTACCTTTTTCAAACTTGATCATGTCAGCTGAAGTGTTGTTTATTTATTCAAACAGGAAGGGGAGCAGCAGAAGGTGGGCAGAAGAGGAAGGTGCCACCTTGGGTACTCCTCCGACAGAGACGAGTCGGTAAGTTTTATGACAGATGTAAGACCGAAAGAGGCCCTGATCTAAGTAGAATCGTGCCAGCAATTATACATGTCAACCTTTTATTTTCCATTTCTTGCCC